>OZ022427.1:157248946-157930821 GCA_963989345.1 Clangula hyemalis
ATTACCTTAAATATATATCTATACGGGGGAGGGAATATATAGGTACATTTAAAAAAAAAAAATAAAAAAAATCTGCGCTGCCAAAGAGGAGTAGAACCAATTTCCCAATTTCAATCGCCGGCACGCTGGGACTCAGCCTCTCAGATGTTGCCTGCTTTGCTAAATTGGCTGGGCTGAGGGCTGCTCCGTTGCTTATTTCGGCTCATTGTGGTGCATTTATGAAGGGCTGTCACACGGGTCTGACAGGGTGATGAATTGGCCGGGCTCACCAGCACCGGAGGAAGGTGGGGAGGGAAGGGGTGAGGGAGCTGGCAAGGGCTGGAGAAGGTGAGGGGAGCGCTCCTTGGGCAGAGATGGGGCAGAGGGGAGAGGAGGAAAAGGAAAGCATCCCAAAGGGTTTGTGGCTCTGTAACCAATTCCCCTGGAAATAAGCAGCTAAGCCAAGGGTGAGCCTCATTTATATGGGGATGGAGGTGGAAGAAAAGGAGGGAGGGGATGGAGTAGAAGCAGCAAATTAAGCAATTTGCTGCAAAAATTCACCAGGTTTATTGGACTTCAGAGCTATAGCAAGACTTGGTGCTGCCTGGGGTGAGAGTTCTGGATAAAATATCCATCCCATCTTCTGGATACCATCTTCTCAGCCCCAATGTCCCAGGCTTTAGGCATTTTTCTGCTGCTGTGTCTCTGTAAGGGCTTCATGGGTGTCAGCACTGGCAGCAAACTGTCGGGGAGCAGGGCACGCAGGAGAGAGGGTAAGTGCCTAGGCCAGAGCTTCTGGAGCAGGTCTCATGGGTTTGCTCTGGCTTTCCTTCGCAGGTGTGTGGATACAGGTAAAATGTCCCTCTGGCATGCAAACCAGAAAATATAAAGTAAGTCAGGTAGCCACCGATGGCAAACTGATGGGTGTAAAGTAGATATAGATATATTGATCTCTGAGACAGGTAGTATCCATCCCAATCTATCTCCCAAGCATATTTATCTGTTCTCAAATCTCCCTTCAGCCATTTGCCCATCTCCACTATAGATCTTTATCAATTTTTCTATCAGATTTTATGTCTGTCAGTCTCCCTCCCTCCTCCACATCCTCCAGGCACATAGCACGGACCTGGTGAGCATGGGGCTGAGCACCAAGCCCTGTCTCCAACAGGAGAGACCTTCTTGGTGTAGATTCACAGCTTTAAAGACGAGGAGAGAGGTTTTCCTTAAGTTTCCATCTTTGACTGCAAGGCATAACTGCTCCTGAAAGATGGGAACACCATGGCTAAAAGTGGTTTTCTAAAATCTAACCCTAAATTGCAGTGATATTAATATTGACCACCTACTGCTATAATAGAGGAAATATAGAGATAATAGAGTCCCTTCACCAGAGCTGATATTATAATAAATAATCATATCATCTAATAAATTTTCACTGTGCACTAATAAGCATATTTTTTTCCTTCCAAAAAAAAAGCCCATGCTTTCAAAGTGGCTTCATCAAATTCCCCACCTACCCCAGCAGATATATCCCTTTTTATAATTACACTTTTTGTCGATTTCAAATACAGTTAAAAATGTGCAAACCGAGTCAATTTTTACACTGTAAGTTTGTGTGATATAGGACCCCGGTGTCTCGGGCAGCCAGCCCCCTCCCCCTCGGTGCTCCTCTCCTCCCTGATCCTGACATTAAACTACTCCACTTAGACTGGGTACCTGGTGCCAGGCAGGCTGACCTCATTAAAATAGATTACTGCAGATGTAAAATCTAAAAGGTAATAAAAATTGCCAATATTTTTTACCAGGACATGCATGTATTTTCCTTTTTTTTTTTTTTTTTTTTTTTTTTTTTCCCATTTCATATCTCAGCGGGAAAAGCTCCTCTCTGGATATCAAAATACCCAGCTTGCAACTGAAAACCCTCCTTTTTAGTATTACTCTCTAGGCAAGATGTTAGGAGTGACCTGGGCAAGTGGAAATGTATTTACTTTTACTCTTTTTGCATTTCTAGTAATTTATACCAGCAATGTAGTGATGTGACTGCAGCTGAGATGAGCTAAAGCTTATAAGCAAAGCTGCATTTCTAGGGAGAGACATCATGAACCTGAAAAAGTTCCTGTTTTAATTTAATTTAATTTTTTTTTCTGATCATACCCACTAGCTTTAGAAAAGCTATTACTTCACCAGTACCTCAATGGAAAAGATACAAGAACTTTTCATTCTCCCCACTGTTTTTTCCTCCGTTCCATGAGCAACGTGTCCCATGGGGCAACCTCCAGGGCGTGCAAGGAATGTCACTCGGTGGCTGGTAACCACAGGTGCTCGACCTCAAGAATGGCAAGCAACACAAACGTGGTGACTCGTGTTGGCTCACGGTCCCCTGCCAGCCTGAAAGAGCTGCCTGTGTGCCCTGCCATCACGTCCAGAGACACCTGAACCACCAGCAGCCTGGAAATGTCAGCAGGCAGGAGACCATCTGCCTGGCCAATGCCACCACAAGCCCAGGGAAGGTGGGAAGAGGATGGACACACAGCTGGAGGCATTTTATTTAGGACACCAGACTTTGTCCAGCAGGACCAGGCATTTCCAGGGTTGGGTTGTAATAAATTCTTCACGGGGAGCTCCCAGGCAGCACTCCCCTAAGAGAGGAGGAGGCTTAGCTAGGAATGCATGTGCAGCTTGGCTCTACTGTGTCTTTTCCACCCCAGGGGCCCCATGCCAGGTCTTGGATGGGGGCAACTACCTTCAAGTGGCCCATGGAGTGTAAGAGCTGCCCACCCTGTCCTGGGCAAGGAGTAGGAGCTGTGCCTGGTATCGTCTACAAGGGCTCGGGAAGGAGGATCCTGGAGCTGAGCACTATTTTCAAGATTATTTTCTGAGCAGGAGATGTGGATTTCCAGAGCAACCCAAAGCAAACCTGCAAGCAGCAGTGTCCCGTTGTTGAGAACAGCTGATGTGCCCCATGTCTGTAGGAACACAGCCCACAATAAGACGACATGCTCCCCAGGGCAGGCTCATCTTGGTGCAAGCCTGGAGGAAGGAGGCTTTGCATCCCAGCTGGAGTTCAAATGAGCATGTTGTCGTGGGGAGGGGGGAAAACTGGAAATCGCAGCCAAAACAAAAAATGCACGCAAGTAATTAAGCACGAGCAAGAAGTTCTTTACAGCTGAGGTCCACGGAGGAGGGAGCTCTTGATTCTCTATCATCAGCCTACCTCAGCCAGGGGCATAATGAGAGAGAAGAGCTTTAGGAGCGCCCACAGGAAGAGGGTCTGGCCATGATGGGCTCTGTGGGATCTGGCCGCCGAGCCCCCATGCCCCAGGACTCTCCCCATCTGCAGCAGCTTGAAGGGAATTAGAAATAACAACCTCCCTTGCCCCCAGCGCTCTGGGAAGCACTGGGGAGTGATTTACTCTGCGCAGGGGAAGCGAGATTTATCAGTTCTTGGAACCAGTGTTTATGAATATTCCTAAAGAGGAAAATCAATCAGTTCTATCATAACATTGCCATTTTTCTAAATGATAGAACAAGCATTTTTATACACCTCGCACTGGCTGGTCGAGAATCGATAGGAATTATGAGCTTCTCTCTGAATTTACTAATGTTCTGGCATCATCCCCTCCCATCCCTGAAGCTGGGGCAGGGAGGGTGCTCAGAAGGCTCTGACTTTCCTCTCCCATCGCTACCCGTCTTCTTCACTGCTTATACCTCTCTCACTTCCTTCGCTTCCATCCAACAAGCTCAGCCAGGCTGGACCAGATCAAGGTGAGGAGGAAAGACCCTTGAAGCATCCTGAGGTTAAAACCAGGGGCTGGATTCATCTCTCACCTCTGCCAGCTTGGGTTTGATTCCTGGAGACCTGGGGAAAAGCCACCAGTAAGTATCATTTCTCCTACCAGTGAGTCCAATGTAAAAAGCAATCCAACAAACCCTGAAGCCAGCCCAGACCCTTAAAACTTGCAAGCATAAATCATGCTTTTGGTAAATTTTATGTATTTTATTAAATAAAGGTAATTAGAGAGAAACATTGCTTCTCTGATCACTAAATAACACAGTTTAGGGGGAGAAGCCATAATAGTGCTCCAATAAAACCCTCTCCCTCCCCAGGGATGGGAAATCTCAAGCATTTTGCAATACTCAACTGGAAGAAGACCTCAGAAAATGCTTTTCCTGCTGGCCTTGGTGTTAGGTGGCTGCATTTTCCCTTCTTGCAGCAGATCTCCACATGAGCCAGTAAAACCCACATAACTGTGAAATAAGAGCCACAACCCAAGGCAATGCACCCACCACACGGGATGCTGGATATGATCAGCTCTTCAGTTGCATCCACGCATCCAGACAGGGCTGCTCCCTCTGCTGCTGAAGTCCACTCCTGGGGAGATAATTCCCCTCTGGTATGTTTGGGAAATTTTCCACTCTGTGCATGGCACGTGGCACCCAGTGTCATGAAGCCCCCCTCTCACTCCTACGACCCTTCCTGCTCTGGTTAACTGGTTGGTTTTCTTCCCCATGGATTTGTCCCGTTGTGCTGTGCATCTCTGGCAGACATCAGCAAATTCCACATCAGGAGATGTTTGACGTGAAAGAACAGCCCTGGTGCAAGCAGGGATTAATTTGGGAAACCCATTACACCAGAATAAATGCTCATCATCCTCCCAGACTAATGTTCAGTAGTTATGTCCACATCTCCATCTGATCACCTTTGCACCAGGTTGCTCCCCATTCCTGAGCCCTGCTGCTCACCATCCCGAGCCCCAAGAAGGACGTGCCCTGTGCTGGATCAGGCCCTCCAAGGAGAGCTCCTGCCTCCACTTCTGGTCCTCAGAAACTCCCTACATGTACCCAAAAACACCTCTGTTAGGGGAAAAGGAGAGGCCAGTGCCTCCAGCCTTGAGCGTGGCCACTCGGTCATTTTTTCTTCTTGGGAGACATGAATCTCTGCAACAAGGGGCAGGCAAGCCAGCGATAAATCCCACTAAAGGTAAAAGTGATTGATTTTAGAAGACACTGTTTAAGAATTTGTTTTTCTAATGGATCCTAAAGTCCTGTCATCAATTTTGCCAAGCTCAGCGGTGCCAGGAGGCTGCTGTATCCTGTCCAGAGAGGAGGAGGGAGCTGCGGAGAAGACAGAGAGATGGGGTGGGTGAGGTGGGGATGGGGGGGAGGCTGGAAAGAAGAAAAAAAAAGATCATCATATGTCCCTTCCAGATGCAGTATCCTAAAATGTGGATTATACTCGACCATAAATACTAATCCATTAGTTGCTCTTTCACACGCTGCTGGCTGGAATGCTACCTCCATTTGCCTGCATGATAATCTATTTGAATATCAATGTGGCTTCATGTTAAACTGCTTCCCTTGGAGTTTCAGATGAAGGGCAGGCGTGCAGGGCCTGCGCTTTGGGGATAGGGTACCGTATCGGGGGCGGAATCGGAAGGTAATTATTGAAATCCCTCCTCGCTCCGAAAGCTTCCTTGCAGACAACCAAAAAGCAGAAAAAAAAACAACATATTTTTATTTTATATTTTTTTAAGAAAAGGATTCAGCCAGGCAGTGTTGCCTTGGTCTTTAATGGGACATTAAAAGAAAGTTCTCCTTTATTTTTGATTCCTCCAAAGGACTGCATTGATTTGCTTGGTTCCCAATGACAGGGAAAGGAGAACACGGCTGGGTGATATATAACGGGGGTCTGCATGGGAAAGGTGCTGCTATGGAGGAAGGGAATTTCTCTAAAGAAATAAGAGCCCCTGACAACTCTGGAGGAGCCTGTGAGCTTGGCTGTGAGGCTGCTATAGCCTCTATCCCATCCCTTCCCTTTATCCTCTGCAGATATCATTTGTGGTTAGAAGAAAACCAGAAGAAAGTGAGAGAATCCTGGAATCTGAACCAAATCTGGCACTATTTATAAAGTGACGGAGGCTTTGTCTGCCCAAGCTGATGCAGGGAGCTGTGAGCTCCAGGGACTCGTGGCCACAGTCATGGCTTTTCACCTCCGTGTTTAGGGGAAGTAGATCCATCCTGGTCCACAACGAGCAGAAAGGGGCCCTGCTTGGTGTGTATCAGCTCATTTTCTACCAAGCTACCCAGCTTTCTACACCCTTTTCTCTTTCTTTTGATACTGAGAAGGAAGAAACCCTGGTTCTTTTGGACAGGGACAGCACCTTTGTAGGGACTCACACTCCCTGATGGATCAAATTTATGTTCTGACACCTTGCCTTGAGAAGCCTAGGTGGACTTAGCCTGCCAGTAGAGGATGGAGATGCTCTCCTCGCTGACTTGTGAGGCTTTCTGGCAGATGTTCCAGCCCGGGGAATGCCTCCAGCAGAGAATCCCAGGATCCAGAGCTCAACAGCTTGAGGAGAGGAGCCTAACTTGTCCCAGGGAGGTGTGGGCAGGTGATCATGGGCACAGATAAGTAAAACACAGCCCCATCCTAACAGAGTCTTGAGCATGAGCCGAAACCAAGACAGGCAAGTTGGAAACATCTCATCCATGGGGACTGGAGCTTGGCCAAGAGAGCTGCATTGCCTTCTTCCTTTGTTTGACGTGGCAATGAGAAGCCATTAAATGCCTCCTTTTCAGGATGCTCAGCCTTGATGAGGGGCCTTTGGAGAGGGGCCAGCTAAACCAGCCAGCACTCAGGCATCGAGCAGAAGGGTCAAGGGAGAAAATACAAATGCCTGACAGAGGAGAAAGCCAAGAGTAACGCTGACCAAGCGAGGGTTTTGTTCAAGTAAGAGCCACAGTCTTGCGGGTTTATTTTATCGGTGTTAACTCCACATCAGTAGGTGATGGGGTAAATCACCATGACCTTTCACAGCCAGACCTGTAGGCATCCCAAACCTTTCTCCTGGGACAACCATTTAAATAAACAGGATGCTTGCAGCTACAGCCACGTGCTTTTTCCTTTCCTTCCTTCTTTCCTTCATCCCCCTGCTCCCATGTCTTGCTTTGTGGTTGCGTGCTCCTGCTATTAGCACAAGGCCACTTTTAAGCCAGATGAGGCCAATGCCCCATCCCTAGACTGAATATGTAGAGCCAGGACCTCCAAAGTTTTTAGCTGAGCCATGTCTTTAAGCAGCTTAGCAGCAAGTGAGTGTGTTGGGAGGCTTTGCAAAAGACCAGCAGAGAAATGGAAAATACCCTAAACACCTGTGTATTTAAGCATTTCTAGGGTCAAACATTGGAAGAGCCTGAATGTGAGGACCTTCTACAAAAGAAAGGCACAGGTGACTTAGGAATTGTAAGGAATCTGTGCTCATGTGTTTTCCCTGAAGTAAACAGAACCCAGAAGACAGAATACAGAGAATACAGCAGAGTTTTGCCTGAGAACATCCCCAAAATAAATAAAAATAGAAAGAAAGGAAAATTAGTGGCTAAAGAGCTCTGGGGTCCAGCAAAGAGCTAAGTAAAGCCCAGCTTCACGGCAGTAGGGAGCAAGGATGCTGCTCCTGGCTCTGGGGATGCTTCGATCTCGGCCGTGGCTTTGCAAGAGGTCTCCAGAAATGCCAGGTACCTGCTGCCTGGTCTCGGTTTTCTGCCTGTTCCTTTCCCCAAGGGGATGCTTAGATTAGGAAGGTGATGCTCCCCCAGTGCCAAGCACGGGGCACCCCCTGCTTCATCAGTGCATCCCTTCACAGCCTGCCTCCTGCCTCTCCAAGGCCTGGCAGAGGCTCCTTCCCTCTCCACGCCTCATCCATCAAGCCAGATGATGTTGTTTGCCCACCCCACCTTCCTCGGCCTGTCAGCGCCCAGAGAAAACAGTGATAAATAAACTGGCACCGAAGACACTCTCTCCTGCTGCTTGATTTATCTACTATTTGTGCTGTAATCCAAGCCCCTTCTTCCCTTCTCCTGCACCCTGGTCATTAACTCTTCTTCCTCTGCTTCAGGTTGTTTTCCTGCCCATGACTCTTTGTGAGCCTTGGCTTTTGTCTAGGGCTGAATTAAACTCCCAGGACTGCCTCAATCAGGGAAAAGAAAGCAAGGGTTCAACTTCCACCTTTTCAGCCATGTCTTGATATGAACATTGCAAAAAGCCAAATGCACTATTTTAGACCTATAACAGGCATCTCCCAGTACGAGGTATGGCAGGAGGAAAGAAAAACCCAGGAAAAGAGCTTCTTTTGATGTTCATTTTCCCGGGTGGGAGACAACACAGCTGAGGGGCTCAGAAGTAAAGCAGATGGTGCCCATGGGATGTGGGAACCTCGGTGCAAGGTTAGGGAGATGAGATTGCTCTGGGACCTGCTTCATGCACAACCTGGGCCCTTGAGTACCTTTCCAGGGACAGAGCAGGCTCCAAGCAAGTTGCTTGGTTTTGGTACAAGAGCAAAGTGCATGTGACACTGCATTAATTGCACTGATGGCAAGATTCATCGCTACCTGCGTGTGCAACCAGGAGAGGGCTTGCCCAAGTTCTTGCCTGAGCAGATAACTTCTGTCACCTTGAAATCACTCACCCCCGTTGACGTGAGAAGACGCGATGGATGTTTTCTCTGTAGCATGTTCCCTATTTATGCTGTTTGTGTAGAAAGAGAGCTGAAGTAGGGAACTGTTTTTGGGGATCTGTTGAGTCTGCTCATGCAGAAGGATATGAGGAGGCTGCAGAGGCGAGCCCCAGCACCGAGCTGAAGATGGAGAGACCTGAGGATGGTCCTGCTAGAAGATGAAGAGAATGCAGGGAGATGCCAGCTAAGCTGCAGAGCCCACCGAAAGCTCCCTTGGGGCCAGAGGCAGTGGCATGGTGTGGAGTTTGCTGCAGAGAAGGTCTAGGCACAGCACAAAGCTCTTTCCACCATGAGGGGCAGCACTAGGTGTGTTACAGTCTTACAGGCCCCTCCTGACTTACTCTCAAGCAGTAACTCCTGCTTTCCCCTTGTTTTTTTTTTTTTTTCCTTTGTCTGCAGACCTCATCAGTCCTGTGATGAGGTCCCCCACCACCACACCATGGACCAGAAACCCTCCACCTGCAAAGCAAACCTCCCAGATTGTGCTGGCAATCCAGCAAACAGTACGGCCTGGCAAAGGGCTGCCAGCTCACAGCAGCCCACCTGAGTGCCAGAGAAGAAGCTGTGGTGGGCTGCAGACAAAGGGTTTGGGTTCAAAGCCTTCTCGGCCTGGAATTGGACAGTCCTGCTGGATTGAGAGCACATAAAATTAGGAGGGCAATAATACCATTAGGACCTCCCTGATTCCACCATCACCTCCCCAACCAGTGCTGCCCCCAGCCGTGGTCACTGTGGTCCAAGCCATCAGCAGCAGCAGCTGGCAGAGGTGAAGGGCAGGGCTGTTGGCCCAACAACACTTTTCCGTGTCCTGTGCAGCCTGGTCTTAAAATATTAAAACCCATTTGCATGCACTAAGAGTATGTGCATGACCAATTACCAGAACTGATGTGCAGCAAGCTGTTTCATGTGGCAGAGCTCAAAGTTGCAGCCTCTCTAGCCATTTCTAGCACTACCTTTCACTATATAACCCTGTAATGCTTTATTTATTTATTTATTTTGTTTTATCTTTTTTTTTCTGTGGGACACCCATATAGTCATGGAAAAAAGATTTCCTTGTGGCCCATTAAAGTTGATAGGAGATTCTGCTTGAAAGGTTTGAATTAGACCCTTGGAAAAATTACATCGACAGTCTCCAAACCCTAGCCCTGCACCTGCCTGGCCTAGAAGAAGCCTACTTTCAGGAGACATCACAATTTTTTTTTCAGGAGACGCCACAATTTTTGGTATTGGTGTTCCCCAAATGGTTCACGTTGTGCTTCTGGAGAGGTCTAGGAGTCCTTCAGCCTTCGTCAGTCTGAGCTGAGAAGGTTCAAGGACTTCCACCAGGTCTATCACCATGTAGTGTGGCATGTCAAAGCAGGGCCACTGCACTTCCAGTATTCAACAGTCATTGCTCAATATTTCAGGCAACACTTCACCCCCAATATTTAATGCTCCTTGCTTAATATTCTGGCCATCTTGGCTAGGACACTCTGCAGGTCACCTAGCCACCAAGCTCTGGGCTGGGGGCACCACTGGAGGAGCCAGGCATTGAAATGCCACCCGCGGTGTGACACAGCACCACATCCTCAAAATCCTGCTGTAGGCTTTGTTTTTCACAGCTTATCTGGGCTGCAGAGACAAAGTGATTTAAAATAATCCTCATTGTCTCTCCACTGCCCATCCTGCCAGCCCTGCACCCTGCGTCTGGCTCCGTGGACACCCGCCTTGGCTGTTATGATGATGTTTCTTCCCACACAATAAACCAATGAAGATAGTTCCATAACACACAAGGCGATAAAAGTATATTGAATGTTTAATCAAACATTCCCCTCCTTTATTTGCCTCTAGATTGCTAGTTATTACATCATCTAGATCCTTTCCCTTTTTTAGGTGCCATAAAATTATCTCTGGCTCTTGCAGTCTGTGAGTTTATGATTAATCAATTACTTAGAGAAGTTATCTATTAAAAATCAAAATGTGATGCTCGGTGCACTTCCAATAAAGCATCGTACAGAGAGAAGATTACTGGCCTAATCCTTTTCTCCATCAGTTGCTTATTACCGGTAATTGTGTTAGGGGATCACAGGAGTCATTAAGTAAACAGGGTGCATTAAAAGTGTGTGCCGCATAACGGGGAAAATTACCCAATTAGTGATAGATGATGCTGGAACAGATTAATTGAGGAGCTTTTTCCTTCATCTTTACTCTGCCTGACTCGTGCCTCACCCTGGAAATGTGGCCAGTGAAATCACCACTTGGCTTGAGCGAGGTTGCTTTCATGTCACACTGCCTCTACGGAGCCACTTGGAGCTGGAACCTCCTTCCACCAGCACCCAAGGGGACATGGGGAAAAATATTTGGCTCCGTGAAAGTGAGCTGGGCCATAAATAGCAGAGGACAGGGGTCAAGCAGTGCTCTGATATCTGCAGCAAGGCACCCAAATGCTCAGATCCTGGGGACAAACCTTAGGGGCGGGGTGGTTGTGTTCATCTTTATGGGAAATTTCCCCTTCTTCAGCATAATTCCTTCCAGGTGGGGACTCAAGCCATGCCCTGGTGGCAACCACCAGCCCGTGGGGCTGTCTCCTGCGAGGCATCAGGGAGAGCCCCGTGATTTGAGTTGGCTGGGTCTCATTGCAATCCGTGCCGAATGAGCCTGTTGTCAGCAGCGCAGCAAGCAGCAGACAGGGGCTGGTGCCTTAATTAGCAAAGACGGGACCGAATAAACAAGGGGGTTGGCGTCACGCTCCCTCCCAGACGTTCCCCCCCCCGTTTCAGGATTCGTGACAGCACAGCATGTGGGGAGGGATGGGGTTGCTCCTGGCCACCACCTACCTACCCCTGCTCAGGCAGCGAGCTGCCTTCCACAGGGTTGTCAGCTTGCAGAGCTCGTTTAGAGACACCGAGCAATTAACTACCCCCTCGGCTCCCCCGTCCCCCTCTGAGCCTGACAATCTCAGGAGAGACAGGGACCGCAATGCAGGTCTCTCCCCGGCAGCGTGAGTGGCTCGTCTCTGTCTTGGCCCATGCAGGCAGCGCTCAGTGGGTCTCATTTGTTTGCATTTGCCTGGTGCCTTGACATGATGAAGTAAAAAGTTTTAATATTCGACAACATGAATTTTTAATGCCTGGCTCCTGCTCCCGTGTCATTATTTGCCTGCGCTTCAGCAGTTTTGGAGTGCGTTTGTTTAGATAATGTTCCGTTAAAGGGAAAAGGGGGTGGGGGGAAGGCCTGTACCTTTCTCCCCACAGTGACCATTAAATTATGAACCAGTGCCGGGCTGGTGTTCGACAGGTGCTGGCGGTGCAACTTCCCCCTGCATGAGCGGGGCCGCAGCCGCCCTGCTTGCAGCAGAATTAACGGGAGAAATCTGTACGAAGATGAGAAATGTGGTTCTGAAGAGTTCTGGTGTGTAGAGAAATTGAGAAATTGAGCTTTTCTGCCTTCTCCTGCCCTTCCTCAGCATCACTCCCACTCCTCACACTCAGCTGCCTTAGAGACAGCAAGAGAAAGGGCTGAGGGTGGGCAGGGGGAAGAAATGGGGTCAAAGAAGGGAAAATGCTCCGAGGTCTTTGGTGGATTAAAAGGCTGAGCAAAGACTGGGGGTAAAATGGGACAATTAGAAGAAGGCACAGGCCTCGGAGTGGCAGCAAAGTCCTGGTGACCAGCTTAAGAAGAGTTTGTTTTCTGTGTATGGTTTGTGTTATAGTAACAGGGTGAGTGTACCAGGGCTGAGGTCAGTGCTGACTTGCTCTAAAAACAGCTTCTGCAAAGGCAAGCTCGTGAGTTAATAAGGAATGGATAGAGAGAACATTAGGTGATCTGTGGTGATGGATAGATGGATGGGGGCATGGATGGATGGGGACAGCGAGGATGGATAGGCAGAATCAGTGAGACCTCAGCGTGAAGCCTCATCCTTTCTCTGAAATGTATGAGCTGCTTGGAGCTGCACCTCCACGAACCAGCCCTCTACCTCCAGCCTTCCCCCTTGCTGCTTACCCAGGCTTGTTGCTCATTCTTCAGCATCCCAAAATAAACTGTTCATGCAGACAGAAGGATGATCTCCCACCCTGGCTGCCTGTCTGGGTTCAGATTCTTTCCCCCAGCACCCTTCACCTCACAAGACCACTTTGGGGTCTCTGCCCTCGCCCCCATCCCAGGGTTTGGCGTTGCCCCTGGGGCTGATTCCACCTCTGTCCGTGGTGCTGAGCTCTGCTCCCTGCCCCTGGGGGGTCCTATTCAGGGGGTCCCACCCCTCCAAGAACCCAGATCAAAGGGGATTTGGGCAGATCAAAGCATTACATTGCACACAGGTTCAGGAGAAAACACCTCTGCTCCCTCTGCTCCCAAAGCACCCTCCAAACCAGCCGTGGTTTGCAGGAGGTCTGGGCAGCACTAGGGATGTTGATTCAAGGAAAGGCATCCCTCCACTTTGTCTGCTCATGGGTCATTTAGCTGCCCAGCACAGTGACAGGGAAAGCCCAGAATGTCACCTCTGACATGGCAGGATGGACATAAATCACCAAATCTGGGGATTTTCAGAGCATCTCTCTGCATCTCCAGGATGCAGAATACAAAGGGTCCATCATAGGGATGCAAACAGTAATAATCTCGTAGTGTGCTCAGTGGCAGGGAGTGTAAGAGGAGGGAACTCATCAAATGAGTGCATTTCAGTAATAGGCTTAGAGAAGCCCACCTGCCTTTCCTAAGGCTTGATTTGAACCTCAGTTCAGCCACTGAGACTCTTCAATCACCTTTAGTGTTTGAGACCAGCTATTTAGTAAGTGGAGCTACAGGTTTTTGGTGTTTTCTTTTTCTTTTCTTTTCTTTTTTTTTTTTTTTGAAAGTAAATCATAGTTGAACAATGAACTGGTTTTCACAGATCCTCCAGGAGTAGGTAACACAGTGTTCAAGGGATAATTCCCCATGTCACTAAAAAGCTGAAGTGCAGTAAGATACACAGCGTGCCTGCGGTCACATAACGAGTGTAACAGCAGAAATCTCAAGTCTCCGGACTCCTGGTCTGGCTTCAGGTCGTTATTCCTGCAGTCTCAGGACTAAGTGAAGAGACTTCTGCTCCAAATTGTGTTGATGTATAGAAAGATGGACAAGTCAAGCTAGGAAGCAGTACTTTGTAGCATAGAAAACTCTCTAGACTTTCTCACAAAGTATATCAGGGTGTGAATCTCAAGCCTGTGAGTTCTCTGGGATTGCACACAGCTGGAACTGCAACAGCAATGGATTATCCCAGCAATGGTCTGGGCATCCTCTGGAACAGCTTGTGGGTTGGAACATGGCTCGGGGCAGAAGTAACAGAAGCCCTCATCTCCCTGCGATATGAGCCTGAGGGAGCTGCCACCAGCTCCCGGTCCTTTAAAAGCTGTAGACTGCTCCAAATCGGGATGCCCTTGGCTCTTGTGTCTGTCAGCAGTGTCCTTCTGGCCGTCCGACACCAGCCCAGCTCCACGCAAGCACGAAGGGTCCGTGCTGGCGGCAAGCAGGGGGTTACGTTTCACACACTCGCCTGCCTCTGCCACGAGGAGATAAGGGTAGCACAGCCTCCATCAGGGAACATTCTTAAGTTACTAGTGTCTCGGCTCCGGCCGACATGTAATCCAGGGGAAAGCAGGTGCAAGAGAGGAGCACGGCCAGGTGGCTTCTCTTTAAAGCCCGGGGGCGAGCTAAGGATAGAGGAGGAAAAATAGAGAGATGAGCTTCACCTCCAGAGGGAATTAGCACCCTCTGCGTGCTATTAAAGGATCCAGCACAATCCATGGGCATGTCAGATGGCACAAACCCAGCACCACCCCTTCTCACAGAGGCCAGCATTAGCTCCCAGCACAGTTCATAACAATTCCCCGTGCTGCAGGGGAAGACAAGAGAGGATGCACTAGAGGGAGGTTTGAGTCAAGGCTTTCAGAGCATGAGCTACGTGATCCAGCTCAAAGAGTGGTTTCTTCTGCTGGACAAAATCCCTTCTCCTTGAGTGTAGACAAAGGGTGGGGTGAGCCTTTCCTAATTTTAAGGGTTCCTATGTATAAATGCCTATGGATAAGACAATTTTCTGAACTCCTTGGATAGGCAATGAAATATGGTATGACCCAAGCAGGCTGTTCTACGGCCCACCAAGGACCCAAACCAGTGATTTGTTAATGGACTGATGGGCACCTAACATCAGGAAAGGCTAACTCTGCTGTTCCACCTCCCCACCCCTGGGCCCAGGTAGAAGGCAAACGGTCTCAGCTGGGACCTAACAAGTTCCTATGGACGCGTCCCTGCTTTTGGAGTACAAAAGGTAAAATTTGGCGTTTACAGATAATTAGAAGAATGAAGGGCATACCACATACCAGACAGCTTCTCTTCAGTTCCCTGTTAAATAACCTGCTTGCAGGCATATGACTTCATCCCAGAGCACAGATCTGTGGGGGAGAAAAAAAAAAGTTAAAAAAAAAAAAAAGAAAAAAAGAAAAAGATTCTGTGTTTCTTTCACCTGAGAGGGACATGGCTTTGATTCCTCTGCTCTTTACCTTTGTAATTTTCACTTTATGAAAGCCATTAGACCCGCCATAAATACACTGATAATGATCAAGTGGCACATCTTTAATAGACAGTAAGTAGCCTGCTACATCCCAACGAAGTGGCCTGTTAAGCAGACACAAGACATTTCCCACAAAGACACTGCCTCTCAGTGTTTACGCCCTTCAGATACTTAGGGAGATGTCACATCATGTCTTGATCACTGCTGTACTGATTCAGCTCTTTTCATCTTGCCCTTGTAAATCAATCCTTCCAGCCCTCAGTCATTTGTCGGTTGTTCTTATATGAACTCCCTGCCATTTGACAATATCTGTCTGGTAAGAAGAAGCCCAGAAATGAGCACAACTTTCCATATACATTAACGTCGAAGCCCCGCCATCCCTCCGGGATTTTTGATCTTTCTGCTGTTCGTTATTTCCAGAAGGCTGCCGAAGGCGGCTCTGCTCGTGAAGTGGCTTCTTGACTGGGAGCTGAGATTTGCAGAAAAAACAAATAAACAGGGGCTTTGCCCAGACTCCAAGACTACTCTTATACATTAAATGTGCCTGGACTGTCCTCTGCCCCTGAGGATAGCCGGCGCTGAACAACACACAGCCGTGCTTTTAAACTCCCTTTAACCTTCACATAAGATGTCCACCAGTGTGGTGACAGTGGCCTGTGGCTGGTCATGATTCCTGATTCTTGAGAAATGTTAGAAAAAGGATTAATTATCCTGGGCCATTAATATTTCCAGGATAGTTCTAACAGCCAACAAGTTTAACAGTTTAGTCCCAGTGCCAGGAACATGCTCAGACACATAAATTTACTAGTATCAATATTGTCCCAGTGGCCTTATCCCTTGCACTTCCCACCCATAAAGGAGAATGGGAAATATTCCCAACATCTTTTAGTTTTCTCATGGGAGAAATTGTCCAACCCAAGCCAATTATTCAGTCTACAGGCACCACACAACTCCTTCTTTTAGTACGTGGCCAGTCTTTTACACACAGGAGGAGCAACTCATGAAAGTCAAGGCAAGGTCTGAGCATATGATATTTGTGTGTGGATTTAGACACAGTTTTACAATGGTGGGACAGAGCTGTTCATCTGGAGGACCAGGCGTTCCCTGTTAGAGTTAAGAACTGTTTGTTCTGAGCAGCACCCCTTTCAGCAGAAGATGATCCCTACACGGGGTATCAGTCCTCATCATCAGTGGGCTGAAATAGAGAGTCTGTGGCCAACATCATCCCTGGTATGTTGCCTTTGCAGCCAGCAGAAGGATGCTTATGACCCAAGAGGTCAAGGAGGAGAAAGCAACTTGTAACTCTGTTAGAAAAGCTGGTTTCACTGGGAGCCATGCTCCTCTCTCAGCCTGGAGATGTGGTAAGGGACAATGAATTCATCAATCTGTCATTTAAGATTGTTCGCTTGACAGCTCCAAAATGCATCTTAAAAAAAAAATAAAAAACAACAAACATTAAGGGCTTTAATAATTTAAGCTACTCTTAAATATGCCCTGCAATTCAAATCCTTGGAGTGGTTTAAACATTTGAAAGAAGTTCAATCTGGACAGTGATTTAAAGCCAAGATAGCTGAGTTCAATTTGGCTGTGCACTGTAGACTGGCACAGTACCTGAAAGGCCAAGGACCTGACATCTCTTTGCACTGAGCGTCTCCAGAGATGTCAATATGAAACAGTAATTATGAGGATGGCCAAGTGTGGAGTGGGATGCAAATATATTGCCAGGACAACTACAGACTGGATGAAGATGAGACTAGAAGGCAGGATTACTAATTTTTGTTGCAGTCCAGCCTCAAATCAGTCCATGGAGAGACACCTCTGATGGCAGGGAGATTTGGATCCAAACGACAGTGTTCTCTAACTCTCAGCCTTCTCTGCTGTGAAAAATGACTTTGTGGTTTTGCAAATCAGAATGGCTTTAGTGGTTCAGAAACAGGCACAGCTTAGGTGTGAATTATTTGAACATTCAAGTGGGATGAGCCATGCCATCAAAGGGCTAGTTTTCTCCCCACTAACTGAAGAGAGATAAGACAAATCAGTTTTGAGGCAAACATCTGAAATAGACGCCATCTGTAAGAATCTAGACTGGTTGGATTAAACCAGTCCTCAGTACCCAAGCAGATCAGCATCACCATTGCTTTCTCTCACGGGCCCTAATCTTTATAGAAATTGCCCTCTGCCCTGATCTCTGTTCTTTTCTTCACAATGTTGTTTATTCTTGCTCATTTTATTTTTGATCTGTGGCAAATAAGTCCCAGCACCATGAGATTCAAAACCTGTTGGCTCTAGACAATACCAGGGTGTAACTAATGACAATGAAGTGATCACCCTAAAGAAATCCCCCTCCCCAAAAAAAAGATAGTGAAAGTCTGATGTAGCCCTAGGGTCTTTTGCCACCCTGGGGTCTTTTTCAAAAGCTGCCCTTTCTAACCAAACCTATATATCATTATTCAAGAACTCCAAAAGATGGTCACTCAAGAGTTCCCAAACTGCAGTATCACTTTGTTCTCTATGGCAAGGACTGAAAATCTACCAACACACAGGCAGAGGTACATCCCCGTGGTATGGTGAAGTGGAAAAAGAAAAGAAATAAAGTCTGCCATTCTCAAACTGCAGATGCTGTTACACGTTTCCTAAATTCTCAGGTCACTTGCAAACAACAAAAACAACACTTGCAAATGCCTACACAGAAACTCCAGGTGGAAATCACTTAAAACATGTGATGTATTTGTGTGTGGAAGGCATTCATGGCTAGGAACAAAGGACTTTGGTAGATACCTGAGTCCTGGCACCTTCACTCTGCACATGCCCACAGATCATGAGACCTGAAGCACATTTTTAGCCCATAGCCCACATAGCCCACCTCTTAGTGTCTTGACTGAAGACAACATAAGCTGATAAGCACTGGATTGCAACCAAGGGAGTGAGTCCCACTCCACTGAAAGAAGCAGAGGATCCCTCATCAGTTTGCTGAGATTTCTGAAGAGCCCCAGCACAGGAGAGCTGAAGTCACGAGCTACCACCTTCTGTAAACTTGCTCCCCGAGGCTTAAGCATTATCCTGCCTAGCTCGTTCAGGAGTTATCTTCATAACCCTGCTCTGGTTAACAAGAGGCTGTTCCATTGTTGACTGGAGATTAAATTATAATCACATCCAATTCCTTTTCCCCCATTCCCAGCAGTTTCATTACTCTCCATAATCAGACACCGACTCACATTCTTCAGACATGGTAACCAATATTGCCCTCCATATTTCACAATAAAAATTGCTTGTGAACCCATGTCACCGAGAATTAATTTTTGTAAGACAATGTTTATATTAACCATTCATTTATTGACTTCTGTTTGGTGGGTCAATTTCGAAATTTATGGTCCCCTGAGATCCACACATTGACCTCAGTTTCATCTCAGGTCAATATTCCCTTCTCAGGTCAATAAATCTTGAAACTGACCTTAGCAGAAGTCAATAGTATCTGCATATTCTTATATTGTCAGAGGGTTGGTAACATACAATTGTGTGTCTGAGAGGTGAGGAAGAGCAAGAGACATCCAAAACTATTGAATGAGGTATTAAAATGGAATTCTTGCTCAATAGCTCTCCTTCCCATCCATCTGTAGAGTTAGATCTGCCAGCAGTAGAGAAAATCATTGTTTATGTTATTTATTTGCAGATAACCATATACAAATGGTGGGTATCCCATCACAGACAAACATGTGTGCTAAGAAATAAGGAGAAATGGAGGCTATGAGGATGGGCCTGACCCTAAAAAGCTTCCACCGAGTGTGGGCAGGTGGAGTAGTTCAATCCAGTGGCATAAAAGTAGAGAGTGTAGAGATTGTATATCTCAAAAGTAATCAAAGAAGTCTTTAAATATCTCACCAAATGAGAATTTTATTCTGGGACTGGAAAGAGAAGGAAGAGGGCACTTTGTAGTTCTTGGGAGGTTTCTTCCAAGTCAGGGATAGCACCGATGTGTCTGCATGAAAATCTGCTGGGGGAGCAATAGCAGCTGCACTTTTCTGTTGATCGGAGATGAGAACTGGTCTTCTGGCTGTGAACGAGAGAGGAGAGGCAGGATGGAGACAGACTGCTAAGAGCTCAGACAGAGGAGACAGATATTTGATGCTCCAGATGGATCTCCAATGTGCCAAAGCAGCACTGCATGCAAGCTAGCAAACTGTGCCCAGAGGCTCCAGGACCAAAGTGTGGCCAAAGTCTCTTCTGGCCTCTTGCATCCTGATGGGATTCTTGGGAGCCTGAAGGACACAGTGCCCATGGGGTAATCCCCTTGTGCCTTCCAGCCTCCTCTTCGTTGCATGGAGGCTGTGCAGCTTTTACCTCCGTGGAGGCACTGAGGACTCTTTTATGTGTTTTCACAAAGTTTGCAGGAAATGAATTATTTCAATAGAAAAAGCCCTCTTTTTCTATTGAACCTGATCAAAAGTGGCACGGGAATTATGAGCTTGCAGGGGCTGGGGACATCCAGCAGACAGAGAAATAAACACAGGGACACACACAAAGAACAGGTTCTTGTCTGCAATAACTTCAGCTGGGACTGAAACATCTCCATTCTTCTGGCCATGCCATGAAACATTTTGAATCACCACAATAATGTGATCTTTGTCCTGAAAAGCCCAAAGCCCAGCCCAAAGTACTGTTTTGTTTGCTGAGCCCTCCTTTAAATCCATGCTTTGCCTGGAAAGATGTAGCTGGGTTGAGGTTGCCCTCTGGCCTTCTCCGCATGCTGGGGATGGTTGCATAGGGAGTCTTCACCCAACCTGTTATAAAGTTATCAGGGTTGGATTTTTACAGGCAGTTGGTAGAAAAAATAATAAAAAAATAAAAATAAAAAGATCACCTCCTAACCAATTAAATCTTGCTGATGTATAGATATGAGAGTAAGAATACTTCTCATTACAGAGAAACCTAGAGGATTTTGATTCCAGAGGTTCGATGCCAGACCCACGGTCTGCTGAGAGCCAGGATCAGAATCAGGAAGCTCCTGAGCAACCTCTGATTAATTCTCTATGGCCCGAAGGTGGCACAGCAGTGCCCAAATGTTGTACCCAGACCTCACAAACCTTCAAGCAATGGACTTCCCTTGGAGCCACAGTGCTGCTGGCTCCCTGTGCTTTTCCCCTCCGACAGGAACCACCAAGCTTTGCTTTCCTGGGAGCGAAGCTCATTCTGCTTCATGCTCCCTGGTCTGATCAGTGCCTCCCCCTCCCTGGACCTGCTGAGCTCTCCTCCTGACGGCTGCAGTGGGATGCATTCCCCCTGGGCAGGGAAGACAAAGTGGGCTTCATGCAACTGCGATTCTCCCTCCCACCTTCCCCGGCTGAGAAAGCACAGCTGTTACCTGTCTTTTCCTCCACAGCTCCAGCGCGGGAGCCCGGATCCTGCCAGCCACTAATCTTCCCTGCCTGAGGGCTTTCCTGACAGAGCAAATGATCTGCCAGACCCAGCTTAATGGAATTGTAATTGCCAATTAAAAGCTGTCCTGTTAATTGCGGCAGCTTGAAGGTTTGAGTGTGCATCCATGTGGGCACGTGGGCGCGTGCGCCGGTGTGAGCTCCTCAAGCCTCTGCTGCTGAAATTGGTGCTCAACCTGCAAGGAGATGGATTTGGGAAGAACCAGCACCTCGTGAACGTTGCTGCTGCTGAAATTCCACCCATGAAGTCCCTCTGGCCTGTTCAGTGCGGGGAACTGCCTAAAATAAGCAAAAGAGGAGGATGAGCAATGTGAAGGGGGGAAATCAAGTGTCACCAACGGGCAAAGAAAACAGGAGGACACATTTGAATTACCATCGGTCCAGGGAGTGAGCTTGATGGATGCTGGGGGAAAACCATGAGAGAAAGGCTGCAGACTCACTGAGGCAGCTACTGTATGAACGAACAAGGTCTGATAATTTATTGCACCTCTGGAGCTTCCAGCACGGTGTTTGTCCAGACCTGGCAGGCTTGTTCTGTGAATCCAAGAGACTTTCAGCCTAGGTGAAAGGAAAACACTTGAACAGAGAGAAGGAAAATTGAAATTTCCTTGCAAAAGCGAGAAAGCAGAAACCATGCATTTTTTAAACAGGAACAAGGCGCTTTTGAACTCTCTGCGGAATGACAGGCCATCTCCACACTTCCCTTGGAGTCCCGATTTCCCACTGCCATGCATAAAACTATTTATACCTGTGCAAAGCAGGCATTTATCTGACCAAATCTGCAAAGCAATACCCCTCACCCACTGTTCCACCTGTAAAAAAAAAAACAACAAAGAGACGTGGAGATGGGACACATCGGGTAGCTCATGGTCTGCAAAAGACCAGCACTCAGAAACCTTTTACCTGCTCTGTTACAATTTCCCTGTGATGCTTGACATCCTAGGCTCAGGTTTGGAAAGAGATTTGGGCAATGTGATGTCAGCTTAATCAATTTGGCTAGAAGAAAAAAGAGGGGATATCTCATACAAAAGGCTTGTAGAATCTTCCATGCTCATCTGTGCTGCAGGCAGGAACATGAGGACACCCAGGATGGTGACCCATTCCACGGTGTGCATTGCATCTCCCTTTCATGGCCAAGATCAGAATCTTCTGCTGGTCTCCCTGAGCCACAACAAGGCCCTTGGGCATGGAGACAGGGGGGAAGGGCATAAAAAGGCAACTAAAAAGCCATGGTTGCATCATGGCTGCATGTGCTTATCCTTCGCTGTCACAAGGGGCTATAAAAAGAGGAGATTAGTTCTTTGGCTGGGGCTGGGAGATGTTCAGCTGCCTGCACATCTGTGGTCAAGCAGAGTCTGAGGGGTTCCTGTACCATGGGACCTATGTGGTGCTGTAAGGGGACCACAAATCACCCTTGTGTGATTTGGTTTCCTTCCTCTGCCCTTTCCGTTTTGAGCAGGGGCAGCCCCTACAGCAGAGAAGCCTCTGCATCTCTGCTCTGCTTTGACTGTTCTCTCAAGGAACAGATTCCTCTGCCATTTCCCCATTTTTCTTCCCAGATTTTCAGCAGCATCTCACCCCTTTCCAGAAGAAAGGACTCCTTAGCTGCCCACCAGGAAGGACTGAAGTCCTTCCATAAGCGAGATGTTTTCTTGATGTCACCAGGCACAAAAATATAAAGAAGACTAGATATAGAATAGATATCTAAAAATTAGAAATTATTTACTCAGAGGGTGGAGAGGCACTGGCACAGGCTGCCTGGAGGAGCTGTGGATGCCCCATCCCTGGAGGTGCTCAAGGCCAGGCTGGATGGGGCTTTGGGCAACCTGGCCTGGTGGGAGATGTCCCTGCCCATGGCAGAGGGCTGGAATTAGATGATCTTTAATGTCCCTTTCAACTCATAACATTATATGGTTCTATAATTACTGGAAGAAAATTGGAGAGTTTCCTCCTGAGCCCACATATTCTGGCAAAAAGCAAAATGAGGTTCAAGGGAGACTGAAAAGAGATCCATGCAGACCTGGGCAGTTCGGATTCCCAGAGAAGGAAGCTCCACCACCTCTCAGAGCCATTTTTTTTTTTTTTCATTGCTTAACCAGTCTTTTTCTTTGCTTTATATCTTACTGGAATTTCCTTGCTGCAGCTTGCAGCCAGGGAGAACCCAGGTGACATTATGGCCATTCCTTGAGAGCCTTTCCACCACGTTAGCAGGTGTTGGTGGAGAGGACTTCAGATGCTGTCCCTGTGCTTGTAACACAGGGCTAAGTCCCTGTTCCTACACCAGGGATGCCCTGAGAGGCTGGAGAGATGTATTGGCAGTGCAGCAGACCCTGCTCAATAACAGTATTTCCATACCTGAAAGAGTGAGAGCTGCTCTTTACATTTCCTCCAGATGACACTACATTGACTGACAGCTCCTTCTCACCCTGCTCACTTAAATCCTGAATTGGCATCATGTGCAGTTAGCCAGTTTGATGTGGCTTTAAATGCTAGTGGCTTGGGATGAAGCTTTATCACCATGCAGTCTCCTGTAGTCCCTACCAGGGGCCCTCAAAGCAGTGACCGAGTGCTCCAAATCTACCAGATCTACCAAATCTACCAAAAAGAATAACATTATTTTCAAAAATGATTTAGTTTGTTTGTTTGATTGATTGATGGATTACCTGCCTTTGAGTCTGTAAGATCCACATCTTTATGGGTTTATTCACAATTTGTTCTAGAACACAACTTTATTTATTAAAAGAAAAAAAAAAAAAAAAAAAAAAGAGCCTATGAACATGATCTAGGAGCTGGTGCTTGAACAAAAGGGTCCGAACTCCTAATAAAACTCCTAACATAGCAGGTCTTAGAGCTGCAGGACGCCTTGTCGGGTGGGTCGTGGATTCAGTTAATGACTGAGGAGGCTGCACACAGGCTTGGAAAAGAGATCTGTTGGGGGTTACTGAACAGACAAGTGACAACAGGCTCAGGAAATCCCCCGAGCTAAGAACAGCTGGAGCCCGGGAGGTTGTTACAAGGGGTATCAGGTTTGTCCCCTTATTTTTTCCATTGAAGGACCCTGCTTAAAGCCACCATTGGAGAGAGAGCCCTGGCCAGGACAGAACCTTTCCTCTGCTCTCATAAATCACTGATGTTGTAGGACTTGGGATGAATCTCAGGAGTGATTTTGGCCCCACTGACACTCATGTCGTCTTCCACCTGTAAAGCTGTTTTTAGAAAGGGTCACAGTGCCTCAGATTTAAGCGTTGGAAATATGAGTCAGCAACGCCAAAAGATGTTGATCTTGTTCAAGCAATAAAGCAAGTTGTCAAAGGAGGAAACATTTTGGTTTTGTATAAGCTCCGGGCTGCAGCTATGACCTCCTGCACTTCGTTCTTTGCCTGTAAGCCCTTTGATGGCAAGATGACAGAAAATGTTTGTTACACGGTGGTTTGCAGAGCTTCACAAGGCTCCCTATCCCCTCCCCTCTCTGTGCACACCTTTGAGCTCAAGGGACCCATCGCAGGGTGACCCACTAGGCTCTGGTCTCACCTAAAGTGCTCAGCCCTGCTGCCTGTGCTCAGGGTGGGTCCCAAATTCACCTCATTCCCCTCTGCAGCTGATCCCTGCCTGCCTCAGAGATAGATCTGGGTGCTTTGCCTCTTTTCTGCCCTCCCAAATCTGCGTCTGGCATCCTTGCGAGCCAGCTGTTGCCACCTTTCCCTCTGTGGCACCAGGTAAGGTCTCACAGGATGGCATAAACCAGTGACATATGTGTTACTTGATTTTCTCAGGGCTGCTTTGTGGCCGGGAGGAAGCAGGTGGGTGGAAAAGCAGTATTAGGATTGACATCCCCAGTCCCCGAGTCTCTCCTGGGTGCTGGGGCAGACAAGGGGGTGATTTGGGATGGGAAATGTTTGCACAGCACTGAGAACACTTTAGTCCTGGTCAGGATCATCAGTCGGGTTGCAAAACAAATGAAGAAATAAGTGTAATGAGCAAGACAGCTACCTACCAGCTGTGAATGGTGTGACCAGAGGCACAGGGACATCACACTGCTGGCATGGGCTGGGTACAGCTATAAGAACTAGAAGAAATCTCATGCACAGACAGCTTGGCTAAGGCAGGAGACAGCGATGCTCGTACAGTGCAGTCCCAACCTCACAAAACCCAGAACAGCATCTGCATAGCCTTTGTGATCTCCCCAGAGCATCCCACTGGGGATCAGCTTAGCCTTAAAAAAAATAATCCTTCTTCCAGGCATTACATACCCCAGAAACCCAGACACATCCCTCCTGCTTGTCGGCACTTAACTGAAGTACCTGACTTGAAATTATTTTTGCCCTCAGCTAATTCTCTACCCGGTGGAGAGAGTCAGGCAGAGAGCCAGCACAGCCTGACGCTCCCCTTTGGTTATAGGGTGAGCTCTCAGCCCCTTCAGATGGGATGGACCTGCTCCTCCATAGCCCCACTCCCCCTAAAAGGGTTCTCCAAGTCTCCTCCAGGTCTGGAGGAGAGGTCTCTGGAGGGCACGGGGCTTGTTAAAACAAGACGCAAGCTGAGATGCAGAAATCACTGCCACCCCAGAGGAGCGCTGCCTGACCTGCTCTCTCCCTCCCGCTCAGGTCTGTGTCAGCTTTTTCTTTGTTGTTCCTTTAAGCAGCTTTTCCAATTGATGCTATTGAAAAAAAAAAAAAAATCAAATAAAAAGAAATACAGGGCTTGCAAGGCATAGCAGGGACTGGTCCGAAACAGGCTGGCTGCTTTGCTGGGGCCAGCTATGGGCTCTCAGCTCCGTGGCCCCACGGCGCAGAGCTTGTGCTCCGGGAGAGCTCAGCACGTTGCGCTCTCCACCCCTCATGTGCAGCCCTACCTCTTGCCCTAATGCTTTGGATGGTTCCTCTATGGGGTTTCTTCTCTCTTGGGATCCCTCAGACCCCTACCACTGCACGTGGAGTCATGGGCATGCCTGTGGGAACCTCTGTTCACACACACATGTGCACGGACACTTACACGCTCAAGCAGGTACGTGCACACAGCAATTTCTCCTCCAGCCTGCAGACATCACGCACGAGCACCCCATTGCCAAATAAGCTGCTCGGCCGCCCCGTGCACCCGAATTTCCTCCAGCATTCACCCCCTGCTGCCACCCCCCCTGCACGCCTGCTGCTCCAGCCCCACAGAAGTGTGCAGACGTGCCAGCGGGCGTGCAAAGCCCTACACGCTCCCTCTCCACCCCCCAAGCTCTGTTGATGCTCCCCACGAAGACAACCCGCTGGGAAGCCCCCTCGCCCCAAACCTGCCCCCGAGGGGGGACCAAAGGGGGACGATGGCACCCTAAAGAAGCCTCGCTCACCCAGCAGCACCCCAGCCTTGCGGAGAGGCTCCCCCAGCCCTCCCACCCCGCACACACATCTCCGTTTGTCCTCTTCTCCTGCAGCCACTAGACGGCAGGTCAGGCCCGTGGAAATGCTCCTTCCCTCCCCGGCAGTCGATGGCTTCATTTGTCCCGGCTCTTCCCCCCCCACCCCCCCAAGTCGATGGGGCTGACACTCGGCACTCAGCGCCCTGATTAAGATGCCACAGCTGAGTTAAAGCACACATTAAGGTTTGATGAGCCATTGATCAACGCATCAACGGGGATGCGGGGCTGGAGAGAGGAGCCGAGGCTGCGGACACCCGGGTGAAAGCTCCCGTTGCACGTCTTTAAATAAAACTTGTTAGGGACTTCGGATCTTTAAAGGGGTCATTTGGGTCTGTGTGAGATATTTAGAAGGGAAATTCTATTCTATATAGAATAGAATATATATTATCTATATGGATTATATAGATATAGATTCTATTCTATATAGAATATAGAGTATTCTATATAGAGAATATACTTCATATAAAATAGAAAATATATCTATATATCTATATAGAATAGAATAGAATAGAATAGAATAGAATAGAATAGAATAGAATAGAATAGAATAGAATAGAATAGAATAGAATAGAATAGAATAATAGAATAGTTCACTTGGAAGGGACCTTCAAAGATCATCGAGTCCAACTGCCTGGCCACTTCGGGGACAACCACATTATTAAGGGCATTCTCCAAATGCCTTCTGAACATTGATATGGAGCTGCTGAGTGCAATAAATAGGTTTGATTTTTAAATGGTTTAAATTTCTGGCTCCTGTGTATATCTGTGGGGCACATCCAGGCAGAGCAGGAGAGAGGGGCTGCATCTTGGCCAGCTCACCTTTATGTCAATGAAAAAGTGCTGACGCTGATGGATTTGTTCCTGGTTTTACAGCAGCAGAGCTGGGTGTCTTTGGCCAGGCTGGGACCTATAAACAGGCACGTGTGTGTCTCACGCAGACATTCAGGGCTCCAGCCTCTCTTGCCTTTATACATTTTGAGATATTCTGTGGCTGGGGAAAAAAATGAATGAGAAGTGGCTGTAAAACGCTACCGCTTCGCTTCGCGGTTCAATCAAAGCCACACTTGTGCTTAAGTGCTCGTAGACACAGGGACTTCACTGCCAGCCCTCCAGAAAAAAGGTTTCCTTTAAACTCAGGGCTGTCACGGGAGGGTAATGTAAGGAGATATAAGGTGCCTCTAATAAGGGTACACAATTCTTGCCGAGAAAGCCTGGTTTTCCTTTTACACACATATCCATACACTCTATAATAAACATGCACATGAAAATGTAAAATAAACCCTTTGCATCATAGGAAGATCTGCTCTAAGTCTGTGTCTTTTCCTTGTTCCCAAGGAAGAAAGGCAGAAGAAGACCTGGTCCACACCCTGAAATAATAATAATGTTAGGAGCTGCCACAAGAATAAATTTGCACTTTTTTTTTTTTTTTCTGAAAGAGAAGCCTGTCTGCCCTCCAGTATTTGACTGCAGCCAGCCTTTTCTGAAGGATTTTCTGTTCAGCTCCTGCCAACATTTGAATAAAACCCTGATTTGGTGCTCTGGGCTCGTTTTGTTGAACCCACCAGGATCCTTTCGCACTCCACCACCCTCCTGGGAAGGGACTTTGGTTTTGTTCTGCCAAGGAGGCAAATAATTACAGAGCAAATCAATTATTGGGTTTTGAGGTCGGGTCCTGCTCTTCTTTTCTATTCTTCCAGCAGTTTTGGTTTCAGAAGACTCACTCCAGCAAGGGGAGTAAGAGCACACCCAGCACAAGTGTTTGGGGTTTATGACACAAGGCAAGGCACACGTCTCATGTTACCTCCTGGCTCTTAAAGCTCTCAGCCCCCATCTCTTCATTCAGGTGGCAGCATTCTTGGAGCGGGCATTATTTTCTCAGCTCAGCTCTTGCTGAGTGCTGGGCTGTTTCTGTGGCTCCGATGCCCTTGGTTAGCACAGGACACAAGCTGGAAAACTCTGAGGCTATAGACAGCACCAGGCAGAAAGCCACTGACAACTTTCCTGAAGAAATAGTAAAGGCTTGGTTTCTTTTAATAAGGCAGAGGGGCTTTGCACCATGTGAAGTCCTTTGCCTTGCACCCACAGCTTTTAGTTTCTGTTCCTTGTGCTATGACCAAGGCTGCACCAACAGAGATGCCCGAGGTGCAGGGACACATTTCTACCTGACCAACCCATTTGCTGATCCGTGATCCTATTTACACACGGGCACAATATAAAATATAATGCCTTAAATAAATAGGCTAAGAGAAGAATAAGGAAAACCCAGAGGGGAAACATGGAATAATTTTTGAGCAGTTGTCTGAGTGTGCAGCACATCATTGTGCTGGGAAATGGCATCTTATTCCGCTTGAAAATCCTGACACCTGCAAATGAGTTTGCATTCTGAAGCCAAAAATACATATAGGAATTTGAGATTTATTCCCAGAACAAAGTCCACCTGGAAATGTTTTATTCTGATGTTATGGTGTTTTAACTCAGACTAAAAAAAAAAAAAAAAAAATCCTTCTCACGAGCAACAAAATATGCTAAAAATCTCAACTTTATAATCCAATATATTGTTAAATCCAAGGTTTAACTATAAACGTTCGAAGAAACCCGGATGCCTCAGCAGGGCTGAAGCAGTATGTTTCCTACCAGCAATGAAAAATATTTTGTTGCTTTGAGAGTGAAGCAAGACAGTTGAAACAACTCATTTCAATATTTTTAATACAAAAAAACACATCACCACAATCAGCCTGATTCCGAGACGATTTCGACAAGAATGTGTTTTCCGGTAGAAAATTCCACTATCAAAAAGTGTTGACCAGCATTTTGTGGCATTATCGCAGAGGCGCAGCTTCAAATAACACCGAGACGGGTGTGAGCTGCAGCTCTGCGGGCTGCGAGGTTTTTCTCTGGGTTTTGTTTTTTTTTGGGGGGGGGATTACCTGCGATGGGACTTGGGATGAGGGTGAGCAGCATCATGAAACCTGTCCTAAAATAAAGGAGGAGCTACTGAAGCTAAAATTTAGGAGAAAAATTACTTTGTCTTCGCATGTGAAGAGAACAGTCCTGTATGACGTGGAGTTTGCATGACATTTGTGCTGCAGAGCTGCCTCAGTTTCCCTCCTGCTCTTTATTTTGGTAATGCAATGTGTGCTCAAGTGTCCGAATTCGGGGTGGCAAAAGCAAGGGAGCAGCAGTGTTGCATTGCAAAGAGGCTCTGCTGAAGGCAGAAGGCACGATGGCTTTCTGCTTCCTGAAGGCAGCCCAGAAGGACCCATAATAATGCAAGTGTGCATGTAAACAGTCAGTTTGTGGAGAGCTGTTGCAGTTCATGGTCTGATGAGATCGCCCGATTCACCAGAAAAATGAATGAAGAAAGAAAGAAAATAAAATGAATTAGGTAAAACGTTCACCGACTCTCTGCACTCCTGATACTTGCCACCAAACCTCACAAACTTATTTTCCTGCTGGCTATGAGGGTAATGAGAAAGAGAGGCAGGACAGTAAGAAAAAAAAACACAGTCCCAAGATTTCCAGAGCTGGAGCTGTCTCCGAAAGTAAAACAAAGGTCAGAAAATGACTGCTGGTTTTGTTATGCATGTTTTGAAGCTGCTGTACCTTGATGCAGGATGATGCCAGGGAATCGGCAGCACCCTGGCAGCCCTCTGCGGGGCTGCGGCAGGGAGCGGGCTGGCTTATCTGCAGCCGCAATTGAAGGTGGCATTTGGAGTGTGCAATTACGCACATCCCTTCTTTTCTCATCTCCGCCAGCCCTTGCAATCCTGCTGCTCCTGCTACTATTTACTGCTGAGGGCGGCGGAATTCTGCGCGCTGCCGGCTTGGCCTGAATTTCATCACACAGACACACACACACACACACACACACACACATATCCACAGAGCATCCCACCTCCAGCTGAATGCAGAGGTGGCAAAAATAAATAAATAAATAAATAAATAAAATTAAAAAGCCAGTTCTTTGTTTTCCAGCTGTCTCTGTTTATCGCACGGGGAAGGGAAGGCTGCCGCTCTTGCAGGGAGAAAGAAAATTGGGGAACACAGAAAAGATGTGGAGGGAGAGAAAAGGTTAAAAACTACCATAGCTCATGCAAATCTTCCCACTATTTTTTTTTTTTTCTCTTATCTGTCCCATTACTTTCAATCCTGCCTGCTCCAGTGGAAATTCCTGCTGCGGAAAGGTGTTTTTTCCTGTTACAGCTGTGCTGGGAGCCTCTTGGTTTTGTGCAAGCACAGGAGCAGGTTCGGTGCCCAGGAGGCCACCAGAGCCCAGTGAGAGCCACCAAACGTGCTCGAGTCTCGAGTTCCCCTGCACCCAGAAGCCCCTTTTTTTGCAAACCTTGCAAAAATAACATTTTGCCCTGCAGCTTCCACCCCTTTGTCAGATTTGATAGCAAAGAAGCAATGCATGGAGTTATTCTAGGGTATTTAAGATTGGCTGGGGGAGAGGGTTGGGCAGACATAAAGAATAGACCTCCGTGGTTTCCTCTGGCTTCTTAACAGGCTTCACCAGCCCAAATCATAACCCAGAAGGGTGAAATGGCGATGGACCTGGCCTCAGAGACCTCGTGGATGTGGGGGCAGCCCAGGTCCCTGCACCCCTCTTGCTGCTCCCACCAGTCCGGGGCTCTCCAGCCACACCAAGTGCTCGGTGTTGCTCCAGCAAGGGGAGGGCCAGGGGAGAAACCAAATAAATCAGGGAGAAAGGACCCCTTAAAATGTTAACAAAAAGGCAAACATAAGGAAATACAAGGAGAGAAAGGAATTAAAAAGAAAATCAAAGGAAATAATAACACATGAAAGGAAATAAAGGAAATAAAAATACACAGACCAGCCACCATTTAGAAGCTCTAGTCCAGGTCAAAAGGACGACAGCAGTGTCTCACCTTCCCATGGACATCCCTCTCTGGCCAGAAGGATGTACAGGGGTCAAAATATCTCCGTTCACTCAATGGTGGACGTGGCACCCCAAACCCAGCCAGCCCTTGAGCATGCTGGCTGTGCTCATCCCCTGCCCACGGCAAACCAAGCCAAAGGATGGAGCCAGGTCTGGAGTTTTTCCCCCTGCTTTCTCCTTGCACAGCAAAATGGTGGTTCCAAACGCTGGTTTCCTTCCAGCAGCCCTTGCATTTCTCCTCTGTTTTGACTTAAACTGTGACTTTGGCTTTCAAGTGTAAAAGAAGAGAAACAAGAGCTGACACTTGCGTCAATATGAAACAACAGTTTTTGCCTCATTTAGACTTAGCACCACGAGTGTTTCTGCTTGCTGTTTTTTAAAAAGGAAACAAAACAACATTTGACACTGAGTGCTGGGTATCCCTTTCTTTCAGAAAGCTGCTCGGAAAGCAAAGCTTCCTGATCGCAGTCACAGGAGGGACTTGGGTGGGATGGGACCTCTAAATCTGCGTCAGCCCTGGGGTCCCATGGGGGCCAGCTGAGATTTGCTTGGACTTTGCTTGTGAAAATGATAAAATTTTCAGTGCAAAAAAAATCTTTCTCTTTTGCTTTGTATCTTTGGAAGCATCCCAACTATTTCCAACCACCCAGACATTAGCCAGGTGAGAGCTTTTGTTGCCAAACCCCAGCTCTGTGCTGCCGGTGGACTTAGCAGCTCATACGGTCACCTCAACCGTTCGTACATCACGCTCGGACTTTGCTGGGGATTATTTAGAAAAAGTGCTTGTGTTTGCGGTCTGATCCCCCAACAGCACTTTCCGTGCTCCTAACCACAGAGGGAGGCAGCGGATGTGCATTAAGGGCACGCACGCTGTGTGTTTACAAACACACCCGGCCGCCGCGGGTCGGCTTTATGAACGCCGCGCGGCACTGGATGCAAATTGCTTCGGCTCAGTCAATGAACTGGGTTTGCAGCAGCCACAGACCTGGCTCTCTGCATATTCCTCTGCAGTGTGTATTTATCTAACTAATCTTCGAGATATTAGCGATAATCTTCGCCGTTTTCCTTTAATGAATGGCTGATGTGCTCGCCTGGAAGCTGTTACTGTAGGGACCACCAGAGAGAAGAAATCAGATATCCCAGCTCCAATCGTTTATCACTATCAGATCAGGGACGGAGCTTTTTCCCCCGTCTCTTTCCTCAATACCTCCCGGCGTGTTCGGTTATTAACCTCACTTAGCCTCCAGCAGAGCCTGAGAGACCGAATCAGAAAGGTTCACATTTTTATTCCCCAGCTGCTCCGCGTCGGAAATCTTGGAGCAGAACAAGGCAGCGTGTGTGATAAGGAGGGAGGGGAAAGCAGGGCAGGGAAATCCTTGAAGATCTTGGCCACAGAGGGGGTTTTCTTCACACCGTGTCACTCACCCAGTGACATCAACCGCTGCTGAGTTGGGAAGAGAGGAATTACTTGCTTGTTATCAGGTCCTCAGCAAGGGCTGTGATCTCTTTAGATCTCCCAGACTGAAATAAGAGGGATGCCAGCCAAGGATGCTGCAGGAGCAGAGGACCGTGGAGCAAGGGATGCTAAGAACCATGGTGCTGCTATAAGTGTCTCTGAGCTCAGATCCCTCCAGCAGCCAGGTTTCCCCAAAACCATCCCAGAGGAGAGACAGACAATCCTGCTTTCAGACTGCTTCCATCCAAACCTGCATCCCGCGGGGCTGCTAAAAGCACGGAGTTAGCAAGATTCGGTGCTGCCGTGCTGACCAGATTCTGCATCCATTAACTACTTAACAAAATTCCTTGTGCCCCCACCTCGAACACATCCAAGTTAATGCTCCTCCTCATTTCCAGGCCAAAAGCCAAGGCAGATCATTGCAGAAGTGGTTTCCCTCCTACCCTTGCAGTATTTGGTTTGCAAAAGGCTGCAGAACGAGCACTGCAGCCGTCTGGTTCAGGCTGAGCCTCCTTACCCTCTCACCTCCATCACTCCATGGATCAAAACAAGTGGAAATACCCACAAAAAAAAACTCATTTTCCCAAAACAACCCCTTGAACAAAGAAAGAGGCACCAGCTCCTGCATCCTCTATGCAAAATCTGCATGCTGTTCTCAGCAGGACTGTGATATCTATGGCTTCTTGCTGCTTTGGAGTTGTTTTCCACTTTCCAGACAGCATCAGGGATCATCAGTTAGTTATTTCTAATCTCTGGGACATGGGAATGCTTCCAGACTGGGCACATAGCTATTGCCTTGCTCCACCTTTTTTGTAGGGTGAAACCCAATGTTAGCCATTCCTGCTCTGCACCTTGCCTTCACCCTACTCTCCGACCACAAACCTAAGTGTTAGAAGCTGGCACATCTCTCAAATGGGGAAATGAAGGGCCAGGAGCCCAGGTTTAGCAGATAAAGCTGAACATTACTTTTGGGGATATGTAAAATCACCTGGACACAAATTACCTGCACCTCTAGGAGTCCATTCTCACCGGCTGCTGGGTAGCACAACCCTCTGGGAAGCTCTTTCTTCATTCTCTCCTTCCAATTGGAAGTGTTATAACTTTAAACCAGAATGAACATTTCCACCAAACCCAGTTGCTCTGGATCTGACTCTCCTAGGGATAGCTACCAGCTTGCAATAAGCATGTACAATATTTTGAGGGTTGCAATGAACACCAAGGGACATTCAGAATATGTTAATATGAATGTTGAAAGATGTCTTGGCAGAGTGTGGAATACCAAGTTCAGGAACCATTGAAAATACACCTAAGAGCTGATCTGACAGCTAGAAGGATCTTCAATGGATCTTGACAGCTGTCCATTTTTTCACTTACAAGATGTAAGTGACAAGCACTTTACACTTTCCCCATGATTGGGTGTATATGGAGATTGAGTTCCATATGTCTGAATTAAAAACCTAGGGCTAATCAGGTCATGTCCTTGGCAGAGACAGCCCAGCCACACACACAAGCCTTCTTGGTTTTATCCTCAGGGTAAAGTTGTGTTAGAAAGGTTGGTGGACCTGGGCTCAGAGACCACATGCATGGTGTGGAAAAGGTGGCAAGAGATGTGCTACCCTAAGGCGACTCCCTCGTGGTCATCCAGGTGCCTTGCTTTGTGACTTCCTAAACATTTCACTCATTTGCCTAGTTGGGATCATTTTTTGTAGTGGATTCTGACTGAGGCTCCTACCTCATCTGAAAGAAGGTGAGTTCCAGTCCTGCTTTGGGATTCCCAGTTCAACTTCTACTTGCAGCGTGCCCTGGGTTAACTGGAGTCCTTGGATGAAGCCATGAAATTCTTGTTCCAGTCCAAGGGAAAAGAAAACCCTCAGAAACCCATGAATGATGCACCTCACGGCCTCATGGAGGCTTTTCCCAAACAGCTGGATAAAGTCTGTGTTCTGTTGTGCCAAGCAAGGAGCAATCCCTTCACCTCCCTGCTATGTCTTCTCCTGGAGATTTTCTTTCTTCCCCAGAGCTTTTCTTCTTTTCCCAGAGCTTTTTCTTTCTCAAATTTCATTTTCTTGTTGTCTCCATCACTCCATGAAAAGTCTATCCCACCTCTATCCTTGGTTTTGGGGTCTTCTCCCCTCTCTAATGTGCCTCAGGACGGAACATTCCTATCCATGGGGTATTTCCCCACCTCTTGCAACCATCACTCCAGCTTGTCCACCACATCCCCGTGTCAGCTCCCTCTGTACCCCTGTTTCAGGAGCAGGACCTGGTGGGAAGGACCCCAAAGAGTTAACCCTGTGGTCATCATCACCTCTGTGTCCCTGGGAGCAGCTCCCTGAGCCAGCAATCCCGCTGAGGATTTGGGCAGGGCAGCAGAGACAGTTCGCACATACCGCTGTCGGTAACAGAGCTGGGTAGAGGGATGGGGCTGAAAGCAGATCCCCGTTTTCAGGTGACACCGAGGAGGACAGATAGGATTTCTGTTAGGGGAGGAGGGGGTGAGGAGCAGTGCAGAGGGCTGGGAGGGTGAAGGTGGCATCCACGGCAGTCAGATAACCTCTGACCATTTATGCCCTGCCACTGACCTGTGGTTGGCATCTCCCCAGCAGCTTGAAATCTGGGCTGGACGAGGGTTAAATGCTTTGCTGGGAATCAGCATCTTGGTTTATGCTAGCCTGAAGGGGATGTGGGTGCGCTGAGCCAGAGCAGAGCAGTGCACAGATAACCAAAGCTCCTGGTAAAGTGGTGACTTAGCTCCATGCTCACATGAGCGTGGCACCCACCAGGGTTATCCCCACAGGGCTGGGGTCAGGATGGAGGTCCCCAGGATGAGTGGGAACAACGTGATCCAGCTGTACACCACTCCCCAAAAACCCTTCTGCAACAGGTGGAGAAGAGCATCCCAGATGAAGGAGGGATGGACCAGCAGGCAAAGTGTTAAGAGAAAGGATCCTGGTGAAATGCATTCAGCAAGAGCTGTAGAAGGAGAGGGAGAGGAGATTGAAGTCCGGCCGGACCTCTCCTCTATCCCCCCCGTTTGATTTTATGGGCTCTGAAATGTTGCCCATCTGCCCTCGGTGCACGCTGCTCTTTTTTAATTGAAACGGACAGAGGATATTGACTAGCTATCAAAATTCATATCTATGCAACATTTCATTTCCAGTGGCCTCAGCACTCTTGCCGCCGCCTCTCCGCGGCTCCCCATCACTTCGGTATAAAGGCGACTGTCACTTCGATAAACGGCCCCTAAATGGTGGGTGGGAGCTGGGGGAGAGCCACGGCCACGGGTGGGATGAGAAGCTTTCAAATCCTGTTGGAAAACTTCATCAGAAAAAAAAAAAGAAAAAGCCTCCAAGTTCCTTTTTTTTTTTTTTTTTTTTTTTTTTTTTTTTTTTTTCTTTAATAACTGGGAGATTTAATTAATTGATTGACTGTTAAGGCTAATATAATTTTGATGATGTCGCCTATCTCTCCTGCCATTGATTTTAAGTCAGGGTCTCTTTCTTGCCTTTTGGTTGTATTTTTGGTAATGGGACCCATTGTTATTAAAATTCAATTGAATTTTCACTATCTCTGTACCATAAGCCAGAAAAGCCAAAAAGAAGGATGAAAATGAGTGTTATTGGTATTTATTCTATTGAACTTTTACTACTGCTACTTTGGCTCCTCTGCTTCTGCCTTGGTGGGCTGCTTTTTATGAGGGACAGTGAGAAAGAAATGCCCACACTGCTTATTTAATTGAATTTTCACTTACTTTCTCCTGTGCTTTAAGTGGTTTCGGTAATGAGAGAATTTTGTAATCTGAGGGAAAACAAAGAAAAAGAGAAACAGGATCCAAAGCGAAGCCGTCTGTTTCTGACACCAACAGCAAATACGCAGAGGTCACAGAGAGGCAAAGGGCTCTGCTCAGTCTTGATGTGTTCTTGCACGTGTTGAAGTCCAGCTGGGTGCCTTCAGCATGGGGCCCAGCTGTGCCACCAGAAGAGTGGTGCTGGAAGAACACATCCAGCCACAAATAAAAGAGGCCAGAAAAGTTGTGCTAGCAAGTAGCATGCCCAGAGATTCAGAAGTCTCTTGAGTCAAGCCACCATGGGTGAACGTGCCTTGGTGCCACCATCCCACCCCTCCAGTGCTGCCCCTGTTGAACCCCACGTTTATCCCTCACCATGCAGGGCTGTGGGTCTAGGTGGACAGATGGTGATGTGCAGATCGACAGCTACTGGACGTGGGTTTTCTACTTGGCCTCTCGCCCTCACACTTCCTTTCAGCAGTGCAGTATCCCTCATGCCCTATTCCTACCTACATCACAGAGAGACCAGACCCTTCCAGGTCCTGCCTGCATGGGTTGGCCCCTCCTTTGCCATGGCCCTGCCCCTGCGGGCCAGATGCTGCTTCCACCTCCTAAACCCGATGCTGGCAGATCTGGGAAAGATCCTCCATTTCCCCAGCTGGACACGAATGCTTTGCATATCTCCCTCTGGGCAATCTGCCCACCCGCTTCCCCACCCCAGCTCAGCCACGCAGCATCTGCTGTCCCCAGAGGACCCTGCCCCTGCTCTCCTGCCTCCCCCTCGCTGGTATGCAGTCATGGGGGGGGGGGGGGGCAGCCTTGCTGCTGCCATGCTCATGGTGAGCAAATGCCACCCCACAAGCACTTGCAAGCATCCCCTTGCATCCCTCACATGCTTCTGACATCCGCCCCACCTCTGTTTTGGCACACTGTGGGACCTTTGTTCTCCAGCTCCCCATGGGGCAGAGGGGGAGGAAGGAGGAGAAGGGGCATTCCTGCCCGCAGACATCACTTTGCAAGGCGAACCCAGCAGCTGACACCCTCGGGGCTGGGTTGGTTCACCCTGCATTAGATCATTTTGTGTTGTGAAGCCTCAGATCCCTCCTTAGTGCAGCCAGTGCGTTTATACCAGGTGCAGGATCAAGCTGCTCTTTGCTTCATACCAGGTGTTGTTCCATTAGCAATGGCACAGGTTGCACAGAGAGGTTGTAGTCTTTCTCCTTGGAGGTAAAACCACCTGGATGTGGGCACCCTGCTTGAGTGTTCCTGCTTGAGCAGGGTTGGACCAGATGGACCCAGAGGTCCCTTCCCATCTCTGGGAATCTGTGACCCTGCTCATCCCACCAACACCAAGCAAGACATCACCACCGGCCTCTGATTTCCTCCCACCCACACGTGGCTGCTTCTGCTTCTTACCAGGAATAAATCCGACAATTAAACTAGCATTATGACATTAGCTTTTAAAACCCTCGTACTATGAAATAATGTCCCCGCGTTCGTGCACCTCACGCAGGAAGCGCCAGGGGCGTAAAACTTTTATTATTAAAATTAACATTTAAAACCTGTACCATGAAGTAATGTGTGAGGTGAGCGTGGATAAATCAGACAGTTAAACTAGTAACGTAACATTAGCAGTTAGAATCGTGACCATGAAATAAAGTCAAGGTTAGGAGATGGATAAATCAGGCGGCTCAGCCAGGGCTTTGTTATGTTAACACTTGAAATCCCCTGGCAAGGGGGATTTCAGATGGGGAAATTAAACAGGCAACACAATTGACCCGTACAGGGTCTGATTCTGGTGCTGTACAACCATAAGTTATATTGGGAGGCATTAAAGAGTGGAAAAACACAAGAGAAGAGGTGACTGGGTCTGTTTTGCTGTTTTGGAGGCTGCAGGGACATATCTCGGCTCCACTGAAGGATGGGACAAAGGGTCTTCATTGCAGAGGGCTAACAAAAGCTATTCCTACAAAGGAAGGGCTTTGGGAAAGGAAGGGATGAGGGTCTATTTACAGATGAATACAAGTTCTTTTCTAAATTGAGATCAGATCATCGGCTACCTCAGTGAGACACAGGAAAGCACAAAGCTGTAGACTTCAGAGCAGTTCCAGAGCAGCTGGATCAGCCCTCATCTTCTCCCAAGCAATTGATGTTCCCGAAGACTTGGGGGCAACCTGCACCTCCGTAACCTCTTCTATAAGCTATGTCCCCAGCAGGACCCCCAGGAAAAACTTCCAGCACTGCTCCACACACAGCAGGATCCCCCACCAACTTTCTGTCTTCACACTATGAGACTCAGGCCTTGCTTTCTACCATGAAGCTTTCTGGGACCTTCACTTGTTTTTGCTCTACAATCCATTCCAAGGAAATGCAGCACTGAGCTGCTCTCACCGACTGAGCAAAACCTTCTCTGGATGACCAAACTCACTGTGGAAAGGTCAGGGACAGAAAATGATGCCTTTTTCCTTTTTTTCTTTTTTGTCCTCTGAATGGATGAAGGGGACCAGCTAAAGAGGGCTGGGAAATCTGTTTCCAGCAGACATGGTCTTAGAGGGACACAAAACTCACCAAGGTGTCCCCAACCCTCTTACCGCATGAAGACTCGAGTGCAGCACAACGACGAGAAATAGGGAAGGAAAAAGCAGGGTGGCAGTGGGAAAGGGGTGGGATATGATGTCATCTTCCCACCCCCGGGGGAACCCTGAATTATTAATCGGAAAAGAAAGCCGTCCCTGCAACCCAAGCCGGAGCGGCTCTGATTTCATCTCTCGACAGCCCTGGCGCTTGGCTGCGCCGACCGGCCCCGTTTCCGGCAGGGACGCATCCCATGGGGACAGCCAGCGGGTTTTTGTCTGCACAACGTCAGCACCAAGATCAGCTGCGACCTCCAGATGCATCCACTCGGGCAGTGGGAGGAGGAGAACGGGAGATTTGCCTCTGAGAAGGGATGGGACTGGTTGGAGACGTCGCATGCTGGGGAGGTCAGGAAAATGGCCTCTTGCTGTTGTAGGCACTGAAGATGTGCTCCCCTATGGATTCACCAAGAGTTTTCTTCATCCCAGTGCCACCCAGACACTTTTTGGTGGTTTAAATGCAATGATCTGCACAGGTTTCAGCCTGGGTGGAGGAAAACGGGCAGAGCCCAGCATCTTCACTTGTGTCTTATTGCCCAGCCTCATCAGCCTGGTCCTATTTCTTCTCTCACCTTGTCCCTTTCCTCCCTTTCTTCCCAGCTATGAACTCTACAGAATGACATTGTGCTCCTGAAGAATGAATCCAATCCCAGTGGGGGTTTGCTTTTCCCTCTATCCATCTCTAGCAACCATGAACCTGAAATACGTTGTGGCAGTTGTGGTGTGCCAGGGCCAAATCCTGCCCTTGCCACTGCTGTGATATTTCCAGAAGCACGTGTTTTGCTTTCACCTCTTGGTGTCAAGTGGGAGAAAGATGAGGAAGCTCAGAAAAGAATTGTAACATTTGCTAAAACTCCTTGACAGTGATTCATCTACTTGGGGGTTACTATTATTTTAAAATTAAAAGTATATTTTAACCAATGAAAGGGTAATGAATATTGGCTGGGAGGGAGCTGGGAGCTGGGATTGGGAGTTGTCTCTAAGGAACAAGAGCAATTTTCCCTAAAACTCAGCTTTCTCTACACTTGGAGGGTGCCAAGATCTCTGATGCTTCTCTTTGCCCCATGGTAAGCATTTCTTGCAGAAAGGCTAGTCGTGGCTTTGGAGCTGGGTCTGGGAGGAGGCAGGAAGACCTCCAAGGGTTCCTGCAGGTCACAACGGCTGGCCTTCTCCTCTAGCCTCAAAGTCCTGTGTGAGGAAGAAGCCTCCTCACCTCTTCCAGCAGGACAGAGAAACAGAAAGACTTTTGTACTACCTAAGCAAAATATTAAAGCTGTTATTTTCCATTTCAACACCCATATCTGGGACTTTTCCGCAGAGAGAGGGGACGGTCACAAGCCAACAGGACACCTAACCTCTTCAGAGAGTTTGCATCTGTCTTTAGTTCTGCAACCCTACACCATTTTGTCCCCCTTAGGGAGCCAGCATGGAGCTGATTCAGCTGAACAAGCATGGGAGTGAGGTGAGCTGTGTCCCAAACTCCAGCTCTTGGCTCAGTCTGCATTGACTCCAGACAGAGCCCAAGGTAGAGAGATCCCAGGCAGAGCCATGGCAGATATCTCCAGTAATAAGACTAATGTCCCCTCAAGGAAAAATGAGCCATGTGGTAGGCAGGAGAGGGAAACCAGCACAGTTTCTACTCTTCAGATTACTATTGCTTGACTGCTTTGGGATTTTTCAATGTTGGGATTGCGCTCATGGAGCATCCAACATCCCCCACATATCCACAAAAGCTCTGAAGACTGTGGAACACAACAGCAACATCTGAAGCCTTAGCTCTTCCAAGAACAATAAAAATATTGGGAGGGCAGGATGAAATGCCACTGGAGGGTTGATCAGTAGGGTGGGTGAAATGTAGGGAGCAATTCCCTCGTTTGAAAACAGACACCTATGCTGGGTTAGAAATACATGCCCCAAACTCCACTGGCAATATCAAGTGGGTTTGCATAACAGGAGCCTGGATATACAGCTCAAACGCGGATGACTTAGCTGTTGACTCCTCCACTCAACATGATGAATCCTACCCAAGGTTTTTACTGAAAATACCTTTTGTTATTGTGTCTGACAAGGTCTCACTCCCTGAGACCCATTGCACTGAACGTGCTGAAAATACGGCTTTAAGTAAAGAGGGTGCCTACAGGTTGATACGAGCGCCTCGTGCTTTGTATGCAAATTGCAGCGTGGCTGCGATATATCAAAGTCAGGAAGTGTGCGAGTTCAGTTATTCAAACTGCAATAATGGGAATAGATCTTAAATCTACAGGAATGTGTTTGGAGGCCGGTAGGGAGCTACAGTGCACAAAACAAAAGACAAGTCCAAAAAAAAAGAGCAAAGAGTTCAGTGTTGGCAGCAGGCAGATGCAAAAAAAATATATTCTTGGGGCCTTCGCTGGAAGCTAGGGAGGGGAATTGTATGGGCAATTGAAGATGTGCAGCTGAATCTGATTCTTGCATTGCAGGATCACTGAGAACAAAGATGATATGGCAGGAACAGGAATCAGGTTGCAGCAAGAGGCAATAGGAGCTGAACTGCTGTGGCTATGCTTGGAATTTGTCATTCCAGGAGGCTATTAAAAATATTGCAATTCTTAGAGAAAAATTGAAAACTCTTTATAAATTAAAAAAATATATGTATTATAATCCTTGTAGTGAGGGTAGAGGATCATCAGGATACTTTCCAGATTTACAGCCTGTGAAAGCTAATTTTGAAACTCCCAAATGAGATTCAGTGTTTCAAGGCAAAGAAAGACATGAAGGGCTGAAATCCCCAGCAATCCATCCTATCCCTCACCAGCTCTCACTGCCAGTGCATTAGTTTCCATCCCTGAGAACCTCTTTGCAAGGTGGGTTCTTGCAGATGTGACAGATGCTGAGTCCCTTTGCAGTGAAATTTTGGCTCCTTTGCAGGATTTGCTTTCCTCTTAGCTATTTAATTAGCCTTAAACCTCCTAAATGCAGCAGGCAGATAGAGCACAGCTCTGCCAAGGGGATGACACTCATGTCCTCTCTGTGCCTACATGTTCAGCTTCATTTCAAACAGCCCTGGAAAAGAGCTTTTCATTTCCATCCCACCACCTTCCCCTATGTGTGGTCTTTCTCATCTTTCTTTACTCAGCTCCCCCTTTTTTGCTGTTTTATGGGGTGAATCAGGGCTGACTGCAGAAGGCTGCATCTACTGGAGCCTAAGACCATAAAATTCTGCTTTGAACATCCCAGTGCTGCCGTGGTCTTGCCGTGACCATGGGAAAGCAATTGTCTTTTTACTGCACCTCAACCCTTCGAGACCACCCCAAGCAATGGGGTGATCCTCAGGGAATCTGGGGTCCCCAACAAGAAAAAGCCCATCAGCATTTTCATTGTCTTTGATTGTATGTTTGGGGCATGTACTCTTTTTTGTGTGTGTGCACACTTGGGGACGACTGTAGGTACATACATGCAGGTATCCCTGGAGGTATCTGCATGAATATACCCATGTGTGTCTCTCCATATAATACGTATGTACATAACTGGGAATGTATAATGCTTATTTAAGCTGGGCCCCAAACCCAGCTGAGACCTCCTGCGGTTCCAACACGGATGGCTACTCAGAAAGGCTGACGCAAGCCCTTGGGCCCCTGGGAGCCCTCCCTCTGCCTCATCAGCAAAGTGGCTGTCCCGAGAGGTTTGTGGATACAGAAGGGAGCTGCTCGCTCAGCAGCTGTGCTACAGGGAGTCTTGCCTTATGGGGCACTCGCAACAGGGTCTATGGGGCTGAAATAGTTTCTCTAGGGAAGGTATTTGGGGATCAGAAACCTTTCCCTGGCATTAGGGAATCCCTGCCTGGCTTTAAACCAGTATCACGTCTCTAGGAGCTATGTTCATCCAACACAGAACCAGTGCTGGATGCTGAAGGTGTTCATAGAAAACACTGGGACTGTGTCCCTGCACCTGATGGGCTGGTAGCCATGGAGAGCAAATCACTACATTGACTATTGCTTGTGTTTTCCTCCTTCTAGCAGCCATGAGAAAAAATTCAAATGCATCCAATTTCCACTCTATACCCAAATGTGTAGAGCCAGATTTAAGGAAACCTCCCTGCATGTTTTCCTGAAATTCCTTTTTTTTTTTTTTTTCCCTTTTTACATTTTTTTATGAAGTTGAATGTCACAGCAGTCCTTCTCCTCATTTGCAATCGATGGGGTGGAGGTGTTTTGGGGTTTCCCTCAGTCCCAAGCCAGCAGTACTGTACAAGCTTCACTGAAGGAGGACTCATGGCTCCGTGACTGGGGCACTGAACAGTAGATTTAAAGTTCTTAGATCTCCAGTTTAACCTGCAGATTTTCCAAGTAACATTTGCTCAGTAAAACATTTCCAAGAGTGGAATTTACTGTCATAATTAATAGGTTATGATTAGGTCAATAACTTTCATCAACCTAGCTGGAAGAGAACCTATTAATGAAACTGTAAAACAACGTAAACTCTACAGAGAAAATAGGAGGGAGAATTTACAACTTCCCAGAAGCCCTAGTAACTAAAGGGACGATTTACAGGAAGTAAAATGAACCGGGCGCCCATAAAACACAACCAAAATTATACCCATATCCAAACAAGACAAATTAAAAAGGTTTAAGTGGATTTCTCAGCCCAAATAAAACAGAGCATCTCAATTGAGAGGAGACATTTCATGTTGCGTTTTATGGAGTGCAGGAGGGGAAGATGCATGGAAATGTGAGCGCATATCAAGCAGGTCGATAAGAAATCAGTGGCATAGCCTGACACTCCTGATGGCTTCTTCAGTCTCAGCCCATAGGACATAGTCCAATGGTCACAGCCAACTCCAGAGTAACGAGGCAGCATGTTCAGCATCCCCTTCTGCACCACGGTCAAAATACAAAGGTCCTGGAAATAAATTTAGAAAGCCTTGCATGAAGTATATTTATCCAGCAGCCAGCGGAAATAAGTTGATTCCATTTCAGGTGGCCTGAGAGGATGTTGCCCACCACCAGAGGGTAAATCACTCCAGCTGAAGCCCAAAGTAGCAAACTCCTACACATGTGCCACCACTTCTTCTAAATGCAGGCCCCAAGAGAACATGAGATATATCCCATAATCTCTTTTTTAAATTTAAAAACCAAAACCAAAACATCTTGCCATTTTCTGGGGGTACAATCCTCAAAAAATATTCTATCTAACCCCAGATTGCTTTCATAGCTCAAGTGAGGACCATGGCCAACAGTTCCCTGGGACCTCAGAGCAAACCTTCTCGGTGCAGTGGTGCTTTTCCAAGGCTAGCCATGCAATCTCTTATCCTGGGCTCCCCCGTGGGTGATATTTATTCTCTTACACATGGCACAGCAAAGTTTTCTGAAGCCTTTCCTAGAACAAACTCAACAAGAACAAACTCCTGAACAAGTGATCAGCTAGTCCAAGGTCTTGGCTTTCACAATCTGTATTGTTGTCCTTCTTGAATGCTTTCTGCAGCCATGGTGACTGCGGTTAAAATATTTTGATTTTGGTCCCTCCAGGAATGGACAAAGACCCCATTGTTCTGGGTGCTGCACAAATCGCTTTTTTAAAGGGAAACTTCTTAATTTAAACATCTACCCAAGAGACTCTACCACAACTCTCTGCAAGTTCCTCCAGTGGTTAATTATCCTCGCTCTTGTAATTGCGTTTATAAAAGCTACTTAATTTGGCAAGACCGATTTCCCATAACCCCCTGCTGATTAGCATCATGTTCCTGTAATTCTTTATTAATCGAGTCCTCGTGAGGTGTTCCTTCATTTTGCCTGGAATCAATGGCAGGCAATAATTATCCAAGTCATCCTGTTTACACCATTTTAACATACTAGTGTGGCATTAGTTTTCTTCCAGTCCCCTGTATCTCCCAGCCTTCCAACACGTCTCCAAAACCAGCAGTACTGCTCCTTGGCTGCTTCGTAGACAGCACTTGTATGTGGTTAAGACCAGTTTTGAAAAAGCTGTGTGTTTTTAAGAGGGTCTATTCTGTATCTTCCACAGTTAATGCTGGCCTGCAAACCATTCCTTCACTTTAATCAGATACAAATCAGCTTTTCCCCCCCCAAATACAGAACAAATATCTATTGAAAATGCATGCTTTGCACATTTCCCTTCCAAGGAGGAATCAATACTGTGGTTATTATAGTTCCTTCTGTTCCCAAAGTATTTAAACTCTTTGCTGTCCTCAGCTCTACTGGCCAGAGACATCTCATGTCTTTTTGCTCATCTTACTGATTTTCCACAGCATTTCTAGTGCAAATTCAATGTCCTTTACTCCCATTTTTTTCATTTGATGTGTCTCTTGCCACTTTCACTTTGCCTCTAAGCCAGCCAGTTTTTCAAGCCAGTGTCACTCTTGATGGAGGGATTATTGCTTTGGGGGCACTTTGTTGTTTGTTTGTTTTTTTAAACCATCCCCTATCATCATTCACATTTTTCTGTTCCATTTCTTTAATTTTTTTTTTTTATTTTTATTTTTTTTTCCCTCAGCTGACTTGTCTTCCAGGAGATTTTTAATTTTCCGTGAACCTGACCCTTGTAAAATAATGGATGAGCTGTTCTGAGCTAATCTGCTTTGAACATGATTGATGTAAACAAGGATGGGTTTTGCCACCCAAAAGCCAGCCATAGGTGTTCTGGCCAGCCAGCACCCCTTTGCACTCTAAGACAAGGAGCACTGGAGAGTTCCACGGCTTGCCCAAAATCAGATCTTGATTTGCAATTTTTACCTGCAGTTTTGGGAAAATCCCAAGGTTATTTCAAGGCTTACAGTCCAACACCTCCAGCACATGCCAGTAGAGCTAAAATGCTGGACTAATGCTTCTCTTTCTCACCCATGCTTTGCAAGTCAGGGTTTTAGGAGCTGGTCAGCCCACTGCATAGGGCAAGTGGTGGTGGCTTGGTGCAGACACCTCCAGTGCACGCATCTCCTGCCCCACCTGCCAGAATATTGACTCATAACTTCTCTGAGTCATTTCCCTTTGGGTTGCCCATGATTTGCAAACAGACAGTGTTGTTTTGTCACTTTTACCATTCTCCCCCCCAGTTTGCTCAAAATATTTTTCAATCAGAGGTATCAGCATACAAGCAGTTAAAGCTGGTGGAATAGTATCCTCAGGAAATGGATCTATAGAAGCATTTTTTTTCTTGAAAAAAAAAATATAAATTTTAATTGAAAAGAAAATTTTCCATTTACTGCTGGCACATTTAGTTTTTCGATAACCATTTACAAAGTCTGAACAAGTATTTTTTCAGGTTTAGTTTTTCTCAGAGGGAAAGTATTTTAGTTTATATTGTTTTGTTGCACTTGACCACCTACCCTCTTCCTCACTCTCCTCCTCCTTTCCACTTCTCCCAAGCAGTCAAAATAAAAAGGTTATGTGAACTTTTTTTTTTTTTCTGTTACTGGTGACAGTTATTTATATTTCTAGTCCCTTTTGCTGCTTCTCCCCTTGAATCCGCCAGGCTTGCAGTAATTTGAGATTCACACTCAAAGTAACTGAGTCGCCACTAACGTGGCAAAGACTCTGTGTGACCAGGACAGCCACGCCTGGAGGTGACCCTCTGGTCTGAGCTGGTGCATTTCAGCTGGGGCATGCCAGCAGATTTCACCTGCATCCAAAAGCATATGGGCAGACATTTCTGAATATCTTCAGTCCCTTTCCTCCTTCAGGTCATCCCGATCTATATCAGTTCAGTGCAGCAGATGGTTTCCCATGGGGATGAAGTCTCAAGGACAGTCAGGAGACTTTTCCCTTTCCTTTCCACATCCTAGAAGTTAAAATATCCATCCTAGATGCAGAGCACCAAAGTGTGTTTGATTTATTTGCAGAACAAAATATTCAGGAAGGAAGTGAGGGAATGCAGACCCCAACTCTGTGCTATCTGATCCAGGAAACTCACATGAGGGAGAGAGGGCTCAAACCCCATCTGACTGACTCAGAAGTGACAACCAAGTGATGGAGAAGAATTTCAAAGCAGATCTGGGGTCTCTGAATAGAGAAAGCTTCTGCACTGGTCTTTCAGCAACACCTCCTAGAGTTTCTCACTGGCTCCCCTCTTGAAGTTTTGGGTCCTGTTTGGGGTCGTTAAATTGTTTTTGCAATCACTCAGTTCCACTGACTGAAAATCCCACCAATTTTCAGAAGACTGTGGGAGAAGAGCATGCAGGACCCTTCTACAGCTGAGAGTTTCTGAGACTCCATCCCAACAAAACCACCAGCTGGAGACTTACAAAATACAGTGTGAAGGACAAAGAGGGGATAGAGTCCCATGTCATCTCATCTGGCCAACAGGAACATTTTTTTTTCTGGTTTTATAGTAGGATAAATATCTTCTCAAAGCTGTTTCTTGAGGCTGGTATGCTTCCCACAGATGCCTGTAGTTGGCCTTGTTGGATCATGGAGAAAAACAGGTGAAAACCTAGGTTGTCTGGCCCTTATGTCCCTTCCCCATAGCCCATGGGGCTGCTCAAACTTTCTGCTGGGGCAAACTGGAAATGAACCGGGAGTTGGCCAGAACCAACTGCAAAATATACAAACCTATTGCATGAGAGTGCTGGTGCTAGACACGGGTGAAATTGTATGCCAAAACAAAGGCATTTGGGATTGGTCAAAGGTGTGTTTAGTACCCAGGCTTTTAATTGGCCAGCTTTTGCACATAAAAATGAATTATTGCACGTGTAAAAATATCATTGCACATGTAAAAGTAAATTATTGTGCATATAAAAACTTTACTGCACATCTAAAAGTAAATTATTGTGCATGTGAAATAGATTTCTGCATATTTTTTCCCTTGTTCCTCCTGGTCATTATTTTCTCAACACTTGTAATCTCTCATTTTGAACATGTTGAAGTCACACGAAAGATTCCTTCCCTCTGTGCTTTAAAGCAAATTCACGGCTGCTCTTTGAAGAGGAGCACCCAAAACGTGTTTCAACTTCCAAAGGACTTGGAGGGGCTTTGTGTTCCTGGAAATCATCTCTGCCACCGTGCTTGCATGGATTATTTTCCGAGCAGGAACAAGAAGAGGAGACTGCAATAAAGTGTGGATGCAGCAGTGCAGGTTCACGTTCACCACCACTGACTGTACCAGGCATGCAGGAGCTGGGGGGAATCAGACACACAACTCCACCAGACAAGCACTTGTGTGCAAAATTTCCATGACTGCACATGATTTCCTGGCAAGTGCATGTATTAATTATGATCACAGAACTGCCTGCCAGACTCCTGCAGTAGCCTGATGGCCACATGCCTCCTGCTGCAGCCAAAGCTCTGCTCCTTGCACCTCGATTAAGATTTATGGGTGATATCTTCGCCCTCTCTCTCACACGTGAGTTTAAAAGCTTTGGCCTCAAGGGCAGGCCAAGCTCCCATCACATTTTGCATTTCTATCCCAGCATGAAGCAGCTCCTGGGGTCAGCAGAACTGGTCCTGGAGAACCTCTCTGTCCCTTCCCCAGCAGCTGGGTTCAGGGGGAGCGTGCCAACATGTTGCTGTGCCCTACAAGATCACTGACAGCCACCACAGATACAAGATGCACAGTTCAGGGCTTGGTACTGGTCCAGATGATTTTGGCATCTACATCCACCTAGGACATCTTTAACACATCCCTGAGCGGGGAAGATCAGTGTTTTTTTTTAGAGGTTTTCACATTTTGTCCTTCACAAAGGAAGACGTTCTACAGGTTTCACATGTAGGGTCCCCAAAGTTGCACACCAAAGCTCTTTATTTTTTAAAATAAAGCCCCAGAGAGCTAGAAGGCTGTATTCAGCAGCTGAAGTACTGGAATAAATAAGGCCTGGGATCTGAAGGGTCTCAGACTCACTTCCATCTGCCAGCAAAAGCTGGAGGAAGGGAGAAATGCTCCTGCAGAAGTTGGCTCAGCCTCCCATGTCCGAACTGGAGGCATGCTGAAGAGGAGCCAGGCACTGAGTAGGTTCATATCCAACCCCTGTTATTTCTTTTAAGGTTCACCCATCATTTGTCTGATAGCCATACACCTTTCCATGATTTTACCATGAGTTTTGCCATAGCCAGATATTAACACATCCCACCAAGACTGCTCCTGGTCTTATCCCTAAGCAAGCACCAATCCTTTACCTGACCATGATGAAAATGTCTCCACTTACATGGCAAGGCCACAGCAAAATAGGAAGACTGAAGCCTTAGTGAATTGTATGAGAACATCACGAGTTTGGGACAGAAGCCTTAATACACCCAGATAGGCTGTGCTGTCAGAAGGAAACAGCAATGATGAGAGGTGTCTTGATTTTGGTCTAAAAATGACACATCATACCAAAACCTCATGATGTCCTGATGTCTGGAAGGAAACAGAGACTGGATCATTTCACTGCTGAGGCATGAATGTACTCAAAAAAAAAAAATAAAAAATAAAATAAAATAAAATAAAATAAAATAAAATAAAATAAAATAAAATAAAATAAAATAAAATAAAATAAAATAAAATAAAATAAAATTAAAATAAAAAATAACACAGCACAACATTTTCCTGCAATACAAACTCTATGCTACAAGAGAGCGATGCTATCCAGCCACGACACCATTATGAAATAGCACTTAATATTATCATGAAAAAATGTCACTGGCATCAAGGCTGTGAGCTGATCTGATGCAATGACCCCCAGTGATATTGTTATTACAATGTTTCTTGGCCCCTGGAGGTAATTTGGGATCTTTGTCAGGCCTGGGTTTGGATGGTGTCTGTAAACTGGGATGAGCCATGATCACTTCTTTGAAGTCCACAGTACTGACTGCAATGATGGAGAGACATTTGAATGTGTTCCCTTATCCATGTCTTTGCAATTATTGAGCAACCTCTCTGCAATGGGGTCTGTTTTGTCTGAAGGCTGAGTTTGTCCTAAGTTTGGGCGGTGAGACCTGCGGATGCCCACTGGCTCATCCTCTCCACCTTGCAACCATTCCGAATTCTGAGGGCCTCAGAATCCATTTCTGACAATAATATGTGGCACACAAAGCATTGATGCCATGTGGAGCACCCCATGAAAGTGGAAACAACGTCCCATCTCCTCTCTTCACCCACCGCATCCTCTCCCATAAATCCCAGGGCAGTTCAATAACCTATATCCCCTGCCCTTATTACTTCAGTGAATCGTCTGTAGTAAGCAGGTGATGTACATCCTATCCATAAAGCCTCTGACACTTCTGATTAATAATCTACAAAGGTACAAACTAGAACGATGTAATTTCTTGTGTCGCGCTCTCTCCCCTGCTCCCTCCCTGCCCCGGCCATGCTGAAGGCACGGAGCCCTCCCTCTCCCCTGCTCCCCCCCGCCTCCCTTCCCCCTTTACTCCTTATCTGACGAAATCATCAAATTTATGGCCAAATTGAAATGAAATGCAATTTAGTTCCCGTTCTGCTTTCAGTCCATCACCTCGCAGGCCAGTCCCGGAGGATCTCCTAACCTAATCGCCGGATGGCAGTAACTTCATTAGTGCTGCCAGCAAGCCCCTGCTTTCTGCTGCGTGTGGCTTCCAGAAATCCTGGCTGACACCTTTCCCTGGGAATTACTGGAAGGAGGAGCTCTCGCAAGTTTTTCTGCTTTATTTCCAACTTGTGCCTGGTCAGCATGTTTTGCTTCCTCGGGGTGTTTGGGTCGGCGCTGCTCGGCTGGGTGTTTTCTACCCAAAAGATGTCTCCAGCTCCCAAGGTGCTGGTGACGGTGGAAGCACAGGCAGGGTGGGCATGTAAAACCCACAGGCACGTTACCACGTTGCCTTGGGTCCTGTGGGCTTGAGCAACGTGATGGCCAGGGAAATGGTTAGAGAGGCAGCTCTGCATGACATGGGAGGTGATGGGGCTCACAGCAACACGGAGGAGAAGCCCCAGTATTGCCAAACCCACCCCCCCCCATGGATGTTCCTGCACTCGCTGCTGCATGGGTCAGCCAAAAAAACAGGTGGGAAAAGACAGCCGGGTGGACATAGCAAGAGCATCTTCCCCATCCCCTGCCCGTGGCAGGATCTACTCCCTTTAAGCCCTCCTTGACACATTTGTCCTCCAAACCTCCAGCATTGGTGGCACCACCCTCTCCCCCTCCCTCCCAGCAATTAATCCCAGCCCTTCTCTATCCCCACAGTTCTAAATCTCCTTTGCTGGCATTTAAGCTCCTTATTACTTGTCCTATCCACACGGAAACATGTGTCCCTCCCCTTCTTGTAGAAGCCTTTTACATAATTGCAGGCTATTATCCCATCTCCCTTCAGTCTTTGGACTAAAGAGTCTCATGTTTTCCCAGCCCCTTCTCATAGGCAATATTCCCTGGGGTTTTGAGGAGTTTTCCTGCAGAGTCCCAAGGTCCCACTTGCATTTCTTTGGCTGGTGAGCTCATTGCCAGCCTCCCTTAGCTGCTCTTGCATGGTCCCTTCTGCCTCCCTAACACCCCCTTTTCTTGGTGGGTCCACATTTCCACTTCTCCAGGTTCAGAGGTAGGTTGATCAGGGGGGATCCTCTCCTTGCACAGGGGATGCTTGAAAGGTGTAAGACACCAGACTCTCCTCTAGGATGAGGGCACCCAAGGGAGATGAAGCACCCATGCCTGAGAGGTGCCAGGGACACCTCTTGGCAGGTTTTCCCCCCAGAGAAGTTATGGTTTGTTTGTTTGTTTTTCTCCCAGCACAAAGACCTGGTTCCTCCCAGTTTGAACTGGGACAAGAAAAGAAAACAGGAAAGACCATGGTCTGAGAAGGACCTGGATCTTTCGATCCCACTTAGACCTTTTTCGGTGTCAGGACCATAGGTGGGTTGGGTGGAGGCAGGTGATACACCTCAGTGAGGACCCAAAATGGTCCTAAAATCCCTGTTAAATGTCCTGCGCCATTCCTCAGAAGAAATACTCACACTTGCCTAGAGCAAACAGAAAAACCAAGCAGGGAGAAACAATAAATGAACAATTATCGTTTAGTCCAAGGTTTCACTGGTTGCAAATGAAGGGCTTCGAGGGAATACTGCAGAACCTGGACTCTGGCTTTGTTCCTAAAATGTTCGATAGCCTCACAATTAAAAACAGTCAAGAAACACCAGAGATTTCTCTGGGTTTCGCCCAGCCTGCTTTCGAGGATTTTTTAAGTGCTTAGTCAATACTGAAAGCGAGGGTTGTGTCAGGGAGAGAAGCTGAACCCAGACGTGAAAGTCTTTAGCTAATTCCCGAAATCTTTGGCCAGTGCCAAAAAGCACAGAGGTGCAGCCACATTTGTACACGTGCATGTGTACAAATATCTTGCTGCATCTGCTCGTGCTTCATAGATCAAACCCCCTCGCATTTAGGTTTGGTTTAGATTTTGAGTCAAAACCTAGACAAATTATTTCATTTCCCACCCGTGCCCGGGGAGGTGTCAGGCTGGAGTTGGGCTCACAAAGGCAGGAAGCAGGAGGATCCCAAGTCTCATTAACAAAAGCAGCTTAGCCAGAAACACAATGCAAGCAGAAAATGCCTGGAGAGATCAGGAGGGCTGCTCAGAGCTAAACGTGCCTCTGCCTTCCCAGAGAGAAGCAAGGGGAGTTTGTATGTGAGAAGGCAAATAAAATACATCTATATTTTTTTTTTTAAAAAAAAAGGGGAAGAAACGTGAGGGAGACTCAGTAGGTGGTGCTCTTCCCTCTGAATCAGCACAGGGTATGGGGAGAGGGTGGTTGGTGATGTCCAGGTGGAAAAAGTGCTCCAAGGGTGTACCTGGTGCCAAGTCCCAGCCCTGGTGGAGGATGTTCCATCTCAGAAACAGCTGCCTTGCAGTACGTGATGGTTTTTAGGCGAAACATCCTGCTTCTGGCTGCTTTCTAACCCCTAAACCCACCCAAACACTGCAAGCAGTAAATGAATGCCAGCAGGTGGGTTGGGAAAACAGCTGATGTCCCCAGAGAAGTTCATCCCCTGACCTTGTTTCTGGCATCTGGTATTTTATCACCTTTTGGGCATCTCCAGCACCCTCCAGGACAAAAATTCTTGCAGGAATGAAAAGCGATGATTAAGCTGGCATTTGGAGAGAAGGAAGCCAAGTAGCCCCAGCCCCAGCCCTGTACATTTCCCGTGCTGGAAGGAAGGAGAGAGCCCAATTGATCCGGCAACGCAGAGCCATACATCAGCGCAGCCTCTCCCATTACTTTCCCTGATGGATTCTCATCCTATGAGCTGATCTGAAAGTGATAAAGGGAAGACCGGAGCATTTTCAACACACCACTAACTCCAGAACCAGGCTCAATAATCCTGTAGATTGATGGCACCTAACCAGCAGGGAGGGAGAGGTGGGCAGACTAGGCGGGGAGTTTATTTAATACTCACAGCATTAACCGAGCATACATTTATCTGGGTAAATGAGGAGGCAGGACAGGTTGCACTGCCAAGGAGATGTAACTCCTGGCAAAGAGAAGTCTGTGGGTCCCGGGTGGGTGCTGGGGGAGGTGAGATGACCCCAAGAGGTGACCATACAGCCTCTGTTTGCATCCCACGATGGCCTCACTGAAGGTGGGTATAGCCAAAAAGGGCACAACTCTTCCATCCCCAGCCCCTCCTTAGTTATTTTGGCAAAGTCTGTCCCTGGAGCATCTCAGACACCTTCAGTCTGAATAACAAAGCCCTGGACAGTGGTGGGACCGGGCTGGAGAAGTCTCTGTTTCCATTGCCTTCAGGCTGAGAGTAAGTCAAATATTCTCTAAACAGCTGATCCAAAAGGACCTCACGGGGAACGTGTGCATCTGACTGTTGAATTTCCCTTCTGGGATCTAGCACAGCCCTTTATAGCTCACAGGCAGCTTTAGTTCCCCTGTTATGCTGGTGATAAGGTCCATGGTAGCCTCTGAGATTGAGGAGAAATCAATGGGGGATGCTGTTGGAGGGGACATGGGTCTCAGGCAGGATGTCCTCCCTGCCCAGAGCAGAAAGACCTTGGAGGGAAGATCTACATCCAAACCACCCCATTTAGTAACCAGCAGCAAATCTCCTTTTTTTTACGGGGCAACGTTGGGCTGTCCGGCATCTCCACCATGGTCCTCTGGGTTGTTCTGCCATTGCACGAGGAGATGTTTAAAAACATTAGCTCTTTCTCCTGGGCTGAAACCCACTGCCTGATCCTTCAGACAGGGCAAGGAGACCTCACACTGCTCCTTGTGAGCCTCGCTGATCCTTGGAGAGCACAAGCGAGCCCCAGCTGACATCTTCATCCTCATCCTCATCCCCATCCTCATCCTCATCCTCATCCTCATCCTCATCCTCATCCTCCAGCTCCTCCATGCTTCATTGTTCCCCTCCCCACTGTCAAGGCCTCAAGCCAGCAGGGATTTCGATCTCTGGAGGCAGCTATTGTGCTGTAATTAAACAGCAATTGATTGCAAACAGGGTTCTTTTGTGTTTGGGATTAATGAGAGGCGAGAAGATAAATTTGGTCACCACTAATTAACCCCAATTACAAAAGCAATAAATTAGAAGCGTACCAGGCTACGTGGCATCCTCTGCCCCCAGTCTGAGACACGGGGAGGGCTTTGGTCCCTCCTGCTGCCTTGTCTTGAGATCTTCCTAAAAGTCTGGGGGGCTTTCGGGAGTGAAGTGGGGCCTGGAGGAGAGACCAGGGTGTGATGAACAGGCAGTGGGTGGGATTGGGGCCACGCACAGTGCACGGCAACGCTGTCAGGAGAAGAGCGAGCTGGGGGAGCCTTTTTCATCCCTAATGCCCACGTGGGAATCGATGATTTCGCTAATTCTGACCGCTAATCCCCGGCAATTTTTAAGAGCTTTGATTTCGCATGGCTTTGCGGGGCAGGAAAGCCTCCTGTGCTCAGTTCACTGCCCGCAGAGCATTGTCCTGCTGCTCTCCAGGGATGGGGTCCATGGGGGGCTGGCAAGAAATGGGTGAGCCCCCGTAAACCTTAAGCTGGAGCAGTAGGGAGATGACCTGGGCTGGAATTACAAAGATTTCCCCAGCTCGTTTCAGTCCTGGGGCTGAACCATCACGCTGGGACGGGGGCTGTGGGACTCCAGCCTGCATCCTGCCCGGTGCCCAAAGCATTTCTGTCCTCAGCCTCCTCTGTTTTCATAGCTGAACAGCTCTGAGGCTGGGCCATTGACCCCAGCACCAACAAAGCCTTAGAGCAGATGCCAGGACCTGGGGCCTTCCAAGAATTTATTTATATGAAAGCCCCACTATTGGAAAAGGATTTGCTCCCCAGTCTGAGAGCAAGCCCTGGTGTTTATCTAGGTGCAAACCCCCCTCCTGCACCAGAGCATTGCAGGAAATTTGGGGAATGGGGAGGTCCTTGTGCTCTCAGAAAATTGTCACAGCCACGAAGGGGGCTGCAGCAAAATCCTTGACCCAGGAACCCCAACAATCTGTAGCAGCCCCCAGAGAGGACAACGAAGCCAAAATCTCAGCCCCACAGCTGCAGCATCTCCCCTGGAAGATATGGGAGCATCCAGGGGAGACCCCAGCCCCATCCCAGCTGGGGATGAGAGATGATGGAGAACCAGAGGGTGACAACACCCTTGTCCCTTGTCCTCTCCAGGCCCAGCATCCCCCGTGTGCATCTGAGCCCTTGCTAATGTGCTCTTCCTCACTGGGAGGAAGAGAAATGGGCTGACACCAGCCCCCTGCCTCGCTTCTCCCCACCACCAGCCCACCCTGGGGTGCGTGCACATCCCCAGAGGGGTCACCGGGTGCCGGTGCTGGGAGGCCAGGGCAGATCCCCATGGCTAATGCTATAATCCTCCTCCCTTTCAGGCAGCAGGAAAGCCCTGGCCGGCAGGATCCTGGTGCAGACAGGGTGTAAAGAGCCGTGGCAGCTCCAAAGCAAACACTCCCACATCTTCATTCCTTCCACCCTATTGGCCATTGATTTCAGATAAATATCCGTCCGGCCCTGACAGGGCTCAATTCTCCTAATTATAGCCCTATTGACATGTGATCTTTAGCTGCTCAGCTTGTCAGGAGCCATCTATCAGGCAGACAGATTTCTTTGGCTCAGGAGGAAATGAGATGGGAAGGGGGGAGAAAGGAGGCGACAGGACAGGGGAGGGGGGTGGATGGGGCTGTATTAATGTGCCAAAGAGATCCTCCGGCCCAGATTTCAGATTATTAATAAATAGTTTGTGGAGTGCCCTGAACACCTACCTTTAGGGTGGAAGCATAGGGGCAGAGTTAAGGTTAAGTTTTTTTTTACACCGTGTGGATCACTGCAAAGGATTGCTGTGCACAGTGTGTTTCTCTCCTCCTCACACACACTAGAACAGACTTTTCCAGGTCTGTGCAGCCCAGAAATAGCAAGGATGCCTTCTTCCAGACCACGCTTACCATCAGCCACATCAGGGACACCTTGCTGCAGCCTTTTTCCAGCCTTCCTTGTAATGCTCTTACAGCTGGTGCAAAAGCCAACCAGTTTGGGAAGGCTCTTGGTTGTTTCTCCTATTGTATGGGCTGCATGGGATAGCCAAGAAGTTCTGTAAAGTGGGAATTGCAGCTTGCATCACCCCCAGAACCCAGCAATGAAGGAACACATCCCTAAGCCTTTCCCCCGGCTATTTTTTCTCATAAAATCCAGAAGAGCACCTAGATGGTGTGCCGCAGCCTGCAGCCAACGCTGCAGAGCGGAGTGGGGCCGGCACACCGTCAGCGATCAGGGAGAGAGCCCTGCTAGCTGACTCATATCCTGGTTCGGCATGTCTCTGCTTTGTGAAAGGACCCAGCCAGCCGGAGTGTCTGGAGATAACAGCCTTAACCGGGGAGCCCTGAGAGCGCAGGGTTCATTTACAAAGCTGGGCTTATTCGTGCCGGGCCGGCTCTCTCTCGGTATCTGCGTTATCGATCCGCTCCCCCCGCCTGCAGCATCAGCCCCTCCGTGGAGATAGCTGTCTGCAGGGCCTGCTCCCATCCGGCTCGGGTATCCAGGCTGTGAGCAGCAAGGACCAGCTCTGCGGAAGTGCTGAGCGCTCAGAAACCCCAGCTCTGGTGGAAAAAGCAAGGTCCCAAGCAGCTCTCCTCTGTCTCAGGGTGGGAAGGGAGAAGCTGGGTCTATGATGCTGCTGGGGAAACTGAGGCACGGGAAGATGAAATGATTTTCCAGCACTTTTGGTACTCAATCCAACAGCCTCAGCAGAGTCACACAGCTCTCATCTCTCAAATTTTCTTTCTTTTCCTCTAGAGAGGCAAGACTGCTGTGTTTCCATGATGTAGTAGAATGGAGAGGAGCCACCATGGAGCACCCCAGAGCTGCTGAGCTGCATGTCTGGGTGCTGCTCCACAGCTCCATGGCATGGCTGGACCCAGCTCATGTCAGGGATGTTGAAAGACATCCCTCCAAGAGCATCTCCCCTATTGCCAAGGCTCCTTGACATCACTGCTGACCCACTGCATGGATTCACCGAGGAAGAGAACCCAGGGTATTTGGGCTGGGATGGGAGAGCCTCCTGGTTATGCACTCAACCATCTGACATGATGGAGCCAGGGCTGCAATACAATTGTGTGGCATTCCAGCAAAAGGGGCAAAGGTCACTTTTCCAAGGGTGCTTTGGAGTACAGAGATTTGCCTGAAAAGAGATGCAGACATTTGCCTGAAAGCATCCGGCACCGCTGGCCCCATGAAGCCCCATTTTGGAGGGCAGAAAAAGAGCTGGAGAGAAAGCAAGGGAAATATTTTTTTTTTCCAGAAATTACTGGAAAGAGCAGCAGCAGTCTTTTAATAGTGCAACCTTTTGGGGCAGGGTCATCCAGAGCATTTCCCCTCCTCCGGTCCATGCTAATCCCCCATGTGCCCCAAAATAATCCTCTTCCATCAGCTGCATGAAGGCAGAGTCCTGCAGGTGAGGAGCAGCACATTTAAGACTCACTGTGTGGCTCAGGCTCTCAGCAGGGATTTTGGATGCTCCTACAGATGGTCTCCACATCACATTTATTGCTGCCATGTATACATTTATTCCTGTGCATACATTCATAGCCAGTTCCTGTATTTTCCACTTTCCATTTTGATACAAACCTTTTACCTTCACTCCAGAAAAACTTTCCAAAATGCCTCACATGGGACCCTCTGAGAATGGACACGCAGACCCTGAAAAGTTTAATTTTAGCTCTTCAGGAGCTGATATGAATTCCTACTTCTTGGATCCTCCCCCCACTTCTTCCAGCATCCAAGCAAAGCCTTGCTTTCCGGTGGCCCAAAGCAGAAACAGAACGACACCCTTCTTGTCAAATCAAATGTGCTTAAACTAGAATTTCTTTTACACCTCAATTAAGTATAAAATTTAGAAAAAAAAAAAAAAAAAGAGGTGGCTTTGGTTTAGCACTGAGAGAGACGTTGGCAAAATGATTACCCCATTGCTGCATCATTTCAGGCCCCCAAGCCTGAACTTTGCAGTGACAGAGTGTCTGCTTCTCCAGGGGTTTAATCCCAGACAGAAGTCCCTGTGTAAAGTTGAGGAGTCTGGGCAACATGGGGCTAAGCATGAGCTAAGCAAGGACAAAACAATTTGGCAGCTCTAAAGAAAAGCAAAGAGGGGGTGTAGGAACAGAAATCCAGGTCAAGGCCAGCTGACCCTAATGGTACAAGTCGTCCCCCAGATCCTCTGCTCCTTCCCCCATCCTCAGAGCAGTACCTTTCAGCGTTTTCAACCTGGGAAGTTAAAATGCATCACAGGCTCATTGCACAGAGGGAAATGTCAATCACAATGTGGGGGCAAGGGATGAGACCCCTCAAGGGTCTCGTTCTCCTCACGTAACACTTTGACACAGCCATGGCATCATGATTTATGCAGGGTCAGCATGATAAAAAATAAAATAAAAATAAATAAATAATAAAAATGAGGCTTTAATGCACAATTGTGCCCTCTGGGCTCACTCTGCTTCACCTGGACACCCACATGTGCATATCAAAGGCAATGTCCCAAACTAGGCTGCCCACCCCAGCCCAGCATCTCACCAGCCTGTTGGGCAGCAGGTGCTGAGTCAGCATCCCCATCCTGCCCTCACATTGTGCAGCATTTATCCTGGGGAAGGGGAAAAAAATAATAACAACATTGGCCCCACAAGCATCTGACCACTCCACACAGAAAAGCGCATCCACTCTCCTTTGCCCCTGGCAGAAGCTCCGTCAGATCCTTCACTTTAATGTTGAAGGAGTTTTAGCGCTGGCCCCGGGCTCTGCCATTTATCTACACGGCTCTGAGTCGCGGGTGAGCAGAGTTAATAAATCCGCTCATGTGTCGCCTGTAATCAAGCTGGTGAATAAAGCGGGGCTGTCAGGGAGCAGGGACCAAGCGCAGTGGCCCATGCCACCGGGCTCCTTGTGTTTTGGGGTGTCATTTTGGTGTTGTCCTCTCCATGGGGAGCTGGGTGGGATATCCATCTGGAGCCCGGGGTCACCATCAGGTGTTTTTTTCCAGGGTGGAAATTGCCTTCTCTTATGCTGGACCAAGAACGAAGTGGTGCCTGGAATCCTTTATTTTTAATTCTCCTCCTCAGATGGAGAAAGTTTTTTCTACCCAAAAAAGTACCACTAAGGTCCTAAAATAACTTGACACTTTGTAACCCGTCCCTTTGCCTTCAGGATGGGTAGCACACCCATAAGTGGATTGACTTCATTTTTCTTCCCTCTATTTTCACCCTTTATTTCCCCATCAACGACCACTCCAGCCCCAGCTGCCCTGCCAGGGCTGGGAGCACTGTAGGGAATACGATGAGATTTAGCTCTATTTCCCTGCCAGCCAGCAGTCCAGCACCTAACAGTGAGCATTTTCCCCCAGGAAGTGGCTGAGATGCAGAATTTACCTTGATGGATGGACAGATGGATGGATGGATGGACGGACGGACGGATGGATGGATGGATAGATGGAAGGATACCCAACTGGGACTAAACTCTCCCATGAGATACCCTGATACCTCCAGACTGCAACCCGACTCTGAGAGGGGAAACCGAGGCACGCCAGGAAGGGAAACAGCACATCAAGGTCACTTAGTTAATCAGCAGCTTCCTCTAATTGCAAGTGGAGGAAAATCGATTCCAGCCAGGTCCCCCGGCAGGCTGGGGCGCTGCAGGGATGTTCGGCAGGGGAAGATTTCCTGTAAGACGGGAAGTTTTCCTCCCGTTGTGCCCTGCTCTCCCCGTTCTGCTCTGGCTCCGGGAGGCAATCCAAGCTCTACATATCTTTAATTATTAAGCAATCACCCGTTGTAGTTACTTACGTGCTGCGGAGCCTCTGGGATGTTCCTGCCAGCAGTACCAGGGCGCAAAGCGTCCCCTGATGCTTCCTCTGCAGCGGCTGAATCACGGGTCTCCATTAACTGAATCCAACAGCCCCACACATGAGCACACCCCCCTGCTTGTGCCCTTTTCCTCTGCCAGTGTCCCCCCCCCTCCTCACCAAGCCCCTGGGAGCGACTGCTACCGATTGCAAAGCAGTTCCAGGAAGGAGGATGGAGGCGCAAGTTCATCTGTTGTGGCCCAGAAGGAGCCATCAGGCTGGGGAGCATCCTGAAAATCTTGGGAAGGGCTCAAGAAAATCTTCCTTTTCCCTTCCTCATGCCTCTTGACAGAAGAGCCCCACTTCTATTTCCCTGTGGATCCCCAAATCGACATTCACCAGCTCTGGGTCTTGCCAGCAAGGAGAAAACTGCTATGATTTGTGCAGAAAAGTACCTTTCACCAGCAGTCTGGGCACCTTTTGTCTTGAGGACTTCTTGTGTATTCCTATCCAGACCCAGCATCTCTTGTAGGAAAGATTTCTTGGGCAGGGAAGCAACCAGGGACGGGGTGCAAGAAGCCTCAAGTCAAGGTGCAGGTTGCCAAATGGAGGAACACCAAGAAAGAGCAGCTTAAAATGGGGTAAACCCTGAAAAAGACCACTCATCCTGTGGGCTCACAAGCTTTCTCTGCACTGCTGGCATCAGTTTTGTTTTGTTTTGTTTTTTGATAGACGTAGCTATGCTGGCACTGTTCAGCTAAAGCTTGTGCAAGCAAGGAGCACAAACAGGCAAGGTGACCCAAGAACATTTGTCCCCACTTTTTAGGGGTTAGCAGTACACCATTGTTGGCACAGTATGAGGCCATTTCAAGAGCACGCCTCCTCCTTTTATCCCTTGGCTCTTAAACACCTCTTCTCCCTCCTCTCCATCCCCTAAATCCCTCCAGCACCAAGTTAGTGCAAAAGATGCTGTGGTCAGAGCAGGGAAGAGAGCCTCCTGTCCATAATCACACGTGTCCTGGGTACCACTTTGCACATCTCCGTGACCATTTCAGGCCCCAGACCATGCTGGTCTCCTCCTCATCTCCACCAGGAGCTGTGGAGCAAAGCAGTTTGCAGCAGCCCAGGGCAAGGTGAATCCTTTGCCTTCGACTCCCTCACACTCGCCAGAAGAGCTGAGCAAATATTTTTCATGGAGTATCAGAAAAATGCTGTTTGGGCAAACTCAAAACGCTTCTGGGGAACACACTGCAGAGCGGCACTTGCAAAGGAAAACTCTTCAGAGGTTTGCAGGCAAACTGGAAGGTCTGGGTTTGGTCTGTGTTATCAGTGTTAATGTTTGTTAAACACCGTTTCCAAAATTTCAGCATTTTCTGAAGTCTGGATTCCTCTCATGATGCACCGAGCTGGCAATAAAGCACAGAAAGATGAAAGAGCATAGGTCTGTCCTATTGTCCCAGGCTGTTGCTAGCTGTCCATGTACAGGTACAGGTTTAGGAAAAAGTGTAAAGTTAGTGTAAAGCTTTCCACGACACTCCCCCAGCCACCAGCATGTGCTCCAGGGTTTCATAAGCCAGAGAAAAGTTGCTGGGTGGAACCCACACAGGTCTGTGGTCCAACCTTTCACTGCTCCCTCTGGATAGAGTTTTGCTAAGGAATTTTGTGATTTTCACCCCAAAAGTGGCCAGCATTACATGTGTTAGGGTCTGCAGCAGACCACCAGCCACACCAAATCATATTTGCCATGCTTGCACAGAGGAACAGCCCCCAGCCCAGCCATGTAAAACGAGGTGCAGGCTGACAGTGAAGTGTTTCACTGCTGCTTTACAGATGAAGAGGTTTGAATTGAAACATAGCTCTTTAAATCCCTTGAAATAAATAGGTCACTTTTTGATTGTGGCGCACTGCTTTTGCTGTTTGATGCAACTCTTCAGCAGAAGTGAGACAAACTCGGTGTTAGTGACCTGGAATTCATTCATCGCTTTTCTTTCTTGGCCAAAGACGTTTTGCTCCCTTGCTGCCCTCTTTGTCAAATAAATGCCCAATATTTTCCACTACATCCAGCTCAGCCCCAGCCAGCATGTCAAACCCAAACTCTCACTTTGGAAAAGCATGTCTTTTATGCAAAACTTTCGATTTTCTCTCTTTTGGTGACTTTTGGCAGCTTAGCTTAAATGGTTTCCACTTATGCCGAAGGATAATTGACTGCCCCCAACCAACTCCATCCCTTGGACCTCTATGGACTGCACGGAGACAGGTAGAGCTGTCCCATCTCCAGCCATGAGGAATGAGCTCCTTCATTTCTCAGCATGATTGTAGAATCACAAAATCATTAAGGTTGGAAAAGACCTACAAGTCCATCTGGTCCAACCATCCCCCAAGATGAAGCACCCCAAGACTGGAAGAACAGCTGATAGCAGTTCAACATCTTCACCAGTGACCTGGATGGAGATGCAATGTCCACAGTTTTGTGGGTGACAGCTAATTAGGACAGGATTTGGCATGGTCAATGGCAGAGCCTTGGGCTGGAGGGACCCAGAGGAGGACTGGGGCAGCAGGAACATCAGCAGAGTCACAGAGCACTTGGAGGGATCCTGTGGTGTGAGGATCCTTTGGGGGCCACCCAACAAGGATCTCTTCTGATCCATAGCTGATCCATATCCTGATCACATCCTGGTCCATATCTGTTGGCCCCCTCTAACTTTCAGGGAAGGAAATGGGTCCATTTGGTCCAATCTGGCAGGTTGCAAAGAGAACTTGTGAGTCTACAAAAGAATTTAATATAAAAAAAAAAAAAAAAAAAAAAAAAAAAAAAAAAAAGAATACAATTAAGGAAGACAAAAGAAGAACCAAATTATGGACACTCAGTCCCCAGGTCATAGCAATAAGTTGCACTCAGGTAGTTTCATACCCTGCCTTGTGCTGTAGCAAACATGGACAAGAGGAACCTGCTCCACATTTGTGGGGATGCCCCTATCCCCTTCAAACAAGGGCAGCAAGGTTTTGGGGCAGCAGGTAGATGCTGACAGATCGGTGCTTTTCAGCCAGGCTTTTCCCCAGAAAAAGGACCCTGGAGAATGAGATAAGTCCTATGGGTGAGAGACTACAAAGAAGACCTGCAGAGTTGTATCTAAAGGATGAATCGCCCAACTCTCTAGGCACAAGTGAGTGGAACACATCCAGAGGCTCCAGATGAGAGAGTTTGCTACGTCCCACCACCATCCATCAGCTTTGCCTTTTTCTGGTTGTTTTAGCTGACCCCTAACACCAACACATTGTTCCTCTGTGCCACTTGCAGGGGGTTCTCCCGGGTGTCTACAGAGGAGCTCCACATCTCCATCATTACCCAGGTGGGATACCTGAGGCTCAAGGAGGGGAGGTAACATGACCAGGGACTCCCACAGCAGAGCTATCAGGGGGATGGCACGTCCAAAATCCCCTGCCCTCATCCCTCGTCTGCTTTGTTTTTTCTGGAGAGCGGTGCTTTAGGAAGCCAGCGCAGAAACCCAGCCCTCTGTCCTCCTGGCTCTCCACAGGCCTAATTAACTCAGGCTGCATTTCTGAGGGCCTCATTGGACTCCTGCATCTCAGGAGGGAGCACAAACCACTCTGCGGCCTCAAACAACTTCTTGATGTTAAATTTCCCAATCTCCCAGTGCTGAATCCACCTTGAAATTGGTCTCGAAACCTCTCTTTGCGAGCAGGCGGGAAGGGGACTTAGGAGATGGAAGGAGGAGGAGGGGAGGCCGGAGGGAAAAGAAATTAGATATGTTTTCTGCCAGAAGAAGAATTAAAAGGAAAAGAAATCATCTCAGCAGTGGAATAATGGAGCTGTCTCTGGGAAATATCCCATTGTGAAGGAGCAAGTAACAGTGGGGAGCAGGCACAGGAGGTTTGGTGGCAGCAGGGGGGGCTCCAGGAGCTCTGCTGGCAGCAGCAAATTGGGTGTCCTGGCCAGGTCAGACCTGGCCAAGGCCAAAAAACAGGGACCAAAGGGGGAAGGTCTAAGCAGGAGGGGTTTAATCACGATGATGAGAAATACTAAAAGCTCTTTTTCCATGTGTTCACACTGTGTGTGACATCCAGGGTGCAGGATGGGCTCACCTCATGGATGGGGTCACAACCTAGACCAGGGGCAGGGATTTATTCCTGTTTCAAGTTCTGGGGACTAAGTTTTGGGGAATTAGCGGGGAGAAGAGACAGGATTTTATCCAAATTGCTTGCTCTCTTCTAGTTGCTGTCACTTCTGGCTCTCACCAGCGAGGGACAAGAGCAGCACCCCTTAAATCAAAGCTCAGTAGTCTGGGAGGAGGATTCCCCACTGATGGGACTCAGAGACATCAAAGTCACTCCCAGACCGTGCCTTTCCTCTGGAGCCCTCACAAAGCCCTGGAAAAGAGGTGGATTGGTGACACCTTCAGAGCTGGAAGCATTTTCACCCAGCCCTGCTGAGGGCAGGGAAACCACTGAACTCCTCTGTGCCAATTTCCCCTGGCAGAGCAGTTTATAAATCTCCTTTCCACCTGTAAGAACTGATCTGAGGTGATAGTCGGAAAGGATCTAAGCTACTGGATACCAGTTTTTCATTGCCTACCCCAAACCACACTTTTCGGTCAGGGGAGAGCTGCTTCTCCCTCCTCTTTTCACCCCCCATCTCCACCTCCTCTGCTCCGAGCTTGACAGGGACAGGTCAGCCAGTCTGTCACCGCTAATCCTTGGGCACTTTCAGAGTCACTCTAATGACAGCACACCTCTCTGCCGCGGCAATAAAAGCCTCTTAAAGCCAGCAGCCCCTCTGAGCAAAGTGCCTCGCCCGCCGCCGGGGCCCTTCCTTCCCCCTGGAAATGGCATCGGGAGGATTAGCCCTGCCGCCCGTGACAAGCATTGGACGTGAAGCTTTCCCCTTTCAGATGCATTAAAACCCTTTGTGGGAAGCGCTCAAAAGTCCGCCCTTTGCCCCCTTCGCCCGCCCTCCCATTTATTTCTCCCCACTCTGGGGACCGAGCATCTCAGGTGGTGCTCTTGGGAGCACCGTGGGTGGTTTGGGTCCTTCCCTGCCTCCCCTTCCCTCTCTCTGGTTTGTGAGAAGACACCTCACAAGTCGGTTATTAGGGCCCCGTGGTGCATCAGGATGGCATTGCCATAGGACAGGACAGACAGCATTGCTGTAGGACCTCAGGCTTGACCATAGCTTTCCACGAGGGAGACCTGGGTCTGTCCCCAAAAACTCTGTCCATACTGGTAAATTAAAGGGTGTCCAACCAACACTGCAGACACAGTTGCCCTGTTTTTCAGGATAAGGGGGTATAATAGCACAAATTCACCCATTCCTTGCCCATTGGACCCTGTGTTCCCTCCTCACGGGACCCAGCACATTGTTTCCCACCCCAAGTGGCTGCAGAGCCATGCTACACACTGGTAAGGAGCTGATGAATGAAGTGTGCAATAATATGAATAATAAATAAGCTTGTCTGTTGGTTTAGAGGATTTTGTTCTGCTGCAGGGCTCATCAAGGCATCCTTCGGGACCTGTTGCGTTTGAAGGGAGCATCACGTCCCCAGACCATTAAGACACCTCCGTATCCACACCAGGCTTGCTCTGGGTGTTATGGGTTGGTACAGCTCCCGAAACCCACTCTCAGCACCGCAGGATGCAAGAAGGCAGCAGTAGCTTTAACACAACTCCACGGCAGCATGGCTTTCATAGTGTTTCCCCTCATTTCACCAAATCTGGGTTCATAAGGTAAAAGGTTGACGGCTCGGTATGGCTCCACTCAGCTCAGCAATTCGGAGGAGTGCCCCCGGGGGAAGGCGAGATGCGTTATCCCCGCGCCCTGGCACATGTCCCAGGCAGGGTACGGATGAAGCCAGCGGGCTGCCAGGGGCAGATGGGTGTGCTGAGAGCTGTAGGCAGCCAGCAGGAGCTGGAGCGTGGATGAACCAGAACCAAGAGGCTCGAAGTCCCCAGGAGTCGGGAAGGGCACAGTGGGGAGCTGGCATGGCAGGATGCAGCCCCAGCCGTTTTGGGGTTTAGCATCTGAGTGTGCAGCTCACTCGCTTGAATTTATGCGAGGCCTTTAGGTATGTCTCAGGCTCTCCCAGCAGAAAACAATTTCCCCAAGTCCCCCGAGTCGCTGGAGCTGCGAGCATCTTAGAAATCAGGCAGTGCTAGGGAACGTACTCAGGCCCTGGAATCTAATCAACATTAAATTACTAGCAGAGCCCCTGGGCACCCTGCGACCAGCCCAATTAGCTGCCTCCCAAATGACTCACGAGCACGGGTCCACAGTCATCATGGGCCAAGAAGCCGTTCCCAAGAGGCCGTTAGATATGACCACTGTGTCAAGAAGGATAAGAAATTTTAATGAGGTAAATATGGCCATTCTACACCACGTGGCCTCTGTGCCACAGGCTGCTCCAAAACATGTTTAATTTATTAATAGGGATGTATCCCGGGAAGCTAAAAATCAATCCTTCTGATCTACCATGGAAGTATGAAAAGCCGAAGCCTCCACTTTGGCAAGCAACTCCCAGCAATCTGAGGATGACTGTACTTAAGGGATGCCAACTGATGGAGCAAAGTGGGGCAGACTGGAAGTGCCTTTCTTGTCTCTTTTGCTTATGGCTCAAAAAGACGCGGGAAAATCCAGCTCCCAAAACTGTGAGAGATCCATCGAGGCTGGGTGGGAGACACACAGCCCCTAAATATCCAGGACACCAGCAAGAGGCACCATGCTGCTCGCCTGTTCTGCAGATCTGTGCTGCCCTTCCTTCCTATGAACCCTTCCTAATGGCAGGATTTTCCCTTCAGAGCAGGGAGGACAAAACCTCTACTGATGAGGAGAGGATTGTCCCACGCAAGAAAATCAGAGAAAGAAAGAGCTCAACCAGTCAAAGACACCCCAAAGGTGGGAAGGCTTCCCAAAGGAAAGAGATGTAAAAAGCAAAATGGTTAGTGAGCTCCCCCACTAGTGTCAGCCATCAGAAAATGAGAGATCTTGCCTAATTCTTGCTAGTCTCATGGAAAAAGAGGTATCCACAGTGAAATCTTTTTTTTTTTTTTTTTTTTTTTTTTTTTACCTACCTTAGGAGGATCCAAAGGATCCCAGGCAAGGGGTTGTCCCTGGAATAAAAAAAAAAAAAAAAAAAAAAAAAAAAAAAAAGAGGATGAGCTGAAATCTGAGCTGTGCACAACCCTGCTTGGGCATCTCCACCTGTAGCTATTCTTCTAATTAACACCTCAGGTGTGGGAAGCATTTCTATTTCTTCTGGGAAAAAAAAAAAAATATATATATATATAATCATCATCACCATCATCATCATCATTTCTTTGTGATAAACACCTTGAAATTGCCTTTTTCTAGAATGAAAATTAAGATGTCTGATCAAAATCAAGAGGAAACCAAGAGGAACCTTGCTCAGGAGATGCCCTTCCTCCTCCCAGCTTTCTGACCAGCCAAGTAGGGGCAGTCTTCTTCCTCCTGATTGCCACCATCACCTTCTTGGTGGAGAGGGAAGGTGCAAGGAGCAGACGACCTCAGCATTGATTCAGTGGGAAGGAGGACCCCATACCCCAGCCTTTTGTGGGGTCGAGAACCCCCCAGGATGCAAGGAGGGGACAAGGAAGCAGGAGGCAGTGCTGATGGAGGCTGAGCTGACCTGAGGGCTGTGGGACAGGTATGGCCTGGAGGCCACAAGGAATCTCAAGGGCTGTCAATTAGAGTCGTGTATCAATTGAACATTAAAAGATAGGGAAGATAAATTACACAAATGGACAGTCCCAGAGCCTGGAAGGGAAGATTCTCTGATGTTGATTCAAGAGGATTATTCCCTCTTTCAGGCCTGACCAGATGCTCCTTCAGCTCTTGGACATGTCGGACATGGACAATATCATTTTCAACTAGGTATCTTTGTCAAGGAGCCTTTTGGGTGTCTTGTATTACCTGCTCCTGAGATGGAGCAGTTTCAGATCATGTTTTTTTGTGGAATGTCCCAGATTTAGTCTGGATCTTTGCTTTAGAAAGTAAAGGTCCCTGATATTTCATATATTGTGTTTTAATTTATTGCATCTGGCTCCACATCTCCATTACTTGGAGGTCCCTGGGCATTGACAACTTGCAGCCTGGGCAGCAGGACGAGACAATGCAATGAAAAGAAAGTCCTGCCTTTCTCACGGCAGCCCCTGTGTCTGTGCCCACTTCATCCCTGCTTTCCCATTCCCTTAAACCTCCCCAAACCCTGCTTACAGCAGCCGTGTGCATGCAGAAACTCTTCCTTCCCCTCCTCACTCCTCCTCCTCTCTCTCCCCCTCTGGCTGCTTGAGAAATTCAAACCTCCTTCCTATTAGGAAGAAAAAAGGATGTGCTACCAGGTTGAAAGGGAAAGCGGAGGAATGGTTTAAAAGGGTTTAAATTGGAGTTTTATGGATATTTCTCTCTCTCCTTTGTGAGCGCATTAAACTTTTCTTTCGTTAAAAACCAAGAGGACAGGAATGGGAAAGGAGAGGAAAGAAGGGAAAGAGGAAGGGGGGGGAGGAAAAAAAGCCCTCAGATATTCATGTGTGACACAGCTCAGGGAGGTGAGACGTGCGGCTGATTTGCTTAATGCTGACAGGTCTTTCTTCTTATTGGAAAGAAAACACAGCGGGGATCCTAAAATGTGCCGTGTAAAGGTCCATGGCAGGAGCATTTCCAATCTTCCGTGGTGACGCTGCGGGCCAGGTATTCACACAGGCACATCAGGGGAAAATAACACAAAAAAGTTCTTCACTCGGCTCCCATTAACCCGCTGCCTATGGTAATGTTGAGCCCGAAGCTGCCCCAAAGCTCCTGGTGCTCCCGTGCTATCCGGCACGGGGAGGTGCGAGTGTGTCGGCGGGGGGGTGTTGGTGTGCCCAGGAAAAAGGGAAAAGAGGGAGAAAAGGAGAATAAAGAGGAATACAAAAGCAAGGTGGAGGGGAGGACGGAGAGAAAGCAAAGACAAAGAGGGAGGGAGTGGGTCTAAGAGGAGAAAGACTAAATGTATGTGGGAATTACATTGGAGGATGCTTCCCATCTTCCCTGATGAGCTCCTGAGTGAGGTTCCTGCAGGCTCACCCAAGGAGATGTCTCCAAGGAGAAGGTTGGGTGAGTGCCTGGGCACTTGGGAGGGCAGAAAATCTCTTCCCAGTGCCCTGTGCTGCTGCAGCACTGTCCCAAGGGAGAAGCACCCTCCAGCCAGCCTGACTGTGCTGCCTGTCTCCTCTGATGAGCGGGTGGCTCGCCCGGGGGGTTGCGCATTTGTCTTTCCTCGTGTCATCTTCGCGGCCAGCAGGATGTGTCACGGCAACATCATGGCACATGAGCTGACGCAGCTGATGCCCCCCGATGCTGGGACAGCTGAGATGCTCTACAGATAAAGACAAGGCTCAAGGGCAATCGCTCAGCTGTGGATGAGGCCATGAGGAAGGCTGGTGTGTCACCTATCCAAGGGGAACATCCTCCCCTCTAATCTCCTCTTTATACCCCTTGGCACAGACTCACAGAATGGTTGGGGTTGGTGGCACCTCTGGGTCCTCCTGGTCCAACCCCTGCTCAAGCAGGGACACCCAGAACAGGGTGCCCAAGACCTTGTCCTAATGGGTTTTGAAGACCTCGAATGGGTTTTGAAGACCTCTGAGGAGACCCCGCAACTTCTCTGTGCAGCCTATGTCAGGGATCCATCACCTGCACAGCACAGAAATTGTGACCGATGTTCAGAGGGAGCCTCCAGTGCTCCAGTTTGTGCCCAGTGCCTCTTGATCTGACACTGGGCAACACTGGAAAGAGCCTGGCTCCATCTTCTGTGATCCCTTCCTTGAGGTATTTACAAATGTTGGTGACAATGAGACATTCAAGGATGAACCCACAGCTGGAGAAGTGGAGCTGGGAGCTATGTGCTGGTGAACCCAAGCTGATGACAAGGTACAAGCTGAATATATTTATGAACGGCCAGGCAGCCCAGCAGAAACAGCAATAATGCAGAAGGAACAGCATGCAGCTCCTAGCTGTAGGGTGAACACCTGCATCCTGCATCAGCCTTTTGGTCTCTCTGCTCTGGGTGAAGAGAAAGAAGCAGAAAATGAGTCAGATCACAGAGCACTGAGGAGGGGACACTCAGGGACACCTTAGGGCAGAGGACCTGTCCTTGCTGGAGTCACCAAAGTAACAGAAGCACCAAAACTTCTTCATTAAATTCATCTTACACCCACAGTGTGGATGTCACTTCTGTAGCATCTTCACTGAGCCAGTTATCCTGGGCTCCCTCTTTGCCCCATAAATAGTCCAAAAAGTGGAGTTTAGGTATAGCTTATCTTGTCCTAAAGTGGGCCTTGTTCAGACAAAATTTTCCTCACTGCCAGTGACTGCCCCACCACTTGGGAAAGTAAAGGAGCAAAGTTTCAGTCCTACTCCTAGGCAGCTCCTGTATACAGGGTTTGGGACACACACATTTGGGCAGGTGGCATTCAGGTGCCACAAGCAAGGAATCCATAAGGACCTGTGGAAAGGGTCCATGGCATGGCCTTCAATTAGCAGTTGGGTCTCTTTAGGAAGATGTCACAGCAAAGGAGTGATGTGGCAGCTTTAGACAGCAGGTTTTCTTTATGCTGCTCACAGAGGTGTTCCCCAAGATAGTCCCCTCATAGCCCACCAGTAGCAAATAATGCTGACCCTCTACTGGACCTCACATCTCTGAGCTTCTGAAGTTCACCTTTCCTTCTCGCCTGTGCTCCTGCTCGTTCCTGCAGTTCACACCTGCCAACATCCCACACAAAATAGGACATTTCTACAATCAGTCCTGTAGTCCTTTAGTTTTCCCAACCAGATCTGTGGGTGTGTGTCCTGAGGTACATCATTGTCTGCATGGAAAGATTTGCCCTGGAGAGACCTCATAAAGGAAGGGGAACCTCTGTCATTCTGTGGCTAAATAAGTCATTGAGAAAAGGCTTCTTGTCCTTCTTATTTTTTATTTTTTCCAAATTGTGGGTCCTTTATGTTTTCCTTTTGGGGAAGCCAAAATTTCCCTTGCATGTATGACAGTCAGCGCCTTCCAAAACTCATTTTTCCCCGACATCCTCCAAGACTGCAGCTCTCTGATCCTAATTTGACCAGGAGACTCCCCTTTGACCTGTCCTTCTCTGCCCCAGCTCCTGCAAACCTCAGCTCTCCCCTTGTACAGCGATGAGGTTAAGGAAGAAACACATGGAAAAAAAACTTTCCCCCACAGCTCTTTTGTATTGATAAATATTAGGTCCACTTACTCCCACTGAAAATCTCTGGGATGAATTTCACTGTGCAGATGGACAAGCAAGATGAAGAGAGGGACACAGGGTTTCTCGGATCCTAAGTAATTCCTGGAGCAGCCTTAGAGGTGTGACTCTCCCTGGGCTGCCCATGCCTCCTGCCTCCATCCAACCCCATCCCTGCTCCTGCCCCACTGCAGGGAGGTGTGGGAAGCTCCCCATCATCCCAAATTCATCACTCTGGCTCCAACCATCACCTTGCTGTGTGTGCCCCCCTGTGCCCCAAACTCCAGGGAGCGATGCTGCTGGGCAGCCCTATGCACCCTGTGCCACAGGGAGGGAAAAGCCTCTCTTGGCTCCTTCCTCCTCCTTCTCCCAGGAAAGCAGAGTCCTGTGTGGAAATGAGCTCTGCTCCTCTCCTTCCTCTCCTTTCTTCCCCTCGTCTCTCCTCCCCTCTCCATCATGCCGGCTGTTTCATCCTTTGAGAACTCCCCGCTTCTCCCTATGGGACCCGCTTTAAAAAACAAGGGGAGGAGGGGCAGCGGGAGGGGGGAAGAAGGGAAAAAAAAAAAAAAAAAAAAAAAAAAACACAACTCCATTGTCTTGTCAAAGGGAATAAGTGAAAAGTTGCAAGTGTCTCTCCGCAGGTTTTGGCTCCTGTGTGTTCTCCTTTCAAACCCTGCCAGCCTCGGGGGCTGTCATTTCGCCTTCATCTCAGCGGATCGGCCCGTGGTCCCCCACCGCTCCCCCTCCCCAGCACCGCTGTGCGTGGGAGCTGCCAGGCTTTTCACGGCCACCGCCAGCTTGATCCTATTGACAGGTCTCTCCTCTTCGCTTCCCTTTCAAAGTAGGGGCTCGGGGTTCCTTCCTTCCTCCCTTCCATTCCCCTTTCTTCCCTCGCTTCCCTTTCTTTTCCCGATTTTCTGCTTCTTAGAGGGGTGGTGCTGAGCAGCGACTTGACGAGGCCACACACGGCAGAGCCGGGGCCCCAATTAGAAACCCCTCTTTAAGAGCGGCCTTCGTTTAGAGAGCGAGATCGGAGCTGTTGGAATATTAACGAGCTCTTGCCGGCATGGCTCAGCATCCAGCAGTGGGGAGGTGTGCAGGGAGGAGGCGTGCGTGCAGCGGGGATGATGCCCGGAGTGAGGATTTCCAGGGATGGAGATGGTGATGCGTAACCACCACGCTGGGCACTGTGTTGGCCAGGCCAAGTCATCTCAGCCAGGGTGGGTGGACCAAGAAAATGGTCTCAGGTTGCACCAGGGGATGGTAAAATTGGGTACGGGAAGAATTTCCTCATAGAAAGGGTGGTTAAGCACTGGAATGGGCAGAGAAGTGGTTGAGTCTCCATCCCTAGAAGAAATTACATTACATTATATTTATAATATACATACTTTATATATATATATTATACATAATTACAAAACTACAAAGAATATAAATCTAATCAAAGTAGAATTACTTTCGTTATAAAATTGTTCCTGTAAATAATAACTTTGAAGGCAAGTGAGTTTGCAAGTCTTTTGGCAATATTCTCTGAAGAGAGTCTTTATTCTATGGTTGCAGCAAGAAAACATGTAATATACCAGCAAGTTAGGCTCAATTGAAAGAGTGAACAATTTTTTTAAAAAAGCTGATGTATTCAGTCATATACTTCAGTTTACAAAGTAATAGTTCATGTACTTCTGAGTAGATGTGGACAAGGTGGACGTGGCACTAAGGGACATGGTTTAGTGATGGGACATGGCTTAGTGACGGGACAGTAGGTCAAGCTTATGACTGGATTTGCTCATCTTGAAGCTTTTCTAACCTCGGTGATTCTATGATTCTATGATTTGGGGGGTGCACCATGGCCATGTCACCCCTTTCTATCAGTCATCCCCCAGGCATGGGGTGGCAGCGTGGTTACAGCAGGCACGAGCAGTTCTGTCACCTCCTCTGAAAGTGGTCTTGGGGCTTTGTCCCCTGGGTGGCACTGGGCTTCCTCATTCCTGCAGCCCAGAGGCATTTTTTTTGGACAATCAGCAGCAAAGTGGTTGCATGCTGTCAAGTGGCTGGTGTTCATTCATCCATTATGTGGGTGATTGCAAAGATTGGCCCCAAAGCCAATCCACGGGCATGCACCGAGCCCTCCAAAAGGTCCCAAGTTGCATCTGCCACCCACTGCCCTCCTAGAGGGTCCCTCCAGGCCTTCCCATGTTGCTGAGACACCTATGGGTGCAAGGGCCATGGGGAGGCAGGGGACAGTAGCTGAGACCCAATTGAGTTATTTCACTCAAACCTTAGCCCAGGGGCCTCCACACAGAGTTGAATTAATTCCATCCCCTGGCAGAAGCGGGGAACTGTAGGGAAGAGGTGGTATGAGGAAGACCAGGAACCAGAGCAAGAACTGGGCTTACAACAACCCCGTGCATGAGCTGCTCGTGCTTTTCCACAAGCTGAAACACTCGGTCCCAAGGAAGGCATAGGTTGGAGGCCCAGAGAAGATACATGACCATGAAAAGTTGTGTCTATCACAAGCAAAGTCCTGGAGAAAATCTGGAGAGCGAAACCTCATGCAAAGCTACAAGAATATTATGCAAAGCTACAGTGATATATACAAGCTGATGGCTTTTCACATTGGATCTGACCAAGCCATGACTCAAATCCTGTCCCAGGAGAGCTGAGTCCCCCCTGAGGGACTCTGGGTCTTTTAATCACTCCAAGAGCATCCTGGGGACCTGGTGGGAACACTTCAGGCCAGCTGCTGGAAAGCTGAATCAAACACAGGGACCAAGGTGAGAAGGAGTGATCTTTTGATCTGGCTTGTCTTTTCATAGAGTGCAAAAGCAGGTGTAGCAGCAAAGGTGGGAGGGAATACAGAAACAGAAAAATTAAAATAAAATTAATAAATAAAATAGAATAATAATAAAAAATAAAATGAAATAAATATAAAATGAAATAAATATAAAATAAAATAAATATAAAATAAAATAAATATAAAATAAATGTGGTGATGAATTTTTGAACCAAAGAAGTCCACAAAACAGCAAGACCCCCAATTCATGTGACTAATGAGAGCATTGCAGCAGGGTTTAAAAACTAGAGATATAGAGACTGGCAAAGTATGCTGAGATGGATAATAGCTTTATTAGACCTTTAGCACAGATAGCAGGTGGATTTTCAGCACACAAATTCTTCTTCACATGTGAAAGAGAGGAAGAAATTCTCAGGCTGGTGAAAAAAAAAAATAAAATGTGTTGAGTGCAGTGGATTTATGTTGGTCAGCTGGACAAACTGCAGGGAAAAGGCAGCTGTAAGTGCAAACCAGAGGGGATATTGGTCCCTTGGGACAGCAGGAGGAAAAAGGTGCAGGTACAACCCATGGACCACTACAGTTAGCACACGAGGAAATACTGTAATGTAGCTAGAAAAAAAAAAATATATATATATATATATTTATATTGTTCATGAATCCGTAATTCCTTGTCTTGAATCACTCTATGATGGAAGAATCTAACAGGTCTGGCTCAAGGACCAGAACTGAGAGATGGGAAGCTGTTGGGGAGCATTCTCTTGCTGGGAGCTCACCACGCATCACTCTTCTGGCAGGTGACAATAACCTGTGTTTGCTTGCAGGACACACAGTGCGTTATTTTGGGGACTGCATGTTGCATCTCTGGATGCTCACAGCCTCTGGGTGGGAAGTCAAGCTGCTGGCAGTGGAGTGCCTCTTACCTCTCCATGGGGTATGGACAATAATTCTCCATCCTGGGATCAGGCAGCTTCCATGGGGACATGTGCTCTTGCACGAGTCCTTATAGCAGCTGCTGTCTGAGAGATGTCAGGACCCATCATCATCCCTTGCCGTGCAGCAGCTCCCACGGATCCCAGGGAAAGACCTAACAAGTTTATAAAGGCAAGCTTTTAATGTCTTTATTATTTGTCCTATAAATACAAGAAAATAGCTAGTAATATCAGCTAAAAAATGCTACAAAGGGGAAGTTGTCTCCTGTGCTATAAAGTTGTAAGAGCAATCCTCCAGAAGCTATTTCTCCGACCCCACCACCTCATCCCCATTAAGCTCTTCCAGGCTCTTCCACAATCACATCTGAGCTCTCCATTGGGAGCACTCAGGCTCTGCCTGGCTCGAAGGATCTGCTTCGCCTCATCCAGTGGATTTCATGAGAAAAGAGCATCCAAAGCACAGCCAAGTTTGCCACTTCCAAAAGCTCTCCTGAGCTACCCAGGGGTCTGCAGCACCTTCCATCACTGGAACGACGTGGTGTGTGGCTCCAGGTCATGGACATCCCCAGGGATGCACCATGTGGGGCACAAAGCAAGCCCCTAAATCCATGGGGCAGCCCCCTCCCTTCACTGCCAACACATTTAGAGCTGTGCACGGAGGCTGGAAGCCAGGCTCCAGCTGGGATAATGGCATCCAGCAGTTGCCTGCCAACATGAGAGACTGTAAGGAAGCAGGAAAAGGCACTTATCTACGCCTTGGAGATGGATTCAGACCACTGGTTCCTGCAGGGACACCAGTCCTCTCCATGCGTGCTGGGAAAGAAGTTTCCTCCCTAAAGGATTGCAAACTGCTTGGTTCAGGCTTTACATGAGTTGATTTTGGGGGAAAACAGAGCCGGAGTGTATGTGCTGCCCTGGGCTGAGCTGCGGGCAGGGATGGAGGTTGCAGACCAAGAGGCGATTCGAGGTCTTTGTGTGAGGTTGTTGTGCAAAAGTCTCCATCAGAGACCTCTGGAGGGATTGAACCCAAGCAAAAAATACCACCATGTCCATGGGGAGCAGCCAGCAGGGACAGGCTGGTGGCAGAGGGGGGAGCAGCCTCCCCAAAATACCCACAAGGAAGGTGGTGCACTGCTCTTAGGGCCGGGTGGTGGCCATTTGAAGGGTTTTTAATCCTCTTTGGACCACGATGCTGGTGTTGTCAGTTCCAACCCATGGCTTGAGGAGGCACAGCACTAACCAGACTTTTCAGGGTTACACCTCTGGGTGCCCTAACACCTCCTACAAGCCCTCTGCTACCTATTCCCAGAGATACCTGCAATGAGCCAGGGCTGCTCTCAGCATGTTTGGGAAGCCAGCAGCCATCCGTGGTGGGACTGCATGGGATGGAGCCAGCAGGGTAACGGGATGCCCCATGTGGAGCTTCGAGGCAGCTCCTGTCCCCTGCCCATCCACAATCTCCAGAGATGCAAAATGGGGAGAGAAACCTGCAGCCCCAGCCCCGCCAGCTCAGCGCTTTTGTGTTTTTCTTGTCAGGGAGGAAAAAAAAAAAAAAAAATCCCCTTTTTGTTTTGTTTCCCTTTTTTGTTTGCTAATTTATTGTTTTGTCCTGAGCTCGTGCTTCTTGAAATCCCTTGTTCTTGATGCTCATTAAAATATTTTGCGGTGCGCAGGGGTACAGCTAGTTGCTGCTGCGTGCTTTTTGTATTTATTTTTCTCCCCTCCCCGCACACCCCCGCTACACAACCCCGCGGTCACAACGTCCCTGTGTTTTCCACACGCTTATTACCCAGAGAATCAAGGCTCCTTAGCAATTTGTGAGTCACTCCAAAGCAATCAATTATGCATCAAATGACTTTTTGATTCTTTACCTTGTGAGAGGAGAGATGGAAGAAGAGGCTGTCTTTTTATTCTTTTCCCCTCCTCTATATTATTATTATTTTTATTATTATTCCCCTTCTCTCTCCCTCTCTCTTTCTCCCCCCCTTTCTGTGCTCGATCAGGTCTGCCTGCTGGCATCGGGATTATGACATGATCAAATGGCTTGCTCTTAATTGGCAGCAGCTCCAAGATGGAAAGTAGACAGAAAGATTAAAAAGGAAAGGCCACGGGAGCTGCAGCCCTCATGCATGGCTTTAGCAGCCTGCTGTGGTGCCAGGGGAGGTGGGGGGACGGGGCTGAGCCAAAAGGGATCCAGCCACCTTGGTGTGAGGGTGAGTGGGCAGACAGATGGGGACAGACAGACATGGAAAGCCATGAGGAGGGTGGAAAAGGAGGCAGGTCATTCAGGATGATGCAGACAAGGAGGGTTTATGTGCAGGGAACCCTTCTCCCCATCCCGGTGCTGGTCCAGCTTCATCTGCACCCGCGAGTTCAGAGCCAGCAAGTGACCTGGGGACAACGTGCCCACAGCAGCAGTGCCAGGGCTTCTCCTCCAAAGCCAGCTGTGAGGATCTCAGACATGGGAAGTGGTTGCCCAGAGAGGCTGTGGGGTCTCCATCCTGAGATATACAAGATCTGATGGGATGCAGCCCTGAACACCCTGCCCTGCTTGACCCTATAATGAGCAGTGGGGTTGGCCACGCAGTCTCCTGAGGTCCCTGTTAACCTCAGCCATTCTCTCACTCTGATCTCCATCTGCTGTCCACCCACCCACTGCATCTGTCACCATCTTCTGTCCCACCCTGACATAAACACCTCAAATTGCACACATATGGCAGCACCTAGCATCACCTCCCCCAAGACTCATCCCCTGAATTTAGTGTGCTCCCCACCCAGCATCCCCCAAAACCTTATCCCTTTGGTGTCAGCAAAACCTTCCTATCTGACCCCACCATTCTTATCTGACCCCACCAGCAATCCCCAAGTATATTTCCTCTGTCTCCAAGAGACAAGACATGCCCTGGAAGATGGAGAAATCAAAGCCAGTGGGGTTTTCCTGCATAAAAGCTCTTCTTCTCCTCCCTCTGTTTAAACTGTGCCTCAGTGACAAGGACATTTCAGTGCTCGTTTACAGCCAGGGCTCCAGAGCAAGAGTCACAGGAGGGAAAAGAAAATCAGGGTCCAACACATCTCACTGGAGTTCTCCAGCAAGGTGCACAGTCCTGGGCTGCCCAAGGTCCCAGGCAGGATTTATCCATGTCCTGCCCTAAAAACTCAGAGGGAAAGCTGCCCACAGCACAGCCACCTGCAGGGACTCCCCACCTGCCCTGCTCCCTGCAGGCACCTTCAGCAGGTGATGGGATTTTTCCTGCAGACGCTGACATTGCAGATGATTTTGTGCATGTCCCTCATGAGCAGGCAGCAGGAGTCACATCCTTGTGCCCTTTTCTTTTGCAATTGTGTCCCTGGATCTGTACATGGCAATTTGTGGCACTGGCCTGTGCCATGTTGCTTGCAGGCTTTGAGTCTTATCCTCCGAGTGAGAGATTCCCACAACTCGGTTAAAACAACTGCACAGGAAAATATATAATTTAAGGTGCCTAAAACAACTGCCCATCTTTTCTCCATCCTTGAGTTACAGGGCCAGCCTTGCGCCTTCTTGGTCCAGTTCACAAGATGGGGTGATGATATTGGGGTTATTTATTTGCCAGGACGTGCAAGCTTTTTCATACTCCTACTCAAAATAAATAAGTAAATACACAAAGCAAAACAAACAAACAAACAAACAAACAAACACAAAAAAAAAAAAAAAAAAAAAAAAGAAAAATGTATTGTGTTAACTTGTGTTTCACCTCTAGGTTTTCCCATCACTTGACCATCACACCCCAAAAGGTGCTGAAATCTGATGTGCCCTGAACTTGGGGCTCTCCTCAAGCTAGTGAATATCATTTAAAAACTTCTCTCCTCTTGAAGACAGGAACCTACAAAAGAGAAAAGCATCACCCAACAATTCTTCTGCTCAACACCTATGAGATCTTATGAGACCACAGCTCGTACCAGCCCTTAAATGACCTGATAGGTGTGATGAGTAGTTTTTCCATCCCCCATCCCCTTGGCTCCAGACATCCCTGAGGATCTTCCCAGAGATAAGGAGCAGATAATGAGGCAAGAGGGCGTTTAGCCTTCATTGCCCATCCATTTCTATGACTCCCCAATCTAGATGTTAATGAGCAACGCTCAGGTCACACCTCAGGCTGTGGATGTCTTTTGAAGGACACAAAGAGGATCTGTTTCGGATGTACTGCCTCCATCAGCAGCATCCCTTTCAGCAAAGAAAGACAACAGCATCCTGGACTGCATTTGCAAGAGCTCAGCCAGCACTGCCAGGGAAGTGATTATTGCCCTGGATGTGGCGTTTATGAGGTCACCTGAAATTCTGGGTTGGATTTGTGGGTCCTGGTACAAGACACAAACCAGAGCAAGTCCCATGGGGGCCACCAAGATGGGATGGAGACTGCAGACCATGAAATACAAGGGCACCCTGAGTGAGCTCAGCTGGAAAGTGAAAGGAGGACCTGGTCCCTGTCTTCACTACCCAGAAGCTGTTCATAAAGAAGATAACACCAGACTCTTCTCAGTGGTGCACGGTGAAAGGACAAGGGGAGCAGTTGAGTCGCCAACCCCAGAGGTATTCGAAAAACCTGTGGTTGTGGTTTAGTGGTAGACTTGTCAGCGTGAGGTTAACTGTTGGACTTGATTTTTTGAGGTCTTTTCTAACCTAAATGATTCTGTGATTCTGTGAAAAGGGGTGAAAATCACAAGCTTCAGCAAGGGAAAATTGCACCCTGAGTATGGTCAGACCCTGCAAATGGGGTCGTGAAGCTGCACATTCTCCATCATCAGCTAGAGAAGATCCTTTGTAGCTTGATCTAACTTTGAAGCTGGCCCTGTTTTGAGTAAGGGGTTGAACTAGATGTGCTAAAGCTCCCTTCAATCTAAACTACTCTATGACTAATTTACCTCTCGTTGGGCAGATTCCACTCAGGCTACAATATAGCTCTATCCTGATGTCTTAAGGCACTAAGCAACATTACATCCTTCCCATCTCCTCTACTTCATTTGGAGAAGAGAGGATTGTGCATCTCACAGGAGGCTTGGGGGAAGCCTCCTTAGGAAATCAGAAGACAAATAGTAGAAGATCCACATGTCAGGAAGCCTTCATCTGCTGGCAGCAAGAGGGCTTTGTAGGGTAGTAGACAGTGCAAGCAAAGAGAAAAAACGCGTTCAGAGGTAGTTCTGACTGCTGGAAGACTGGGGGCACCATCGAGCTGGGTTGTCCCTAGCCCTCAGCCATTTTGGCAAAGCACAGCGTTCGCAGCAGCCAACAGCCTCCCCTGCACCACATCAGTAATTCCAGGATGACGCAGGGCTCAGGACAGAGCCAGCAGAGCATCCCCTGGCAGCCGTAAATAGACAGGAAGCTGCAGGACGAAGGGATCGCAAGCTACAGCTACTGTCAGCGTGATCTCTACAACACCCAGGTGCCCTCACTCAGGGACTACGGGATCGGAAGAAGCAGACAAAAGGGAATAGCTCACGGGGGAAATTTGGGAGCGATCAGGGTGGGACTAAGGAGAGGTGAGGTGAAGAGAGCAAGAGCAAAACCCAACGTGCGTGCCAGCAAGGTCTTTGCAAGGGAGGGCACTGCCCAGTTCAACACTGAGGGCTACGCTGAGGACATGTTAAGGAGAACACGTCCATGGTTTTATATCATTGGGCAAGAGAATTTCAATGTGCCATGAGATCTGCAATAGGCTCTGGCTGAGTTAATCACAGTTTAACATGTCACACCGAGTTCTTCCTTCCTTGGTGAAGGTGCAATCAGATCTTGGCAGCAAGGGGAAGATCTGAGTACAGATCACTTGACAGAGTGATGAACCTGGCTCATTGGTGAAGGCACAAAGTCAGCCAGAAACTGGGGACTTCCACTTATGTGAGACCAGGAAAACCTTGAGTATAAATGGAGGGGGCCACACAGTGATGTCTGTGGTGCAGACACCTCCACTCGTACCACTCTCTGTCCTCTCCATGCAGTCAGTGCCTTTATGGGCATCTTTATAACTCATCCTCAAATAGGTGCCTACTTTTGGTAAACGTAGAGCATTTAGTTTAGGGTGTAGAACCTAAACTCCTCTCACTACCTCGATCAGCCTCTCTACCAACTGTAGAGGTTTGTAGACCTCCTAGTTCACCTGTCCCATATGAACTTAAAGTCGAGTAGAGTGAATCCCAGTCAAGAAATTGGGTCATCCCATGTGTCCAGCCACCAGACTAGCTTCACTCCTGCTCCCCAAGTCCAGAGGTACACGACAGAGCTGGCTGGCAGCGTAATTGCAATGAGATGCAAATATAAGGGTGCTGTCAACACACAGAGAGCCAGATGTGTGTCTTCAATTTAGGGCAAATGAGAAGGGATCTAACTCCTCTGGCCATCTGGGAAGGAACATGAATTTTACTTACTGGCAGTGAAGGAAAATTCCTTAAAGAGAGTTTGGAATTGAATTATGCAGCAGGTTACCAGTGTCTCCTCCAAGACATCTGCTGAAGATGCAGTACCCTCTCCACTACAGAGCAGTCTTCAGAGAGGTCTGACGTTGGGTTGGAGGTGACATTTTTATTACAGAATGTGGAAAAGGCAGGATACCATCCATCATTCTCAATGCACAGAGCAGTTATACAGCATTTAACTTATTGTCTGATCAGTTTAGCTTTTCAGAATTGGGCAGACCAAGCCCAAGGATGGTGAAAGCAATCTTTCCCATGTACAGCAGGTCCCGAGTGTGTTGCAGGCTGTACAGATTTCTTCAGTGGGAATATTGCATAGGAAACCCAAGTTACTTGAAACTGGCATTCAGAAAAAAAAAATGAATTAGCAATTCCTGCCATTTCCCAGGAATTCCTTGGGCCATTGGGGTGAACGGCTGAGCCATGCGGAGAGCAGCTGTCCAAACACACGTGGTGTGAGACTTTAACTAAGCATGAAGAAGAAATAAGGGCTATGGGGAGAAGCACGGAGAAAGCACATATCACTGCCATCCATATGTCTCTAACTCCCTCCCCAAACCTCAGAGCATCAGCAATGGTTAGTGCTCAGGAAAAAGGAGAGGATAGGCTGACACTGCAGTGCAGCTGCAAAGGATCAAGACATAAAGCGGGAGGAGTCGAGCTCCTGCTATGCGGGGTCCAAGGAAGGTGTGTGGCAAAAACTGATTACTTAGAGAACTGAGTAATTTACCACTGAGGTGGTAAATTTTGCAAATTCAAGTGAGAAATTTTCTGGGACCAATATTCCTTTTAGATCAACAAATGGACTTGGAGCATTCCACCCTGCTGCCTGAATGAACGTTTGACAAGGCCCAGGTAGATCACATCTCAATTTAAAAGCTCTGGTTCTGACCACCATGGGGAAGGTAAAAGAAAATAAATAAATAAATAAATAAATTGCAGGACTGGGGATTAAATTAAAACCATTTAAATGAAACTTCTGAAAAACTGAAGCCACATACATGAGAAGATTAATGTGAAGCACTGGATGCTCTCAAAGGACCTGCTCCACACACTGGTTGTCACACGAAAGGGTAGAAAATGGAATGTTTAACACCCCCATTCCACTGAAAAACTCCATTTGGAGAAAGCATTGGGAATATTTGGGAAGTTTGGTTCTAGCTGGTCAATACTCATTCACATTGACCCATGCCCAAAAAATCAGTGGCATCAACACACTGATGCTTCAGTGAAAGAGTAGTGGGAAATTGTGGTAACATCAGGGGAGCTCAGAAGCATTAAATACAGATTGCAAAGGCAGAAGACATCACTAGTACACAGTGATTTCTGAAGTGTTGGCTTTGAATGGGTTCTTGTGAGGCACTTGGATGGGCTGGGCTCACCCTGTGCCACTGGCACTCACGATGATTCTCATGCACAATGGCTACAGTGAAGCTAATCCATGCAGAGTACTGGGATGGCTGATTTCAGAGCCATCCTATGGGTTAATTTGTTATGCACATACCCAATTAGCTCACTGCCAGTCACTTTCCAGTGGCAATTTGAAGTTATTGACTTAGGCTGATTTTGCAAGCAGCAAACTCAAGGAGCATGTTATCTGCCTTCTTGGATTCCAAGGCATCTGAGACAGGGGACGCTTTCTAGGGTGCCCTTAAAATAGGAGAGAAACAAATTCTTGCTGACTGTGTGAAGCTTTTCTATATCACAACAGGATTGTAGCTAGAAATGGAGTTGTGAGATGCAGTGTGTTCACAAAGCATGAGAAAAGTAAGACATCAAGCCACGGACGAGATCTTGGAGAGCTATAGGAGATTATTTACAATAAGGCACACAGTGAAGACTGTCTAAGAGGATCCAGTGCCCGTGGGTAACAGCTAACTGACTACAGGCTGCAGATGGCCAGGCACCACTGCGCTGGCTCTGCCCAAACCCACTTCTTCCTGTAAAAAAAAAAAAAAAAAAAAAAAAAGACTGTCATCTAAACACTCTGAGAAGGAAAAGGTGGGACCACTGCATAAAGCCAAGATTAATTGTTCTGCATTACACTGCATCAACTCTAGACCTCTAGTGACCATAGCCAGCATCTCAACCCCAGGACCATCCTTCCCCACGCAGGTAGCAAAGCACTTGGCCAACAGAACTCCAGCCCTTGCCAACCTGTGCAAGCGAGGGAGGCAAGCTGTCACCCAGCCCCATCATCCTGATGGACAGGAGCTTATATCCCACGCTGGACCCAGGAACCACCAATTCCAGCAGCTTATTCCAAAACAAAGTGTGCATTGAGGGGTTAGGTTTCAGTTTTTCCGGCTGTGAGAAGAAGAGGCTGCCAAACAAAATAACACTGACAGCTGCTCTGGGAGTCACGCGCTGCTGAGTAACCTCAGACCCTTTGCAGGGTGGGCTCCAAGCAGACACTGGCCAGCGGTGCCACCGAGCACCAGGGCGAGCATTAGTGGCAGCCAGGCCTGCATTTGGAGGGACAGAGCAGGCAGCCTACAAGCTGTGAAACACACTGCCTCCCCCCAGCACCATCCTTCCCCCCTTCTGCCCTCTCCATGATGCTCTCCCAAGAGATAGCACTTCAGGATTGCTGGTGGGGGCCTTTGTGTCACAGTGATTTTCACCAAACTAAAGGCTCTTGAAATGCAAAGTATTCGGAAGGGAAGGTGCAGAAGCAGGTTTTGCAGGATTTGAATCATAGAGGGAAGCAGTCACCTTAAAGGGCATTTGCCTAATGTAGCACAAAGACAAAGAGGAAGCCCAATGCACTCTGCAAATCCCTCTCTCATCCTCTTCTTCATGAGCTGAGTTATTGAGAGGTGGTAAATACCAGCCATGCAACCCTCTCATGGCCACTACCTTGTTGCTGTCTCTAAATGAGCTCTCTGATTGCTAAGGAGGAACTGATTTAATGCAGATTACCATCACAGGGGACATTTCTGGGGTGCCATACTAGGGCCTTGCACTTATCTTTGCCAGTTTTCAGGTCGAGTCATCACATGGCAAAGGTTTCAACCACAGTGGATTCATTCAGATCTACTAAAGCCCTGATAAATCCTGTACTCCAGCTGTTGAGCCCATAGCTACATTACGTTCAACAAGAGAAGATAATTTCACTCTTTCCATTGGATCTGCTAAATATCCATGCCTTTTATCACCAGGAGCTCAATTCAGTTGTCCATGCAGGTGCTGTTGCAGATACCTCAGGGTTTCCTTGTTGACCTTCAGTTGGCAGTCCAAAATGACTCCAGTCTCCCATGGGTTCTCTGTGATAGCTTCCAATCTCATGCAAACATCTTGCATTTCGTAGGATATCTCAAAATCCAGCAGGAACTGTCTTTAGCCAGCTGGATGAAGTCCCTGAGAAATGGATAATTCCGGAGCAATTTACCAAAGCTGATATATGACTACTCTGATACTCCAGCTAGTTGAAGACCATGATGACCCAATGCATTAGCACTATTTAACACAGCATCATCCTGTCTTGCTTTCTCTCATGCAGGTTTCCAGTCACTCCTTGATGTATTTCTAAGCATTGTTTTAACCTAGAAAATGGAGAGATTTAGGCAAGAGCTGAGATGAGTTAGAGAAATACTCTCTAGTTCTTCGTGTTCTTCCTCCCTAGTTAAGACAACCAAGTGCAGTGTCTCCAGCTTTGTTCTTTTGGGCTGGTTTGAGTTGGGGTTGAGGAGTTCACACTAGACATCTTTGATTCAAGCTCTTTCCCTAATCCTCAGTCCAAAACAGTTAGCATTTCTTGACTATTGTGGCTGTTCTAACTTTCCGAAGTTAGAACAGCATGCGGTTATCAGGAGGGACCAATGCAATAGCTGCTTTCTTCCTCATACCCCAACTTTCTTAAACTTCTCAGTTGTAAATTACCCTACAGAGGAAAGTCTGATTGTGGCACACTTGTATCTTATGGCTCTGAATCTGACTCTTTTCTTGAGTTTTTCCTGCAGCAACAGGTGGCATGAGGGTGGTCCTTCCATTTTTGCATGGTGGTGAGAGTAGCCCATAGACTAATAGACTCTCTCTGAAACACCTCCACTTTCCTCCCAAATTTCTGGCTTTCTTGCATTTGTGCTTTCCAGTACACATGGCAATCCATCCTCCACAATGGCAAATTAAACAAGGACAGGCAATGAGGAGGAGGTTCATGGAGGAGACTGTACCAGTGGTCACAGCTCTGAGAAAGGGCAGGATGTGTCCAAGTGGTCATCTGAATGCTCAGCTCTTGCAACTGCACGCACAATTACAGCATTTGGATGCCCAAACTTGCCAAGCAAAGGAAGTCCTTGGGTCATTTCCTTATTACACACTTTTAAAGGAGATGGAGAGGTCATCCTCTGCTTGGTCCAACCTTAACCCTTGGAAGTCTGGAGAGGGCTAGCTGACCTGGTTTGCTGGCCAGAAATGCACCCCTCTCCCACCACCTCCTCCCCGTTTGTCTTCTTGTTCTTCTCTTTGCAAAGTGGAGAAGTGAACAGATGTTTGCCTGCTTTCCCACCTAGCTCCCCCACGCCCCCCCGCTGGAGCAAGCTCACCTCCCCAGTGTGGGAAAGCCCCGGAGCAACCTCCTTTGCAACTCTGCAGACTCCGCGTCACCTCACCTGTCACGCAAGCTGGTGACAAGGCAAGCAACAGCACGCAACCCGCCAACCACCACCACGAGCCAACGGGGGAGAGGAAGAGGGGGCGGCGGGGGCAAGCAGATGTACCACGAGTTGCTCCCCGAAAGCATTTTTTTTTTTTTGCATCGGGAGGTGTGAAAGGAAGCCTGCACCTCCCTCTCCCGGCATAGGTACCATAGCAGCTGCCAATGGCTACAGGCCTACCACATCAGCCTTGCTATTTCTGTGAGATGTCAAACATGCAGCGCTAAGCAATCATCCCTCCTGCCATCTGCCAAGGTGAACATGGCGTGTGGATATTAGATCAAACAACTTGACAGACTCTCATCTCCTCCCCCCCACCTCTTTTTTTTTTTTTTTTTTTTCCTTTTTGAAGAGAAACAGGGGAGGGGAGGGAGGAAACAATGCCACGTTAGTTCAGACTTGAGCCATTGCTATGGCTCTATGGCTATCAGAGCAGGAAATTCATTTAAAACTGGGTTCCTTTCACTTCCCAGCCAGGACATAAATGGGACAGGGCAGTGACTTCTGTCCTTGTAATACCATCAACTTTCTGTGGGATTGAAATTGCCCTGTTGGCCATAGAAATACCACCGATCTTAGAGGACATCTGTTGTTGGCTGGCATTGAGTCCCTGTTGAAAAGTTATGTCCATTCTTGCCTAGCAAGAGAACATTGAAAAGACACGGACAATGAGAAAAGATGTGGGTCTGAGAGCAAACCTCCCCAGTAAGGAAAGGTGATGAACAAAAAAGCTGACATGTCTTCTCCATCACTGTGGATAAGTTTCCCAGTTCCAGCTCTCTGGACTTCAGACTGCATGAATCTGTGCTGGACAGGCTCAGCAGTGCCCAATGGACCACTCTTCCCTCATTAAAAAGTGGAGTCTGACGTGATGAGCAGAAAGGGTCTGCATGACCACATTATGACATGTTCTTCAATCAAACATGCCGAGAAGAGATGTCTTCTTGTCTCCTTCCCAGTTCTTCATTGTAACCACAGTAAAGAGGGGAGGACCTGGGAGGAAATTTTTTTTGAAACCAAAGGTTTTTTGCAAAGGTTTTGGGCATCTCCAGACCTTCTGTGACATTTAGCCAGATGATACTTCAGCAAAAAAGGCTGTGGTTTTCAGAATCCCAACAGATGGTTTGCCATGAGAAGCCCACCATGTTCCAGCAACAGAACTTCAGCTTCAACCCTATCTTGATTTCTTGGTCTTTATAGGCTCCAAATTTCTCTTGCCCAGTGGGATTCTATGACATTTCCAAAATAAAATGGCCATTAAAGCTTGGAGAATTGGAAGGATGATCAGTAATGGCTGCCAGAGGGACCAGTTGCATCTTCAGCTCCAGTGAGGGGTCTTTGCCAATGGCTGGAAGGACAATCTCTCACCTTCGTCTTGACTTCTTCCCATATTCCACACCTTCCACACAGAGCCTTGATGGAGATATAAAGCTGATTCCTAGCAGAACTGCTCATGTCCCTGAGTCTGGAGAAGGAAAATCCTCCCCCTTGGCTTTAACAATGTCAAGTCTATCAATGCAGACCCAACTCATGGGACAGCAACAGACATCCCATATCCATAATCCACATACAACTGCATTTTAGTTGCAGCCTTTGCAGTGCTAACTATCAGTTTCCATCCTCCCATCTCTTTTATCTTTTGCCTTCCTTCCGCTCCCTTCCCTTCCTAAAAGCACACTTTGCAACTTCCCTCATTCTGCTTGTACATTCCTGAGATAAAACAAAGTCCTCTGACTCTTTGTTCAAACTTTATGATTTGGGCATCAAATCCATAATTTATAGTCCAGTTTCCCATTTCCCATTTCTCCCACACTTCATTATACATCTGCTACTACACTGTACGTACAATCTTTTCCAAAGTCTGCCCAAAACCTGCCTTGGAGTCCTTCTGAAAGCAGAGGGACTGAAATTCCTACCATAACACCAAACATTCTGAAATTCCTACCATAACACCAAAAATGGCTAATTCTGATAAGGTACTGGAACAACTTTCAACTATCTGAGAAGAGTGAAGTATCTTTTCATAGCCCTTGTACAGCATTTAGTATTATACAGCTATGATAATAACTGTTCTAAACTCAATGTATTTCATAGGTCATAGAAACATAGAACCATTGAATTGTTTTGGTTGGAAAGGACCTTAAAGATCATCTAGATCCAACTTAGTGCTGGGTTGCAACTCCTGTCTCATTCAGCAGGGGTAGTATGTAGGAAAATTAGCAAAGCCCAGGGCTAAAGTATGGCTAAAGCCATCAGCACATTGGTGTCTACAATGTGTTGAAGCCAGTAGTCTACTGAATATTTTACAATGCCATACCTAAAGAAAAAGAACAGTTTCTGCAGTCCCTCTGGGAACCCTTCAACTCCAGATCTTTAGGTGCAGCCATCAAATCACATACTTACCCTGTTAATGCTAAGTATGCTTCAAGCTTGAAAAGGAAGACCAATGTGCTGGATTTCCTACCACCACTGAAGTTCATCCTTACAACGACAGCCTGAGTTAGACTTTTGCAATATTGAGGGACTAAAGCTTTCTCTCTTCTTCCCCAGCATTCATCTCTGAGAATATGGGTGATATACAAACCTTTTGTTTGCCTTGATCAGGGACTTGGAGGTGGTTTTACAAAAAATTCTCCAATTTGGTAAAAGCAGACACTGTCCTAGAAAAGAAGGATGCTAGAGAAAGTTCATAGGGAAGCTTCTTCTTTTTCTGCCTTGCCTTCAGATCTGAGATCTACTCACAGCCCATATGACTCAAAATCCCAGTGAACAGTATAGATTTTGGAGGACACAATGACCAAAGTAGACATTGGCTGGAAAAGGAACAACTTCCCATGACAAGTGGTGAAACAGAGCCATTCACACTTCAGCTTTATTTGATGTAACAGCACAGCCTTTAAGGTTCATTTCAGTGGGCACTGTTAAATGTAGCTCATCAGAGAAAATAAGCCAACAAAGTTAATTAGGTGAATTTGGGGTTTATCATTCACATCAGATATGAGGTCACCCACTCCTATGCAGAATCACAGTAAGAAAAGAAATAACTCTTGTTCAATCTGTGGGTAAGAATGAGGAATAAATCTAAACATTTAAAAGAGTATCCAAGGAGGAAAGACTGGCCAGCAGGTACAGCTACAGAGAGATGATCGTGACTTCCCGAATCACCATGATTGTGTCAGGTGCCAAGACTCAGACAGACAGCAGATATCTGAGAATATCTATGACTGATCCCAAATTCTCAGGGCTCACCTCCCCAAATCAATGAGGTGAGAAAGGCATGAATGTCTGTAAGGAAGGAAGAGTGGGGAGCCCCTAAAGTGAACAGGAGCCCTAAGACATTTTGGCATCATTCTTCAGAGCATTTTACAAGCTCTTATCAAAGAGATTATCAACAAAAAAAAAGGAATGCAAAGCATCTTTGAAGACAGATCTGGAGACCACAGAAGTTCTCCCCTAGGATGCCAAGGGACAGAGACTTTGTCGGTGTGGACAGCCAAAGAGAAACTCAAGTCCATTCTCCAGGATATGACATTCTTACTATGATTTGTCCCAGGTTTGAGGGTTTCCCACTGTCAAACATGGAGTGCTGGGATACCTGTCTTCGCCATGCATTGCAGGAAGAAAAGCAGTTGCTGGAAGGAGAGTGCAGCTGCTCCAGTTGCCAGGAACAGCAGCCACTCCACACCCTCCAGTGATGCCACATCCAGTAGTAAATGTTGGGAGCCTGAGGCCACCATGAAGGTGGGTGAGTAACTCTCTAGAAATGCATATTTGAAATCTCCAGCCCTCTTTGCCAGCCAGAAGAGGAAGAAAACTAACCTGGGTCTACCAGAAACCTAACTGGAGAGCTTGCGTGGGGGAGCTGCACATCTGAGCCCTTCCTCTCCCCTGGCTTCATGACAGCAGCTGAATCCATGACGGATGGAGAGCATCCTGGCTGTCCTGGCCATCCCCGACTGTAAATCAGGGGCCTGTCAGAGGAGTCGGCCCTTTGGAGAAAGAGGGGCAGATAAATCAATCCCGCCAATCGACAGGCTTGCACTGAAATGCATTGTTGGTTTATCAGTCAATAGTTATCAACCGGGATCATTTTCCCAGGGTGATATTCTGCTCTCAGAAGAGAGCCCACAAACCAGTGGAAAAGTAGGCTGTAAAAGTGCTCAGAAGCACAGTGAAGAAAGTTGGAAAGAATGGTTAGAGAGGAAAATGTAACTGGGCAAATGGGGAGAAGAAGGACACCTGGTAAGGATGTAGGTGAGGGTCATGGATGAGGAGGGATGGTGAAAGGAGAGAAGACAGAGCATGATTTGCACTTGTGATGGATATAGGGCTAAGAAGAGTCCACACCTGCTTCATATGCTCTTCTCCAAAGCCAGTGAGGAATCCAGGAATCCCAGTTCTCCCAGTGCCCTCTAGCTACTAAACACTGGCAAAGGCCAGGGATGATCCACAGTGAAGAGAGCAGCCTGCTTCTGCTCCCCAGCTTGGTTTAGACAAACAAAGAGAGGACAGACCTGTGGGGGAAGCCAGTGGGAGGATTTTCAGTGTCCTCTAAAGACCCTGGAAAAAACATGTACCCCCATGATGCAGAGCAAAGAGGCTGAAGGTTGCAAGGTCAGGCACCAAAAGTTAGGATTTAAGGGTTACATCTTTGCACTAGGGTCTCTTTTCTGGCACTGAGACCAGTTGATGCCCATAGCACTAAATTCTTCATGCAGAGTGGCAAAACAATCAGTCCCTGGAGAGTACACCCAGAAAAGGCTGGGGTGGTGTTAGCAGTCTGGGGCTGCATGCATGCTAGGGACCTCTACAAACCCAAACAACTTCAGTGTGTAAGATGTTCCTTCCCAAGCTGCTTGGACCCTGCCTGTGCCCATGGTGGTTCAGGATCAGACCACAACCTTTTTTTGCACAAAACTGCTCCTTTCCTGAGTGCAGAGCCTGGCCTGTGCCCACTTGATAATAAAATGCTCGTGGGTCTGTTTTCTCCCAAGCGTTGTGGTCCCATCTATTATTTCCTGTCCATGGTATGACCCCTGGTCTGAAGGCAGAATTATTAATTTCCCCATGAACTTTGCTCCACCTTATCTGCACTTATCCTCTCAGCCTGGAGAAGAGGAGGCTCCAGGGGAGCTCCCCCACGTCCCTGCGGCCCTGCAGGGAGGTGCGAGAGGCCAGGGCTGGGCTCTGCTCAGGGGGGCCCGGGGCCAGCAGCGGAGGTCGGGTGGGTGCCAGAGCCATGGTACAAGCCACCAGAGAGGTTGTGGACTCTCCTCTTTGGAGAGGAGCAAGACATTTTATGAACTCTGCCCTAAGCAGCCCCCACACAAATCCCACTCCAGATTGCAGCAACTTGTGCTACCTCCCAGAGGCCCCCAGGCTCCCATCTTGCTCCCACCCTGTTCCCGTCTCAGTCAGTGCCTAAATCGGCTCTTTGGGAACCCAGGCTGCTCACGGTTGGCCACTGCCCTGTCTCTTTTTAATTGGAGGCTTAATCTCCTGCCGGCTATCATAATGCGATTGGTATCACCAGGCAGTTTGCGAACGGTTAACTACCCGTGCCGTCCGCAGCCCATTAGACACATGAAATCTGCCAACTGCTCGCATTAGTTGGAAAAGAGTTTCACATAGAGGGAATGGAGCGACTGCAGGCGTGAGGGAGGTAGGAGCTGGGCAGTGATGGGGTGGGGGAAGGATGCTGGGTCCCGTCCGTGCAATGCCATTAAGATGTTGGTCCCAGGGGGGGTAAGATCTGGGGGTTCCCTTTGTAAATGTGGGGGGAGAAAAAAAGATGAAAATAAAGAATATGGTCACTGGAAGCAAGGTTGAGTGGTCCAGGACTCCTGTGTCCTACTGTCTGCTCCTGAGGGATTTGGGATTAGCCGTGAGAGTCAATGTCTGGGCTCCATGCAAAGCTGGGATGTTTCCACCACTGATCCATCAGCGTTGTTCTGCCCACGTCTTTCCCATCTCTTCACAAGTGGCCTGATATCGAACCTGAGTGGCAAGTCTGGAAATGATGCAACTAGGTTTTCTCCTCAAGCTTTTCCAGCCCACTGATATGAGGGTGTTCGTGCAAAGGAGCTCTGGTTCTCTCTGTCTCCGGCAGACTGGGAAGCAGGGCTTCCTAAATGGCCTTTCAAATTGCGTGAAAAATGGGGCTTGTTCTCCTAACGTCACAGATCTCAGCACAGCCCTCCCTAAAGCCCTCACAAATGAACAGCTTCCCAACGCGAGCGCTTTAGGGAGCCTAGCCCTGATCCTGACAGCCCTTAGTTTTAATGAGTGAATAATTCAGATGAAAGAAGCACTCCTCACGTGCAAGAGATTGCAAGGGAAAAATTCCTTGTGCTGGCTGTACACATCTCCAGTGAATGTCCTATTTTCCCAGGCTGAAAGCTTATTGATTTAAGTCTTCTCCTGTAAGGTTCATCCAATGCCATGTTTTGACTTCCCAAAACAGCAGCTTCCAAAATCCAGTATCACTGTATGGCTTCCCAGAGAAAAAAATCACAATTGCTTTTACGTAAATTAGGGAAGCAGGTGGAAAAACATTTGGTTTTGTTGTCATTGTAATGAAAATACCATTCTTCTTTGAACTGTCTCCAAAGCATTTCTACTGTGCTAAGAGCAGGGTTGGAAATTTCACCTCAGAAGGTAAAAGGTGTTAGATAATTATGGTCAGGGCTGGTCAGGGCTGATTTTTACCTTTTTACCTTTAATGCAATGATTTTTTCATCAGCAAATTGCAGTTAGTGAAGACAAAGACCTCACCTGGTGCTTAGAGCATCCCTTCCCAAAGACCCTTGATGATGTCCTTGGGATGGATTTGTGCCTCCAGGATCAGTGCCTGTGGCCAGCAGGCCAAGGACAGGGAACCACCCAGCTGGGATAGTGTGGTGTTGGGCTCTTTGATGATCTTTTTGTCACTGTAAAATAAATGTACACGCAAGCCAGAGCTGTTTAACACACATGGATTATCCTGCTCCTTCTCCCTTTCTGTCCTGCATGGCTGTACATCCATGTGGGTGTGAGCCTGGGTCTTTCACTTGTTTCGCCTAATTTATGTCCCCTTTGTGGAGAGTGCAAATGACAAGGTGAGCAAATCCCGTAGCAGCCTCTTAAACAACTCAATAGAGAGGACAACATTTCCATTTTATTGTTGTTCATAAAATTTTATGAGTTGGAACTTGCTATTTTTGTTCCACAGGATGGAAAGAAGTGGTCTTTTTATTATTATTATTATTATTGCAAATCTGCAGTCACTAATGGAACAACTCATAATTGCTTGAGCCTGACTCTTTTTTTCTGCAGGGAGCTGGGCACCAGGGTGGGACAGGTCAGAAGGGAAAAGGGAAGAGAAGACATCCCACCTCCCTTGAACATCCCACATGTAAGTTGCTCTTTTATGCAAAGTTTCCAGGGAAGATTCAGGACCAAACCTGACTTTTTCTGCCAAGCTGCAAGTGCATGTAGATCTCCCTGAGACCTAGGAAGGAGGGATATTGTTTTACAGCCCATAAGGACCATCCTGGGAGGTTGAAGGAGCTCCACAACCTGCTGTGCCATTGCCTACACGATGCCCAATGCACCCAGAACTGCCAAATTGCACGCAGCAGGCAGGGCAACCTGCACCCAAGGTATAATTTCTACACTTGTTTAACTCCCAAATACCAAAAAAGGAGGCATTTCCCATCACCTAACTTCCATGAAAGAGAGCTGCCATAGAAGAGAGCCCAAGCAATGAAGTGAAATTAAATCCAAATTGACTATGTGGCAAGATAGGCTATAAATTGTCGTTATGGTGACCAATGCCTGGGCATTTTCCGACTGCCTATTCATCTTCCCCTTTGATTAAAACATCCTGTGCTAATTCCATTTCCAAAGCCCAAGTTTATTTACGCATAATCAAATTAATTACATTCCCTTGTTCGTTAATGCATTCACATCTCCCAGATGAAAATGCAACCCCAAGGTTTGACGCCGAGATGTGTCTGGCAGGACTGTGGCATCTTGGGGAAGTCCTGGGGAGTGGGGAAAGGGGAATAAATCACTTCAGCCTGACTCCCCATGCCTCTGGGGTGGGTTTTCACTGCAGGCTTAGCTACAAGGAGTGTTACCCCTTCATATTATCACCATCCACACAAACCTTCTCACCCTGTCTGAAAGTGCTTTAACTCCTGAACTGTTAGCATGCTGAAGACATCAGTGTAAATTCAATATCTGCTCCAGCTGGTGACCCATCTCAAGGCTGCCCATCCTCCTGTGTCTTCCCATGGTCCCAGAAGCTCTGGCCTCCCTTGGCCAGCCTGGCCCAGCAGCAGAAGACACTTCACCAGGTTTGTTCTGAAGAGACGCAGATCTCTAGGGGATAATGGTTGGACCAGGGACTTCTAGAGCAACTGGGAAAAAAAAAAAAAAAAAAAAAAAAAAAAAAAAAAAAGAGAGAGACATTTGCAAGCACATTTTCAGTGCCTGCTTGCAGACACAGGGATATTTCTCCCGGAAAATAAGCAAGAGGACAGCCCTGGAGGACTCGTGAGAGCCACCAAAGTGCAAGTCTTCCCCTGGCCTCCCTCCATCCCTTTCCTCTCCCTCTTGGGCTGCCAGGAGTGAGCCAGTTTCTCCTGGGAAGGGGTGAAAGCTGCTGCACAGCTTTGCCATTTGTACCAAAAGCTCTCATCATGCCACCAGCTCTGGCAGGACCCTCACCCAGAGGACTCTCCCCGCGAGCAGGAGCCTGTCCCCATGGACATCCCTCCCTAGGCACACTCCCCCACGCTCCATTTCCCACTGCACTGCACATCTGGGTTCTCCACTAATCCCCCCGCCCTCCTCAATACCTGTGCTCGTCTGGGCGCTTGAGAGGATTTGGAAATATAATTAGACGTGATGTTGCCCTCGGAGTCAGAGACGGGGCCAGCGCGTTGCAGGGCAGCGGTCAGCAGAAGGAGCGAAGAGGAGTCAATTTAGCACGGCTTACAGTGCCGTTCCGGCTGATTAGGGATTTGATGAGGGAAGGGGTTTGATTTTGGCAGCTGGAGTGACAGAAGCCTTACGGTCAGTTGAGATCTTGTTTAAGGAGGGCAAGCGGATCTGTACTGGGGACGACAGATAGGAAGGCGGGGAGGAGGAGGAGGAATTGGTGGGGTTCCCTGTCCTTGGGGTCCTCCCTGCAGCCCCCTGACCCCATGGGGAAAGGGAAAGGGAAAGGGAAAGGGAAAGGGAAAGGGAAAGGGAAAGGGAAAGGGAAAGGGAAAGGGAAAGGGAAAGGGAAAGGGAAAGGGAAAGGGAAAGGGAAAGGGGGAGAGGGAGAGGGAGAGGGAGAGGGAGAGGGAGAGGGAGAGGGAGAGGGGAGGGGAGGGGAGGGAAGGGAAGGGAAGGGAAGGGAAGGGAAGGGAAGGGAAGGGAAGGGAAGGGAAGGGAAGGGAAGGGAAGGGAAGGGAAGGGAAGGGAAGGGAAGGGAAGGGAAGGGAAGGGAAGGGAAGGGAAGGGAAGGGAAGGGAAGGGAAGGGAAGGGAAGGGAAGGGAAGGGAAGGGAAGGGAAGGGAAGGGAAGGGAAGGGAAGGGAAGGGAAGGGAAGGGAAGGGAAGGGAAGGGAAGGGAAGGGAAGGGAAGGGAAGGGAAGGGAAGGGAAGGGAAGGGAAGGGAAGGGAAGGGAAGGGAAGGGAAGGGAAGGGAAAGGAAGGGAAGGAGGAATGCAGGCAGGAGGGAAGGAAGGAAGGAAGGAAGGAAGGAAGGAAGGAAGGAAGGAAGGAAGGAAGGAAGGAAGGAAGGAAGGAAGGAAGGAAGGAAGGAAGGAAGGAAGGAAGGAAGGAAGGAAGGAAGGGAAAATCTTCGAAGCATCGTGAGCCGGGAGGAGTAGGGGTGGAAGAGGAGACCCAACCTTGCACAAGGCTTGTCCTAGTTTGTTCCTCCACTTGGAGGAGATCTTGAAATGCTGTCATGGCTTTGTGCATAGTGAAGAAACAGCCACGAAGACACAAGTGTTAACATAATTTAGTGTAACCATGAGCCAGTCTCTCGGGGGATGCCCTGGAAGCTGACATGTTGTCACTTCAGTGGCGAAGGGTGATGGAGAAAGCTTCAGATGTCCACTAGAACACTATGTGAGCCACATGGCTTTGTTTGGAGGCTCATAATGCAAGTGTCATGAGTATAGCCACAGCACTCTTGCAGACACTGAAGCAGGACTGTTAATTGCAGTTGATGAAAACAGGGAGAGATTCGTACCCTCCCTTTGCTTCTGTAGGTAAGAGACATCTTCAGACACCAGGGAAGCTCTGCTACAAAGAGCCCTGGTCAGACAGAGCTGCTGCAAACAGCACCTGCTCTGTTTTTGCATCGTCATGTGGAAATTAAGTGACTTCTCCAGGTGCCCAGTCAAGGCTCCAGGTGTCAAACCCAACCTGCTAAGCCCCACGCCAATTCCCAATGCATGGGACGAGCCCTCCTTCATTAACAAGTCACCCAGCAGCTTCTGGAAAATAAAATTATTCGAAGAAAAATCAAACAAGGTGGTCTACAGGAGAGGGAAGCTTGTCTTTAATGCAATTTCAGTATTTCTAAATGTCTGGGGACTTCATCAGCCTCGATACATAGCACCCTCTAAAACACTCACACAAGGGAAAGGATGTTCAGGGATGGAGGCCGGATGGGGTACATCACCAGGGGAAATGCTCAGCCTTCAACACCCCACAAAGCAAAATCTTCACGGTGCCTGGTGCCAGAATGAGCCCTCCCCAGCACCCAACAGTGCTAAAATGAGGCCAGAACAGGTTCTGTGGGGAAGTCAGCAGGAGAACAGAGCAGGCACGGCTGAGCCTTTCAGGGAGAAAGAAGCTGCAATCTCCAGCCAGAAACCAAAGTCAGGGAATATTCTGTGTTAATAAACAAAATGAAAGAGAAAGTTAAAACCATCATTCTCCCTGTTATACTTGTGATGTGTTTGGCTTTCAATTCTCTTTGACAATCCATAAGAAATTAACACCATGAGATATACAATTATTGTCAGATGTGAGCGGGGCAATCAAAGCATTTCAAATCAATGTTTTGTCAACAAAAATAAATGAATGTATTTGCCATGAAAATTCCCACAAAATATTGGCCCTTTTTCCCCCGCAAAGCTAGGAATCTCATTTTATATCAGCTCTGAAGTTCCTTTTCATCTGTCATCATATCTTGAAACGATAAGAATTACTCTCAGTAGGGAGTTATTTCTTTGCTTCTTTTTCAGCTCGAAATAGAAAACACTTTAAAAAAAAAAAAAAAAACTAATTTGAAATAAGCTTAATATCATCAGTGAAAATTCATCATCAGAACATCAGAACAGAAAGATCAAATCTTTCCACACCTCATAATAAAGCAGGGAGCTCTCACCCGGTAACTGGTGCCTACCAGCTTCCAAATGCAGCTTCAATATAATTAAATAATAATAATCCAGAAGATACAAAGCCAGGGATCCTGGAGCAGTACTTAAAACTGTGCCACCTCCATTTCAGATGGCTGAATGTGAATGCGGGTGATTTATTTGATTAATTAGCTAGGCAGGTTTCTAGCGACCCTCCGCTGCATTTTCTAGAGGCTGCATCCAAAGCCCACTTAAGCCAGTGTAATAAAATCTCTTGCCTACAAAGGGCCTTCAGATAAATCCATGGGCATGTGCCAAGGGTTAATTTCGGTTTCAGCTCAGGCTGGGTCTACTCCACTGCAGTCCCCGGTGGTTTCACTGGAGTTATTCCAGATTATCCAAAATGAAGGTTAACACAAACCAGATTTGGGAACGTGCACATGACTGTGCAGAGAAGAGATTTTTCAAAGACACTCGGAGACAATCCTTGTCCTGGAGTGATCCTCCTCCAGTCCCCACTCCTCGCTGGAATTTTTCCTGGATTTTTTTGGGGCATCCCTCTAGAGCCATGATCTTATTCCTCCCACCTTCCTAGAAATGCCCCATCTGATGCCCCGAACATGCCTCTTTGCTGCCATCTCCCCTGAAATTAAAAAAATCTTGTGGGAGCTGGTAGCTGTGCTAGGGTGGCGTATGGGAACCCATCATCCCCGATGCATCTCCATCTCCCCCCGGCACCCTACAAGCTCCCAAATGTCTTGGAGACCTGACTCAAATGGAGAGGGAGGATGGAGGACGTTGTCCCCTTCTGGGAACACATCCTTCAGGTCAGGGCAGGTCCTGAGCTGCTGCTGTGGTTGGGGATGGCCATGACGGATGGATGTAGGCAGTTACGATGCCAGCACACATGCTGCTGTCCTTGCCACAGAGACAGCTCATTTTAAGGCTTCTACTCGCAGTGTGTAGTGGTTTGAGGAGGAAGGAGGGAGTATTTATCTCATTTTTATTTCTTGGGAGGGAAGGAAAAGAAACCCCACAGCCCTCCTGCACTACATAGCGGGGATGGGAGCTGCGTTCCCATGTCTCTGAGCCCAGGAAGGTAATTGCCTCTCTCGCACCAATCCCTGAGAAACCTTTAATATGTGTCTCCGCCAACTTTGAGGCCTTGTCCAATCTTGACAAATTGTAGTGGAACAAATCCTGTTTGGTCGTAATGCAGCGATTCGAGGGAAGATGGGCTCAGGAGAGATGGCACATCCCGCGTAGCCACTTAATGCAGTCGGGCTGGGGGTGCTCAGCTGAGGCAGCGCAGGCTGCTCAAGAAATGTCCCCCTGTGTCAGGAGGGAAGGGTCAGGATCCCACCCCAAAGGGTGCCTCCATCCCAGCCCCGCAAGATGCTGGCAGGGATTCCTTGGGGACAGCAAGTGCGCTGGGTAGTTCTCCCCATCTCACAAAGGAGCTGTGTGGTGCTGGGCATTCCCCCTTGGCACATCTCTTGAGGACCTCAAACCACCCTCTCTCATCCATCCTGGGGGTTATTTTTAATCCAAGCCATCCAGAAGAGATGCCTGGGGCAGGAAGAGACATTGCCATCAGCTGTTGATCTTATGTTTGGCCGAGAGAAAAAGCATCCTTCAGATGCTAAAGTTATACCCCAAATGAACCAGGGGCTTGGTACCAGGTCCTAATCCCACCAGTTGGCAACTGAAAGACAGCAGAAATACCCTGCTAGATCCAGTCTTATTCCTTATCCCAAAAAAAGGCATGAATTTGGGGAGGAGGAGGAAGAAATTTCACATTACCATATATACAAACATATCCATATAAAGCTGGAATTTGATGTTTGATCATTAAAATTAAGACCACAGGGCTGACAGAACACAACATGTTAAAGGCAGTGACGAACTTGCACTTCTAACAGCCCTCTGCATACAGGTATAACCTATTTGCCAGGAGATAAATGTTAGTCCCCAGTGCAGAGCAAATAAAAGAAAATCCAAAAATGTACCACATCAGGAAATTGACGGGGAATAAGCTGTTTTACTAAATCTATGACTGAAAATATATCAGCCGAGTGATACTGCTGGTATTAGACCGGGTCACAGTTTTGAATTTCCTATCCTGCTTCATCCCAAATCAAGATATATATATATATATAGAAAAGACATGCACAGATTCTTACATATGTATTTATAATTATATTTTTATGTATGTATGTGGGTGTTTATATAGATATATATACAAAAGAAGAATGTTTGAGAAAGGACCAATCCTAAAAATATTTCTTAAGACATTCATGCTTTGATTTCTGAGTATATCGAATTGTATCGGGAATTATAAAATCAAAATGAACCTTTCTGACTGGGTGCAAATGCCACTGTAATTCCTTGTGAATCCTAGAATAAAATCTATGTCTCCTTGCAAAAGTTGCTTTTTTTCCCCAATTTCTGTTGAGTTGACCTTTCCCAACCAAAATCTCCTATCTGAAGACATTTGATAAGTTCAGTTTACTTCCCTGGTATAAAAACTTGGTTACTCTTTTAGTAGTTTAATGACTTGTGTTTTTTTGTTGTGGTGGTTAGTTGGTTGGTTGCTGTTTTGTGGTTTTTGGTTGGTTGGTTGGTTGGTTGGTTGGTTGGTTTGGTTTTGTTTTGTCTGTTTTAAGCAGAAAATCAAAAAGACAACACATGTTCATATGGTTTCCAGGCAGACCCATTTCCCCCACAAAACCTATCTTTGCTCAGTTGGACAAATTCTTCCACCACCAGACCCATGCAACAAAAATCACAGTTATGTCAGAGACCAGGATTTAACTCTTCACTTTACCTAACCAGTCAGCAAGAAGGTTACACCAGCAGCAAAACCTTCTAACTGCTCGTTTACACCATTTTTTCTCCCTCAGTTTTCAGTCCAACAGTTAAATAAAGATCAAGATTTACCTGAACATATTTGATTTCCTGCAAATCTTCGCTCTTTAGTTTCTGCAGAGAAATTTCTGTTGCAAGGAAATTGTTAAGAACATGATTTTTGCTGTTTCTGATTAGACAGCAAGGTTGGATAAGCATGTAGGCAGAGCAAACAAATCTGATCTTACATTTCCTCCTCAAAAGTGCTGGTGTTGGATGTTTGGGGAAAAAAATATTGAAAATATGGCAAATACAGAGATATCCTCTGGACAGGTCATCCAAGCTCCCTGCAACAAGCAGGTTATGGATTACCAGAGCTGGGTGCTACCCTGAGATCTCACTTTCCAGAGACAAGTTTCTGCTGAAAAGTGAGAATATTGACTATTAGGAATTTGATTAGCACTTTTTTTTTCAAGGGAGATTCTGGAAAACAAGGATAATCACAGCTTGAAAAGCTCGGTTTTGCACGCATATTTCTGCCTGGGGATTTCCAAAAGAGAAACAGCTGAAAACGAAGCGTGCAAGCAGGTGAAGCAAGTTTGATTGCAGTTTTTTGTGCTGCAGAGGCATGGAGTCTTTTAGGGGTTTTAGGGATCTTTTAGGGTATCTTTAGCCCTGGTACAGGGGAGCCTGTATTGCCAGAGCTACAAATTGCAACAAACCAGGCTGTTTTGCAGATGTACCAGAGAGCAGAATTAGAGCACCTGACTGCAGAGCAGTTTTACTTATTAGCTTGTGGTCAAATGCAGTGCAATTATGTGGTGAGATATTGGAATGTGGGCTGAGCTTTACCCACAGCAGTGCTATTTGTTTGAAACCGAAAGCAATCGGAAGGAAAACAAGCTATTTGGCCACAGACCATTGAAAGCAATAGGCAGTTACAAGGTCAAAAGCTTTGGCTGGCTGCAGTGGATTTAGGAGAGAGAGGAATCTCCCATAGCATTTATGGAACTCAGGCACTAAAATAAATACTGGAGGGCAGAGCTGGTGGATATTGCCCACAAAATCGAGGCACTGTTCATTGGCAGTGGAATGGGTGCATCTTTCATGGCAACATGCTTAGCTCCATCTGAGCCACAGAGTCTCAACACCTTGAATAGAAATATGATATAAAATGTATTCTAGGTTGTGTATGTTCAGTGTTTATATGTGCAAAAGGGATGAGAGGTAGGAGATTATGTCCTTTTACTCTGTGTTCCTCATGCTCTTTGGCATGAGGGTTTGGGGAAATATCTGAGGAGCTCTCCCAGGGGAATGCCAAATCCACCTCCATCATGTCTGCATCCTCAAAAACATGGGGCTCCAGGGTTAACTCCAGGTTATCACCTCCAGATCAAGTATCTCATGTTTGCTCTGCATGGACCCGTTGGTAGAGTCCTGGTCTCCAGGCACCCAAAGAGAAGCAAAGAGGAAATAAAGACACATCTCCCAACCCAGGTACAGCACTTGGCCAGGGTTTTCTTGGGTTTTCCAATGCTTGAATCCCACAAGCTTTCTCAAAAAGAGGACTTGAGCATTAGGAATTAGACACCTAGAGGACTGAAAAAGAGATTGGGCAAGAAAAGTCAATGAACTGACACTCTCAAGAAGTATATTGTACATACTTGACCTGTCCCAAATGTCTATCTGCAGTCCTGGGGTGAAATACAGCAGCACTGCTGTCCCTGGTCTAAGCAAAGGACACATCAGGCAGCATCAGACAAGGAATGAGAAGACAACCGAGTTAGGCTAATGTGATGGATGAGCTGGAGAAAATGGGAGCAAAGGCTGAGAAGCCTCAGCCACACTGAAAAGAAGTCACGGCAAGCCCAGCACAACCCTGCTCATCTCCAGCTCTGGTGTTGTTCAGAGTGCATAAATCTATGTAGCCACAGATTTGTCTGCCTGTCAGGGGAGAGGGAAGGGAGATGTACTTTATTTCCAATCCCAGTGCTTTTGATGAGCTGCAGTATTGCCCTTCATACTCCTCCAGTCTCAATAAACCTGGCTAATTAGCATCCTGACCACTCAATTAATTAGGCAGTACACTTAATTATGACAAACTACATTATTCGCTATAGCCCAGAGTCCAATGGACATTAGCGTCAGGTTATGTTCAGTAACAATTTGATTTGAGAGGGAGTTTATTGACCAGAAAAGACATATGATGAGATTAAAATAATCAGTAGAACTAGCTCAGTGCGATTGGCTTGTCGTAGCTGTGGGCTTGGGTTATAAAGACATCGAGGATGGCCAAATTAGTCGCTTCATTCTCATTAAGAGCCACTGCATAAATGGAAAGATATTGGCAGAGTGGGAAGGGAGAGGCAGCCAAGTTATGAGAGGGGTTCAAATAAGATGCAAGAAGGTGGGTTTGGTTTGGCTTCTTCTTTCTCTTGATCATGCCCCTGCTCTTTGCCAAGGATAAAGGAGAAGCCCAGAAATGATGCTGCTGCCAGAGAGGGGTGGGACAAGGCTTGCCCATATACAATATGGGCCACTTCACCCCAAAAATATCTATTTTATTTTTTTTTTCTGAATAGCTGTCACTGAACTGGCAGTGTTTCAGGGGGTCACACATGCTGCCGTGGGGCTGACCTAACCCAGCTGCATCTACCTGGCAGTGGGAGATCAGTGCTGCCCATCCACCCTGCCTGCTTGCTAGCACGAGAGCTCCCAATCTTCACATCACTGCTTGAACCTTCAGGGGGCTGGAGCCCATCTCAAAAATGGGCAGAGGCAATTCAGCCAGAAGTAGGGATGAACTCTCTTCTTCGTCAGGTTAATACCAATGCAGGTGGTGGTGGCAGTAGTTGTCAGGGCTCTGTGGGTCCTAAAAGGTAGATCCTGACTTACAAGCACTGCCCTGCCCTTCTCAGCCAACGCTTAAGTTGTCCCCAGGAGGTATCTATGGCAGCCCATCTTCAAGAGACATGGGATGTAGAACTCTGGAACATGGTTTAGTGGTGGACTTCAATACTAGGCTAAAGGTTGAACCAGATGATCTCAGAGGTGTTTCCAACCTGAATGATGCCATGATTCTATAATCTATTCTATTCTAAGAAATCAGTGAAATATTCAAAATAGCAAGAGTTAGAATGCGTATAAACTGGATGTAGGCACATTAATCAACATCTCAAGGGACAATCCCCATGGCAGTAAATAAATACATCAATACATCCATACACATATATGAAATACAACAAAGAAGGTCCCATAGTCAGGGGATGGGGAAGGTAGAAATTCACTGGTGAATCTGATCCAGCTCCTTGCATTTCCAGCACAACTTTTTTCCCCCAGTAGCTCCTGGCAGTGGTGGCCAAAAATGTTTGTGGACCTCCTGTATCTCCATCAAAGCTCTGTAGATGAAGGTTTTCATTGATACAGAGTCTCTTGCCCTTTATTTTTATTTATCAGTTGGAAGGACGAGTCCCAGGAACCACGCTGATACTCTTGCAGCTTTGAGACCAGTGAAGGTTTAATTTTTGACCTGCTGGGAAATTCATTCCCATCTGAGAGTTCCCATGAGAGTTTTCTCCTCAGACACCTGGTTCCTCACACAGCAAATCTTGGGTCAGGTGTGAACAGAAATAAACAAATCCGCTGTATCCAGATCATGTCTTATGACCTGGATTTTTTGTAATTTTTTTGCCATACTTCATTTGTCAAAGTCTATTTGATATATTTCTATAAACTTAGGGTCATTCTGTCAGTAAATGTTAAACTTACTGGTGTTTTCTTACATTACAAAATAAAAGTAAATTATTACACCTCAATGATTCTGAGAATTTTTGGGAGGTTGGAGACAAAGTTTACAAGTTAGACTACAAGAACTCCCCTTTAACCCTACGGTTCAAATATTAGAGCATGCATGAAGGGAAATCCAGGTTCAAATTCACTCTTCCATATACAGGGAAGTTCTTTCATGGATGTGCCTTCCTAGCTGAAGAAAACATACCAAAATGCCAGTTTTGTGGCACTTTGGAAGGGCTTCAGGAGGTGACAAGCTCAGCCACACAGAACTTGTCCCCAGGACCAACAAGGGGGCTCAGCTCCATTTCATTCACCATTAGAGATCATCTCACTCCACACCTGGGTATCTCTCCATTGCCCCAGGCAGTCCCCAGCCACTCTTAGTCTGTTCTCTCCTGTTACCATTTCTTTCCTAGGGGCACCAGGAGACATTCATCTTCCAAAACTCTTGGCCTGGCAAGTGTAAGGTGGAAGCTTTGTGCAGGAAAACGAATCAGCCACATCTGAGATGAGTTTCACAAAAGACTGTACCTGCTGCACAGTGTTCCCCCAGCAGGTTCTTCCTCCTAAATTGTGAGGTTTGAAATATTTACTGATATTTGATTTCATGAGGAGGGGTATTATTATTTTAAGCTTCTTGGTCTTCCTTTTTCTTTTTGCCATAATTTTATGTAAGCTTTTCCTTGTCCTGTCCCTACTTCTCCCTCCATCAGGAACCTAGGAACCAGAGAAGAAAATAAACCTAAAATAAACCTTTTTTGAAAAGGTTTTTGAAAAAAAAAAAAAAAGGCTTTTGAAAAAAAAAAAAAGAAAAAGAATAATTTTTCCTTTGTGAAAAGAATATAGAGTGAAAATACATATTCATTTTCAAAATACAAATATAGTTTCTATACCAGCTTTCAGTGACTTGAAATATGATGGGAAGATTGGAAGGCCTGGCCAAGGGCAGAGTTAAGGCTCTTTGGACACTGGCAAGCTATACACCTTAATACACTGAATTTCTTTTAAGTTTAATATTAACTCTGCATGTCTAGGTTTATTGTCCTTGGCTCCAGGATAATTATAACATCCCTGTAATTTATTTTGCCATAATTACTGACATGCACTGCCAACTTTAACTGTGTTTTAGGACCGATGCCACAGTCCCATGGGAGAAGGTGGTGATCCCGTACATTGCGAGTGGCTGGAAAACACTCAGTCCCATTCAGAAAAACAAAGGGCATCCATAATGTTCGCAGAACGGCTCCAGGCTAAGGGTAATGCTGGCTTCAGTCCATCAGGAACAACAAGGGAACCAGCATTTTTGAGAGAGGGAGGTACTCTTCCCAGTAAATGGCTGTATCCTTCAGCCTTCACTGAAGGAGAATATTTCAGTTATAAAGAGTAATGGAGAAGAGGAGGAATAACCATTAATCCTAAGGAAAGCCTATTCAAAGGCAACCCGTGCCCAGTACTGAATGGAGTTTCAGCAGTGCACAAGGTCCAGATCTACCTTATTCTGCTACCAAGATCATCAAGGGCAAAGGCAAAAATAATTGTCACTCAAAGCCAGACCAAATTACTATTACATTCCTAGGTTAATGAGCAGGTTTCCTGCTAATTCACATAAAACCTCGCTGGTTCTGCCAGCACGAGGGCTGTGATTTGGGAAAGACGACCTGTGACCTGCAGCTATCTTCATCCCATGCAACAAAACGTTCTTCCACGGGGTCTCAGGATTGGGGAGAGCAGGTACTAGACGTAGGAGTGCAACCAGAACCTGGGCTGCTGGGCTAGCTATGTGTTTGCCATCTCCAGCGTGGCTGCCATGTAGTGTTTCAGCCAGGATTCTCGTGATATTCCAGCTTGCCAACCCCAGGAAGGAAAGGCAAAACCCAGCCTCACGGGTCCAAGAGCAAACGCACTCCGTTGTCCCAAGAGCACGAGCAATTTCCTATGGGTGAGGAAAGCTGGAACAGAGCTGCTGTAGCTCTGCGAGACGGAGGGAGATGGATGGGCAATCAGGCAGAGCAATGCACATGAGGAAGTCTCAGACCTTCCTTTCTCTTAACAGCTAATTCACAGAAATGAAGCCCAGGAGAAAATGCTGAACTCAGAGGCAATCCCTCAGTGAGGATGAGACACAAATCAGGAGACAGGAGGAGGGCTGATCTTCTCCCCTCGCCTCTGCTGCAAATGGTGCAAAGAAGACATTAGCTCATAACACAAAGCTGCAGAGTTTATCGCTCTCTGTTCTCATGGAGAGCAGAGCTGGGGGAGATGTTTTCTACCAAAAATCTCTTCCAGCCAAAAAAAAAAAAAAGGATTTTTAACAATATCAAAGTGTTTCTCAGATACATTTTGATTTCATTGAATTTTTTGGTGCTTAAGTTCCCTTCCTAATTCCAAGAAATTAAAAATAGAGTGAAATAAACTAAAAGAGGCATTTTTATTTTGCAGCTGGGAACAACTATTCAAATCCATCTTGAAAAAAAAAAAAAAAAGGCAAAACTTGCAGCCAACTTGGAGCGTTCCTAACTGAAACAAAATATATGCAGCCCTCTCACAACCAAACATCTCAATTGGCCAAAGTCATTTTTTTCCAAACAGTCAATCTGCCGAAGTACAGAAAGAAATACTCATTTCCACTCCAATCCAATTTTGAGAATACTGATGTACTTGTTTTTTTGTATCTGCCCTTCACTAGGCATTACCCAGTCTCTCTGCCTCTCCAAATTCCCCTGCTGGGTTTCTGCTCTCCCCCTCAGCACCTCCTAGCAGAGGAACCTGCAGGTTTGAGCACTCTGGTTGCATTGTCCCTTGTACTCACGTGGTGCTGGCTCTGGAATGACTTCCAAAGAAATTTGGGCCAGCAGCTTAAAATATGGGATGGATCCTTTCCCAGTTCCCTTCTCCTAAGCAAGGATATATTGCTGGCTGCACCCTACTCCCAGATAATCAGATCATGCTGAGGCTCATTTTTCCTTCGAGCGCAGCTCCTGGTTCTGGCACTGAGTTCAGCCACAGACAGAGCTTCCCTGTGAACTTCAAGGTTGGACCGTGTCAGGGGAATGTATTTTTTTACAGAGATGCTCAACATGGAGCCTTTCAGAAGCTCATCCCCTGCCTGCAGAGAAGGTCCTAGAGGGCAGGACCTTTGTCTGACCAAGCCTGCTATGTGGCACGTGTGCTGTAGCACACACAGGCTCTGTCTTCTGGATGGTTTTCATGGAAATGAGTGGATAGGGGAAGGATAGGAGTCAAGGATTTCTCCCCAGTAAAGTCACCTTTACCCAGCACCAAATGGGCTGCAAGCAGCTCCTCCCTTTGAGCCCATCCTCCTGTCCTACCCAAAGAGTTCAGCAGAAGTTCTATTGACTGCCTGGAAACTGGAGGAACTTGGGCAGTCTGGGAGTGGGAAGAGGACAGATTTAATTTTTTTTTTGAGAGTTTTTAATGATAACCTTTCACCTGGAGGTCATGCATCGTTTCTCCAACCATGGTTCTGTCTGCAAAAGTCACTCTAGCCCACTTCAGATGTTAGACCTACACAAGCAGCAACAAAATGAGGAAAATGAGGAATGCAATCATGGATGGATTCCCAGAGCATCATCTCTCAGAGATCATGCATTCAGAGATCTGAAACATCATCTGCATCCAGACCAGCTGTGAGGAGGGGAGGGCAATGTGGCAGTGAGGGAACACAAGGGTCCACATTCCCACCATCCTTTTGAGGAGCAGCCCTGGTAAGGAACAAACCTGGAGATGGCCCTGGGATAACCCTGGGCACAGCCTGAGCTCCCATCACCGAGGACTCCCCAGCTCCTCCTGACTCAGCTTTTGCTGATATTTTGGAGATTTGGGAGATTTTGCTCCCCACGGAGTGCATTCACTGGGAAGAGGAAAGAGTGCAGAGAGTCTGTGTATGAACCTATCCCAGGTCTGGCGAGGGTAAATGGCATTTTTTAATGGAAGGCACCAACAAATGTCATGCAAAGAGAGTGCAAAGTGAAGGAAAGGCATCCTTCATCCAAATGGGGATCATGGTGGATGGGCAATGGGAAAGAACAACCAACAGGCAGGGTGACAGCTCATGCTAGAGGGTGGAAAATGGGGAATGTGTCTGCCCAGGAGCCAGTATGATGGAGAAGGCAGATTTAGGAACTGGTAGGAAAGGGAAGAAAGGGAAATAGGACGTATGGGCTTGCTGAACAAGAGGCACCAAAGTAAATTCTTCAGAGGTCTGTGGGCTGCAGGGGCATAAGAGGTAATAATTTGCTGTACTGACACTTGGGAGGGGAGAAAGACCTGCGAGGCGGTCCTCTCTCTGTCTCACTCCTTCTCACTCCTTCTTTCTCTCCCTCCCTCTCAGACAATCAAGTGAATTAAGTTTGCAGAGTTACGTAGGAGGCATCGGGCGTCAGATACAATTACTCACCCGCTGCATCATAATTACTGCAAATGGTCCATTAAAGGAAAATTATCATCAATATGATATTATCAGACAGCGGGTAAATGAATAAAGGAAAGTGCTTATTCTTCCATTGTCCTGTTAATAGAGACGTCTTTGAAATTGATAATGTGAAGGATGCCACCTCGCTGGGGACTGTGGGCCAGCGGGATGTGGAGGAGAGCTGTGGGTGAGAGCACACAAAAGGGATGGAGGTGTGAGTGCATGTTCACACCTTGCTTTGGCTGTCCAAGCAGCGGTTGGGAACAAATCACAACTCTTGGGCAAGGGGCTGCCTTTGTGCAGGACATCCTCATGCACCTCACACCCTTCTCCCCAGGGATCAAGCACTGGCCTTTTTGCTGTACTGCAGACTCAGTGCCTACAAACTTTAGGAGAGCAAGTTCCACCCCAGTATGCAAGCCCACAGCCAGACCAGGTTATTGGAATAACCTATTGCTATTAGGAATGCTTTTATTAGGAGTGCCTAAACTATTGCTATTAGGAGTGCTTTTCCCCAGTCACTGCAGCTGGAGATAAGGGGGATCAGAGCTGCTCATTGTGCACTTTCTACACTCATCGTGCTGAAATTAGGCCACAACTGCAGCAAAGCATCATCTAATCTCAGCTCTGGATCAGCAAAAGTGATATTTCTGTGCACTGTTGGGCTCTGAGTGTTGGATACCTCTAGGAAGCTCGACCTCCACCCTAACTGATGGAACCAGTGCTTTGGAGGCAGAGGACTGGGGGCATTTGTGCTGGAGCAAGGAACATCCTGTGCCCAGGATGGCGTGAGGTGTCCTGCAGACTGAGGAAAGCAAGGGGACAAACCGATGAGGTCTGTCTCCCTTGGGTCAGCAGGAGATGTCCTGGATGCTCACACCACCCAAATTAAGTCTCTCTGCCATACATAGCCCAATTCTCTTTCTGGAAAATCCCAAGGCAAGGCAGGGGAGTGTAAAACTGAGTTGCAAGAGCTTCCAAATTGTGATCAGACAACACAGAGCTGCAATAGTAAAGCAAGCAGGGCTCTTCCAGAGCAGAGAGCATGGGACAAAGAGCAGGAGTATCTGGATTTCATTATACCTCTGCAGAGGAATAATGTAAGAAAGGTTAAAATTCTTGTTTCACACATTAGGTCGCTGCTTTTCCACCTGGGGTTCACAGGCTGCAAAAGCTCTGTCTGTTCTAGGAAATTAAATGGGTGCAGAACTACTTCCTAGCAGTGAGGCCAAAAACCTTCCACCCTCACCAACCTGCGAAATAGGCTTCCAGCAGCCAGTGAAGCTCTGCTAATTAATACTGGTCAATTTACTAGAGTCGGCATGGCCAAAGGTTAGTTCTGAGCTATTTTCAAGGAGTAACTAAGTGAAGCGAGCCTCTGAACTGTGGGTTTACATTTGCTGCAGTAGAGGTTGAAGCTCCACTAGCAACATTGAAAGGTCACAATTTCAAACAGAAAAAGAGAGACAGGACATCGTGGCCCAAAGTTATTGCAAGGTCTACACTGCAACGTACACGATCTTGGGTGAGAGGGTGGTCTGAACCATGCCAGGAGCTGCTTGAAAGAGAAGTGCACGAGGACACCCTCCAACACTGCTTTATGTTACATGGTCTGCCCAGTAGTGACTTAGCGTCACAGAACCATCAAATGTTTTAGGTTGGAGAAAACCTCCAAGATGATCAAGTCCAACCCTTAATCAAGTCTACCACCAAGCCATGTCCCTGAGCACCACATCTACATATCCTGTAAATATCTAGAGGGATGGGGGCTCAACCACTTCCCTGGGCAGCCCGTTCCAATGCCTCACATCTCTTCAGTGAAGAAATTTCTCCTAATATTCAACCTAAACCTCCCTTGGTGTATCTTGAGGCCATTTCCTTGGTAGGACCACTTCCATCCCACATCTCTAGAGGTGTGATCTGGATTCCAAACTGGAATGCCCATGAGATGCCAGGTAAAGTGCTGGCACTGAAAAGGAGGTGGGATAGAAGTAGAGCCAGCCAGGGTCTGCACACCCACCCACCAGAGATGTGGCCTTTAGTAGTGACAGCAGTGTGGTTACCTTGGCACAAGATGCAGATTCAGGAGAAGCCCCCAAGACATGCTCCTGGTGACAGTTTGTGGTCCAGAGCTTCCCAAAACAGCACTGATGTTATCAGCATGCCCAGAGCCATCTCCAGTGGCACCAACCTCATGGATGTCCCATATTGAGGGGACATCCAGGGGACACAAGGGTGGGTTGCTCTCCAGACTGGGCAGTTTGCAGATTCCCAGAAACCACCTGAGACCCCATGGGCTGCATGCAAGGCCAGGAGCACCAGGACTGGTTTGCAGCTGAGACATTCCTTTCCTGGCCCTCCACACTTGGTGGCATTTCCCCTAAATGTCCATCTATTTCCCCTAAATATCCATCTGGGAGGTAAGAGGGAACCAAGGGAAGACAACCCCAGTTGCGGGATCGAGGAGCATCTTCAGTCTGGATGCCTGCCACACTCCCATGGTGAAGCAGGAGAAACACCCACCACCTACATGTCACCGAGGTGACCTGCTATAACCCGATGCCTTCTCCACCCTCCATCACATCGGTGGCGGAGCACCAGGGTAACAGGGGCACTTGTAAGGCCAGGGAGAGGTAGAGGGGCTCTGTCAAGGTGGCCAGCCCCAGTCCTTAGCTCTCCATGCTCTGCCAAGAGCCCCCTGTCCCAGGAGGGCCAGGCATAGGAAGCCTTCACAGAAGAGTGAGCATCTGGCCAGGAATATGCCTTGCGGGGCCAGGTTTGGTAAAGCGGCGCGGAGCTGCATCGGTCTCAAGTGTAAAAAATAGTCAGTGAAGGGAGTAAAGCGGATCTGCTGCTATTCATTTCACAGCTGTAGTGGGATTAGTGGAACGAGGGCGATGGGGTAAGCTGCCCCTTTTATCTCATTCAAACATGTTGCTAATTCAGCAGAGCACCGCAGCCAGGAGCAGCTCCCAGCCTAATCCACTGTATCATTCTCACCCAGCGTGAAGAAACGAGAATTTTAATCCGCTCCCCGCCCCCCGCCCCATCAGCGGCTCCAGCGGGCTCTGCCTGGCCTAACCAGGCATGGGGACCACTCCACGCCTGGCACCGCTCCCCCAGACCCAAGGGGAGCTGGCAGAGGTGGCTTCTCAGCCACAGCTCCCGTCCTCTGCTCCAGGGGCTGAACTGGGCTTTTGGAGGTCCCACCTGGCCCCCAAGCTTCTGGGTGGCCATGGGATCAAAACAGAAAGAGCATCACGAGTAAATGCATCTCAAGGGGTTGAAGGGATTGCTTTGGTGTGTGGGTTGGGTCTTCTTCCAGGTTCGGAAGGATGGCTGTACAGGGAAGGTGATTCTGCAGCAAGCAGCAAAGGAGAGTGCATAGGCACGGATATTTCCCCAGACTGACCTCCGACCATGGAAATTTAGGAAGAGGAGAGACCAGAAGGTGACAATAGTCGTGGTGTCACCCTGCGGCTCTTCCCTGAAGGACAGCTGTAATTCTGCAGGGGGCTCAGAGCTCCTCTTCCAGACAACCTCCACCTCTCAGAGTCATGCAATGAACCGTGAGCTGTCTTCCTTGCCCTGGAAACACAGTCCTTGAACCAGCTTCCACCACAAGGAATGCTCCTTGAGATGCCTCCCTTCTGAAAGCCAGACCTCCCAGACCTTTCAGACTTTGTTCCTGGGGAAATCCACAGGCTCCCCTCCCGCATTTCTCAAATCTGAATCTCAAAGCACTGTCAGATCCAAGCATCACTGCCCAACGTGTCAGAGGACAAAAATGAGGTGGAAGAGGAGCTCTGCCTTGCCAGGTCGCACAGCTGAGTCCTGGCAGACCCCAAAACTTGAGCAGAAGTGCAGAGTCTGAGCTCAAGCCTCCGAACCTTCTAGACCATACCCAAGAGTAAATTTTAACAAAGAAGCATGATTTCCAAAACCTACTGTAAATCTCACATAAATATTTGTCCGTATAGCCAGTGCTGATGCCCTGTTCTCTCCACTGACAGCACACCAGCTAACGTGCATTCAGACAAGCCTGCCCTCACTCACCAGTGTGGGCCAGCAGCACCTGGTTCTCGTTATTTCTCTGCTCGTGATGCCATCAATTCAGTCTTGTGGGCAGCCCTGTAAAACTTGTGTCCAACAGGCTGGAAACAGAAATCCTTCTTTGTGACGAGCAGGGGTTAAAACAGTACCTGCAAACAAGGCGGCGATAGCAAAGCCTCCAAAACCTTCAACAGTTACGAACCCTGAAGTCACTTTGAACCCATTCAAGTTCTGTTGGGCACCCTTTAAGGTCCCTGATGGCTAAATTGTGCTTTTTGTGTCTCCAGCAAAGAGCTAAGCAGCACTCCTATGCTCTCCTGCCCTACACCAAGTGATGCCCTGCAGCCTTTCCTTGCAGCCTTTCCTCCAGAGCTGAAGGGTTGCCCTGGATCAAGCCAAGCACAGGCTCAGTCCTGGGCTTTGGGGCAAACTGAAGCCCAGTAGGGTGTTAAACCAATATATAGGTTGTATGGATCACCCTAACAAACCCCTAAGCACTGCACACCCGTGTCTCAGCAACAATACTGCTGGTTGTGGAAAGGGGGAAAAAAATACAAAGAAATGCACAATGCAGTCTGCTAAATTTCCCTGGACTTCAGCAACACTAAGTATCATGCTTTCAACTTCAAGACTGTACCTAAGATGTTTCAGGTGGGAAGCAATCCTTAACAAATCTAATGCAAGAATGTCACTCCCAGGGTCATATTTGTCCCCTTTTCTATAGGGAATGGCAGAAGTGTGTTCTGATGGAATCTAAATAAATATACAAGTGATGAAAATCAACATCAGCTCAAAGCTGGCATCCAGCTCCAGAGATATCAGCCAGTTTGGCAATAGCCTGTGCTCAGGGAAACAGGGTGACCCTACAGGAGGTGTTGAGGACCTGAAGCAGAGTGGTCACCCTATGTAATGGAGGATGCAGAGCTCCCATGGGGTGCTTGGTGCCTGATGGACACCCCACCTGTCTTACCCTTAGTCCCTCCTGCCCCTCTCATCTCTCCTAGGACCTCTGTAGCTGGGGCTGAGAACCCCAAACTCACCCTCCCCATCCCCAACCCCCCCCCGCCTGGTCCAAGGCTCCTCCCCGACCACCTCCCTCCCCACAAATCCCCTGAACCTCTTCCAATTGCACACCAATAAAAAGTGCATTATTAACACCCCTCCATCTCCGCTCCCTCACGCTCTCTGATGGGCAATGAAACCTCTCTGAATTATGCCGCTCGGCATGCTTACAATTTAATTACATTTAAAGTCAATCAGGAAGCTCCTGGAGCTGAGTGGCTGTTAAGGGGCTGGAGGGGAGGGGGTGGGAGGAAAGGATGGGACAAAGACCCCCGGAGCTGATGCGTGCACACACACACATACAAGCCTCCTGCAAAACCATTAGCATCAATCTGTTTTCTGCCCCTCATCCCGTTCCCCCTCCTCCCTGCCCACCTTGCTGAGCCCGCAGCTTCCCCCTAACAAAGTCCTGCAGGGAATTGGGGGGGGGGATAGGGGATAGGAAGGGAGGTGGAGAAGGCTGGGAAGAGCCTCCCCTGCTCCCCGCCACCTCCACCCCCGTGTCATTGAGGGATGGCACATGCCTTGGTTTTAATTAGATGGAGGTAATTGCCTCGGTGCAGAATAACATTGTTCGCGCCAGTGGGAAGTGAGAGGGGCTTCAGGCTTGGCTGCCCCCAGGAGCTGGGGGAGGGAGGGCCTGGACTGAGTGATGAGGCTCATTTGTTGCTCCGAGAGGACAAGGACAACGGGGTGGGTTAACCCTTGCACCCCTGCACTGCCAACGAGCCCGCTTGTGTCCAAAAACAGGAGGGGAGTGGGTCCAACCTCGGGGCATGGGCAGGTCTGGGGGCTGAGATGGGCTCTGCTGCAAGGCCCTGCTGTGTGCACCTCGGGGGAGGCTCAGAGTGCCCTGTGGGGAGAAAAAGAGGGAGAATAGTCCGGCCACAAGCTGAAATCCAAGCTACAGTACCCCAAAGGGGAATGGGAAGGTCGCCTGATGTCCCTGCACATTGCAGTGCACAGCCTGGGGATGGCAAGGTGCAGCAGGAGCCCCTGGGACAGCTCAGAGCATCACCGTGCATCCCGGCCTGTAGCTCAGACAGAAACCAGGTGTCTGCAACCCCAGCCTCATCCTTGCTCCCTGGCCTCCTGGTCCTGGTGGACAAACCCTTCCTGACCTCTGAAGACAAGCAGGTTGAGCCCTGGAGTGCAGCATTTGATGGTCACCTGCAGAACAGCACGGTGGCCTCATCCCCAGTGCCTGCCAGGGGACCACCCTGGACCAAATCCCATGTCCACGAGCTGCTGGGACCACAGCAGTCAGCCTGGGTGGAGATGGTGTAAAACCCTATGCAGACAGCTAGGGAAGGTCTGTGCCCTGGTCCCCATGAGTGTGCAAACCCCGATGATGGTGACTGCACCCCAAAGCCTTCCCGGGTGCATGCCAGCAGATGGAAGCTGACTCAGGAGCTGCACTTTGTCCTGAGCACGCCGGGACACCCGGCCTCTTTGAAACAAGCACTTTGAAAACTCCCACGAAGGCTGTAGATAGTCAAACATCTCCTACGCGGCCCCGGCAGCTGGGATAAATATTTATGAGGGATGTCAGGGCTGTGTTTCAGGACACACGCCAAACACTAACCGCTTGAGGTTAGCAAGAAACTGCCCCCATTGGCATATTATTGGATAAGTGTCCATTACAGGGGCTGACTCCTTCCTCTGAAGCAGATGGGAGGGGATGCTCTCAGAGACAGGATATTGGATGAGATAGTGGCATCCCCACGTTCCTCGATGATTGCTCATAAAATTAGCCGTCCCTTAAAAACAGCCCTCCCTTGTCGATATTTAACTGCAGGCTGCCACGGCGGGGGGAGAGGCCATGCCCAGCTTCCTGCTGCTCCCAGCTCAGCAGGCTGCCTTGTGGGTTTTGCACAGCCCTGACCTGAAACTGTTTTTCCAGCCTGGTCAGGATCTCCCATACCAGGAGCCACCCATGGCGTTGTGACACCTGGCTCATGCCAAATGCCAGAGCTCCATCCAACACAGCCTTGATTGCCTTCCCCTTTGCAAAACTCGATGCTGCATGGTCCTGGGAGCCCAGAGGCTACAGTCATCAATCTGTGCAAGTGTCAGGAGATGGGTGTCCATCAGCTGTGTGCCACCAAGGAGGAGAAGGGAAGGTATTTGAGTATGTTTTGTCTTGCTGAGGCATGAAAAGTCATGTAGGGATCAGAGTCTCATAAAGAACTATGAGATGGTCTATGGTCTTTGCCAGCATGAAGGCTGTGATACTTGGAAGATTACCCACCAACCACAGCAGGGAAACTGAGGCACGACAAAGCAGTTTAGCCAAAGCAAGCAAGAGCACTCTGTAAGGGATGATTTTTTTATGATCTTGTTGCCTGTGCCCTGTGTGCAGAGCTGGGTTCAGGAGAAAGATGGGGGAGCCAGGACCAAATCAGCAACAAGGAGAGGAAATAGCAGCTGTAATTCAGAGAAGGATCCAGACTCAGAGAACAATGGTCAGTGGTGGAAAGGGACCTTTGGGGACTTAGAAGAACAGACCCAACTTGACCTGCAGTTTGGAAATGCCTCCAAAGTGACTCCGTGGTGGTGGTGGGAGAAGACAGTGAATGGGACGCTGGGCTGGAAGTGCTTCTCTGTTCTGCCTTGCTTTTTGTGTTTGGTAAGATCTTGGCCACAATGCTATTTCTCATGGATTCAAATGTCTGTCTTTAGCACGCGGCAACACTGGTTCATATATACATACACAAATATACATGCATAAAATTCATTTGCAACGATGAGAGAAGTGATGACCTGGCGCTTTTTCCCCTCCGCTTGTCAAGCCTTCCTCTGCAGCACTGGGAGGATGGATTAGAAATGGTCTGATGTATGGACGGGTGAACGGATAAACAAAGCAGAAATGGATGGAGGTGAGATGGATGGCTTCCCCACACATCCTGACTATTGTCGGTGTGGTTTAGTTCTAAATGATATAGATCTAAAACATTTAGGTTGGCTAAAGCTTCTCTGCTTTGAAAGGTGGCCTTGTGTACAGTTGCTCAGGAGGTTAAAGCCATCCTAAATAAAAAGATCCACTGTTTGCCCATTCCCTGGACTCCTGAGCCAAGGTTATGATGCAGTTCCTTACCAGCCAAGCACCAGTTTGTGGTGCCCAAACCAAGCTAGGTCAGGCTATGGAGAGTAAGACTGAACTCTTTCTCAGTGAATTTGGTTCCATCCTAGGAAAATTATTAGCCAGCTTAGAGTATTTCTTGTGGACAGAAATAACCAACACCTTGTCCCAAAGTGCTTTCCAGGGGTTGGGTCTAGGTGTCTGTCCCTGGTAGTCTCAGCTCTAGGGGGAACTGTACCTCTTCTAACAGCCTTCAGCAAGAGAGCAGAGCCAAACAGGCAGTAAAGATTAAATATGATAAGAATAATGATTAAATACGATGCTTTCGCATGACTGGTGGCTTTACCCACCAGCTTGGGATGAAGTCACCAACCCCTTGGGTGTCCTCGCAACTGAGGTTTGTGCTCTGTAAAACAGGGATGTACCTGCAGGCCAGGTAAAGAGGCTTTGCAGCAGTAGGGATGCTCTCCTCTACCCCTGGAGAGGCCGTGCACAGCTCCTGCATCTGATCCCAGAGCTCTGCCAAGCGTCTGGCACGGGGCTCTGGCCCCTCCGTCCACCTGCAGCAGTAATATAGTAAGTGCTCTTTCGTGTCGTGGTTGCTTTGGCTTTCCAGGATCCGAGGGGGGCTCTAAGACGCAGCATTTATCTCAAGCGGCTATTGATCCCCGGCTCTATAAAAATGATTACACTTGACCCGAGGCTGCGCTCGCTTCTGAGCTGGGAGAGGCTGCCCAGGGGGGCATGAGCTGCAGGGGGAGAAGGTGGGGTGCTGGCACATTTATTTAAAAATGAGGAGGTAAAAGCTGCAGAGGTTTTGGGCAGGATGCAGGTGGGAAAACTCTCACCGGATGGAGCCGCTCGGTTGCTGCAGGACTGTGGGGTTCTGAGCTGAGGATTTTGAGGCAGTTTTGGCCAAAAGCAGCACTTTGGGGGCAGCTTAGCCTAACCCTCAGCAGTTAAGGAGCATATGGATTTAGGATGCTCCTGTGCATGTGGTAGGGTTGAGATAGGATTGTGGTGGCTCTGGTGAAGATGATGGGTTGTAGTGATTGCTTCCCACCAGCAGACCTGAGCAGAATGAGGGAGATGAAACAGGAATCACCACGAAAATCAATAAGTGGTGAGGCCAGAAACAGCTGAACAGCCCAGCACAAGGGTCCTTCCTTCAAGAAATGCTACAGCATTCATGGGAGAGGATTTCTTGGGATCAGGAATGCTTGAGCTCACTGGGACAAGGCGCAAGAGGCAGAGGAGCTGGGAAAAGACAGCAATAAAGCATAAAAACAAGCAGAGCAGATACCTATCGTGGTTTCCCTTAGAAGGTTGTGAGCATGTCATGGGGATGGGATTGCTTGGACTCAACATCGGGGTCTCCATTAGAACTATGAGCCCCGAGGTCCATCTGCAAGCACAGGGAGCACTGACCAAGTGGCACCTGGGGAGTCTTTATTCGGACAAACACACCCTAAACCCAACAACCACCTTGACCAGTTCTGCAGGGGCAGAGGGAGCTCAGACTTTATTATTTATAATAAAGTAGGACATGAAGTCTCACAAAGACTTGGGCATTTTCTGAAGGCACTTCTAAGCCCTGAAGAGAGCCCTTGGAGTCCACAGCAGGACACGAAGGTCTGTTGCAATGAGAGATGCACCCAGTGGGACTGCAGCTGTGGAAGTTCCTCCAGTGCAGGGAGCAGGGCAGGAGACTCCAGGTGCAAAAATACAAGAGCACCAAAGAGGTGACACCAGCCACAGCTGTCCCTTGCCTCTTGGGTTGCTGGTTGCAATAAGATCATAAAACCGTAAGAAATCCCTTGAGAAGGAAACCCCAGACCGACAGACTCCAGTAGAGACCAGAAAGTGGGATGAAAAGCTGAGCCAGCCAGGAGCCTCAAGCAAGAGCCGAGGTTTCCACCTGATTAGCTGTGTAATGAAGCCCAAGGGGGAAAAATCCCTGCTGAAAGCAAGTCCTGCTTGACCTGGCAGAACAGATGATGGAAAGGTGAAGCCTCCTCCACCTGCCCAGCCCACCAGAACACAAGCATGCCCAAGAGGTGGTACCCAAACTGGTGCATCACAGGCCTTACCTGCTCCTCTCCCCCTACTCTTCCAGACTTAGCCCCAGGCTGATGCTCCTACCTTGGTCCTGGTCCCAATCAGCCCCCTTTGCACCACTTTCCATTGCGTGGCACGAACAATTGCTCCACTAAGCATTAGAGCCCAGGTGATGAGTGATCTAAAAGGACATGAAAGGGGACGTACTCATGGCCAATTTATTGGCCATAGTCTGCAAACCATCCTTGGGAATGCAATCTGTTACCCTAAACTGGTGCAAGGTCTTGTTGCAGGGCTTACTGCCAGGCAGCAACCTGACCTACAGAAGAAAACAGCAACCAGGCAAACAAGACACAGACCAAATTACAGACTCACTGCAGGATTTAAACATGTTGATGGATGGAGATCAGTGGAGGCATCCAAGACACAGCAGGAGGCCACACGACCTGCCCAACAGCATGGGTGTCTCTCTGTGCTTCAGGAAGAACTGCAGCAAAAAGTGAGTGCCTTGGCTTGGGAAGATGCTCAGGGAGCTGGGATTACGAAAAAATAAATAAATAAATAGATCTGCAGCTGGAGGGACAACATGAGTGGGACTATTCCCAAGAAGCATTTCGGATGGAGCAAAGAGGCAACAGGGATGGGGGCACTGAGATTTAGGATGCAAGAAGTTTAGCAGGACTGAAAGGGGCTGTGAGAAGGGTTGCTGAGTGCTGGAGGCAGAAAAGCAGCAGTGAGGACAGTTTTCACCCAGCCTAGCTAAAATGAAGGGTGAGAGGAGACGATGGCACCTGGGAGGCACTGCTGTACCTGTGGATGAGGTGCAGAGACCGTCAGTCCCCAGGTGTCTTCAGGACTGCTCCAAGCCAACCCTTGGACAAGGAAAAGCAGAGTAAAGAGACCTATCAATGCAGCATAACATCAGCATGAGCTGGGCCAGCATTAGCTCAAACCCCTGGCACAAAAGTGACTTAAAGTTCCCCAAACCTGAGCTGTACAGGGCTGGGCTGGGGTTGTGCTTCAAGAAGCAGTGACTCCAGGGATGCTGAGCCCACTAGACCCGGACCAAAACAAGCCCAATCCCGGTGGCACCATCACAAGCTGCCCATTTGACTGGCTAAGGGAAGGGTCCCTGCAAGGCTCTTCACTCCCTCAGCCTGCTACTTCTGCCTAGATACTATCCTGGAGCATGAAAAAAAAATAAAAAAATAAAAATAAAAAATACCACCTTCAAACAGAAACTAATCCTTTTGCAAACTGCCCTGAATTAGGAAAAAGAAAGCGACTGACTCAGAAGTACGGCACTTGCCTCGAGCTCCCAGCCAGCGAGGAAAACAGAGGGAAATCGCCGAAGCCGATGCTCTGCAGAGCTGGCCGTGCCCCAGCACACTTCTTGGTGTGCTGAGTTGGGGAGGGCTTTGCTTCCAGCACAGGAGGGTTATCAGGGGATTTGCTGCTGTTGCAAAACTTCTGCATGGATTGGGAGGGAGAGGGAGAGGTTTTTCCAGCCGTCAGCAGAGCGCGATTTAGCATCTGCCGGGTTGAAAATGACCCTCACGATTACACTTACTTTAAGGGACCTGGATTTTAGATTTCCTGGGAACACAAAGGACCATCACGGCAAAAGTCATTACGCCAGAGGGAAGAGGCTGTGCTGCTCCCAGCTGTAATTAACTGCCTCCTGTGAATTCACCACCCCTAAACGAATGGACCCAATTATTCCCACACTCAAGGTTGGATCCTCGCAGAGGGGCAGCTCAGGTCTGAGGATGGGATGGTGGGGCAATCGTCTCCCTTGGCTCTAGAAAGGGCTAAGAGTGATTCCTCTGGTGCTCAGTTTAACCCCAATGAAACCTTTCAATGTGAGGTTGCAGGCACCCCACACATCCCTGAGGCATTTCTTTAAGCAGGAGGCCCAGGGCAGTTTTCACCCCACACACTGCTGTAATTTCATGCAGACCTGAGCACAGACAAGGTCCTGTTCACAGCTGATCCAAGGAGACCCTGGGCTGCTAATTGCAAACACCACACCAAAAGCAGAGCAGAGCCATGGCCCAGGCTACGTGTAACCAAGAACGTCACATTTCTCCAAAAAGGTACAGAAATGGGTTCATCTGCTGGAATAGGGTGGACCGAGATCAAGGGAAGTTTCTCCAGAAGACACAGGATTTTCCTGGAAAGAAAAATTTTAATATCCAAGCAGTGATATGGGGAAATTTCTCCATTGATAGCTTTTCCCCAAGGTCCCAAAGGGAGCATGCTGTGATCACAGCAGAAACTTAGTCAGAAGAGAGGGACAAAGGCCATCAGGTGGCTCTCCTCCAGGTGAAAAGGGAAGACTTTCAAAGTGCTGCGTACTGGAGGGTCACAAAACACCTTTGTTGAGGTGAGAGAGAATTGTTTTTGGGGTAGAAAACAAAAAAGCCGCAAAAGTACCACATAGGCACAAGGGAGACCCCAAAATGGTCACGTTTCATCCCTCTTGGAAATCAGTGTATGGGGTACCTGGAGATGCGTAGGACAGGAACACCTCTGATGTGGGGAGGTCTGAGGATGGCAGCACGCCATCATTTTAGGAGAGCAGACATTTGGGAAATTGTCCTGGACTGACAAAGATTGTAGAAAAAAAAAATGCCAGAGCCCTGGTCGGATAAATCTGAGCATCATCCTGAATGCATAAAGTGTCCTACAGGTTACTGGGTGGGTTGTTGCAGGGCTGGAGCCACCCCAGAGATGCTGGTGTGCACCAGGAAGATGGAGTCTGAAGGGTTTTTCCTTAGAGAACTGTCCCGTTATAATTTATGTCATGGAGGAGGGACTCCTGGAAGGTAGAAAAGGGGGGAAATCAAAGTATGGGATGCGGATAAAAACCTCCTTAGTGACAAGAAAGATATTTAAAGAGATACTTCAGCATCTCAGCTGTGTTGAGCACAGACAATCAGGGATGCTGTGGAGAAGAAACGGGGAGAAAGGGGAATAAAGAGTGAAAGGAGGAAATTTCCAGTCCTATTTCCAGTACAAAGACTACTTTAGGGCAGCTCAGCTGTTCTGAGCTGGCTTAGACAATGCTGAAGTTGGGGGAAATGGCTGTTTTTTTAAACAAAGAAACCCCCCTGAGCAGAGCCCTCATGGCAGGGGGGCTCCAGGCCCTGCTGCCCCTCAGGGCCCTGCTCTGGGCTCTCCCCCCAGTACTGGGGACCCAGTACTGGGCCCCAGTACTCCAGGTGTGGCCTCCCCCAGAGCAGAATAGGGTCAAAGGATCGCCCCCTTCCACTTTCTGGCCATACTTTGTCAAACACAGTCCACGACACCATCAGCCTTCTCTGCAGCCAGGGCACATTGCTGGCTCACGTCCCCAGCAAGAACAGCTCTTGCGGGACCCCACGGGGCCCAGCAACGAGGACAGGGGGTGTTTGCATGATCTGAGCCTGACACGCAGCCATCCCCAGGGGGAAGGCTGCCCCAGGCCATGTTCCAGAGCCCGCCTGTCCATGCGTCCACTCCATCCAAAATCCCTCTTGGCCATTTCCCAGGGCTGGGGAGGGGAGAGGTACGTCCTTTCCGGCCTGGTTGGCAGGTACATCTCGGCCAAGCATTCTCCCCAGGGCAGCCCTCCACAACAGGGAGCTGGGTGCAAGCCATGCCTGGCTCTCAAATATCCCCCTCTCTGCCCTCCAGTCCCCCCACCCTGCTCCTACAGCCCCCCTCAGGGGGGGGGAGCACTTGGCTTCCTCACCCCGAGAGCCGTGCCAGGTCACCGGTTGCTGTTAGAAGACACCCTGGCTGGCACCCAGGGCTGACACCCGATGCATCACCACCTCGGAAGACACCGAGCTCGGCCCCCACCCACGGGCTTCCCCCAGGGTTACCACCGGCTCTGCAGCAGGAGAATGCCCCAAGCTGCCCGTCGAAAAGCTCCCTGATCATGAAATGCATGGACCAGCCCCACCACCCTTCACACCCAACCATGCGTGGTGCATCCTCGGGAGGTCCCAGGTGGGGATGGGTGCGGGCTGCACCCTGCAAACTGGTGCTTACAGTAGGGATGCGTGCTGGGGCGAGCCGTGCCCGGGTGTGGAGCTATTTGGCTCAGCGAGGGCTTACGTCATGGAGAGAAGATGCCATCCCTTACCCAGGGGCCTCCCCGCTGCAGGGAGCATCTCCAAATTCCTGAAGGTGCATGCTAACCGGCACAGACTGTGCTGGGAAACGTAACAAGCCACGAGCTGCGGGGATCCGCTTACAGAGCCCGGCTGGGGACCTGGCAGCGGGACGTGTGAGGCTCCAGCAGCAGGTACCTCCTTGTGCTGGGACGGGGAAGGCGGGGGGGGACAAAACAGATCAGGCTCCGAGCTGGCACAGCCGGAGGTCCCAGCACCGGGGTAAGGTTTCAGGCTGGAGGGACAGGTGGGCTGCTCGGTGCTGCAGGCAGAGCTGGAGCAACGCAGTCAATCCTCCCGCAACCTGCAGGGTGAGAGCGAGCAAGCTAGCCATCACCACGTCCCCCCTCCTGCCCCTCTGTCTGTCTGCTTTGCACTCTGTCTGTCCCCTTTTTCAAGCTGTGGGACCTCACACCCCTTCTTGCTGTCGTGCACAGACTGATGCATGGCGCAGCACCCCACGGCACATCAAAGAGCACATCACAGCTATGCAGCCAGCCTTGGGGGACATCCACAAGCCCCTTCCTATCCCATTTCTGTTGTGCCAGCTCTGCCAGGAGACATCGCCTCCTTCCCAGGACATGGGACAGCCTAAACTGGCCCTGGAAAACTGGTACCAGCACCACATCTCCTGGCCATCCCTTGCTCCACAGCCCCTCTGCGAGAAGAAGCCCTGAGCCAGGTCCCTTAATGCACTCAGGCTGGCTGCTGGCTCAGTCGCTTAATAGAGTCCAATTGTCTATTTTTCATTATTGAACAATTCCCTTTATTGGGCTTTTTGGCTTGTCCAGGGAGTCCAATCGATAGGTTCCCGAGGTAAGCATTGGCCTCATGTCCTCGTCGCCTCACCAAAGGGATCCGCTGCCCCTCTGTGCCCACCTGTCCCATTGGCATTGCTGGGACAAAAGGTTTGTGTGCTGGAGGGGGGAATTTGTGTATTTTTTCTGTCCCCACCAGTAGGGATGCTTGCTCTCGGGCTGCCCCCAGGATGGGGCTGCTCATCTAGGGCTGATAACCACTTTCTGAGGGATGATAACGACTTTCTGAGGGACGTGCAGGGATAGGTGATGCTGGTGCTGGGTGCAGGGTGAGAGCCTTGCTGAAATGGTCCCATTCAGCACCTCCAGCTCTACTCCAGCAGAGCCTGGTTTTCATCCCAGTTCCCTTACCACCTGCTTTTGGAGGCTTTTCATCCCAAGCACATGGAAACATGCATTATCCTTTGTAAATAGGGACTGCTACATCTCCTAGAGAGGGAACCACAAGTGGCAGCACACCCACACAACCCCACACAACCCCAGGGATGCTGATTTGGGCTACGGTGTGTGCCCACCAAGGACAGATGCACACCGCTCATTTACACAGCCCCTGGACCATGCTGCATGGAGCACCCTCTAGCCACGCTGCTGTTTCCTTTCCTTCCAACACAACGTGGCCATCCCATACAAATCACTGCAAATAGTCCTCAGCCCACCCTAACACCCTCACAAATCTCTGGAGACAGCATCAGCTGGCCCGAGCCCACCCGAGCAGCACGGGTGATGGAGCCCCGCTGCCCAGAAATGTCCTCAGGTTAAATTATTGTTATGGTTGCAGCCGATGGGAGGCTCTGCAAAGGTTTCCAGCCCAAACTAGCAAACGCATTGCATGCCCTGTGGTGCTCATCCTTCAGACCCTGCTCCTGGAGGCAGGGGAAGAAGCAGTTTCCATCGCTGCACCATCTGCCAGCCCTGCCCACCGGGGCTCCTGGTCCAGCCTTCCCACCAGTATCACGAAAACACATCATCGTGGCAGGGGGGAGACCGCGTGAAGGGAAGGCTCACACCCAGGGAAAGCCACCACCAGATATTGTTGTCCCTATTAGCAGCCCGGGACACCCTGCACATCCCGCTGCTGATGGCAAAGTCAGCTTTTATAGGACATTCCCACCTGACGAGGCTGCAGGGAAACGACAGAAATCTTGCTAGGAGTGACCCCTAAAGGCTGCGAAGCTGAAGAAGCCCAAAGAGAGGGATTTTCTTAAGAAAAGGAGAGGGTGCCTGAGCCCAGGGTGGGAGGGGTGAATTTCTCCCAGTTTAAGTACATGTCCATCACCATACAGGAATACTGCATGGGTGTGTGTTCGTGCCTGCGTGGGATGCACGGCGATGCCCAGGAGAGTGTCTGCAGGACAAGGGGTCTGGCACGAGGTTTGCTGCGATGGGGTGGGCTCAGATGTGTTTTTAGGGGGATGCCACTTCTCCTCATGTTTCAGAAGCCTTTTCCTTACCTTAAACAGGGATATCAGAGCCAGCAGTGGTGGAAAAGGAGGCGGCAATGGCAAACAGAGCAGCTTTAAGCCAGATGCAACCTTTAAAGCACCAGCGATGCTCTCTTGCAAGGGTGTTCCTGTGCATGTGATGCCCACGTAGACACCCACACCCCTTTCCAACACCACCCCAGCCTTCCTGGTGAAAGGCACGGCTCTGCACGCGTGGCTTCACAAACATAGTGAAGGAGCAGGATCCCGTGGAAACCTGGACTGTGCGTCAATCCCGGAATGGGAAACTCAAAATTCCCCAAGCCAGGGAGGTTTTTCGTCATGGCTCTGTGTAACCCGAGAGGCAGCAAAATTAAAATCACTCATCGCGGGACATCGGCGGGGAGAGATTAATGCACTTGAGCCATGACAGCTCGCAGGCCAGAGGGACATGTGCTCCCAAAATTGTGAGGTGAGAAACTCATCACCCCGAGGCCACAGCCAGGAGAGCCCTGGGATGGGCAAAGCAGGGCAGTGGCAGGGTACTCTGCATCCCTGCTGTGGGGTGGGTTTGTTCTTCTTCTTTTCTTCCCTAATTGCTCATCAAAACACCCTGTTCCTTCCTGGGCAGGATTCTGCATCTGTGGGTGATGTTGGTGCCACTCTGTTCCACAAAGTCCCCACTCCCCTTCTAATTTATTTGGCCTCCTAGTGCACATGGGATTGTTTCTGCTCTCTGATGGAAGGAACTAGATTTTTTTTTTTTTGAGAAAAAAAAATAATAATAAAATTTAAAAATAAAAATAAAAAGCTCCTCTGAGTCTACCAGGACACAGACAGCAAAAAACCCTACAGTGTGCTACATGGTATGCATGCATTTTAGGATAAATAAGGAAGAGAAAGCTGCATTTGGGGGATGGGAGACCACGAGAACGGGCATGGTTAACCCCCCAAGCACAGCCAGATGCTGTTCCCATGTTACGTTTCACCCAAACTCACCAGGAATACTTCTCCTGATAAGCCAAATCCCATTTAAAAGGCACACCTTGCCTGAGCTCTCCCTGCAGAAGCGCCCTCCCATGCTCTCCTGCCAAGGACCATGCCTGGAGGGTGTCTGCAGACCCATGGGGCCACCACCACCATGCCACAGGGTCCTTGTGCTTTTATGGGACCCACACATGGGGATATCCCCTTGCTGGGGCAGGAAAGCAGCCAGGCAGGGGCGCAGGTCTCGAGGGAGGACAGTCTTCCACCACAAGGCACAGGTCCAGCCACCGAGCTATTCTGGGCGCCTCATTTTCTCACCCGTGCTCCGTTGATCAGTTTTCCTTTGGCTCTTCCCCAGTAGACACAGCAGCCCTCCTCTTGACAGGCTGGAGGTGTTCTCCTTCCCTTCCAAAGGTCATCATCTCCTCTCCAAACCATCCCTGCCGTAGGGCACCCCGAGTGGGGAGCTCTGAGCACCCACAGCTCACGTCGAGGTCACCTGGAGACACAAGTGCCTTCAGCCCAGAGCTTCTGAAGGGAAAAGGGGGGCACCTAAATAAGAGGTTGTCTGAAACATGAAAGCAACTGCTCTGCAGAAGCATCTGGGGCACACCCCAGACCTCAGAAGACTCATGAAATACCCTCTGCTATCCTCCCAGACCCATCATCATTGTTTGTCACTTATGCAGAGACTGGTGCTTGGCAGTGGCACTTTCACCAGACAGCTTGGAAAAATGGGGTCAGGAGAAGCATCCACCTTGCCAAAAGCCCAAGGGTCTTGTCCTTGTTGTCTTGCTGCCTGTGTAGGCACTGGGCAGAGACATGGTCACTGCTCCAGAGAGAGGTTCTCCAGGTATTTACCTGCTGCTGGCAAAAAGAAAAAGCTTTTTGCACCTGAAGAACTGGTGTGAGGGCTCGGTGGACCCTGGGGGGACAGCCAGGTCCTTTGCATCTTCCAACACAAATGTCCAACTCGTGGACCAGACCAGACCCTGCCTGCAGCACCTCTTTTTTTTTTTTTTTTTTGCATGGCCAACAAAGAGCTACTTAGGGCTGATGCACGTCTTGTGTCGGAGCCAGAGGCTGGCAACAGAGAGGCCCAGGCACTTTGAGGATTAAACTCACTCTGGTTTATTGGTGGGAAGCAGAGCCAAAGCTGGTATTTTCATGGGGTTACTTGCTGGGGAAATCTCAGCCCTGTGTCCGGGGAGTGTGGGGCAAGCCCAGCTGTGCAAAGTCTCTTCCAGGTGGGGTTGTCCCATCCCTGGTGGTCTTCCATATGAACAGTCACCCCAGGTGATGGTCTTGGCCACCTGCTGCCTCTAATGTTCCAGGCTTTGGGGATGCCTGGATGTGATGAGAGGTGCTAGCATCCTTGGTGAAACTGGGAGCTGGGAAACTGCAGAGTCTGCGATCACCCCGTGGAGCTCAGTGAATGTCTCCCTCACCACAAACCAGCAAGCCTTGGTTCACACCCAGGTCAGCCAGGTGCTCCCCAGTATAAACCCAAGATAACATAGACCCATTTGGAGGCCTTTTCATTTCTCCTCCAGTTTCTGAGCTGCCACTTATGCTCCTTCATCTCTTTTATTTTTTCAGCAGCAACAAGATGTGGTGATGGGCTTCACGTTCAGATGATCTTTTCCCCTTAATCTCAGGTCTCCAGTCTCAAGGCAGAAGCACAAAACCCTTCAAGACAAGGACAAGAGACTCTCATACCCCAGCTACAAACCCCTATTAGTTGGGTCCAACTGCCCATAAGGGATTTTGGAGCCAACCCTATAAGATCCCTACATCTCCTGGACCAAAAGAGGTGGTAACCTTCTCTTTTCCCTAACGTAGCTTGACTGGGATGCCAGAGTCTCTGCTGGGAAGAAAAAATGATCATAGGGACTGTCCAGAGACTTTTCCTTGGGCTAACCTTGCCCTTGACTCCAAAACAGCAGGGTGTCGGGAAGGGAGAGTGGCGGGGAGAGGTTGCTCTGATGGTGGCTTGTAATTGTGAGTTTTTGTCAGCATAAAGCCTGATGTAACTATGTTTATGGGGTGGAATCACACTTGGAAAGATGCTAAGTGTGCTAGTAGCAGCATTGCACCAGTGACACTGGTCTAAGGATGCAGGCATTGCAGGGAGTGGAAATGTTTTTCATCAGAGCAAGTGCTGTTACCCCAAAAATAACAGCCCAGCATTCAGGTACATCAGCCCTTCCCTCCCATTCCCACGTGTATGAAAAGCCCTTCCAGCACAGAGCTGGGATTAATTTAATAGCAATAATCCCCGGATCATCCCCAGATGAATGGCCTGGCTGGATGGCAGTGGTTAAGGGCTCCTCTTCACTTCCTGTCCCAAACCACTGACCATGGAGTGGGGCAGGAGTCCTGTGCCTTCCTCCTCTGCCCTTGGGCCAGTTGGGGTGACATTTCAAGGAGTTACATGGAGACAAAGGGATGTTGTCATAAAATTAGCCATCTCCCCAGCTTAACACGTGCGATTATCAGAAATGACACTGGGAGAGCCCAGGTCCCCCCAGGTTAAGTCCAGCCATGGGGGGTTGGCATCTGTAGGACGTTGAATCAGGGTTTGGCTCCATCATCCCATGAATTTCCTGCCTTTGCCTGGTTAAAATCCCACACTGCCCTGTGTTTCTGAGGCTCAATCTGTTTTGACACCACCTCATCCTGACCACACGGGTAGCAACTTTTCACACCAGCTTTCCAAGCATCACTCAAGAAGTCAATGGGACCTCAAAAAGACTTTGAGGATGGAGAGCTTAACATCACCCCTCCCAGCACTGCCTGCTGGCTTGGAGCTGTCTGGCACCGTGGAAGAAATTTGGGATGAGATAAGGGAGATAGATAAGACAACCCAGCAAAGGGACGGCTCAAAGACTGGAGGGGAGAGCCCACAGCCAGCTGACAAAAAGCTGGAGAGGTCGGCAAATGGATGTAGCCTGAAACACTGGGCAGCACGAGAAACGTGTCAGGGAGATGAACAAGCAAATCAAAGCTGCCCAGTGGAGGTGGATAAATGAATGATAGATGCATGGCACTGCTAGACAGGTGATGGATACCAGCGTCGGGGGACACTGCAGAAAGAAGGGATGTGTGTGCCGTGGGGGCCGTGAGGAATCTCATTCCCTGTGCACAAGGCACTCGCCTGCAGTCCCCTTGGGGTCCCTTTTAAAAGAGCATTTCCAGAACCCGCTTCATAAACATTACAGGGGGGGCGCTTGGGAGGTGGGGTGGGGGTAGAGGAGCTCGTTCCCAACTCGCCAGGTTGTCTTCGACAGAAAATGAGCCTTAAACAAATCAGGCTTGGTTTATCGGGGCTTCAAACACCCGCGTGCGCTCACACAAACACACGCGAAGAAAATCTCAAAAACAAAACAAAAACTGGGGGGAAAAAAAAAAATAAATCAAAAGTAAAAAGAAGAATTAAAAAAAAAAAAAAAAAAAAGCCCCATATTTTAGAGTCAGCTGAGAAGTGACAAAGTAATTTGCTCCTGGCAGTCTATCACGGCAGTCTAATTCCCAGTGACACCATTCAGCTGCTGACTACACTAACTGTCAGAGTCAATTAGCCGGGAGCCAGCAGCGCAAAGTGTTTACGGGTGCTAAAATTCACTCCACACGCTGTGCGGAAGTGAGAAAAAATTACTTTGAGGGAAGGGGGGAAATTCAAGCGGCTTGCTTTAACGCTAACGATTGCCTCCGCCGCTCCCCGGGAGGAGAGCAGGGCCTGGAGGATGCCAGGAGGTGAGGGGGAAAGGCAGGAGCGAGGGTGTCCGGGAGTGCTGTGGGTACCTGGGCATGTCCATCCTGGAGCTCACCACCACAGGAGGTGGGACAGATCCTGCAGCAGAGCCGGGATGAGAGCCAGCAGGGCCAGCTGGAGGAAGCAGCGGAGCTTTGGGCTTTCCCCATCCCTGCAGAAGATGTGGTTTGGAGAGCCAAGAAAGGGGCAGGCACCCCTCCACGGATGGCATGAGCTCACTGCAGGATGCCTAGCAGAGAGATAACTGATATTTCCTTCCACCAAGGCCACGGAGCTGCACGGACACCATCCCCAGACCACCCTCACCACCACGAACCCCTCGCAAGGGGAGCAAAGAGAAGATTGGGAAGCATTTCTTTACTGTATGGATGATGGAGCACTGGCACAGGTTGCCCAGAGAGGTTGTGGAGTCTTGGAGATCTTCAACCCCATCCGGACAAGGTCCTGGGCACCCTTCATCCAGTCCAACTGCCTGACCTCTTCAGGTCCTACCAAAAGTTAAAATTTACTACTAAGGGCACTGTCCACTGACATGTGTGATGTACCAACCCTCTGTTCCAGTGTTTGACCACCCTCACGGTGAAGAAACATTTCCTGATGTCCAGTCTGCACCTCTCCTCGTGCAGCTTTGTGCCATTCCCAAGCATCTTGTATGACAAGGAGCATCTTGTATTTACAATTTATTTATCTCCTCTCCACAGTCAAAACTCACTCGGGGCCAAACTAGAACGTTCTCTCCGTTCTCTCTCCTTGTGCAAATTCATTGCAATTGTGACTTTTCCTGTTTCGTAGGTATTTCAGTGGCAACGCATTCACCTTTCCTGAGATGAAGAGAGAAGGCTGAAGGCAGGGTTTGTAAGAACAAGGGGTATTTTGAGAGTTTCAAAGCTTTTCATGAAAATTCCGTCAAGAAGTACATGGGACTTCCCTTTCCTGGAGAAATGATCTGTTCTGGCCTATCATCTGTTATTTTTTTAGAGCAAGAAGGTCCTGGCCAGGTGCTGTGCATATCCCAGAGAGCCAAGGTTAACTCATCTGCCATGCCAGGATCTCAAACCCATCTCCTTGGACCTATGGTATCACCAAAACCAAGTCCAGAAGAGGTCACTTCATCATGACTTTCCCCCTTTTTTTGTATGAAGTGTGCTCAGGTGATGGTTATTTTCCCAATATCTCTTGAATCAGCATTGGAACCAGAAATAAACCTACCCCGGGGACGAGTTCCCCACAACTGCTGAGATTCAGGACGCTGGGCTCTGGGTCAGATCCCTTCCCACAGCACTCTCATCCCTCTTTTTCTCTGATCATTGAAACTGGATGAGAACCAGGGAGAGAGAGAGAGAAATTTCTAAAATCTTTATGTCCTTCTAGAAAGAGCAGGTGGTTGAGTAAAAAGGGTATTGCTTTGGATCCAGCCCACGGCCCTGGCCTTTAAACCTTCCCCTTTCCAGGGTTACCTGGCTCCTCTCCACAGAGGGGGAATCTCCTTCCCTGCAGGACGGGGTGATCCGAAAGGGCAACCCAGCACTGGTATTCACGGATGTAAATCGGTGTCATCACCCTCGAAACACCAATTTTAATAGGATGTACCAGTCCTTGCGAGTCCAGACAGCGCTTTCCCCTTCCCGTTTAGAGGTGGGGAAACTGAGGCAGGAGGGAACTTTTTTCCCATTTCTCACATGCACCTTTATGCCATTTGAAATTCAACCTCGTTCTCAACTTCGGAGACCAGGCAGAAACCTTCCCCTCAAAAAATAAATACATAAATACATAAATACATAAATTATATATATATATACGTAAATAAAATATTTATTAAAAATATTTATTAAAAAAAATAAATAACAAAAAAAAATAATGACCACACCAACCTGGAGCATGAGGAGGTGGACTCAACCCCCAGGCCAGCTCCTGGGGAGGGATCTTGGAATCAGAGTGGACACAAAACACCAGCTCACTCTCTGTGGCCATGACTTCAACCTTCTGGCTCCAAATGACTAAATGCAACCTAATAGCAGCTTTTTCTGCCCCTAAGCAGCAGTAACACTAAATGTTGGACCCCTGGCTTGCCCACGCCTTGCTCTCTGCCTGCTTCCTCTCCCAACTTTGAGGAGATTGGGCTCAATGAGGTGCTAATCTCTGAGTCCTGGGTACAGAGGTTGAGTCCCAGCCTTGCTATCACCAATTACACTGGAGTCACCTCACCTGCCCTTCCTTTTGCCTGTTCTGTTGTGAGCTTTCCATCCTTTTTGGCCATACAAGCTCTAGGCAGTGGTCCATGGCCTCCACAATTGCTGTCGTAATTGCAAGTAGCAACTGCAGCCAGCGCTCAGGACAGGTCAAATATCCCAAGTGAGGAAGAGAAGCACTTAGCACAGAGCAAGAAAGAGCTATAACCCCTCCAGAAAGTCCTGGGAAGCTCAGTGGGTCAGTCTTGGAGGTCGAGCATCCCAACAGTGCAAGCCAGCAGGGTTTCCACTACATCAGCAACGTGTCCGGTTCATGGGACCATTCTGGGAAGGCTGTCTTTGCTGTCCAAAGGCATTTGTGCAGTCAGGTCCTTATTGTTCGTGTTCCAGTTGGTACCAGCACGACCCCATAGCCAGCTGAGAACCCCTCAGCTTCTTCTGCAGGAGGATGAGGACTGGTGAAGGCAATATTGACCCTACACCATGGTCAGGCAACCCTGGGCAAGCAAAGGACAGGGGATTCGTACCCGAGCTGAGCCCTTAAGCCTCAAACCTCCCACCCAGGACAACTGCAATGACACCAGCACACCATCGTGTCATCTCTGAGCTTATTGTGTAGTTAAACCTCTGGATTGCAGGTTTGATAACAGAAAGAGCTAGAAAGTTCAACGTGGGGAATGGGAGAAGGGAATTGTTTGTTTACTGGGGTTTAATGTCTTTTTTTTTTTTTTTTTAATTCATAAAATATTTTGTGATCCCTTCGAGGAAATCTCACTGGAAGCCGGTGACAATGACCCCCAAGAGGGAGCAAAGCCTGGGGATAAGTAGTCCCATGGGAAACTGCTCCTCTACCCATAGGAGCTAAGCTGTACACATCAGAGAAGGGCTGAAATGGGTCCAGAAATAACCAGTCCTCACTCTGCCGACACAACCAGACCTGGCAGGGAGCAGGATAAACCTCAGGAGAAGTTGGACCATGGAGCCAAACATCAGGAGCTCCTTTTGTTCCTGAGCATGGCCAGAACAACATCCAGCCATCTTGGGAGAAGGACAGACCCAAATCCACCTCCTGTGCTCCGTTGCTGTGAAGTTAGGAGGAGGCTGCTCTCCAAGGAAGGGGTTTTGTGAGGGGCTGGGCTCATTTGGGCTCAGCAAGCAAAACAGACCTTCATGTCTCAGGGTCTTAAAGGAAGCAGAGTGGGGCAAGGAAGAGAATAGGACTGCACTGATCTGGAGAGATCCCTAGAGCACCCCTCTGTAGGCACCAAATCACCCTGGGGGATGGCATGGGTGAACTATCAAGCACCCCTTGATTTAAGGGATGTAGCTGGTGCAGGAGGACAGGCAGTGACAAACAGAAAACCTTTTCCCCAAACAGCACCATCCCCACTGGAGGCATCTCCTAAACCAGTGACTGTAGCCAGAGGCTGAGCTCCAGGCTGAGTCCCTCTTTTCCCCTCCAGGGGACAACCAGGGCAAAGGAAGCTGTGCAGCGAGGACATTTCCAGCACAACATTCACAACAGAAGAGATGAGGAAAGACCTGGCTCCATGGCTGGGGGCTCAGTGGGGTCATGAGCTCCATCAAACATCGCAAATAACCCCAACTGGGGGTTTCCATCATCCCCCAGAGCTCATCCATCAGCTCCTTCCTGACAGCTTTGTGCCATGCCCAGGTCTGAAACCTGGACCTACAACGTTGCTGACGTGAGAGCTGCAGGTTCTGCTCCTCCACCAGGTCTTCGTGATGTAGAAACCTGACAGCAAGGCATTGTCCTCCTGTGACATCTTTGGGAGCACTTCTGGCCTGATGGGCCCAAATGTCATGTTGGTAGACCCCATTTGAGACAGAGTAATCAAAAACCATCCAGTCTGCTACAGTTTTTTAATAAAAAATGGAGTACAGAACAATACAAAAATCTCTGTGTCATTCAGATGTCTTTTATTCCTCATCAAAACAAAATACGGGATTTTGGGAATTTAATTTTTGACATAAGAATATGGGGAGCATTTTTCCTTTGCAGGGATCCGTTTTCCCCATTTATAATAATTCTTTTTCCTCCCTTTCCTCCTCCTTTGCTAGTGGTGAATAAGGATGGGATTTTATTTGTTTTAAGGAGGAAAAGAAGAAAAAAAAGAAACAAGAGGACAAATATAAACACGAGTTCCAGCAAATAATGTGGTCAAAAGACACAGTTCCCCTTTCTTTTGGGATTTTGCACAGATATGATCTCCTTTCTGCAGCTGTCCCAGAACCCAGGAGCATCTCTGGCTGCTGCTGAGACTGCCCAAAAGGAGGTGACCTTCTGTGGACTAGCCCTTTCTTTTCGAACAATAATGTATTTTCCCCTCTGTCCTCCCACCAGATATCTCATTGAACTCTGTGCCGTTCACCTACCCCAGTGTGGCTTCACTTAACCCCTAATCAACATCACTCACACTAAAGCATTTTGGTGGCGGGGATTCCCAAGGACAGGGGGATCCCACAGCTCAGCTGATGAACCAGCACGTTGGGATTATGCAGGAATGAGTGGTGTGAGATGTCCTGCCAACCTGGTGTAGATGTTGGTACCAAAGTGTCTCACTCTTATGGAAACCTGCCAGAGTTTGGCACCTAAAACCTAAAGAAGACTGCCTTGAACAGCTCTGTCTCCTAACCTCCTGTCTCTCTGGGCAGGAGCACTCCAGCATGTCTAGATATTCATCAAAAGCCACCTTTTTGCCCTAGGATCTTGGTCTGAAACACATTAAGAAAAAAATCAGACTGGTTGCAGGCGATTTATCAGCTAGAACAAGAGGCACATATTTGTTTCATAAACCCACACCAGAGAAGCAACTGATCCACCCCACCTACAGCAAACCCTTCAAGGAGAACCAGAAGACACCCGAGAACAGTGATCTCGTTGTGCTGCTCAGAGGCAGCTGAGTCCAAGGGGAACTGATGGCTCCCAAAGCAGCAGAGATGACTTTGGGTATGCAGAGATGCAAAACTTGGACCAGGCAGCCCTACACAGCAGGACGCTCGGGGCAACAGAGTGCAGACACTTGTGGCGCTCCAGGCTCTGCCATGGTCTTGTCTTAGGGACATCCTGGACTATCAGGAGGCTTTGATGTTTCTGCACAGAGGGGAAAGAGAAGATGACACCTAAATGACAGACTTGGAAGAGGATGGATGGGTGGATGGATGGATGGATGGATGGATGGATGGATGGATGGATGGATGGATGAGCAGTCAGATGGAAACCTCTGGATATTTTTTTTTTTTTTTTGTAAAGTCTTAATGACATGAATCGTTTCACTTAAGCTTGTAGATCTCACCAGACAACCTGTAGCCCATTCAACAGGGTCACGTTCCACCTCCTTCTCTCCCGGGAAGCGCTGACCAAGGTCCTCCAGCAGCTTGCAAACTGCTCCTACCTCGTGCTTAGCAGCTCCCCTGCGCACCACGCAGCCCTGGTGAGTGCTGCCACTGCCCCAGACCCCGCAGTTAGGGCTGTGCCTGGGATGCACTCAGGTGTTAAACGCAATCTGACAGCTGCCAGCCAGCAACATCCCACCTTGAGCAAAGGGCTGCATGACTTCCAAAGCCCTCTGCTCCCACTGCACTGTGGCTGGACGCAGGCTCAGCCTGGAGGTGCTCAGGGATGCAGAGCTCTCGTGCAAGTCCAGATCCATGCAAGGATCCCTCCTGGCGTTTCCTTTTTTTTTTTTTTTTTTTTTTTTTACAGGAAAGAAGTAGCACATGCACTTCCTAGGTAAAAACACCCATCCCTTTCAAAATCCTCCATGAGAAGTCATCAAACTTCACCGTCACCCCTGTCTGCATACAGTTTTCCTCCAGCCTCTGGAAATCTCAGCTCCAGAAAACCCAACTTGGAGAGGGGCTTTGGCACCTCCCTTCTCTCCCATGGGGTGTTCCTGTGGGGAACAAAAGTGTTTCAGCCCTGGCACAGAGGGTTTAGTGCCCAGATCTATGCTGGCACATGATATTAATTGAAGCACCTATGTACCTTCCTACATTTGGATCAAAATCACTGGCTGGAGGGAACCTGAGGAACCTGCAACAGCCCTGGAACTCCTGAATCCCAAGCTGATGGCAACACAGAAAGTCCACTTCTCCCCTTCCCATGCCCTGAACAAGAGGGAACTGGATCCACTCGAGGAGAGGCAGTCAGGGGGGGATGGCAGGAGATAACGCTCCCCGAATTATTCACGACACAGCCCATGGCAGGAGTTGGGGAAAGGAGGTGGGAGGGAGGCAGAGAGGGAAAGAAAAAAAAAAAAAAACACAAAAAAAAAAAACACACACACACACACACACGACAAGCTTGTCAGTTGACTTCTTAAGCAAAAGCCAGCAAACCGTGCAGTCAGGCACCGAGTCGGGTTTCTCCCAATTAAATTTAACAAGTGACGCCCCTGAATCTTTCATGAGCATTCGGGAAATTTTAGCCCATCTGTCTTGATGCGCGCACACACACACGAGCCTGGCGCTTCTAAACGCCACGACACGGCAGCGATCAAGCCCTGCAATTTTGTACCAGCCCCGGCGGGGCCTGGGGGGCTTCAAAACCCCCCTTGTGATGAGGGGGGATGAGGTGGCCAAAGGGAATTTTGGCCATGCCATGTGCATGTGGGGTGCAGCTCGTTGATGGCACGGTGACTTCCTTGGGAAAGGCACCGTCGCCGTCCCCCCATCTCCACCACCCTCCCTTCCTCCCGCGTGATCAATTGTCACTTTAATTATCTGTCGGGCCCGCGACGTGCCGGCAGGTTCCCCAACCTGAGTCAGGCTTCAGAGGGGCTCCCGGGTCTCTGCGTGCTCGTGCGCGCGGCGGCGGCGGCTTTCAATTAAAGCTCGGAGCTCACCTGAAAGAGGCTCGCCGGCTGCCGGCGGGGGCGAGCAACCGAGCCGGGGAGAGGAGGGGAGCCGAGGGTGGAGGATGCCTCTGGGTGAACCACGGAGGGCTACGAGGCTGCAAACAGTGGGGTGGGGTGGTGGAAGCGGGGAGACGGAGGAGGGATGGGGGGGAAATGGGGAAATGTCAGCCTCCCAGTGATGCTCGCTATAAGGATGCCTTTCCAGGGGAGGGAGACCACACGTTGTCCCTGCTCCATCACCAGCAGCATGGTGGCAAGGGCACAAGGCTGGGTATGGCCCAAGAGCTCCTTATACCCTTGGGATCGAGGGATTTTGAGACTTGGGGAGTCCTCTACAAGTGCAATGCCCCGGTTCTGGCCCCACCTAAGCCCCACTGCAGAGGGAAGGGGTGAATGCGATGCCAGCAAGGGATAGGAGCAGAACTTCGGGCAGGCAGCTGGAAGATGGATCCAGGGTTTTGGGACAAGAAAGATCATGTCTGCATCCTCCTGCAGCTTTAGAGGCTGAAGGTGTGGCAAAAACAAGGCAGGACCCAGGTTTAGGAGCGCCAATGAGCTCAGATGGAGCAGCCAGCACGAGGGAGGGTGATGGGGGTTTGGGATGGAGCAGAGCGGCCACGTGCCCATGGTGGTGGCCCAGTGGTCACACAGGAACACACCTCACCCACCCCAACCCATGGGTGCTGAACGTTGTGGAAAGCCCACACCATGCAAGGGCCACCTCCACCCTTCCTGCCCCCAGGAGATCCTCCTCCAAAGAAGATCTTTGGTTGCTTCAGCAGCAAACTACATCGAAGCAAAGTCATCTAATTTTACTCTATTTTGACTGTACCTGGAAGCAATAAATCCTGATGGGTCTGAGTGATGTTTTGCTTGCCCCACGTTGGATTCCTGTCTTCTCCAGGACATGAACAGCACCGTGCAAAGCTCTTCAGGAGTTCCTCGGTCCATTTTTGTGGCCCTTGCCATGCCTGGTGTGATAGCACCTGCCATCCCACGGGAGTCCAAGCCCTCACCATGCCCCGTGAAGCACACAGAGAGAAAAGGACGGGTCCTTGTCACTGGCAGCCTGCTCTCTAAACATTTTACAATTTAAATTGGATTACACACGTTCACAGTCTAAGTACACCTTGGCTATTTCTGGAGCATGCGTTTTTTTCCCAAGCTCTAACAACTCGATGCTCCAAGAGCGAAGCTTTCGCTGCCTCGGCTGGTTTGTGTTCAGCACAGGACCAGGAGGATGGTTTCTGTGACGAAGCAATGCTCATGCAAACCTGGCCCGTTTTGGTGGAAAACACCTGGATCCCAAGGGAGACGAGGTGGAAGGACCTCTGGTGGGGACACTGCTGGAAAGATCCATGCCAGCTCTGTATCCAACTAGGAATAAATCCTGGGCAGAGCCAGACGTAGGCTGGCTGCTGAAATGTCTCCAGTATGGCTCAAAACTGGCCACTGGGTGTTAGGCCAGGTGCAGGGGTGCTGCACCAACAACCCCATCCCCGTTTCTCTGGTTCTGCACAGCTCTCCGAGCCCCCCAGCAGGCACAGCACCCACCATGGGGGTTCCTTCCCTCCCCTCCTGCAGAGAGCTCATCTTTCCTGGACCTCCAGGAGAGCCACAGCCCTTCTCATCCAACCTCCCCAGCTCCCAACCCCTGGGGCTGTGGGGTTGGATCGTCCCCAGCCCGAGCCAGTCCCCGTTCTCAGCCCTCCCCACTGACACATTCTCCGTGTCCTCATCCCTTAGCAGCATGGGTTAGAAGCAAATGCATAAATGCCTTTGGTATCCCACGGGGAGAGGGACGGTGCTGGCTTCAGCTCATGCACAGCTTGGGAAAAGAGGTGCCAGCCCCGGGAGGATGCAGACTGGCAAGTGTGGAGAGATTAAATTTCCTGATATGCTTCAGCAGGGGAATTCTCAGTGAGGACAATCCTCCTCGGGCCCCGTTTCTCTTTGTTTGCATCAACCCAATCGCTTGACTGTCATTGCTGCCTCTCCTCCTGCCCCAGGGCTGGTGGGACCCCGAGGCCCATCACCATCTCTTGCAGGTTGGCACTGAAAAAAGGTCTCCTTTACCTGCCGGGCAGAGGTCCCCCAGGAAACGGGGGATGTTAGGCTGCTCTAACTAGAAGCAAGAGGCAGAAAATTCACAGCTTCATACACAGGAGGCAGGGAGATGTGCTGGGCTCTGCTGCTGTTCCCAGAGGAGACCCTGAAAGCCCTGCAACAGCAGGCGTCTCCATCCCAGCCACCTCGGGGGGACAATCCTGCCGGCCCTCCTGGGGATGGAGCAGATGATCTAAGGGGTCTTTAGCATTTTCCAGCTCTCTGATTCTCTCCTCCCAAGCTGAGCTTGCATTCAGAGACCGGGATCTGGCTCCGGGTCCCACCCCAAGCCAGCTGCAGTCGGGACCCCTTTCTGCTGAGTGATGGGGAAGGCAAAAACCAGCCTTCAAGTGAAGACTGAAAATTTTCCCCAAGCTCAACTTGTTTCAGATAATCCTGTCGAGTTTCTTGCAAATTCCTTCATGCTGCCACCATCTGCCCCCTAGCCTGTGCGTACAAGGCTGAGCCGAGGATCTGGCCTGATTCAAAGTAACCTGGAGAAAAAATTGTCCTAACCTGCAAATTTTGTATGCCAGCATCCTTGCATACCTTTGTACGAACCCAAACTGGACCCTTTTTTGCTGTGTTGGGCTGAGAAACCAGCTCTGGCTGCACTGGATCTATATGTTTATGGTTTTGTCCCATAGTTTGGACTTGTTTAACTTCTCAGCAAGGTTTTGCATCCCCTCTTGGCCCTCCATAGCCCCAAATGACCAAGAGGCAGCTATGCCAGCTCTGGGTCATTAAGTTTTCCCCTGCAGTTTGAGGTATCATGATTAGCTGCCTGCAAAAGGAGCTCATCTAAGGCAGGACAGCTCTGTCCTTGCCCTACTCCATCCCTAAGGCTCCACCATGGGCCAGTGCTGGAAGAGAGATCCTGGGCTAAATGGGACAATTACAGCTATTTCTGTATTGCTATGAGCCATCTTCCTCTAATATTGAAAGGAATGCAGCCTGAAGATAGGGGACCTGCAAGGTTTCAAAGGAGAGGCAATATCTTAAAAGATATTCTAAATAGATATATTAAATATAATAGATATATCTTAATAGATATATTCAAATATATCTTTTAGATCAACTGAGGCATGCTCAGAAAAGTAGACAAGCTCTCTGAAACACCAGCCCTCCAAGTGTCTGGGAGTGCAGCAAAGAGCATCAAGACAAATCCAGGGTCAGGGCATGAGCTCTCTGAGTCCAGATGGTTTTTTTGACCCAAACCTGCTGCCTTCTTACTATTCATAGTGGAAGGAAATGCATCTCCCCCACCTGGTTACATCCTCTGTGAGAGCTTGTGGTGTGATTCAGCAGGGAACAGGTCAGGGTTGAAATGACCCAGGGAAAAAAAATCAGAGGGATTTTTCAGCCAGAAACAGCACAGGGGACTTTTTTCCCTTCTTTGGACCAGCGTGACTTCTGCTGAGAAGAGCTGGAGGGACTGGAAAACAACAAGGAGTAAAAAATCCCTTTGCCAGGGCCTCGTGGTTACCCTCACTGGCACCCCATGTATCCACAGCCAAACAGTTTGCATCTTGTAGGAGACCTTATACAAAAATCTAATTCACGTTCCCCTAAACCAGTCCCTCGGGCCAGCTGCAGCGAGCTGACCTCTGGCCTTTGCTACGCTAAAATCTCAGGCCCATCGCTGATGAGATAAGCTCCAGAGAAACCCTCCCCGGGCACCCTTTCAGCACTTCATCTTGACAGAAGCAAAGACTCGAAGGGCAGGAGCTAATTGTACGCTCATTAGCTGAACAACAGGTCAGAGGCAAGAGGTCAGAAGGACAGAGCCACGTGGGGAGAGGAACAAAACCAGCAGATCGTGGCGCGAAACGTGGTGAAAAAATGGTTCTGAGGACAGGCTGGAGAAGGGAAGATGAGGCTGGGGGTGTTTTAGCCAGCATCCCATTAGCCTGGGGTGTGCCTAGGGGGGTGGGAGCTAATGTGGCCCCATGTCTGAAGCATCCTTGCTCTCTGCTCTGCACCCAGGGCACTGATTTGGAGCCAGAGCTGTTGTTCTGGCCATTTTTTGCAGCCCCTGGGGCTGACACATTTCTCTGGTTTACCAAATGCATTGGAACTTGTCTTAAAGCTCTTCCTAAACCAGATCCAGGAACTCCAGGAATGGGGCTGTGAAGCCCCCTCCAACCTTTCAGAAAATCCCAAAGTTACATTTTTAGTGCAAATTGCCCCAGGGACAGGTTCAGGGCAGGTCCCAAGGACGGCTGCATCGACACAAGGTGGTAGCACCAGCAAAAAGTCTTTGATTGATTGAATCCTCCACCTGGGAACATGATTCATCTGGCTGTAGGTGACCGAGAAAGGTGTTTTGGTGCCCCCAGAGCAATCCAGCTCATGGGAACTGGGAGCAGAGAGGGAGCTGGGAGCATTCAAGTCCCTCAGGGCAGCTTTGCTATGGAGAGGAGCCAAATATCTGGCTGCCATGTGGAGGGGCAGTCCCTCTCTCCTCTATATCAAACCCACCACGTGCACCTAGCACCAGCGCTCATCCAGCTCCCCCAGGGAGCTAACCCAGGAGAAAACCACCCTACAACAACGATGATATACCCCACGCCAGGGAGCATCCCTGGACCAGCTCTCCATGGGCTCAGAACATGAAATCCCACACTCACCCCATGGATTGCTGGGTCGTGAACACAAGCCCTTGTTGGCAACCTCAAGCAGAGAGGCCAAGGGAAGAGGAGAAAGCAAACCATGCCCTAGATGCTGGAGGTATTTCCTCCATATGAATGGCATGAGGGACTATTCAGCACGTTGGTCTCCTTGGCACGAGATTGACCTCAGCTCCTGCTTGGCCACCCAGTGCTGGCCTGAAAGAAAATAATAAAGAATTAATCAAGCTAAAGCTCTCATCAGTGTTAATGCTTCACAGCTCCTTAGCCGCTGTACCGGAGCATCTCAAATGCCTGGTGGTTTGCTTTGCCTTATGAAATAATCAGGACGGAGAGGCAGCCAAAGTGCTGGGCAGCCCTGGGTGCTGCTCCTGTATCAGCCCAAATGTCACTAATGCTGGTGAAGCACCAAAACTCAGAGCCTTCTGAGGACCACGGGGATGCAGAGGACAACGTTGAGCCCATCACACCCACAGCAGCCATCAGGCACCCGCTGCCTTGGGCGCTCATGGACCCTGATATCAGTATTGGGGCACCTGCACCCAGAGGACGGGTGGCATGGGTGGAATTTGGTTGAATTCAACAGGCAGCAAAGGACTTGAGAGTCAAAGAAGTGCCTTAGAGCAATGCACAAGCTGAGCTGAGCAATAATTTTCTTGCCTTAAAAAATTGGGCTTGCTCCTTACCTGTGAGGTCTGGAAATAAAAAGTCTGCAGGTCACCGAAACACGGGCTCTGAGACCATGCTACAGCCACCAGAGCTGGAGAGGACCACCAGCCAGGGCTCAGCAAAAAGTCACTAATCTCTTCCCTAAATTTAGGTGTCTCCATCGTGTGTGTCCATCTGAGCTGCGTACCTGTGGCTTCGTTCGCAGTCCGGAGAGAAAAGCCGGCGCTTTTATGGTGCATTCATCCAAACACTGCCAGGCATTTACTTGAGGTTGAATGAACCTCCAGTGACTCACTGCAGCGCTGACGGAGTGACCCAGGCTGCCTGGCCCAGGGGAAGATGCCCCTGGTTCATCAGACGAAGCCTGAGCTGCCTGACCAGCCAGCAGACAGCACTGCCCGTGCGTTACGCAGCCTCCCCACAAACCAGGGGCTCCTGGAAGGACAGGAGGAAATTTAGGTTTGATGGCTCTCTTCTATTTTTAATGGCTCTAATTTTCTCCACCTCGAGTGGGTCGCTTTTCATTCCGCTGATGGCACATTCAATTTTCTATTTACCTCTGTCACCAGCTTACCTCTCAGGGCAGTGGCCCCGTGTGGTGCGTAGAAATAGCAAATCTTACACACCAGATGGGCAAGAACAGCCCCAAATGAGTTAGAGGGAGCACAGGGGCTTACAGACATAACTGGGAGGAAGACCAGGCTCAATCCTTCACCCCTGCCATCCCCCAAAACGCTCCAACCATGGCACCAGACTGAGATCTGCACACCCCACAGCCGGACCTCCAGCAAATCCACCTCCAGCAGCGCCGTGCTAATCCCCCAGGCAGGAAAGCGAGGTCAGCTTGGAAGAAATCTGGGACTCGTGGGCTTCCCAGTTTGATGCCTCTTTGGCTTGTTTGCTGCTGCGACATCAGGCTGCGTGCACACATCAGCGGCGAGACAGAAACTCCGAGGACTTGTGCACGGGCTGATGCAGGCAGATTGCTTTCAAGCCTTGCTCGCTCTCCGTAGGAGACGCTGCCTCTTGCACTGGCTTTCTGAAATCACCTGTATTAAGATGTGTCCCTGGTACTGTAAGCAGCTTCCAGAGGATTTTAATAGAGCACACCGTCTCGGGCGCTTTCCTTTCTAAACGCCTCGTTTGGAGCAGCTGTTGAGAGCCCTGACAGCACTTCATTTAGGCAGGGAGAGGGGAGGCAGAGGTGGAAATAAAAAGGGGGATTGGAAGGAAAGTGAAAAGCAGCATTAATTGTTTCATGGAGGAAGGAGAAGGAGAAGACGTGATGGACACAACGGGAAGAAAACTGTGGGGAGCACGTCCCAAAAATCAGTCCTAAAAAACAGGTGGCCAAGGACAGGGCTCTTTCTCCGTTGTCAGCTGAAGAGCCCTAACACTGCTCAGGGCTAGCCCAAGAGCTGGGTCAAGATGTAAATTGCAATGGTAACAGGGCTAGAAAACAAAGTAGATGTTGCTCATAAATTCATATTAAACCCCAGCTCACCTTGCCTCTCCCCATGATCCTTCCTATGCTTCCCCCAGGTCCATCACCATAACAGAAGGAGTTACTGGGGGCATGTTGGATCGTAGGCACCTCCTCCTGCAGGCTTAGAGGGCTGCAAATGCACGAGGTGATAAATTAGATCATGCCATGGTGAGGCTGACCCAGAGAGGTTGTGGAGTGTCCTCCTTGGAGGTCTCCAAAACCCACCTGGACGTGGTCCTGGGCAGGGCTGGACCACATGGACCTCAACCTTAACCACTCCGTGAATCTGCACATTGGACAATTCCACCTCACCCTTTAGTTTTAGGTCCCCTTAGGAGCTACACGGCCCCTTTTTGTAGGAAATGATGTCTTGAAGCACTTCACTGCTTTTTCCCCCAGCATGCTGGTGCAGTACAAGACACCAAACCCATGTCCCACTCCACCAGCCCTTGCTCCTACGCCACTGGGGTCATCCGTATGGAAAGATCTCCCCGACTGCAAACCCAGGGCCATCAAACCCAACAAAAACACATCCAGGAAAGCCTGCAGGAGGGGAGCAGCCGGTGCTAAATGCTCAGTGTGATGTAAAATCGGCCCCGGCTGCGTATGCAAAACTCGCCCCACGGAAGCGATGCGCATTAGACAACCAGAGCCGCCCCTGGGTACCGAGCGTGTTCCGCGGAGATGATTTGCATCAAGTCCTTTCTAGAGGAAACTGCCAGCCTTGACAGGCAACAGATTTGACCTCCCTTGACAATTGCCCCAATTTGCTCAGCTCTTTGCTTTGTGGATCCCGGCCAGGTTTTTTTTGGTTGCTTAAATATTTCTTCTTTGCGTGTGTGGTGTTTATTTTTTAAGTGAATTTAGCACCGTTAGACGGCACCTGACTGACAGCCCTGGTGACCAGGGACTCTTCAGCCACACGACGCATGTCTCGCCACGAGGTGTTGAGGAGCCTTATGCTTAAAACCAGCAGCAGACATTCAATCATGAGAACTCTTCCCAAGTCTTTATTTACTTTGCAACTTGAGCAAAAGAAGCCTGAAAATTGGATATCTTTGTTGTGGTTCCTGCAGGGGCCTTGGGGTTCAGCTCATATTGGTTCATCCTTATCATATCAGTAATCCTGCCTTGTTCTACATGTTTGGGGATTCATTTTTTTTAATTTCCTGAAAGCATCCGTGGTGAATTGGGGACCGTGCAAAGGGAAAGATGACATCAAGGAGCGTGGTGAGAGGGGCAGAGGTTTGCACTTGCTCAGCGACCAGCTCCGTGTTGGTTTTAGTCTACCCCTATTGAACTCAAACACCCACCATCAGAAGGGAAAAATAAAAAATAAAAAAAAAAATCTCTGTTTAAACAGCAACTTTCTCACTGCTTAGGAGCTGATCCACTTTTCTGCATCCTCTGATGAATTTGGGGGAAAAGATCAAAAAGGTTGAGAATTAATGCTCTGGTAGCCCGGGGTGACAAACAAGGAGGAGGAGAAGCGCACACCTCCCCAAATACCGCAGGAACAGGCAGCCTGTCTTTACCCATGATGAATTTTTTTGCCTTTGCAGTCACCTTCATATCCTCACCGTGCTATTTCTCTTTAGCAGCCTCGAGGAGTGGTGGTAAAGGCTGTTCCCCTCAGGCTGGAGGGGACGAAGGGGCTGTGGGATGGGACCAGCTCAGTGAGGATGGGTGTTGGAAGTACGGGGATGGTGTTTGGCTGCAGGACCCCAGCTCTCTGCCCTCCACCGTATGTGCCATGTCCACCACGCTGTGCTGGACATGATTTCTCATCCCCATATCCAACCCATGGACCAGACAGATAGGGTGAGGCCAGAGCAATACGTCCAGGAGCTATAGGGTGTGAGCCTACATAGGCTTTGCCAAAAACCCTCTCTGTGCAGATAGGAGAAGCCTCAACATGCTGCCTGGGGTCCCACAGCCCAGAAATAAGCAAAGGACAAGGTGAAGATGTCCAGACCCTCCCTACGAGGTGGTCAGTGAAGGAAATGTGGGAACAGGAAAGCAAAGCCAGTAATCCCAGGGAGCAAACTCGAGCTGCCAGGCAGGAGCCAGGACCTCATGCCCAGCTGAGAGGAGCAAATAGTCTTTTATAGGACTTACCATCAAGCAAACAAGAATCTGCGTTTTCTTCCCCTTGTATATATGTACCTGTATATATACCTGCATATATATATATATATTTGTAATATTCCACAGTCCATTTTCACCTGACTCAAATGGAAAATAGTGTAGATTTTTTTTTTTTTGTATCCTTCCATCAATAACATCCAATAACGACAGCACACCTACCAGCCCCACTGCTATCCCAGATTGCCAGGATGCCCCAAATCCCACCCACTCTCCCTGCATAGCCACAGCTTGAACTCATCCTGCTAGCCCCAAGCACCTCCCTGCCCACGATGCTCCCCAGCTGCTCACACCTCTGGCCCTGAAAAGTCTTCTGCCCCACCTCCTGCTCCGAAATCCCCCAGTGTTTTGGTGCCCACGAGTTTGTCCCCAGCATCCAAACAGGATTTGCTGCTCCCAGCACCACCAATGCCCCCTGAGCACCTCTGTCCTTAAAATCCTTCCCAGACCTTGTAGTCCTGTAGCTCTGGTTTATCCCACAGTGCTGCCCACAAATCTCCCAGAGCATCCTCAAATGCTCCATCCCAACCCCAAATCCCTGAAAAGACAATGTGCATGTTATCCGGAGGTGTTGCAGAGTCTCCTCCTTGGAGATCTTCAAAAGCTGCTTGGATGTGGCCCTGCTGGAGGAGAGGGCTTTGACCACAGGGACCCAAAGGAGTCTCCAACTTCAACTATCAAGCAGGGCATCCAGCATCTCTCATCCCACCACCAAAAGTCCACAAAACCTTTCTTTTTTTTTTTTTTTTTTTTTTTTTTTTTCAGCTAAAAGCTTCCCAAAAGCTTTTTTTCTTTTGGCCTTTCTGCTGGGGGATTTCAGGCTTGCTGGGGGTTTTTGCACAGAGAGCAGGCTTGGGGGCAAGAGGGATGCACGGAGGGTGGCTCTCGCAGCTTGTGTAGGGTTAACAGCCTGGAAACAGCGGCTGGAGGATGGCACAACACGGGACCAGTGACCCAGTAATGGTCCTTTGCAACCTGAATGATTCCTGGTCTCAGGTTTCTGGTTTATCACAAGGGAAAGGGGGGCCGGGAGTAGGGGGAGAAAACTGCCGACACGGTGGAAACATGAAAAATAGCAACAACAAAAAGGAGAGAAGAAAAAAAAAATCAAAGAGAATAAGTGAGTACTGATTACACCACAACACAAAGCGCTCGCACGCTGCACCAAGTCGTCATCCCCCCCCTCTCCAATCCCTCCTGCTTCCAACCCCCACGGAGAGCCAATGCCCAAAGGGAAGGGAGCACAGTGCAAAAAATAAAACCCAGCTCGTCCACACCAGCTGTCAGCAGTGGCTCCAAAGTGTCCCCGTGGCCACAGGGTCCCCATCTCCTGCATCCCGCTGCCCCCTGGCAGCGCTGCTCGCCCCCCTCCAGCCATAGCCACTGGGATGCAGGTGTGGGAAGGGAGGTTTGAAACCCAGGGGAGGGAAAATGAGGTTGTGAGCACAAGCACACAGCAGGCCCTGCCCCCAAAAAGCCCTTTGACAACAAAATATAACCCACAGCTAGCCAGGCCAAGCCATAACGTCCCCACGCACATTAAATTAGGGAAACTGAGGCACGGGGACAGGCTCTTCTTCAAGACCAGGCTTGGAGGTCTTCAGTGGGAGGTGATTTCTCTCCACCCATCCCAACCCATTTCCACTGAGGCTGGGTTCATTAGTGCCCATAACGAGCTCAGTGCTGCCTCGGGCATTAATTCAGTGCGTTATCCGACCGATAACCATGGCCTCCTCCAGCTCCCAGATCCAACAGCCCAAGAGTACAGCCGAGCAGCACAGGACCCCCATACCCCATGGGTTTTGCAGCAAAGGGTGTGGGTATCCCCACCCCAAGCCCCCATCACACCTTATTCCCCTACCCTGAGCATCACAGGGAGGATTTGGAGCCCTGATGCCTCCTCTCAGTCCATCCCCAGGTGGCTCCAACATTCCTACCCTCCCAACACAAGAGGTATTTGGGGCATCTGTCCCCAGGCCCCAAAAGCCCCTGGGGTCAGGGTGCAGCCCCCCAGCGAGCAGGGGGGAGCCAGCAGAGTTTATTTCCCAGGGCGCCAGCACAGCTGTGAGCGCGGGGCGGCTGCCGAAGTCCGGAGGCGAAGGCTGATTAATGTCGTCCTCCGGCGCATCCCGCGCTGCAGATGTGCAGCCTGCTGACTCGGCAGCTCCTCGCAAGGAGACCTGGAGCCCGCAGAGCCAACGGGAGCGAGCACGGGGACCTGGAGCATGGACACCACTGGGCCAGCCCTCCCCTCCCATAAAAACCCCCATGGCAAAGTGTCGCTCCTGCCCTGGTGGTGTCCCAACAAGAAGTTTGCACCGGGGAAGAGGGCTGGGGCAGGTGCTAAAGGAGCCCTCTATGCATCAGCTCCCATACCAGATGCTAGCTTTGCAAAAATAAAAAAATAAAAAAAAATAAAAAAAAAAAAAAGACCTTTTTTTTTGCAAAAAGAGACCTTTTTTTTTCCCCAAGTTTTTCTTTATTTTAATAAAAGCTGAGACTCCCGCAACACCCCGCCACCGGACAGCTGCGTAACACGCATTCCTATTACCTTGCTCCTAATTAAACCGGAGAGCCTCCTCCTCTGATGAACTAACCCATTGGAAATTAATCAGCGGTGACCAATACGAGAACAAAAGCCGAGAGAAAGACGCGGCCGTCAGCTGGGCCCTGCCTGATTAGACGGGCGGTAAAAGCTCCTGGCAAGCAGGAATCGACTGCCGTGGTTTGGGCCAGCACCACATCGATCCACGCGGGCACGTTTAGGAATGCTAATGAGCTCGCGGCGAGGCAAAAAGGAAATCATTTGTGTAAGAAAATACGGCTCTCGACGGGGTGTTATTTCTAGGAAGAGCTGGTCGGGTGCCGGCTTGGGATCCTCGTCTTCGGGGTGGCTGGGGAGATGCACGCAGGACTTGGGGCAGCGGGGAAGGAAGAAGAAGGTCCTGGTACGTGGCTGTGGTTGTGGGTTTGGGCTGGCTGCTGGGCACAGAGCCCACGGACACCATCCCTGCTTCTAGGCTGGCCCAGAAAAGGGAAACACAGACCCCATTTGGGGTCTCCACTTGAAGGTTTCCTCCTACCCAACCTCCTCCATCCCATTTCCCATCCCTCCCACCACAACCTCCTCCCTCCCATTGCCTGTTCCTACTGCTCAGCCACCTCCATCCTGTTGACCAACCATCCCACCCAACCTCCTCCATCCCATTGCCTGATCCTCCCACCTCCACTGCACTGTGCACCACAACCACCTCTATCCCATTGCCCATCCCTCCAACTCAACCACCTCCATCCCATGGCTCATCCCTCCCACCCAACCAACCCACCACCAGCCCCACAGCCAGTGTTTCCTACAAGACCTGACCCACACATCACTCACATTGGGGCCACCGCATGTCCTGTCCCACCTTTCACAGATCCTGGAAGAGGAGCACCTGGCAGACGAGGTGCCCGGTGGGTCTGGTTTCTACAAAAGTCATCTTGAACATCCTTAACCGCTGCCCAAACTTTCCCAGGTGTGCATCTGTGAGATGGGCACAGAGGGAACCTGGGCTGGGGTTCCGCAGCCTCACCAGGGTCTCCACACCTCCCTGCCAGCACGACACAGCCCCATCAATATTTCATGCCTGACCTTGTGGCCTCGGCAGTCTTTTCTTGGTTTTCATCACTGCTTTCTTCACTTCTCTGGTACTTCCTCAGCCTGCACTAATGCCCCATCTCTGGAGACCCTCTGGAGCCCCACACTGGCTCCTGAAATATTCACGGGGCAGTGCTGTCCCAGGAAGGTTTCGCTGTCAAGAGGAGCCACCTTTGCAGCCATCACGCTTTCCAGGGATGGAGGACATTATTCAGGGCACCCAAGGGATTTCTGTCCTCTGTGGGCATGGTGGCTTGTGTCTCTTCCCCTTCTGTCTTCAACACTTCTTAGTGTGGTCTGGAGGTGCTGGGATTCACTGTGTTTTGAGCCACCTCTCCAAATGAGAGCTGAGCCCAGCCTGGTCCTCCTTGTCCCAGGAATAAGTAAACCAATTTTTATTTATTTTTATAAGATTTATTTATATTTAAATCTCCACGCAGCAGATCCCCAGTCCACCAACCTCCCCCAACCCCATCAACACACAAAATCTTGGGAAATGACCTCAGCCCTTTGCTTCTCCTTGGCAGGTCAGTGCTGGGGCAGGAATAAATCCTTGCTCCCATGAGGATTTCTTGCAGGGAGTCCTGCCAGGAGCAAAAATCCTCCCCACCCCTCTCCTGGAGCAATCAGAAAGGGCAAATCTCAACCCTATCAAATCTCTTCCCATCCCAAACCAGCTGCCTCTGGGTAGCTGGAGCATGGCAGAGCACCTGGGCAACAACATCCCTTCCTTAAAACTTAATCAGCAGCTGATGAATATTTCAGAGAGACAAAGAGGCCAGGTAGGTAGGGTCCATCTTTTATTCATGAGTGCCGGGGAGGGGAAAGCTGTGGGCAAAGCAAGCCAGGCCCAGCTGGGGTTTGGCCATCTCCTGGTGAAGATCTCAAAGTCAAGCCCTCCTGAGGGGATGGTCCATGCCAGGAGGTGGAGACGTCCCAGCAGCCCAGCCCTGGACACGTGGCCATGTACAAACACACATTCCCTGGTGGTTTTCCCCAGCTCAAAGGATGAGGAACATGAAAAACCACAGGGGAGCAACGTGGGGTCAGTGCCAGGCAGTCCCTTCCCTACACTGCTGTGCCTGTATGCCAGTTTTTTGGAAGACCAACCCCTAAACCCAAACCAATCCAAGCAATGATGGTCCATCACTGGCCAGGTCAGCATCCTGACCTTCCTGCAAGGCAAAAAAATAATAATAATAAGCCTCCTCCTGCATCCTAGCTTGTGATGGGTCCCTAAATCCCATTCCCTAAATCCCATTCGCTAAATCCCATTCCCAAACCAGCCCAAATCCCATTTCACATCAGCCTCCCAGGCAGGGCAGGAGCCTCATGACCTGGCTCTGTTCACATGTAACAGACACGAGTCCCCCCGTAATAACACGTTTAATTAAATACAGCCTGGCCACAAAGGCTGGCCTGACATTTAACTGGCATCTGAGAAGATGCTAACGAGAAAGACGTTAATTATCCAACTTATTAGATGTCCGCATTATTAACATAACCCTGACGGAATTAACTTGATACAAACTATCCCACAAATATTAATTGCCTAAAACTTCCTCGTAACTCGAAGGTATTAATAAGACAGTAATTATGTATGGATTGTATAGCTGCAAGTTAATGACATGGCAATTTGATTTGTCTCTCAGAAACGCGATAAACCCAAGGAAGTGTTCTCCGAACAATCAATTGATATTTAATTAACGGACAGAACCTGTCGGCGTAAATCTGAATTAAACGCCCGCGACATCTCGTTCAAAGGGTTGTGACAAAGGCTCCCGGGATGTGCCAGTGTGGCAGGGGTCTCCTGCACCACATGGTGGGCTGCTGCCCTCCGAGGTGTGGGACCGTGGGTGTGCTCCTCTTCCTCCTCTTCCTCCTCTTCCTCCTCTTCATCCTTCCTGGCCTAAGGAGTCCTTGGGGTCCACCAAACTGTGAGAGGGAAGGGCTTGGAGCCCCATTGGCCATTTGGCACCGTGCTTGTGGCCATCACAAGCCAAAATCCATCAGACTCATCCTCATCCTTCTGCAGCTCTTGCTTGAGAAAATGGTCAAAGGTCTCAAAGGTCTCAGGGCATCCTTAGACCTCCAGCAACCCGTTCAGTCAAGCACTAAGAGCAAGGACCATAGCTCGCTGCTGGTGTCTGCCTGAAAGCCTAGACCACTAAGGAGAAGTGGGTTGAAAGGTGTTTGGGCATGAAAAATCCCCAAAAAGAGCCCGCAGAAAGCAAGCAAATGACTGGCACTATGACAGAAGAGGGGTGGTGGACATGCAGAGCATCCGCCCAGCTCATGCTCCTGCTGTGGCTCTGCTGGTTGGCATTAACCAGGCTCTGCTTTGTGACCTGCACACACTACAGCCAAAGTGAAAACCCCAAATAAACCCACCACAGCCCCTGAAGGTGGCCTGGCACCAGCAGGACTTGCCTTAACCCATCCTCCCCCATTGGCACCTCACCACCAGGGAAAACCAGCATCCCCTGTCCCTGCGGTGAGGAAGATGATGGTCCAGCCCCCCAAATCCACAGCTACCACCCCCTGAGGCCACCAGCATCACCCCTGAGCAGGCAGGATGAGGTCCATGAGGACAGGAGGACAGCAGAGCCCCCAGCGCACGCCCCCCAGGAGAGGCTGGAGGTGCGAGGCTCCCCCCCCCCAGCCGCCTCCCCCCACCTCTTCTCCCTTCCCCGTATGTAAATGGAAAATAACAATTAGTTTATTTTTGCTTGTGCAAATTACAGCTCGCGCTCCCAGGGAGCAGACAGCTGCCAGGGCTGCGCCGAGCTGCGCGCCAACCCCGGCCTGTTACATGAATAAATAACCTGGCGCTGGGGTTGGGAGGGGGATGCTCGAGCTGCCCCCCTCCCCAGGAAGGGAAAAAGGAGGAGGGAAAACCCACGAAGCCCCTGGATTCCTCCAGGTGTGTAATTAGGCACCAAGCTGATGAGCTAATTGGGGAGCTTGGGTGAGGAGCGTGGGGCATGTGGGGGACAAGGCGCTGGGCTCGGTGACACCGCAGAGGATTTTGGTGCACACGTGCACATGGGAATCCTATTTCACATAGATACACATCGGTTTATCCTATAAATCCTACGTGGAGTGATGGAAAAGGAGCAGTAATAGCTCCCAAAAATTGTTAATAAACATGCCAGGAGTAACTTGCTGTGGTGGTGACAACTGGCACCGCGTCCCTTGCTGGAGCCTGTCCCGTTAGGGAAGTGCCAAGCTCCAGCACCCGAAATCTTCTCTCCTTGTGCTCCAGCATCCAAAATCTTCTCTCTTCATTCATGGTCCAGCACAGCTCCTTCCTCCCAGCATAGCAGCAGCCACAGGCGACACACGGTGCCATGGCAGAGACATGGGTATCACTCAAACCACCAAGGGGGCTGCTAGAGGAAAGCATCCCATAATCCAAATCCTACACCCCATACCCCATATCCTATATCCCAAGTCCCCTATTTGCCATCCCATATCCCACTTCCAACACTCTGCATGCTGTGACATCCCCCATCCAATGTCCCATAACCCGCCCCCTATCTTCCATCCAACCTCCCACGTGCCACATTCCATATCCTGCATCCTATATCCCATATCCTGCCTCCCACCTCCCCCATAGCCCATCCCACACCCCCTCCCACAGCAGCAGCCCCCCACCATGCCCTTTCCCCATTAACACTCTCAGTCCAGCCATGTGGGGGAATTTTTTTTATTATTTCCAGGGCCCGGAGCCGGTCATGCCCCGAGGTTGGATGCTGCAGGACCACAAACCCAGCTCCCTGTGCCAGTGCTTTGCAACCTCAGAGCCTTAAAAGAAAAAAACTTGTGAGAGCTCAGAACACCCAGAATTATTAGGATTTTTGGGGATCACAACCCAGCTGTGTTCCTGTTCACGGTGCACGGGGATTTCTTGCATGGCATCCAGCCGGGAGGATCCCAGCAATGTCGGTGCAAAAGCGATGAGCTCAGAGTAAATGCCAGCCACAGGGACGAGCTGGGCAAATGCCAGAGTGAACGAGCCCATGAGCTGTTGGAAGCAGGTTCGCTGTGTTTTTCCAGCGTGATCTATACCTATAGGTGTATTTATCTTTGGGGAGGAGGGCAGGGTTTGGCTCCCGGGGAGAGGGGAGCCCTGAGGAAGAAGCCAGGACTGTGGAGAATGGCAAACGGCAGCCGAGCCAGAACCTAAAACCCACCCCGAGCCAAAAAATATCCGCTCCAACCCACAGCAGGGACAGCTCGCCCTACCAGCCCTGAGACCAGCACTGAACCCACCAGGGCTTTCGTTTCGCAGGGGGTTTATTTTTGCAGGAAATTTGGCCAATTCACGCTTTTCCAGCTCGTGCGGCCCCAAATTCGCGCCGAGCAGCCTCCCGGCCACGACCGAATATCCCAGGGCCGTAGCAGGGGCTCATGTTACCAAGATGTCGGGGCTTGTGCAGAGCACACTGCAGCAGCTCGGTGGCAAACCTGCCGAGTGTTAGCATCAATAATTGACGAGGGATGAGCCAGGGGTGCTCCGGTGATGCCGCATCGAGCGGCCCGGTGCGGTGTTCGTTCTGCCCCCTCTGCGGAAACCCGCTTGGTGCTGGGAGGTTGGGCGAGGAGCCCCGGGGTACTGCAGCTTTCGGGAGCTGCATCCCCCAAAATTACCCTTCTGCCTGCAGGGAGAGTGGTGCAAAACCCATCTGTGGGCCAGCTGGAGGAGAAGGCTGCGGTTATTTCCCAGCCCTGCAATGCCCGTGGCCACTCGAGCCAGCAGCGAGGATGAAGCTGAGAAGTGTTTTAGGAACAGCCCCGGGTCCTACAGCCCCACACAGACCCCAAAGGGGTTAATGAGAAGTGGTTGCCCCACTCCAGGGCTGTGATATGGGCAGAAAAATCTGAAAACTGGGACAGAGCAACCCAAAATTCATACACCCTCCCTTGACACTCTGCAACCGTGTGGTCCCCCACACCTCCATCCCAAAACGTGTGCCCTGAGCACGCACAGCACTCACAACACACTGCCAGTGCACAAACAGCCCCAATGTGCTGCATAAGCCATGATCCTGCACCCCAAACACCCCAAAGTACCAGCAGGCAGTGCCTGGACCCCTCTCTCCCCAGTGCACGATGCAAGGTTGGGCTCAGTCCTGTCCCCAGCAAGAAAATAATTCAGAAAGTAACTCCCTTTTGGGGATGAACCCCTTTTCTTTTTGTTATTTGTTTGCCAGCAGCAGCTACAAGGCTGGGGCAGTGCCAGGAGCAAGTCGGGGTGATGGGGACACTTGGGGTCCCTGCCCCCTGCACCCAAATGCTGAAAGGGGACAGGAGATAAGCAAAGAAGAGGAGTGACTCTGCCCCTAAGTGTCCCCAGGAGCTGTCCTGGTCCCCCACATAGGAAAGTGGCTTAGGGACCAGGTCCCCACTGTTGATACAAGGCTGTAACACCCTCTGCCCCTTTCCAGGGCTTTTTTTCCCCTGCTTAGGGAATTTCCAGGAGGCGCTGGAAGAACTTAAATGGGGGTGGGAGGGGAGCAGGGGTTGTGAAATAAAAATAAATCACAGTAGTGGAAGGAGAATGGGTCGGGGAAATGCCCTGAGGGTCAGGGATGAAGGGGAGCGGGTGACACTGCGATCGCCAAAATGGGCTGATGGGGCATGCGGGAACTGATCTGCTCCCAAAAAACAAGGAGTTGGTTAAAAAAAACAGAAACAAAAAACAACAGGAGTGCTCAGCCCCAAACCGCTGCCCGCACTGCACTGAATGGGCAGGGAAAGGCATCGGGGGCAGGAGCCGCTTGCAGCTGTCCCGGGGTTTGCAGAGCATCGCAGCAGACCCCGGGACAAGACCCCATGGGACAGAGCTCCCCCAAAACCAGAGCTGGGGCATCATAAACCCCACAGATGTGATGGGGACAGTGGAGAAGGATGGGCAGGAGGAGCAAGGACGGAGCAGGGTGACTGGGGCCAGGGACACAAACACAGCCCCGAGCGCCGCCGCGGGAAACGGCTGGCCCTGGACCCCTTCCTCTCCTCCCCAAACTCTCCTTATTCAGTCACAAAGAGGATGGCTGGGAGCACTCTCAGAAACGTGCCAAGGAGGGGAGGGGATGGAGGGAACACCGGGAAGAAGAGGTGGTGCAGAGAAGCGGGCTGAACCCCACAGGGGAGCTGCGAGCCACCCCCAAAAAATAGCGAGGAGAGGAAGCAATGCCCTGATGGAAGCCGAGCAGGGCAGCAGAGCTGGCTGCAGAGGCAGGGGTGGGGATAGCAAAACTTCCCAGGCTCGAAATAAAAATAGGAAAAGAGGGGTGGGCAACCCCACAGTCCTCCCCCCAGAACCTTCAGCCCAGCCCTGGCGCATCAGGCACAGGACCGGGGATCCCTCCGTGTGTCCCAGCTCCCATCCCAAAAACTCAATCAGCCTGACCCAGAGCAGCTGAGCTGTTCGCCCAAGAAAAATCCTAAATAAAAAACAACACCTCTGGTCCCAAAAAGCCCAAAGAGGCCAGGGAAAGCAGGACAGAGGGGCCCCAGGGGGGCTGCATCAGCGCCACGGGGCTTCTCCGCCCCGGGAAGCGGATTTAAGGAGGGAAGCCAGGAGGAACCTTGCCGCAGCCCGGGGGCAAAAAAAAGGGGAAAAATGAAAAATATACCTACAAAAAAGTTCAGAAGTACTTCAGAGCACGGGTTCTGTCGCAAGCGGCCGGGGAAAAGCAGGGAGCAAGCAGCCACGGCCATGACCGGGCTCTCCAGCAGCGCGGCACGGAGCCGCCGGGAGCGCGCATTCCCCGGCCAACCCCAAAACACTTGCAAAAAAATGAAGAAGGGAAAGGGTTGGTTTCTTGTTGTTAGTTTTCCCCCTCCTTTAATTACAAAACTCAGAAGGGAACAGCCAAAAGGGGGGAATAAAAAAAAAAAAAAGCCATTTATTACCGTTTAAAATCAAGCCAGCGGCTCGCTGTCGGGCAGCCTGGGGTCCAACGGGATCCGCAGTCCCCGGGCTGGGGCGAAGGTGACTTTTCGGCAGCCGCGGGGACGGAGGTCTCCGGGGAGCCCAGAACCCATCGGCCGGGGAAAATGTGGGTTCCCGGCTGGAAAAGAGAGGCAGGAAAAGTGAAAAGCAAAAAGCAGAGCAGGGCAGAGCTGGGGGAACGCGGTCCCCACTCGCAGGTGCCGCCGCCAGCGAGGGGAAACGCGGGGTTCGCCCTCCCCGAGCCCCCCACGCCCCGGGAGGGTTTGCATCGGTACCGGGCTAAATGGGAAAGAGGAAGGAAATCCCAAAACGAAAGGCGAGGCTGCGGGGGTCCCCGCTTGAGAGAAAAGCCGACCCAGGCTCTAGTTGAATATAAGTTTTTATCTTGATGCAACATCGTTAAAACCGTCACAAATCGAAACAACAGGTCGTTAAAAACGCTTCGCACGATCAGTACCTAAAATGCACCAGGCTCCAAAGCTCGCTTTGTCCACAAAACCCTTGTGTTTTTTCTTTTTTTTTTTTTTACCCCCCAAGATTATTATTATTTTTTTTTTGTGGTTTTTCTTTTTTAAATAAGCAACTTGTTTTTCTTTTTTTTTTTTTTAAAAAAAAACATCCCGCTCCTCCGTGCAGGATCGACCCCGCTTCCGCTTCAAGCACAATTGCACGAATTCTTTTTTTTTTTTCCTCCTCCTCTTTTTGCGCAAGAAATAATGTGCATTTTTCCTTTCCTTCCTTCGACACCGAGGTTAAAATAATATTTCGTTTCCCGAGGGTTAATAAATAAATCTGGTGCATAGTGAGATAGCAGCCAACCGTTTGCAGTCCATATATTACTATATTGCCTTTCAGGTCACCCTAGAATTGTTACCTCTCCCCCCCCGCCCCCACTATTTTTATTTTTTTTAAGAGCATAGATAATTTTAAATCTCTATAAAACAACAGTATTATTTAACCCAATTGATTCCTGTATATAGTGCATTCGGCTTCTTCCCAACATCATTAAATTAACTCGGATATTATTTGCATGCTATTACATACAAACTTTAAGACTCGTGTTTTTTTTTTTTTTTAAAGGATTTTTGTCGTTTTTTTTTTTTTCCCCGTAAATCACCAAGCAAAATATAGGCTCAGAAAAAAAAAAAAAAGGCAGAAAACTAACTAATTTCTACATATGTACAGGGGTGAATAAGTTAAAGGAGGGAAGGGGGGGGGGGAGCTCAGGTTCGCCGGCCGGGAGGGCGGCGCGGGGTGCGGGCAGGGCGCAGCGCTGCCGGGGCCCCCCCGGGCAGATCCGTGGGGACACCCCGAAAATAATGATAATTTGGGAGAGGTCTGGGAGGGGGTGTTAAGCACGCAGGGCTGAAGGGGAAGGTGGGGGAAGAAGCCACCGGGCTGGCGCTGGCGCTGCCGGGGGGGCGCGCCCTACACGTCCCGCATGCAGGCTGCTCCAGGTCCGCCGCCCCCCCAGCCGGTGTGTGTGGGGGGGACACTCCATTTCCAGCTCCCCCTCCCCGTATTTCCGAAAGAAAACTAGGATTTCGGTTCAAGCCGAGCTGGGGGATCGGGGGATGCTCCCCAAAACCCCCGAGCCACCCACCTTTTCCCCCCCCCCCCCCTCCCTCCCTCCCCAAAGGGGCCGGGCTCACATGAAGAAGTCGGCGGCGGCTTTGGGGGCGGCTGCCGGGGAAGGCTCCCGGGGGAAGCCCCGGGCCGCCAGCTTCTCGTACTTCTCTTTGTACAGATCCCGCTCCTTGGCCAAGCGGGCCACCTCCTGCTTGAGCTGCTCCACCTGCCCCTGGAGCTGGCACTTCTCGTTCTCCAGGATGTGCCGCTGCTGGACCCGCTTGTAGCGGCAGGACTGCGCGTAGCCGCGGTTCTTCAAGGTCCTCCTCTTCTGCTTGAGGCGGATCACCTCCTCCTTGCTGAAGCCCCGCAGCTGCCGGTTGAGCTCCCGCACCGACATGCTCACCAGCTGGTCGTCGGAGAAGCGCTCCTCCAGCCGCAGGTGGTGGTGGTGGTGGTGGTGATGGTGGTGGTGGTGGGACCCCGGCGGCAGCTCCTCGCCGCCGAAAGCGGGGGGGCGGAAAGCCTCGTAGCCCTGCGGCGGGTGGTGGTGGTGCTGGTGGTGGTGGGGGGCGCCGATCAGCGCCTCCACCGCGTCCTCGGGCGTCAGGTTGAGAGCCTCGGGGTTCAGGTGGTGCTGGTAGCCCGACATCCAGTAAAGCTCCTCCAGCTGCGGTTTGGAGCCCAAAGAGGCGGCGGGGGGGCCGGCGGCGGGTTGCCCCCCGGGGCTAGGGGCGCAGAAGCTGGGCGAGGAAGGCACGGAGGAGCAAGGGGTGCTGAGCGGCGTGGAGGACAGCGAGCCGGCGGGCAGGCGGTGGCACAGCCTCTCGGCCTCCGCCGGCTCCTTCTTCACCTCGAACTTCATCAGGTCGAAGTCGTTGACGTACTCGATGGCGAGGGGGCTGGTGGGCAGCTCGCCGCTCATGGCCAGCTCCGAGGCCATCTCAGTCCATGGAGGGAGGCCGAAGGGTGCTGTCCTCCTCCTCTTCTTCTTCTTCTTCCTCCTCCGTGGCACCACCGCTCGGCGCGGGGCTTGGCGGCGAGGCCGGCCTCCCTCCGACGGGGGAGGCCGACGGGAGGGATCGGGAAGCCTCCGGCGAGGATGAGGAGGCTCCGGAGAGGGGACGGAGAGAGGGGAGCCCCCGGCGAGGCTGGGCTCCGACGGTGGAGGCTCCGAAGTAGGGGCAGAGAGAAAGGAGCCCCCGGCGAGGCTGGGCTCCGCCGGCAGCCTCCGAGATGAGGCCGGGCGGACAGCCCCTCCGAGATGAGGCCGGCCTCGGGGGGACTCCTCGGGGCTCCCCCGCCGCTTTCAACCGGGCTCCGGCAGCCTCCTCCGAGGCTCTTCGTCCTCCGCCGCCTGCCTCCGAGGTCGCCGCTCCGGGAACCTCCGCCGAGGCTGGGCTGCTGCTGCTGCCTTCAGCCGGCCTCCGGGAGCCGCTTCCGACGGCTCTCCTCTCCTCCTCCTCTGGAGCTTGGCCTCCGGGGGGGGTCCCCTGATAACGGGAGCCCCGGCGGTGCGGGACCGGCCGCTCTCCAGCCCGGCTCCAGCCGCTGCCTCCGGCCGGAGCCCAATAGCGAGGAGCTGGCAGGGCCCTGCCCGCCCCCTTCCTGCAGCCCCTGGCACCTGCCCCGGCCCCACCCCCGGGGCTGCTGCGAGCCTTCCTCTGTCCCTTTCCTCCTCCTCTTCCTCCTCCTTTCCCCCACCCTCCCCCAGACCCCGGGGCGAAGCTCCCGGGGCCGCCCCCCCGGTGCTCGACGCTGCCACTGCCAGGCGCGGAATGGAGCCGCCGCGTTATATACGGGGAGAAGGGCTTGGGAACGCCCCCCCGGGGCGTGGCCTGAGCCCCCGCAGCCAATCAGCGAGGAGGATGCGCGGTCTCATTAGCATATCCCCATGGCAACGCCCCCGGGCCGGCTGTCAATCAGGGAGGGGAGACGGCTCGGCGCTGGAAATTGGGGACCCCCCCCCCCCTTGGGGACCCTTTTGGGGACCCCCCCCCGGTCCCACCACGGGGCTGCAGCCCCGCAGCTCCGCGAGAGCAGCGATCATCAGATTGCTGCAGAAATAAACCGCTCCCTCCTCCAAAAAGGACAGGAAAACCCCAAAACTGGGGTTATTCACCCCAAATCACAAGCCCTCCTCCGCGACACCTCTCCCTATAGGGCCACCACCTCCCACCCCATCCCATCCCATTCCCGTGGGTACCAGGCCCCTTCCCCACCCCGCTTTTCCCAGCCCTGCGAGCACCCAGCATCCTTCCCAAACCTCCCCGATCCCTTTTCTTGCTTTTTTCACCTTTTTTTTTTAATCCGTTCCTATCAACTCTTGGTGCCCAGGGACCACCGGCACCTGCTGGAGGCGCCCCCGGTTACCTTTGGGTGCCCCCAGAGGGTGCCGGACCCATTTTTGGGGCCACCTCATGGGTGGGAATTTCACACGAGGCAGCTCGAGGCCATCAAATTGGGGGGAAAAACGGTAAAATCCAGGTGAAACGCAGCAAAACGCAGCTCCGAGGCGGGACGGCACCTTTGGGGAGGGTGACTCGGGGAAGGGACAGCGTGGGTTATGGGATCCCCCCGTTGGGGTGTTGGGGTAGGGGGGTGTTGGGGTACTGAGGTGTTGTTTGTCGGGGTGCTGGGGTGTTGGGGTACTGGGGTGTTGGTGTCAGGGTGTTGGGGTGTCGAGGTATTGGGCTGCTGGGGTGTCAGGGTGTTGGGGTGCTGGGGTATTGGGGAGCTGGGGTGTTGGGGTGTTCGGATGTTCGGGTGCTGGGGTGTCGAGGCGTTGGGGTGCTGGAGTGTTGGGGTGTTGGGGTGTCGATGTATTGGGGTGCTGGTGTGTCAGGGTGTTGGGGTGTCGAGGTATTGGGGTGCTGGGGTGTTGGGGTGCTGGGGTGTTGGGGTGTCGAGGTATTGGGGTGCTGGGGTGTCAGTGTACTGGGGTGTTGGGGTATTGGGGTATTGGGGTGTTGGGGTACTGGGGTGTCAGGGTGTTGGGGTGCTGGGGCGTTGGGGTGTCAGGGTGTTGGGGTATTGGGGTGTCGAGGTATTGGGGCACTGGGGTGTCAGGGTGTTGGGGTGCTGGGGTGTTGGGGTACTGGGGTGTTGGGGTATTGGGGTGCTGGTGTGTCAGGGTGTTGGGGTGTCGAGGTATTGGGGTGTTGGGGTGTCGAGGTATTGGGGTGCTGGGGTTTTGGGGTGTTGGGGTATGGGGATGCCGGGGTGCTGAGCACCCTACGGGCCGTGGTCGTGGGCTGGATGCGGCCCCGAGGCTCCGAGCCCTGCCACCTCGTGGCTGCCGAGGCTGCAGCACGGAGGGGACGAGGCCGGTCGGGGAAGGACGGGGGCTGCAGGGTTTGGGGTCAGGGTGGGAACGGGCGCTGGGGGGCGAGGGACGGGGGTCTCCGGGGCTCCCCACAACCAGGGGACTGGGGGAAACTGAGGCACGGGGCCGCCAGCACCCAACCGGCCCAGCCTGACCCCAAGGCTCCATCCCATGGGGTCACCTCCATCCTTGTGCCCCCAGCACCCCGCTATCTGCCCGGTTAGAAGCAAGGACTGTTTTGGGCTGTATTCATGCAAAAAAGGGTTTTTTCTTTTTTTTTTCTTTTTTTTTTTCCCTTTTTTTTTTCCTCTTTTTTTTTCTCTTTTTTTTCCTTTTTTTTTTTTTTTTTTTTTTTTCCTACGGAAAAGGAGAGGGAAGAAGGAGGAAAAACCCTTTATCCTGAAACAGCAGGGATAAAATCGGGGCCATTTTTCTTTCGCCAGCTCCACCCGGAGGGGCTGGGTGCTTTTCGTCCCCTTCCCCGTCCTCCTTCTACCAAAATAAAACAGAGGTGGGGGGGTGGAGGCTTTGTCCCAACCCCAGGAGGGGCACGGCTACAGGCAGAGGTGAGGCTGGAGAGGGAAAATCTGGGGGAAAACCCGAAGCAAACAGAGCCAGGGAGTAAAAATAAATAAATAATATATATATATATTTTTTTTTTTGGGGGGGGGGGGGTGATTTTAACCACTTTTTCTCCATTTTGTAGCAAAAAAAAAGAAATTAAAACGCCGCTCCTCCAGCTTGGAAAACGCAGAGAATGAAACCACGCACGTGCCCCTCTACCTTAAACTCCTAAAAAGGGGAAAAACACCCAAAAAAAAAAAAAATATAAGCAGATTTTGCAGCCCAGTTGTGACCCCAAAGGCGGCGTCTGTAGGATGCGGGGACCCCGCGGGTGCCACCTCCCCGCTGCCGTGCCACCAGCGCCCCGGGGCACCCTTGGGACACCCTCGGGGCACCCCGGATTTTGGGCTCCCTTCCCGCAGGGGCCACCCGGCCCCGATCCGCGTTAGCAGCAGCCGCCCACGGTGGCCAGGAGCCACGGAGGGATTAGGGCCGGGCTGGGCTCCAAGCGGGGCCGTCGTCGCTTGCCCTCTTGGGGGGATATTTTTAGCGGGGCGGCCGGGTACAGTGGGGTGGCCGAGGGCCCCGTGGCATGTCCCCGTCCCCTGTCCCTCCCCGCCACGCCGAGCAGCTCGGTCATCTAAGTTTACTCGCGGGCGGTCGAGTGACATAACCAGGTTGGAGGCCGCGGGATGGCAGCGGGGTGGCGTCACCCCATGCTTTTAGAGCGGGCAGCTCGGGCGATCCTTTAAGCCTCGGAGCGGGGCCGGGCGCCTTGATCCCATATGGGTGCTGCCTCGGTTTCCCCGGGTGTGAAACCAGAGTGTGTGGGGGGGCAGGGTGCTGGCTGGTGGCCCTGGGTGGCCATCGTGGGGACAACGAGGTGGCCGTCCCCACTGGGGTAACGGGGGGTGCCCACCCTGCCTCACCGCAGGGCCAGTGGCACTGTCTCGGTGCTCGTCCCCTCGCTTGGCTCCAGCCCCTAGGGAGGATTAAAAATCATCCCCGAGTGACAATTTTTGTCCCGGGGGGGGGGGGGATAAAATTGCCCAGAGCCGTGCCCCCCACCCTTGGGATGGGACTGGGGGGACGGCCACCCCGATGCCGGGTAGAAAAGCGAGCCCGAGGGTGATGCTCCCCCGGCACCTGCTTCCCCGGCAGGGGACCAAGAGCTGTGCCAGCAGCCCTGGCCCACACGGGAGGGATTTCCAGGAAATGTTTACGGTGTGCCCTGCAGAAACACAGCCCCGTGTGCGTGTGTGAGTGCGTGTGTTCCCCCCCCCCGGGGCCCCCTTCACTGCCAAGGAGCTGCTGTTCCCTGGGACTTGTCCCTTGTGGGGTTTGCGCAGCACCTTTGGCCACCCTGTGCCCATCACCGAGCCATCGGGGCTGCTGGGGAGGGGGCAAAAAATCCACCAGGGCTCCGTGACACCCCTCGGGGGGCTGCGTTTATCCCTGCTCGGAAATCAATCACCCCGCAGCAGCGGTTTAATGACAGCCGGCAATAAATTAGGATATTCCCCGGGAAGGCGCCGGTGGGCGGCAGAGCCGGGGCTCTCGGGCGAGCGGAGCCTTTGCCTCGCTTAATTATTTTGGTGCGAGCTTTAATCCTCGTTAGCCTGCTCGGTAACGGGGCTGCAGCCTCGTGCCCCTGGGCTGGGGATGGTACCGGAGCTGCCAAAGCTCCTCGGCCACTGTCACCCCTCACTGGCCACCCCCGGGGACTTCGCCGTCTCCTCCAGGGTGATTTTGGGTGAATTCAGGTTTTTGACTCGACGCCGGAAAGCATCACCGGGCACCACATGAAAAAAAGGGCTTTTATTTTTTAGAAAATGGGAAAAAATAAAACACCTTTCCCTGGCCAACCCCCCCTTGGAGGTGTTTTCAGTGAATTTAAAACCCGAATGCTGGAAGATTTGGGTTTTGGGGGAGCAGCCCCTCTGCCAGGAGGGAGATTTGTGCCTGTTTCCCCCCCCCCCCCCCCCCCATACCACCACCACCAGGCTCCACTGAAAGACGAGCGATGCTTTCCAGGCAGGAACTCCTTTATTTAAATATCAAAACGCACAGGTTAATAAAAGACATGGAAGGTAACGAGGGGAGGGGGCGGGATGACATCTTTATTAAAAACAGCTCGGGGCGAGGAGAGCTCTGTACACACGCTGTGCGCTGCCCGCCGCACCCAGGAGGGGGACACCGGGGGGGGGATGCTGGGGACACGGCCACCCCCAGCTCGCCTCCACGTGGCATTAAACCCCCTGGCTGCCCATAATGAGGAACCCAGGGAGGTGACAGGCATTAATTAATAGGGCCCTCGGTGGCCTGCCATGCCCCGAGCCGTGCGCCAGGCACTTGGAGCAAAACATGACCGGGATTGGTGTGTGTGGGGGGGGAGCTCTGCCTGCCATAAATCCCGCGACCCTCAAAAAGGAACCAGGCAGGCTGTGGATGGGGTAACAACAACCCCCCGGCCCTGGGGTGCACTCACCCAGCTCGCCCGAGGATGTGAACCCCCCCCCTTTTGGGACCGTGGAGGGGGTGAAAACGCAGCCGTCAGCCTTGCCGGAGCCGCGGTTGCAGCTGAGCCCGCTGCGGCGCGGTGGCTTCGTCGCCCACTCCACGGCCGAGCACAGCTGGGTGCCAGCTCCCCGGGGACACCGAGCACCCCCTGAGCTCACCCCCCCGTGCCTGCTGAAGCTGGCTCCGGGTTGGAAACGCCGAGGAGGGGCTCAGGGGTGTAAAGAAAGCGGCCGAGCTCTGCCAGCAGCAGGGCGAAGGGCGCTGCGCACGTGGGGAGCGAGCAGAAGGGGTTTGGTGCACAAATATTGGCACGGGCAGGCAGAGCCAGGAAAATGTCCCCACGGGGCACAGAGCCCTGCCTTGCGCAGCCCTGCCTCTTCCCCAAAGGGCTCCTAGATCGAGTTTGCCCCCAGGGGCTGCTGTTTCGGGACAGCGGGTGGGCAAATCCTGCCTCCCCGTCCTCAAAATCGCACCCGAGAGGCCGAAACCCAACTGAATTTGGGGTTGAAATTGAACCCACGGATGCAAAAAAAAAGCCCCACAGCGCTGGCAGCTCTGCAGGGCCAGCAGCAAGCGGCCGGGAGGAGCTGAGATTTGCACAGCTCATCACACCCGGGCCGTGAGATATGAGATCCACACCGCAGCAGGGACAACGGCTCAACATTTAGGATGCGCCCACGACGCGCGGAGCAGCTGCAGTCCCGGGGTTATTTCCTACCAGCCTGGAGGCTTGCTTTGCTCCCGTCCGGATTCACAAAGACCCCAAAAGAGCTGGTTGGGGTCTTCCAAAAGAGCAAAAACCCCGCTGGGACGGGCGTGCTGCGAGGGAATTGGCCCGCGGCGATGCCCTGAGCTCAGCGCTGCTGCTGGCACGCGCTCAGCCTGGCACGTGGCTCCGCTCCAAACACTCCTAAAGAGAAGGGACGGAGCAGGATGGATGCAGGTGGGCTGGGATTTTGGGAAAGCCGAGCCAGGTGGGGGCTTTACGCCTTGCTACATCTCACCACGAGGACTCGTGACCATCAGGCTCGTTGTCCCAAACGGAGCCGCTGACCTGGAGGCGGGCACGTGGCCGTGGACGCCCGCAGGGCGCTCGGGTCCCGCATCCGAGCGGCGCCCGCGTGCTCTTCAGCCTCCCCGGGGGGGGGGAGCCTTAAATAAACCACCTTAAAAGAGAATTTATTGGGAAAATAATAAAAAAAAAAAAAAAAAACAGCTTCAACAAAACCACCTCCCTGAGCCACACGGACTGGGCGCCGCTCCTCTGCGCCGCTGCCGGGCTTCCCTGGCCAAACCACATCCCAAAACTCAACGCAAAAAAAGGGGGTGCCACGTCCCGGCACGGGGTCCTGAGGTAGGTGCCAGGCGATGAAGCCTGGCTTTGGCTTTTCCTGAGCTGGTCGGCTGCCGCGGGGACAACGCTCACAGCCGGGGCTTGATCTGCAGCCGTTTGCCTGGAAGGAGGAAAGAAAAACAAACAAAAAAAAAGGTGGAAGGTGGAAGGTGTCCCACGGCGCCCTGGCTTCGTGCTCCACCTCCGGAGGGGGAAGGGGGGGCAGCGGGGATAATCTCACCTCTGCCACCACCTTCCTCCTGAGAGGCGTTTTCGGGGTCCCGCGAGGCCGCCCACGACAAGGTCCTTTTCCACTTGGTGCCACCTGGGAGGAAAAAAAAAAAAAAAGGGACAAATCGGGAGAATGTCATCCACCTCTCCTCCCTCAAAGGTGGCCGTGCCCCCAAAACTGAGACCGCAGCCAAAATTGGCTCCGGCGAGGATTTTCTGGCTCCGTGCTGGGCGCTGCTCCACCGCTGCCCTGCCAGCCCAACCTCGAGGACACGAGTGTCCCCCTGTGGTGCTCAGCCTGGTTGTGCTCCCCCCAAATGTCCCCAGCCTCTCGGTGCGGATTTGTCCCCTCTCCTGGGGCCGTGTTTCACCGCCAGATGTTTTGTGGTGGCTGGGATGGAGCTTGCAGCTTCCCCAAACCCCTCCGAACATCCTCAGCCCCCAGCAAGGGATGATGTGCACAGGTCCCTTCCCCACCACAGAAGACTGAATCGGTTGCAAAATCCCCAAGTTATGGGGAAAAAAAAAAGGTTAAATCTTCACCTTGCAGCATAAGGTGGCTGTCACAACCGGCCCAGGCACCCAGAGCACGCATCCGAGCCGCCGATCACCAAATCCCAGGCAGCAGAGGGAAAAATGAGAACCAAAACCCGCCCAGGGGGGTTGGGGGGGGCTGCGGAGCCGATGGGTTTTGCCACCTGGCGGTGGTGAGGAGACTGTGGCAAATCCCAATTCTGGTGCCTCGAGGCCAGGAGGGTTTGGGGATTCGCTTGGGAACAGCGCTGCTGCTGCCATCTAGCCGAGGGCGGCCGGGCCCCGTCCCGAGGACGCTGAGATTTGGGGAGGGGGGGGGGGATGAAAGCTCAGCCACCCCCAGCATCCCCTCCAGGTGCTCTGGGCGAGGACTTTTTGCTGTTTCAGAGCGGGGAGGAGGTGGAGAAGGCGAAGCTTCCTCCCCCGGGGGGATTTACACCGCCGCCGGGCAAGCTCCGCTTTGGTTTTCAGCCCCGCTTTGGTTTTCACGGGGACTTTCCGCTCTCGGGTTCCAGCTGCTGCCCTGCTCCCAGAGGGAGTCCCCGGGGGCTGGGTCCCCCCCAGCGCCGTTTCCCATCCAACCCTTGGAAAAAGCAGGGGAAGAAACCTCTTTTTTTGGGAGCCTGCCAGATGCGAGGAACAGCTGGAAGCAAAGGAGCAACGAGGGACGGGCGCGGAGGAAAGCAAACCCTGCCTCCCCGTGCCCGCTGCGCCTAAAAGGGTCCCAGATGCCCCTACAGAGCCCAAACCTCACCAAGTTCTCCACCCGGAGAAGTCCCTTCTCATTTGGGATTTTAGGAGGAGAGCAGAGAGGAGGAGATGGAGAGGACCCAGCCCAAACCTCGTCCAGATGTTCTGGTCATAGACTGGAGAATAAGCAGCACACAACAGGCTCTGGTTTGACCCCTGTTAATCAATTTGGGCATCCAAAGCACCCCCGTTGCAGAAATCCTACAAAAGGGGTGTCCCCAAGCCAACCCGAGCACCGGGAAGCCCACGAGCACCACGTCCCCTCGGCGGGGAAGCGTCAGGTCACGTCGGTGAGCTCTTCTTCCCTTTTAAACTTGGGTAACCAAACTTGCTGGGCGCCGTGGCAGTGATACATGGCTCCGGAGCTAATGTATGTAAAATAAAGAGGGCTCATTTAGCACCTTTCCACCCTTAATATAACACCCATACATCAGAGGGCTGCAGAGCAGCCACGACGGCCGCGGCCATCAGTCACCCTAATGCGGTTCGAGGAGCGGCGGGGCGAGCCACCCGCACCCCGCTGAGCCTCTCAGGGCTCTCCCAATTTTCCAGGTGACCCCAGCATCCCTAAAATTGGGGCCACGGGCACTATAATCCCATGGGAAATGGCAGCAGAGGAGCGGGGCCGCTGCCCAAGCAGCCTGATAGGGGAGCACCAGCATCTCCGCATTGCTGCCCCGCGAGGATTGCAGCCCCAGTCCGAGGGGAACCCTACAAACGGCTCAATTCCCCCAAAGGAGCCCGAAGAAACTTCCTTAGCTCGTTTTCCTACAAGCGGCACGAGAGCCCACGCTCTGCAATTCAAAGCAAATATTGTGACGGAAGGAGAAATCGAGATTTCTTTGGGGGGAGAGGAAGAAAAAAAAAGGAAAAGAAACAAACACGAAGCTGATTTCTACATCGACCACAATGAACTCCCTGACTCCTGTACGAGGTTGCACGGAGCCCAGCTCTGATTTTCCGAAAATCCCACAATCACCGAATTCTGCTCTATCCGATTCGTGGAGCTGAGCTCCGGTTTTCAAAGTCTTCCTCCGAAAAATCACCACGAGGGTGGAAAGACGCGGCGGCGCTACGGGAATGAAAAAAAAAACCCACGGTGGGTTGCAGAAAGGGCAGCCAGGTGAATCGGGGCCGGTTTCTCACCTCCGACTGCAGGTAGAGGAGATGCTGCCCGTGAAAAGGGGCCGGGGGGACCTCGCCACGCCGTCGGCCCCGCAAACCCAACTCCATTTTCTGCCTGTGCGCACGGCGGATCCTGCAAATGGCGCGATCAATCTCGGGGCGCATCTCGCGCGCCTTCCGCTCCTTCCCTCCCCTCTCCCTTCCACCCCCCCCTTGCGTTTCGGGAGCGACACAATCCATCTTGCAGGAACCCAGGTATATCATTTCTAGTTAGCGAAAGCCGGGCTAAGAAACCCCTTTTTCATTACGATGATTGAACTGCTCCCGAGGAGAGGCGCGGGGCTGGAGCATGAGCCCTCCGCGCGGAGCCGAGCTGCTTTTGCTGAGCTTGTCAGCCTCGCCGGAGAATTAGGACTTCCAGCGCTCTTACTTCTGATGAAAATCAACATTTATTTTGCCTAAGCCTAAGAAGGTGTCAGGCAGACGGAGAAACTTGCCACTCTTCGCCGGGAGAAGGGAGTGAAAGGAGGAAATCTAATAGAAATATATTATCAAGTCCGAGGAGTGGACACGGCAGTAAATCACGCTTCAGGTGGCACCATTATATTTTTCAATAAAACCCGGCCTTCCCCCAGACGCATCCTCGCCGAGCGGCTCCAGCTGCACCCACCAAGTTCAACAAAATCCGCTTCAGCCAGATGCTGAGGGAAGGGGGAGAAGGGACGGGGGAGTTTTAGGGGATTTGAAGGGACGCTGCCAGCGGGGAATCCCCCGGGACGGGGGGACAAAAAGGAGGCGGCTTTGCTCCCTGTCCCCCAATCCTCTCCCTGCTCGCTGTTGAGTGCTGAAAAATGCTTTTTTTCCCCCCGATTTGTGAGGCTGGGAGGCAGCTGGGGTAAAGGATGGCGGCAGGAGGTGTCCTGCATCCACGGGGACCGGGCAGGCGGTGGAAGGTGCCCAAATCCCGAAGCGATGGGATGCGGGGAAGATGGAGAGCACGGCAAAAGCTCGCTAACAATTTTCCAAACTCCTCCATCAAAGCCTCGCCAGAGAGCTGGCTGTTGTAGGGATGCCTCCTCTCCAAGACCAGGCTAATGAGAGGGCTGCAATTAGCAGGAGAGCCGCGCTTCGTCAGCCTCCCAGATACTCAGACGGGAGCAGCGGGGGGCGAAGGGGATGCTCGGGGCGCCGCGGCGCATCCCGGCACCTCCCTGCCCACGCACGGCCCAGGTGGAGAAATTCCTGCCCTTCTCCCCCAAATCCCACGTGTATTTTTTTCACCCATCCAGGATAAATATCCTTTTTCTGCTCCCCGGTGACTTGAGGGGAGCCCGGAGGCTGAAGCTGCCTCCGGAGCAGCTTTTTTTCCTGCCGCTGAGTCAGCTCCGGAGGAACTTGGGCTGAGGGAGGCCTTTTTTTTTTTTTTTCCTTTTTTGCAAAGCCCAAGGACAAAAGCAGGGATAGAAAGGCCGGCAGCAAAGGGCTAAGCCCCAGAATTTCCAAGAAACGGGTTTTCAGATGGAAAAAAAGCAGCTTGCTGGGGGGTTTTGATGGTTTCCCGAGGGGCGTCTGCAGCACTCTCCAACTTTCTCCACTCCTCCTCACGTTTTTAATTTAGCTAGAAGGTGCCTGGGCAGGAGGGGGCCCTCTCCTGCCACCTAATATCAAGTTTTTATCCTCAAAGACAACACCAGGGCTGCCTCCCAACCCCTACAAAATACAGAGAGCGATTTTCCGTGCCTCTGCATGCAGCGAAAGTGTGCAGGAGGGAATAAATTATTGCGTCGGGCAGGAGCACTGCACGCAGAGAGGTGCTGCTGGGGATGCACCAGAAAAACCAGCAGCATTTCGGTGCGGAGAGCAGGCTGAGACCCCAAATCCTCCCTCCCCAAAGGGGACCCAAGCATCGAAATGTAAAGTTTGCCAACCAGACACGAGCTACAGCAGTGCTGGAGGAGTTTTGGTAGGTCACGGGCACCACAATGATGTGGAATCATCTGGTGGTTTGGGTACGGTCGGGTATGGTGAACATCTGCCCTTTCCTGCCAAGCTGAAGGAGATGGGATTTCATCATCTCATCATCGTCAAGGGTTCTTCCATCTCCAGCTTTCGGGTCATTAAATAATTCAGGGGGGGATGACAGGGGTTCCAAGTGGCAGCCCGAACGAGAAGGGTCTTCAGAAATCCTAAGCAAAGTCTGAAAGCCCTGGTCTCCAGACCCTCAGACCCAGGAGGATGAGACCCTAAAAAACGGGTAGAAAATTAATATGGAAGGAGCAGATTTCAGTCCCGGAAAACAAGAGAGACTTGGCAGGTCTGAACCTCGCCTGCCAATCAATCGATAAGGAAAGAGGATTGGAAACGTGCAGGCAGCGAGGTGCGGGCGGGCAGTGAATCAGAAAGGGTTTTTTTTCAAGTGTGGGATGAGAAAGGGCGATTCTGATTCAGACGGAGAGCCCAATTAGAAAAAAGTCACGGCGCTCATCAGCTTTACTGGAAGTTTCGAATAAATTGGCCGCTTTGCAAGAAGGGAATTAAATAAACATCAGTGGAGTTTCTTAACTCTCGGACCTTCCATCTCAGCTGTCTGTCCAGGCTGGGAGCATCCAGAACCAGGAGACGGATGCTTGAAGCCAGCACCCGGATAAAACAGGATGGATAAGAACAACCCAAGGCTCTCCTGCTGTGGGGACCACCCTCAAACAGCCCCCAAACCCTCAGTGGTTTTGGGTCCCCAAACCCAGCACCTGCTGGTTCGGGGAGGAGGAGATGGGATTGCTAAGGACCCGAGCAGAGCCGGCACGTTACCGGGAAAGCAATCAGCCCTTGCCCTGCTCGAGGGATGGCTGCAGCTCGCTACCCGCAGCTCGATCCATTTGGCATGAGGAAAGCAATTAGGTTAGAGGTTTGTTAATTCAGTTATGAAAGAGTTTGGAGGCTCTCTAATTAAACTGCCTGCCCGACGGGGCGTGCATCAGCCTGGGGCTGGTGAGGAGCAGGAGAGCCGGGCGCGCACAGCAGCATCGCGCCGCTCACCGTCACGGGGGAGATCTGCTAAGTGCCAGGAGAAGATCCAGGAAGGTCCCACGAAGGTCTGAGCTCCCCCTGAGCCTTGCTGGCTGATAACTACAAGACAAGAGGCTGTAGGAAGGAAGATGGGTTCTCCTGCTCATGCTCAGCTCACCATCCGGACCCTCTTAAGTTATCCTACCAGAGCAGAAGACCGCAGAGAAAGGAGGTGAGCCATTCCGTGGGGTCAAAACCTTTCCTCGGCTCTCCATCGGTCTCCTCACCTCTCCCAAACTGGTGGAGGACCCGGCCAGGTGTGTGCTTCGGTGTCCATGAGGTGTCCTGAGCCAACTCACTGTCCTCTATCCCACGTCCCCTATTAGATGATCCACTGGTTTGAGTTTCTCATTGAGTTTCTCGCCCCTATATGAGCATGGAGCAAGCAGGGGTAGAGCAAAGATTTGGCGAGTTATTGCCCAAAGATTTGGGGAGTTGCTAGCAGGAGAGGCAGAGCCCGTTTTGGGAGGTGATCCCACCCAAAGAAGAGACCATGGAGGTGGCCTCAACCAAAGAAGAAGCCACAGAAGCAGACCAGATGTATGGCCACTGCCTCAGCACTTCCCCATGGCCAAGGTCCTTCCAAAAAGGGGCAATGACCCCCACCAGGAGAGCCAAGATCTCTGCACCGCCACCAGCCAGGACTCAGATTCCCAGAGAAGTCCTGGAGGTAACCGGGATGGAAGAGAGAAAATTGATTTTTTTTTTTTTTTTGGTCATTTTTTTGGCCACAGAACTGGTTATTTGTTTATTTTTTGGCCAAAGAAGAGCAGGTTAATGGGGAATTGTGTTCTTCAACCACCTGCCCTCGAATAATTGCTGCCTTCGGTAGCTGCAGGTGGAGCCAGACCCTCGGTGGAAGTTCCCAAGGAATAATGGATCGATATAAGCAAGGGCATAAAAATTGTTTCCTTAGGTCAACAAAAGGCTTCAGCTTTATCATGACGAAGTCTAAGTTCAGTGCTAAGGCGTGCAATAAATGTTTCATTAGCGGTGCTTTTCGGGGTTTTGCTGGCGCTGTAAAAACCTCTTTGATATCTACGTGGCGCACCTGGAGCCCTCAGGGTCCCCAGTACAGAAAGATGGGGACGTACTGGAGCGAGTGGAGGCCACTGAGATGGTTGGACCATGAGGAGATGCTTGGGACAACGCTAAAAAGACAGTTCCTGGTATTTTATCCACGATAACGGATAACCAGACCCTACCAAGAGGAGCAAACGACTTGGTCCTGCTGGGATCAACGCTGGCAGGACGCTGGCTCCCTGGGACACCCCCCTCGCTCCCGAGCCTTCCATCACCAGCCCCAGAGATGCCTTCTGTAGGGTTTCAGGGCATTTTTTGCCACGTCAACCCAAAGGGCTGGTTCTCATCTGCCTCGTCCAGCCGCCAAAACGCAGAGCTTTGGGGCAAACAGCGCGCCCCGGCAGGAGCAGCGTTGAAGGCGATGCTGCAGGTGGTGGAGACCCTCCACGAGGCATCCCACCACCAGGATTTGCGTGGAGGAACCAGCCCCAAACGTGGGCTGGGAGCAGGAGGTGTTCAGACCGGGGTCCAGCCCCATGGGGTTGCAGCAGGGCGAAACGGGATCGGGATCAGCCCCGGCGGCAGCGAGCACGGCGCGGGTTCGGGCAGGGAGGGCGGCGGAGAGGATTTGTGTTCTCCAAGTTATTCCTCCAGAAGTGAAAGCTGTAAACAAAACTGGAAGCGCTGCACCTCGATGAATTCCTCCGAAGCCAAAGCGTTTTTGAGCGTGCTCAGCGGAGCCGTTAAAAAAGACTGTAGCGAGCATCTTCCATTAACGTTACGACCGTGAAATATGACAATAAAATGATAGCCGTATGGTCGCAAATTTGCAGCCCGCCGAGTTGCTAGGGGTTTATCGTCACTCAAACGTGCAGAGAGCTGTAAAATGTTTACAGAAAGGGTCGTTTGCAGCTATAAAATCCTCTTTTCTCTCCTAAACAAGGCTGAGTGGAGCCATTTACAAACCCCTGAATGTTCATCGGGGGAGAGGGGAACATCTGTTCTCTCCAGGAGTTTTCCGTGATCTTCTCGAACAAATTAACGAAAATGGGTGCTTTCTAATTAAATTAGCACTCGATTGGAATGGTTTGCATTGGTGCGCTCGCTGACAATTAGCGCGGGGAGGCCAGTTAGGCTCCGGCGCAGGCTATTTAACTGGGAGGTGAAATATGGAGGAGCCCATTACCTGCACGATGCTCGCGCTCCCTCCTGCCTCTGCCCTGAGAACGAAACGTGACGAAGGATGGGGAGGCACCGAGAGATGTCCGGGAGCTCGTCCCAGGCACCGGGGTCTCCATCTGTGGACTCACGGTGGGTCTGTCCCCACGTGAGGCCAGCATCGAGCTCAGCACCGCCTCCCTCCTTTCCAATCCCCTTTTTATACATCCCAAGGCTGCGGACGTGCACCGAGACCCCGTAAGATCACGGTGAGCCTGTTGCCCAGAGCTGGACCCTAAAAATCATCCCCAAACACCTGCCCCACCGGCACCTTCCCTCCTGCACGCGCAGCCGGTGCTTTCCTCCTTTCCTCCCCTATTTTCCAGTATTAAAAGGGCATTTTCTGAAATTGTGAGCGTTTAACCAAGCCATTCAGATCACTCCGTAATAACAACCTGTCCTCCTCCTGGTTTCCTACCCCACCAATTTGCGTGTCACCCTCAGGGTCTGCAAGCAGGAACGGATTATTAGCGCCGCGCCCCCCGTTACGGGCAGAGCTGCCCCTCGGGGAGGGCACAGATCCCAAAACCGCATCGCAGACACCCAGAGCCATGTGAGGACCCATCCTAACCGACCCAAATATACCCTCACTCCTGGCTTTACAGGTGATTTGGGCACTGTGAATCATTTAGATCCTTTAGCACCACCAGCAGCCTCATCCTGCACCCTCCTGGGATGACCAGGATCAAACCTGTTGGTGGCCAGGGCTCCTTTTCTCTCCTTAGGTGATGCTTATCATTTTCCCCTTTGGTCCCTTGGTGTGTTAGGATGAATCTTTAATCACCAAACACATCCCAGCACCGGGCAGAGGCAAACCTGGGTGCCCAGCAGCATCCTCACACCTGCTCCCGGACCGACGGCGCACGATCGCTGCATCCCCCTGGCAGGGAAACTGCTTCCTCATCAGATTCTTTTACAGACATCTGCAACTCCTTCCCTGCTTTCCTTCCCTTTGGCTCCTGCTTCACTGATTCCCTCCTGCTTTTTATATTTTTTTCACAGTCAGGTCAACCAGCTGAAACGTTTCCCCGAGTTTTACCCAAAATTAAAAATGCCAAGGCGGGAGCTGCTCGCTGTCAAGCGTACCAAGTTTTGCTCGTCCTAAAACTGAATTTTCTCGTGGAGGTCCGGAGACCACAGCCTTTTGTGGGTCCAGCAGTAGGGCAAGGCATCACCGCACCCCTCTGAGACCCCCTCTCTCCTACCTGGGTCTGCTGGGGTTATGGGAACAAGACTGGATCCATCACTGGGTAATTTATAGGATAAGGAGGAAGCCACCGAAGATAAAAGGTGGGGACAAAATTCTATGGTGTGATTTCAGGAGCAGTGAGAGAATCGGTCAGTATCAGGGCTGCTGCCCCTGTGGGTACAGAGATGCGAGTCCCAGTTGTCATCCCAGTTTGGGCTCCCAGTAAACTGGTTTGGGGACTCATAAAACCCACCGATCCCATAAAAACACACGGGAAAAGCCACAGAGCTTCCTACCTGGCTCGTCCCCTGGCTCGTCCTCGTCCCTCTCCACTTTGCAGCCCTCGTCCCCGGGGGAGGCGGAGGACAGGAGGGAGATGAAGGAGGGCAATTTTTGGAGCCGGCTGCTTTGCGAGGCGTCCACGTCTCTCCAAAACTTCACATCCTGCTCGGCGCCGGAGGGGCCGGGCACTTCCCCGTCATCGCAGGGCTGAGATGGGTGGTCCCTGGCAAAATGCGAAGATTAATAACGAAAAATGAAGCACTCAGCATCACGTGCACGGGAAGAAGCTGAGGAGAACCGCTGGGGACGCGGAGGCTCCATCCCGGGCTGCCCCTTGTCTCTGATTTCTTGGGAGCCCAGCTAACGTGACAGTCGGGCTTGCTTGACATCTCTGGTGACGGTGCTAAGAAAGGAAAAACCTCCGGGGCAGCTTTCAAACGCTTCGAGCTGGCCAGGGGCGTGCTCCCTTCCCCGTGCAGGATGCCAGGAACCGAGCCGGGGCCGGGAACGGGCGCAGGATGCCCCACGCTCATGCCTCCTTACCTAAAAAGAGCAAGGAGCTATTTTACACCTCATTCACACGAGGGACGTGAGCTGGGTGTCATTCCAAGGCTCTTCTGTCACCCGGGATAAGTCCAGAGCCTGCCGAGAGCTCGTCCCCTCCGCGACCATACAAGGCAGGGCTGGGATGGGGACCAGGACCGGGCCGGCACCGTGGCCGGGGGCATCTTGTAGGGTCCCCCGTGCCATCCCAAATCCACCCCATCCTGCTGCGGAGGGGCGAAGCAGGCAAGCTGCTCTTTCCTCCTCCTGCTAACCAGGACTTTTAGACAGGTTGGGGGGCTTTTAAAACCCACGTTTCAGCTGGGTTTGAATTTTTGGTATGCTTAAAGCGGGTGACAGTGATGGTGATGGGTAGGGCGAGACCTGCCCATGGGCTGCGAGGAATTAGCACCGCCCCAGCCCTCCTCTTGCCCCCGTTCTGTTGGATGGGTTTTCTGCAGTGGATTCACCACCAAGGCTCCTCCATCTCCAAGAGGAAGGGCTGCAGAAACCCCAGAGGCCACGGACACAGGCAGCACCAAAGTGCCACCCAGGCTCCGACGGCACAAACATCTCACAGGGCACGAGGCGCAGGCAATCCCCCGAAATCCCCAAACCTTCTGCTCCTTTCCTACCTGCCCGTCTCCTCGCAGAGCCGCCGGCACTTGGAGGGGGGATCAGCGCTGTCCCCTCGGGGCTGACGTTTCTTCCGCGGGTGCAGCAGCTTGCAGCGGGCGCCCTGGGGGCAGACGCCCTTCTTGGCGAAGTCCGGGCAAACCAGGGTGTGCTTCTTCTTGCACTGCCAGGGAAAAGAAAAAGAGGGAGATGTTGGGAAGCGTGGCGACGGCTCCCTCCCGAAATCCTCACAAGGAGAGGGACATCCGCAGCACTCCCCGGGATTTGGGGACTTTTGGGGCACTTTTTGGCAGTGGGAAATGATGGAAGAGACGCTGGCAGGGCAGACGAGGCACCTCTGGATGTGATTTAATCCCCGAGACATCCAGCCCCTTGTTTCTCTGCGTGGCTCCTGTCTCACCTGAACGCCCGCACTGCAAAACCTCCTCGCTCCCGGGCTGCTCAGATGCCAAAATTTTGCCCGGGTTTGGGGAAAAAGCGGACAAATCCACAGGTAGAGAAACACGGCGAGGGGTTGCAGCGCAAAATCACGGGCTCACGGGGCTCCTGCCCTTTGAATACCCTCAAAGTGAAGCCGTTTGGGACCAGCCCCCTGCGGTGACCTCGGGGACGTGGCGGCAGCCCCGCTGAGCCGCCGGAGCGGTGGCAGACCGAGGGGTCCCCGCTCGAAAGGGCAGCGGGGCCGGCAGCTCGGTGGCCCCAGGGGAACGCCGACGTCGGCGGCGGAGCGAGGAGCTCGTCTGCTGGAGGCCGGGGAGGTCGCCAACGCGGCAGGAGGGCTGGGATCTGGACAGACACACGGACACCGGCTCTGCGGAGGTGGAAGAACCGGGGAAAAGCCCCGCGGGGATCAAGCCAGACGTGGAAAATTCATAGAAACATCTCCCTGCGCTCCCCTCCTCTATTTCTATGAGCTGCCATGAGGTTGCAGCAAGTAAATCTCTAACCCAACGCGTAATCCGAAAGTTGAACTTCTCCAAATAGTGCCCAGAGTTTAGCACTACTCTATTTTTTTTTTTAATAAAATCCTATTTTTGCCCATGGATGGGTGCTGGAGAAGCACACAACTGGGCAAAATCCGCTCTGTGCTTGGTGCCAGCTCTCAGGAGCTGGTAGGATCATTAAATCTTATCTTTAGAGCGCCATGCAAGAGGGAGTGCATGAAAATCACCTCCTCCAGCACCCAAAGCTTCTCTCGCCCTGGTTAAGCAGCCAATATCTCAGCAAATCTAGAAAACACCCGCTTAAATCGAGGGAAGTTTGGGCAAACAGCTTTCCTTTTCTCCCCGCCTTCCTCCCAACTTGCAGTGCTGCAAAACCCTCCGGCTGCCGAAGTCGTGGACCACCAGCAAGGGCTTGGAAAAGGCACCAAGAGGACAGCTTTCGGGTCATTTTTTCCCAAAATGTTAGTAGCTGAGAGCAAACCCCTCAACCCGGGTGACGTCCAAGGCAAAACCAGACGTGGGAAGGAGAAGGGCAGCGGAAAGGGCCACGTGGATGCGCCACCCTTGCACTTGGCACTGCTGCCCCTACACCGAGGGATGACGGAGAACACCACAGGTTTGGGAAAAAGCCAGGAAACGTGGCTGTTTCGTCCCGTATCAGCTTGGAGGGGCCAAGGGACAGCGCCACGTGCGTCCCCATCCCCGTTAACACCTTGTGGTGGGAGCGGGAGCATCCCCAGCTGGTCGCTGGCTCCCCGGCGAAGGCAGACTTAATATTAAGAAAACAAACCGCCCGCGACTAATTCGGGTCCCCGGCTCGGTTTTCTAATGACTTTTCCTCGCTGCTCTCCGTGCCAAACACGCTTGGCCTTCCTCTCACGGTGGCCCTGCTGGCTGTCCGTCCGTCCCCGTCCCTCAGCACCGGGTCGGGGCTGCAGGGAGAGGCAGGGAATTGCTTGCAGCTCGCGGGGTCCTGGGGAGGCAGCTCCTCCTCGGCTCCGGGCTCAGAGGAGAGGGTGGAAAAGCCCCCTCTATTTATTTATGGGAGGGAAGGGGCAGCTCTTTTCTTCATGCCCCTCATGCCCTAAAGGCAGGCGAAGGCGAGGGTTGGGGTTACTGTAAAGCTGCTCGCCACGTGTCGGCCGGGGTGAAGCAGCGCTGGGGCTGCGGGGTGGCAGGAGCCACCCGATCCCTTCCACCTGTCGGGGAGGCTAATTATACCCCGCGGGACCCCCGCCAACGGGCAGGTTGGGCCATAAAAAGAGAAAAAGCATCTGGCTCCTTTCTCCAGGCAAGAGAAAACCCAGAGCAACCCCCCCCAAAACGCCCCCGGGGAGAAAGCCAGCGGCTGCGTCGGGCGCCCGGGTGATGCCACCACGGTGGGGACACCCCATGGAGCGGGGTCACCCCATGGAGAAGGGATGGGGACGAGCCCCAGGGGGAGCTTCTGCTGTTTCAACCCCTTCTACCATCTCCCTGTTCTGGGGTTTCCCCTGCAGCCTGCAGCAGCGGTGCCCGACCATGGCACGGTGCCCGCTGGCAGCCCCGCGGCCGGGACTCCTCCCTGGCTGCCAGAGAGCCCTGGGTGAAATTCGAGGTGCTGCTCAACACCCAAAAAGCCTTAAATGGCCCCCGGCCCCATCACACAGCGGGAAGGGGTCGGGCAACAAGGGTTATCTGCAGAGCGCTGCCTTCTTTAGCCCGGACCTGGCAAAGGAGGAGGCAGCAACTGGCAGGGCCGGTGGAAGAGCCTCGCTCAGCCCCGGGAATGCCGTTAATGAACATTTTCCATCACTGCCCTTGGCAGGAGGCTGGGGAGGGAGGGAGGAAGGTGAAGCTGGGTTACTGGGCCGACCGGCGAGCGCCCGCTGACCCCACGGGGGGAGCAGTGGTCCCGTCCAGCTTGGCATTCCCGGCTCCGCTCCACCAGCGGGCCCTGCCCAGGTTGAACTTCTCAAATATCTCCGGGCTCGTCTCGCCCTTCGCTCCAGCCCTTCTGCTCCGGTGCCAGGGGACAGCAGGTGACACGGGGAACAGCGGCTGGGCAAGAGAGCAAACCCCTGGTGCCTCCTTGCCCTGCTCTTCTCATCTCCTTGGGCTCGCATCCTTCTCTCCAGAGAGCGCGGCTCCTCGCTGGAAACCCAAAGCGCTGCTGTGCCAGCAGGGAATTCCCCTTCTGGGGAAAAGGGAGCCTCGAAAGCCCAAACTGCGCCCCAAAAGCCAAGCATCTCGCTCTGCTGGAGCTGTTAGAGCTCCGGGGTGCAGGATTAACAGGCTGGATCGATGTCAGGCTGCCTTCATGCACCTCTTACCCGCGACTTCTCGCTGGAGGTGGCGGGGCTGCTTTCCGACGCCGCTCCGAGCTGACAGCCTGTAAACAGTTTTTTTTTGATGGCTTTTTTTTTTTTTTCTATAATTGGCTGCAGATGGGAGCAGCCTTAAAAATTCCAGCTCCCCGGCGTTAAAACCTGGAGGACAATGCAGCCGGAGCATCATGTGTGTGGGGGGGGAATAATAACGGGGGAAATTTAGCCAACGCATGGAGCGGTGCTTGCGCCTTTTTGTCTCCAAGCTGCAAACAGCCCAAACCAAGGCTATTTGATGCTGTTTTATCATTTCTTCCCGGCAGGAAAAGGCTGGCGGGGAAGCAAGGAACTCCTAGAGATGGAGGCTCTCTAGGATTTTGGATCTATCTGCTCTCTAGGACCTATCACAATATGAACAGGACTGTGGACATAGGTCGCTAACATCCATCCAGGCACAGCATGAAGAGGTGCTCAGAGGGACACTCATCCCAAAGCCAAGCTGCTGTGGTGCTGGCAGGAGTAAAAGTGCCTCCGGAGCAAGAATGGGATGGCACCTCTGAAATCACAGCTATTTAAGAGGCAGGAAAACAGCTGGGATGGATTGAAGGGGTGAGGAAAAGACCTGTCCCTGCAGCGTGCGCCGTCCCGGCATGGTCCAGCCTAGATATAAATGACCTAAGGGTTGGGTTTTGTTCCACATCCCTTCTCGTCAACCCCATTATGGCTCCCTTTCCATCATTGTTGACTGTTTCTTCTTGTCTTGCTCCTTCCTGGTTTGGAGGCGTTGTTTTGCTGGTGCAAAATAAAATGCACGTGGCATTTTGGGCTCAGCGAGCATCTGCAGGGCCGGCTGTCCTGCAGCATCTTCCCCCTTGCTGCCACCACTCCCCGACGCTTTCTCCTCTGCGTCTGCTCAGGCTTGCCCAGTGCAGGGACTTTTTCAGCAGACAGGTCCTGTTACCGGCCAGATCCCTCCTTCTGCCAAAGCCCAAATGGGAAATGCCATGAATGAAAGAACGGTGAAATGTGCAAAGGGAAGAATTCACGCAAGGAACTTGAAAAGCTGCAAAATTCCCCTCCTGGAGCAGCCAGCAGCAGCGTCGCGGTCCTAGTTAACGTCAGGCAGGAGATCTGGAAGCAGAGCATGAGCTGGCAGGAGCTGAGATCAGGGAGGCAAAGCATCACGGGATCCGTTAGCAGAAGCCGACACTTGAGCTCGTGGTTTCCAAGCCAATGGCCCTTGTTTTGGAAAAACTCTTTGTTTTGGAAAAAAAAAAAAAAAGGAAGGGAGAGCTTGAAATCTGCAGCCACTCGATGCCCCGGGAGTTCGGTGACACCGCTCGAAGGGTGACAACAGCACTTGACAAACTGCCCCACGAAGCACCGCAGCCCGGAGCTGCCGTTTGTGCCGCGGCCCTTGGCAGGCTCCGTGTAATTGGAATTTTCCATGTAGCAAAATGATGTCAAAGAGCAGTTAACCTCCCCGGCGTGAGTGCACGCGACAGCTCCGAGCAGGAGCCCGAGTACTGTAATTGAGCATTTCCAATGCTTTTTCTTTTTTTTAAATTTAATTCTCTCTCTTCCCTCGGGAATTGCTGCCGGCCGGTCCCACCGCTCGCTCCCAGCTCCCTGTGCGGAGCCGCAACAAGCAGAGGTTGGATTTTCCAGGCTTGGCTTTTGTCCGAGTCCTGGATCAACCTGGAGGACAGCCACATGTCTCTGATGATGCTTTCTGACATTATATACCCAAATATAAATAAAATATATATAAATAAAAAATAAATAAAAAAGCGAGCCTGGAAGATAGAGGAAAACCGACCAGCCACAGCAAGCACTTTGGCCCTACTCCAACCCCAAAGCAGCAAGGGCTGGTAGAGACATGGTGAAAGCGAAGCCATGGATGTAAGGAGGAAGGGGAATCCCAGCTAAAGAGCAAAGACCTGCAAAGACCAGCAAGGACACCCACGTGGGAATGCCTTCAGCATTTAATTATTTCCTCACTGCTTTGCTGAGCTTGTTCAGGAATGCCATTTCCATCAAAGCCCCCTGATAACTTCATCCTTTGCATCTCAAAGTCACAATGGAACCAGTTTCATATGGAGAACCTATCAATGTTTGACATGGAGAGCCCCTAACCCCTCCATTACCAACCCCAAATCTTTACTGTTAGGGACGTAGCAAGCCAGAAACCCACCGTACATCCCCTACAATGGGGTCTGCATCATGAGCAGCCTTTCAGGTGGCCCGAGGAAACAGCTCACGGGACGCAGAGATCATCCGACAGCAGAGAACAAGTGGGAGCAAAGGGGAACACCAATGCAGGAAGCAAAGACGACGTCTGCCCCGCTTTGTGTCCGCCTCTACAGAAGTTCAGGCTGAAATCAAGAACTCTCTGCCTCGTCAGTAGATTCCCAGCCGGTAGCAGTGATTCAGTGACTGCTTGCCCCCAGACTTCCTAATTTTCATGTTTTGTGATGCGTCTTCTTCTACAAAGATATTAAAGCGCGAGAGAAAAAAAATCGCAGGCCAGTATTTATCTAGGCACTATTATCAACTAGCCCGGGCTATTAAGCAGTTCGAGTTTGCCCTGATAAGCAACATCTTTAATGTAAGCATCTGAGTGCTGTTGGAGATACTACAGTTAAATTAAAGTCGCAATAAGAGCCCTCATTATGCCATTACAGAGTACGGTAAATAAGATGCAACTGGAAACCCACAAAGATTTCTGCACAGATACGTGGGTAGGATGGGGCCGGGAAGAAACCTGATTAGTTTTAAAGCTCCGCTGCAGGTTACAAAGCTTTTTGAAGAGAAAGATGCCATCACCAGCGTTCAGGTTTATCACTTTATCAGTAGCACAGCCCTCGGTGCTGTTTTAATTTCAGCCAAGAATGCTCTGGTGTGCAAAGAGAAGCTACCGACTTCAGGCTGAAGTCCGGCGAGTGTGGATCACCCCGGGCATTTCTCTCCAGCAAGCTCAGCACATCCCAGTGCAGAGCTAAGGAATAGTCCTGGGTCTCTGTCCTGGCACAGTTCTGGCACTAAACACTTCCCCAAATTGCTGTTTATCCTGTCCAGGCAACTCAGCAAGGTCTTAAACTGCAGAACGCTGCGGGCATAGAATGGCAGAGGTTGGAGGCGCCTCAGGGCCATCAGGTCAACCCCTGCCACAGTAGGGGCCTACAGCAGGGTGCCCAGCCCTGAGGCCTGGTGGGTTCAGGGAGCCCCCAAAGAGGAGTCCCCAGCTCCTGGTCTAGGGGGTCCAGTGCTCTGTGGGGGCCAAGGGGAGCCTCCCAGGCTCCAGGCTGGGCCCGTGGACTCCACTGATGGCCCCGTGCCCTCCTGAGCAAAGCCTGGCCCCAGCCACTCGCACCTCCCTGCAGGGCCGCAGGGACGTGGGGGAGCTCCCCCAGTGCCTCCTCCTCTCCAGGCCGAGCAGCCCCAGCTCTCGGGGTCTCTCCTCATGGCAGGGGGGCTCCAGGCCCTCCCAGCACCACGTACTGAAAGACATTTGTGTGTTTTGGGCCTACACTTCCAGGGGAGAGGAGATTTCCGCCTCTCCCACAAGGACTCCCCGTCCCCAGCGAGGCACCCAGGTCCCTGCCTTCTTGAATCGAGCCTGGCTGCTGCTTGTGATCTTAAGAGCAGACACATTCACCATCATTACTAAACCTAACTACTAAACCTAACCTTTCCCCCCCCCCCCCAATAAAGAATTTACTTACTAATCAGTTTGTCGACTGAAAATTCCTGCTACACATCACAAGAGAAAAAAAAAAAAACAAACACCACACAACAAATTAAATGGGCAACTGTAGCACGCAGAAAACATCTGTCAACCGAAGCCAAAATTAAAGATAAATGAAATGAAGTTGCCTTTGCAGATGATTTTCATACAGCTGCAGCGGACTATAAAAGAGCAATCAAAGGCAGCGCTGCCTCTCAGCTAATTCTGAACAATGGGAGAAGGGGAACTGCAAACCTCCTGTGGCACCCCAAAGAGGGGGCTGGAGAAATCTCACTGTGGTGCTGTGTGGGCAGGCCAGCAAGCACCAAAAATTGGCTGGAAGGTTTTGGTCCACTCAGCACACCACAAACTCACAGCTGGAACAGGCGAATACGTGGCTACTGTCTACAGATATGCCTAAAATATCACTAAAAAGTCCCAGTGAACTCAAGTCCTCAAGGTGATCCAGGTCAAAATGAAGGTGAGGGAGCTAAAAATGGGTGAGAATTGGAGGTAAAATCAGAAAATCAGCACCAGTGAGAAGGGTTAAAGGCTGAGCCAAGAGCACAAGGAGGGCAGCAGTCCAGAGGCTCTTGGACATGACCTGGGATGAAACCTCAAAGCTCCGAGCCAAGAGTTGGACTTAGTGATCCTCACGGGTCCCTTCCAACTCAGGATATTCCATGATTCTTTGAGAATCAACACTGTAAGACTTGGCCCTTGGTGAACATGAGCAAGCCCGGAGAAGACTCGTAGTCTCGAAAACCAGCCCTCGTGCACCCCATGCAAAGTAAAAGCAGGGGGCAAAACACCCTGAGAGCTGTTTCATGCATGTAAACAGCATTTCTGTAGCAAGGACTTGGCGTTTCTACCACCTGTCCTCCAGCTGAGCCCAAAACAGCTGCACACGAGTCAGAGATAAATTTCCGTCTTCAATGTCTCTTTCCCTCGCACGAGGGAGAGAAGGGGAAGAGAGGTTTCCGAGACGCTTTAATGCGACACCTCCTCACCGCTCCCTCCCCTGTTACAAGTGAAGAAAATGGATCAGCTCTTTAGAAGAAGCAATTTGCCGATGTCCAGACCCCTAAATGTCCAACCTTCGTGAACGCAGGCAGTTAATCTGTTTGAGGTTTGATTCTTCTAATAGGATCCCAAGTGAGTTTTATACTCGGCGCAGAATGTGTTCGGTGATGAGGTATGGAGCAGGGCAGCGGGGCTCAGCAAAGCCATCCTCGCTTGGGTAGTCCTAAAAGATTTGATCAAGGTGGAAGAGAAAAGGGAGATGTCCCTGAGCAGCTGAATAGTGGAAGTTTTTCTCCTCTTCCTCCCCCCCAATCCTTTGACCAGCTCACCCGATTCACTGATTTAGTGTTGATGAACACCCCGTTGCCTCCTGGTCATGATGAGAGGTCCATCAATCACATCACCATTTCCCTCTGCTCAGGTCCGGCCTCATCCTGAACGCATACAAGGTCCTGCTCTTCCCTACCCATCGCCGCAAGCGCATCCTGCCACCAGCAGCTCCCTCTGAATCAAAGGGGACTGGAAATTGGAAGCAGCTCTGATAGGATCATAAAAGAAATAAGATGGAGGTACGGCCAAAATAGAGAAAATTTGGGATGGCTCAAAGCTTAGCCTTCCCCGTACCCCTCCCCATGCTCACACCGAGTGGAGAGGTTTTATATTAAGGCTTCTTGCACTTCAAACAGCCCCCCTGGTAGCTGGGCATGGAGGAGCTTCTCAGCTTGATTGGGTCTAATTCAGCATAACAGCATCAGGGAGTTCGGAGATGAGCGCTTCAAGCCAGGAAATCTGCTCCTGCTGTGGCTGGTTCTCTCCAGGCATCAGCAGCAGGGCGATTTGAAAGAAAAACCATCTGAATTTGAAGCCTTTTTTTTTTTAAAAAAAAAAAAAAAAGTTAGTCTGTCCCAAACTAACAGCATAAGCCAAATAATCCACATGGGAAGCAGCTGCTTGAAGTCTCACGGAGTATTTGAAGGGCCTCCAAGATGCCAAAGACCCACAGGTACAAATTTGCCACCCAGAAAAGTGATCCAGAAACACAGATGGAGAATATGGCCCCTCTTAGTCCTAGCACATCTGGATGGGAAAAGGAAGGCTGGGAGGAAGCTTTCCTGGTCACCAGTCCCAGTGCTCTCCTCTGCAATCCCCAGCGCACCCAAAACCTCTCCCAGATCCACCGTGGCCCTGGCCAGGACCAGCTTTGAAGCGATGACAAGAAGGAGCAGTCTGAGGCTTTGGGATTTCCACAGCCAGAAGATATTTAACAATTCTCTATGTTTTTTTGTTTTTTCTCATCCAGGGCTGATTTGTCCGCGTGCTTCTCTGAAATAGTAGCTCCAAGCCCTGAAGGAAGCAGCTCCCGTCCCACCGCCAGCCCTGACACGGTAGCAGGGACCTGAAGGAATGGCACAGCCTCAGGGACAAAGAGCCCAACCCAGCTTAAGAGCTAAATGGAGAAGAAAAATTATTCTGAAAGGGTTTGTGCACAGCTTAAGAACTTCCTGGGAGTCTTATTCCTACAGCCAAGAAGCTTCTGCCATGAAGCACCTCCGAGTGCTTTGCTGTCGCCGAGTCTCCCAGTGATGCTGGAAGAGGAGAAACGTCTGATGGCTATTTTGAGTGGAAAATCACTATTTTAGCAAATCACTATGCCAGCAAATGATACAAAGCAGCTAAATACGCAATATGAGGTGTTAACTTCACCTTTCTGTGCTCTGTGCAAGGGGAGCAAGACTGCCAGGCAGCTCTCTCCATCCCAAACCAAGCACTGGATAATTAAAAGAAACCCCCCAAGATGTGAAATTGGCAGCTGCCGCTCATACAGCTAAGGTGGCTTTTCCTAAAGCTCAGTAACGTGTTGAATTTAACGTGTCAGATCCATGAAATGAGAAAAAAAAAAACAAAACTTTAGAGGGAACCCGTTAAACTTCCACCAGAAAAGGAGGAAAGAACCAACCTGACGCACCACCCGACGGGAGAAACACCAACAGGAACAAACTGTCCCCTAAGAAAAAGTCCCCGAAATGGAGTTTTTTCTGCAGAAAATGAAGCAGCTGCCGTGGTGGAAACCAACACGCTCCACCTGGGGGCGAGAAATGATTTTCCCCACGGAAGCGGCACTTCCACGGGTAGCGCCACCCCGAGCTGCCCCTGCGAGCGGGATTATTGAGGGTATTTTAGGTGGATTTTAGGTCTCTCTCAGCCAAAACATGCTCCCCAAAAGGTTTTAGGGGATAGCTGGGCAGCCCCAGTGCAGGTCAGGGATGAGCATCCCGGCTGATGGCTCGGCCAGGAGGGACTGGGGCCGGCAGAGCTCCCGGCCCCCGCTTTCCCCTTGATTTATTCCACTACATTTCCCCCCCGCGTTTTCACAGCGGCCTCGTTGTTTAATCTCCCCGTGCCTTACTGCTTAACAGCTCCCACAGGGGAACAATTTACCCACAGGCTTCAAAGCAGCTGATGGAAACAATCCGAAGATAGGTATTTAATGCAGCACGTTTGCTAATGTACGCCATGGGGGAAAAGCTTATTTAATACCGACCGATTTTACGGAGGCAGCAGTTACAGGGCACCGGGCTGGCTCACTTGCCTTTGCTGCGACACGCTGCGAGGGCTGGAGAACACCGACGATGCTGGGAAGCTGCACCAAAACCCACCCAAGCCATGATTCTTCCAAATACAGTAAATTTCCCCCAAAAGTCAAGTTTTGCTTCTTTACGGCAAATTGCAAGCTGCCTGCTCCGCTCCACCAGGACTGAGACAAGCACTTGCTGTCGCTCCTGGGTGCAAGCCCTCCGCCGTGCAATTAAATATTAAAGGAGCAGAGCGATGTGCAGTGCACATCATCACCTTTCCAAGCGGCTTTGCATTGCGTATTATTTCGGGAGCCGGCGTGGGCACGGCCAGGGGAGCAGCCTGGCAGAGAAATCGCCTCTCGGACAACCTTGTACCCTACCAGGCCGCAGGATCCCTTCGGCACCTGGAGCAAAACTTGACATGGAAAATGAATTTAGGTTAATTAGTAATGCACGGTGGATAACTGCTAACGTGTTGTCATTGGTGGCACCGACCAGGAGCGTCCACCCGGACCTCCTGCTCCACTGCCAACTGCTGTTGGGCTTCAATAACTTATCCAGGGAGCTGTGGATAAGCGAAATCTGTTTGGGGAACCAGATTAGTTTTTACCATGGAGCAGCTCGTTAAAACAGCTCATTTTAATGACAAAAACTTGGTATGATGGCAAGCACCACGGCACGGCCGTCATCAGAAAACCCTGGGGAGCACCTGCAAGCGGCCCCATTTCTCCTTCCCTCTCTCCCCACTTCCCCCCTGGGCTTCCTCTGGTGCAGGTGACCAGCCCAGGAGGATGAGCTTCACCCAACGGGACCGTTTTGTGGTGCTGGGGAAGGTTTGGTCCCTTTAGGAAGCTGTAGATCCACGTGCATGCACGCAGGCTGGAGCACCTTCCCGACCTGCAAGCCAGGAATGGGGAAGGATGCTGGAAATTGAGGTGCTCTGCTACCAGCAATCTCCTGTAAAAAATTGACTTTGGGTGTTAAAATCCCTTAATTAAGGATGTGGCCATGCACTCGTACTGGAGCTGTCCCCTCTGCAGGGGCACAAGGACCCTTTACGGTCTGTGTCCCCAAAAAAGGGATTTGGGAATGCAAAATTAAAGCATTTTCACTTATTCTGAGCTCCTGATGAAGGCAGAGCAGGCCAGGCTCACAGAACAACCTTTTTTTTTTTTACGAAAAGTGTGCACAGAGTTAGAGCTCACGGGATGGGCAAAGCCTGATCGTCTCGGCCGGAGCATCCCACAAGAAACTCTAGAAAACAGACAAGATGCGACAGCGCCAACACCACGCCATCAATTATGAATAATAACGGGCATTTTTTTATGAAGGTCTGATAAAAAAAAACAGCTTCTTCGGCGGAGCGCGGAGAGGAAAACACAGCAGGCAGAAAGAGCCCAGAACAAATCAGGCACCGGAACAACCTCGATTCCTAATTCCTGAGCATCCTCCTCCGAATTTACCCTCCGAGGACACCGCACGGACGCCGAGCGCCTTCGCCATCCTCGCCCTCGGCGGCTGGGGCTGCGGGCAGGCGGCTCCCGCGGCTCCTCGGACACGGCGACGCAGAACAAGAGCGAAGATTTACTCCTGGCCTAAATTATTCAAAAGGAAAGGGACTGCGCATCTTTAACAAGGCATCGTTTTATGAAGCAAGGTTAACATTTTTACTTGATTCAGGAGAATATTATAAACTCTCCGGGGTCCATTTGAGGACTTTCTACTTTGAGCAAAGGCACGGACTCAGCACTTTTGATATTATTTAGAGAATAAAATTAACCCTTAATGGCCCAAGCTGGTATTTCTCCTCCCCAGTTAAATATGGCCCGCTCAGCAATTTCTCCCCATATATAATTACAGGCTGCTATCCATCATCTGTAGGAGAATGCTTTTCTGACACTCCAAAAGTGACGCGGTAAGCACTTTTCCTAATAGAATAAATATTCTAAATATCTCTTTTATATTTTCATTTAAATTGGAATATTTTAAAATAATTGTAGGGCCGCTGCCCGCGTGGCTAGTGCTGTGCTGGAGGGAGGCGGCAGGACAGCTCTGTTTTCCTTCACGGGAGATGTTTATCCTGCACGCAGTCCCCTCCGCGCGCGCCGCCGCAAGAAGTAATTAGGCAAGGGCTAATTTATTAGCCTCTCCCTCCACTCTTGCTGATGTCCCGCTTTTCTTCCAGCTCTAACTTTTGGCTTGTCTTCCTCCCCTTCGCCTGCTTTTCGCTCCGTTGCTGTTTTTCCCTCCAGAAGGGATGGGTTTGCTTTGCCAAAGGTGTTGTCCTCGGTTGTGTCAGGGTGCTGGGACAGCTCGTGGGGCGCCTGGTGGCTCTGCACAGTGACAGGTGACAGCTCCAACAGCTTCACCTCTGCCCACCCCCCCCAACACGCCATGGCTTCGCCTTCTCTTTGGGCAAAACCATCTCCTGGGCATCTCCTTCAAGCACCCTCATCCATTTGGGGCTCTACAGCTCCCATATCCACACCCAAGGATGGTGCTGAGACCTCCCAGCGCCTCGCTGGTGATACCTCTGTCAACCCGAGCTCCTGGGATGGACAAGGAGGAGAAGAGCCCAAAGATCTGAGCTCCTGACAGCTCATCCTGGCAAATCCCCCTGGTGAAAAGGAGCCCAAAAAGGTAAGAAACCTCTCCGAGCAGCTGGTCTGCGAAACCATGCTTAGGCAGACACTCACCCACACGGATCTATTAAATTCAATAAAATAATCTCGCTCCGTTGGCCCACTGGGAAGCTTTTGGGATGGTGCCTTGCGATCTGGCAGCCTTTCTCTAACCAAAATTATTGTTTCATTAGTGGCTCGTTTATTTTTTTTTCAGCTGGAGAGCCGATTTCGAGCAGTGTTTGCAGAACTCCTGGTGTGTTCTGAGTGTAGGGGCTGCAGCTCGGGGAGGAGATGTTCCCCAAATTTGTGTCTCGTCCTGCTTGCTTGCTGTTGGCTCGTGGAGGAGCCTGAATTAAACCTGGACATGTCTGTGATGTTTTCTTCCACGTAAAGCAAATGCATCCTTGAGGATATGGAGAGAAGAGGACGGTTTCCATCCTCTCCTAGATCAGTGCTGGGTTCATAGGGATGCTGCACAGAAAATGGTCAAAGGACGGACAGAAATCCCACCACGTGTTACAAAAAGCTCTCCACTACAGCAGAGACCATCCTCTCCATGAATCTGAGTCAACCTTGTCTAAATATTCAACCTGCTGGCAAATTTACTGGCTACCCCTCCTGAATTATGAGTGTCCGTTGTGATGGTGTCGCTGGTCTCTTGAGTTTGGGATGGCACCGAGAGGAACCAAGTGAAGGCGGTCTACACCTTGTTGGTGGGACCCAGAAGAAAACCATGTGCTCTACGAACAAAGAGCCAAATGTAGTTTATACTCGGAAGCCAAACAAATTTTTAAATGAACAGAAAACAGCAAAGATGAAGTATGAAGGTCAGAAACGCCCAGGAGGTACCAGGAACCTTCTCCAGTGCAGCTACAGGAGGGAGTCCATCCTCAGCAGGAGGCTAACGAGGTCTCCCCGAGAGCCAAAGCAGCACCACAAGTTTCCTCTCATCCCTTTTGTCCTCAGTCATCTCCCCCGTGGCCCTGGAGCAAAGCATCCTAACTTAAACCACCCCGAAGTTAAAACAACCCTGGGGAGGAATTAATTGCACGGCCAGCTCTCCCCCTTCCCACGGAGCGAGGGAAAAGGAGGCCCTGCGGCATTTGCAAGGAAGGGGGAAGATGTGAGATGTCAGATAAACCCCAAATTCCTCTTTTTTTTTCGTATGCAACTGCCCCCACGTTTCTTTGGAAATGAGCAGCCATCAGCCAGCTCCAGGCCCTGGGCTCGCTCGGGCTCCGCGTGTTTCGTACGGTGCCGTAAGCTCGGGGACGTGTTGTGTGCCTACCCTGGGTGCACATCAAGTCCCTGCAGGACTTCGCTGCATTGATCTAAGCAGAAGGAGCCAGGGATGGGAGCCGGACTCCAGGAAACCCCCAGGAACGTACCGAGGCACAGCTGGAGGCTCACGCGCTGCAGTTACCCGAGGAAGGGCGCTCCTGGTGCTAAAGCTGAGCCACAAGAGCTCGTGCTCAGCTTTAACGGAGCCAACGTGACTGCAAATAACCATTAACCTCTCCGTTTGCTCTGTGGAAAGCCTCTCCCTTCACTTCTCATCCGTTTAACCGAGCAGTGCCTGGGGCTGGGGCTGTCTGCTCATGCACAGGGCTCTGGTATCACACTAGCAAACATCGAGGATGCCTCTTGCATTTGTTCCCTTTCTATTTTTCCCTGCCTGCGAAGAAACAAAGCCGCTCTGCCCGTAAACCCTTTGGTTTTGCTCATCCCATCCAGGTGTTCGGCAGCTTCCAGCTCTACGGCTCCCTTCGGTGCCGTAGCTCGAGTGAAAAACAGCTCGTGGCTCGCCGGCACCCCGAACAGGCGGCGCGGGTCCCTCCCGCTTCGGCAACACCACCGCCTTTTTACCTTTTCTCCCATGGGGCAATAGCCTTTGAGGAAATCCTGGCACACTTCAGCCTTCCGGGAGACGTAGACGTGGCTGTAGGGGCAGTTGCTGTTGCTGCAGATCCCCTTCAGGAAATAGGAGCACACCGGCATCTGCAGGGGCGAGAGGACGACAAACCCGTTAGCGCTGCCCCCAAGCTCATGGTGATCCGGATCCATTCCAACACCCGGTGCTGAAATAAAACCACGTGAAATTAAATAAATCTCTGCCTTTTGCCAGCTGCTGAGCTCTGAGATATTTGTAGCTCTTTGAGTGGTGCCCTGCAGCACAGCTCCCTGCTGTTACCTGGGCCCTCCGGATACCGGCACCAACGCTCCCGACTAACCTTGGAGAGGAGAGGAGGCTCCTTGCTTGCCCAACCCGAGCATCCCGGGGACCACAAACACCGGTCCCGAGGGGCGATGAGTTGCCTGTAGCTGGAGCAGCAGCGCAGGGCTTGCCCCAGCCCTGCCACCTTCTCCCCTGGGAGCTTGCCAGCACCCCAAAAGCCAAACCAGCAGCGTGGGGGTGCCCCCGCAATTCAGCAAGGGGGGAAAAGTGCTTTTTTTTTTAAATTTTTTTGTGCGAGTTGCATCACACCAAGTCACCCCCCAGGGCTGTGAGCGAAGGGGGTCCCCACACATCGGAGGAGGGATGCTCCAGGAGCGAGGGAAAGGAGGAGGAGAGCTCTGGCTCCTTCTGTCCCAGCACATAAATGCGTGGGGCACGGCCCCGCTCGCTGCTCCCCAGCTTCAGCGTCGCAACAGCCGGCGGAAAAAAAAAAAAAAACACAAAACAAGAGAGCAAGGATCCTCCTCATCCTCCGCCTCAAACCACCAACTTCACCTGCCGCACAGCTGCTCTAATTAAAACCGAATTACCAGCCCGCTGCAATATTTCAGCGTCCTTAACTCACCGGCTACCGCGTGCGGCCGCTCGCCGACGGGCGCGGGCGCTTTGCACCGCCTCGCTTCGTCCCCGCGCCCGGCTCCTGCCTCTCAGCCCCCTAAATGCAACATTTACTTACTGCTCGGCGCCCTGCCGATCCCTCTGCTCGCCCGTTTCAGCCGGTTCGAGTGTCCCTCAAACCAATATTTCCCCTTCTGCGCCAAGCGCAGGCGGAAAAGTCCCTTTCCCTGAAGGGCACGGCGGGGTTTGAACCAAATTGGCTCACTTGAGGGAAAGAGAGAGAGGGAGAAATGGCAGGAAGGAGGGAGGGGAGGGGGAAGCCGCGAGAGGAAAGAAAACAAAGGGTGCTTTAAGAGAGAAGAGTTTATTTTTAATTGTCTTTTAACTGCAGGCATTAACATAAAGGACAGGGCTCTGGGGCTATCTTTTTTGTTGGTGGTGGTGTGACCGTAAATGATTCCCTTAATGTAGTTTTTGATATAGAGCCCAAATTAGCTCTAATAAAAAGGGATAATAAAGCCAGCTCTTATACAAAAATAAACTCCTCCTAGCTGTCAAGCCTGAGCCATTATCAAGAGGAAGCAGCGCTCTCATTTCAATTAACCTTGTTTGCACCCCACTACGTCCACACAAATAACAATAACATTAATTCAAGGCACTGGTGCGGTGCGTCCATATTAGACAGCTTTGACTATGTACACGCTTTGGAGCCAGCAGCTAATGAACCCGAAACTCAACGTGAATTTCCAAATTGCTCACAACAGAGTTTTGAAGCTCTATTAGGGAGAAAAATGCTGATTCTTTTCGAGTTCCTCAAGGGGAAAAGCTGTTGTAGCAGCAGCAGGCGGCTGCCCGAGCCCTAGCCTCTCGCTAACCTTCAGTCACAAACCCATTCATTCACTTTTACCGGTTCCCCTAAATCATTGGGATGTGCTGGAGGCTCTGCCCCGCCGCACGGAAAGCCCCGAGCAGAGCCTCCGTGGCTGCTCCTCAGCCGAGGGCTTTGCACAAAGCCCCCCCCGGGGTAAAAATCCCTGAGCTTCAGGTTCCCCTGTCCTCCAGAAAGGTTTTTCTGCTACAGTTTTTCCACTGCTGGAGGGGCAGTTTTGCTTCCGAAGCCATCTGCGAGGCTTGGTGCCCATCTGGAGCAGTGCTCTGCTCCGGGGCAGCGAGCAGTGAGCATCCTCGGAGCGGGACCGCGGCTGGGGAAGGAAAGGATTTGGTTGTTTAGGATGGGGAAAAGCTCTCCGCTGCCTCACGACTGTCACAGCTGAATCCGCAGAGCCTCCGTGTATAAAACACGGGGATTGTCCCCGGTTCTCAGTGGGGAAACTGAGGCACGCACCGGTCGAGCAAGGGTTTTGTCCTCAAATCAATAGCTTGGGATCAGGCACCCCATCCCGGTGACTTCCCCCCTGAGGTGGGACACACGATGACAACACAAGAGCTCCCCCACTGGCACCCCGAGCACCTGGGTGCATCCCCACATCTGCAAAGAGAAACGGAGAACAAATTAACGGGGCCATCTGCAAAACCTCGGGCACCGCCGGGGAGCCCCCAGCCACCACCTCCTTGAAACTGAGCACCAAGAAGCAATATTAAAGCTCCTATTTGAATAGAGGACCTGCCTGACGTGAGGTGTGAGCGGGGAAAACGCTGCCTTCCTCTGCCAAACGGCTTCTCCTGTCTCCCTCCCCGGGTGTGCGGGTTGATAAATGAGGCTCCCAGCACCTCTGCTAGTAATCACCCGGGTTAACAGGGAGCCACGGGAGCTGAAGAGCAGAGTCGCCTCTCGCTTTGGGCAGCCGGCTCCCCGCGGCTATAAATCACCCTGAGCAGGCTGGAACTCTTTGGAGGAGCTTGTTTCTCTTCCAGCTCATGCTGACGACAAGCACGGGGCAAACGGAGACCTCCAAAGCGCTCCGGGGAGCCTAATCCCGCGACAAATAATCTTCCTTCCCCGCCGAGCGCGACGTGCGTGGCTAGAAAACACCTGCTCCGAAATATATTTGTTTTGGAGGCACGTCAGAGGGCTGGCACCTGCCTGCTTCACACGGAGGAGCATTGAGGTAAGCGCTCAGCCTGCGGTGACAACACTTCACGAGACCACGCGTGCCTGCTAAGGAGAAGGGCGAGATGGGCAGAGACCGCTGTGCCTTGTGGGGTCCCTTTGGTTATCTCTAACTCCTAAATCTTGCACAGGTTTTTGCCCTGGGACCAAAACCAGGCTCTAACACCTGCTGAAATGCCCCAGGAGCGCTGAACTCCCTGGTACAGATGGAAGCTGATCACCCCGTGCCATCTGGATCGGCGTTGATCCTTCGGCTCACGGGCATGGGCTTGCGTGCACACCAGTTATTGCAGCGTAAAGAAGCAGCAGCGCTTTTACAAACCATCTTACCCCAATATCCCCTCCAAATTTCTGCTACGATATGCCAACAGCCATGTAAACAGCCGGTCCCTTTGCAAGCCTTTCTTCTTTCTTGGTTTCTTTATTCCTGAAGTCTCGCTACATGTTAAATGGAAAAAAAACCAACAACTTCCAACAGCCCTCCTGCCTTCTATCACTTCTCATCCCCATCCTTCCTCGTCGTGCCATGAGTCAGGGAGTACAGCTGTCCCCAGTCTATCTCCTCTACTTTATATACTCATGATTAAGTGACTCTGAAGAGAGAGCCATGTAAAAAACATATGGTGCTTTGTGTCTCGCTCAGAGCAACTCCGCTCACCACCGGCATAACTTATGAGCTCCTCGCCGACAACGAGCGTGCCGTATGCAGGCGGGGGGAAAGGAGACAAGAAAAACTGCACAGCCAAAGGCAGCTGCTGTAGGAAAAGGTCCTGTTTCAGATGCTGATGAGAGCCAGTGAGCCCCATGGGTTAAATCTTTTACGGGCAGTAATTGTGCTGTGGTTTACCTACACGATGCTGGACAGGGGAATGAGGGCAGTGACCAGAAAATCACAGGATGGCTGAGGCTGGGAGGTACCTCTGGGTCCATCTGCTCCAGCCTGTACAAGCTCCAGTCCCTGCCCTGCCCCAGGCACAGCCATAAAAGCTTTGGCAAAGCCTCTTCCAACAGTGTGCCAAACCCACAGCCAGCGGGGCCACGGGTTCATCACGTACCACGAGGAAAGTCCGAGCTCGGTCATGGGTTTCTCCAGAAAAACTGAATTCTCATTCCCATCGCAGCTTTTGGCACCTCCACCCCGACAGTGGGACCTGTCACAAACCACTTCCCTCATGCATGGACCCAACTCATTGTATTTTTGATGTCCCAGTGGGATTAACCTTCCTGCTCTTTTCTGGGTGATTCTCTGGCTGTAGTAGAGAAATGTTCCTGCAAATCCGCTAAAACAACACAGAAACACGTGCTCGATGCACATCCCAGCTCAGTGAAGGACCTGAGGCCACACAACCTTCAGCACCAACTTCACCTCAGCTGAAAAGCCTGAGGTCTCCAAAGCTATGTCCGACTGGAAATCCTAGCCACTGTACAGAGTTGAACCTGCTAAATTGTCAGCTGATCATCACTAAAAGACAACCTAATTATTTTTCCACCTGGCACTGTGTAATAAAACCACAGAGCCCCAGATACGCCAAGCAGGATGAAAACGATGATGAAATCAAAAGCCATTCTGCCAGGGAGTTCCTCTGCCTGGCTTTTTAGAAAGGTTAATTTATGCCTCAAAGCTCCCGGATGCTGCAGCATTGTCCTTGTCCGACCCCAGCGTGGGCTGACTTGGAAGGAAGGGTGATCTGGCAGAGGTAAATAAGGATTAGACGTAGCAAACAATGCTCCCGTGCTCTTTCCCTCTGAGTTTAAGTACTCCTTAACCCGACACGTGTTATTGATACTTCCAGCAGCCCCAGGTGCTCTGGTTTCCAATCCGCTGCTTAACGCACTAATCTACTGATTCACCACGCTGGTTTAAGAGGCGCACTCTGCTCCCATTATAAGCTCTGACCCTGTAATGAGCCTGAACAGCTTGGCAAGCAAACTACAAATGAACTCTATTTGAAGCACTCTATAACACAGGTTTCCCTACAGCCGTCATAAACGCTGCCTCTGTAGGTCAGCTCTCTAATAAAGCCGCGGCGAGCTCGTTAGGAAGCCATACAGACCTTGTCTTTGGAAACTTTGTGGGAAAATGGGCAATTCCCGTCCGTCTTCTTGCACGTGCCACGGAGAAACCTGCCAAAAAAAAAAAACAGAGGGAGAGGGCTGAGTGTGAGATCAGGTGGGTCACAAAATGCAACTTTTTAACATTGAGTCTCTTCCTGGAGCAATATCCCTGCAAATTAACATGACCGCTGCAGAGTTCATTGTTAAAGCCCGTAACAGGCCATAAATCGGTCCTTTTCCAGACAGATTTTGCTCTCTCACTGTATTTGGCTGCTTATTAGCAGTCAGAGCAATGTACTGAATGACAGAGTGGTGGAGGGTGCGGGCACCTCAGGGCCATCAGGTCAACCCCCGCCACAGTAGGGGCCTACAGCAGGGTGCCCAGCCCTGAGGCCTGGTGGGTTTGGGGAGCTCCCATGAGGAGTCCCCAGCTCCTGGTCCCAGTGCCGGGGCTCTGGCACCTGCTGGGGACCAGGGGGAGCCTCCTGGGCTCCAGGCTGGGCCCACGGCCTCCGCTGCTGGCCCCGGGCCCCCCTGAGCAGAGTCCGGCCCTGGTCTCTCACACCTCCCTGCAGGGCCGCAGGGACGTGGGGGAGCTCCCCCGGAGCCTCCTCCTCTCCAGGCCGAGCAGCCCCAGCTCTTGGGGTCTCTCCTCATGGCAGGGGGGCTCCAGGCCCTGCCACCCCTCGGGGTCCTGCGCTGGGCTCTCCCCAGTGTCCCCAGTATGCCCAGGGCTCTCCCCAGTATGCCTAGGGCTCTCCATGCCAGGGCCAGGTGAAGACTCAAAACAGCACAAGCAGCAGAGATTCCTAAGGTCTGCAAGTAGCACAGCCAACCACCCGATTTACTCCCCAAAATAAGAAGAACAAAGGAGTCAAAATGAGGACTCAGTAGCCAGCATCCATAATCCTCTGTGTCACCAGAAGTAATCCTCACACCTTGGACACGTATGTCTTGGTGCTCATGAGGATGAGAAACTGAGTGCAAGAAAGTAAAATCAGTTTTAAAAAATCATTTAAAAAGAGAAAAAAGTCACTTTTCCTTCTGTATTGTCTCCCATGGAGCTTTGTGCAACCCACCAATGATTTCTAGCACGGCAGCAATTTTAAGGAGAAATTAAGAGTTCATCAGTGGAGTTGGCTTTTCTACGCTTTTTAAACGACTAATAATATAGTTTAATCAACTGTTGGGCAGGTATAATGAGCTGGCTGCATTAATCAGTTCTCCTGTAATAAATTACCAAGTCTCTTAGCTGCCTGGCGTCACAGGCTGAAGGACTCAAACCTGTTGCACAGATCTGAGCCGGTCTGTGCAACACGTCAGCTCCAAACAACACAAATGTAGTTGTGGCAGTAGTAGTAGTCGTAGTGGTAGTAGGGTGATGGTTGGACCAGATGATCTTGAAGGTCTTCTCCAACCCTTATAATTCTATGAACTGGTCTGTGATAGATGCTGCCAGGAAGAAATCACCTGGTGCATGGCGAGGGGAGGCTCTCAGATCATTCAGCCAAAATCCAGGCTACTCTGACCGTCTGTCCCCATCAACTCCAACGAGTATTATCCAGAACCCATGAAGCAGTTTGTTCGAGTTGGATGCCCTTTTCAGGGTCTGGCTAAATATTTTATTCTCAAATCCCACCTTACAAACTCTGAGGGCGTTCTCGACCTGACAGTAGTAACTAATGGCTACGGATTATTTTTCTGATTATATTTAAAAATGTTGATTTGATCTTATTACAGCTTCTTACTACAATTTCTTAAATCTTTTTAGTTCTTCTGCACTGTGATATGATGTGATTACTTGGCAGGCATAAGTGTGCAGGTGATGGCATCCACCTCCAAACTGTGAAGTAAATATTTCTGTAGTTCCTAGAAGCTGCACCAAATATCTAAAGCATGTATACTTAACTTAGAGTCTTAATGCGATGCTTAATTAGCATGAATAGGTTTCAAATGTTGCATAAATTCAGAAAAGAAAAAAAAAACACACCAGAAGAGATTAAATAGATCAGGATTCTCTTGTCTGACAAGCTTGGATAGAAAGGGAAGACTATATAGAGTTATAAATGGTGCCTAGAAGGCGATTAGGGAATTATCCTATTCTTCTCATGAACGAGGAGGTGCCTAACGCAGCAGGCAGGCAGCCAGTTGAGGAGGCGTTTTCCACGCAGAGCCCAATTCAGTTACGCAACCCATTGCCACAAACATCACGCATTAAAGAAAGGACAAAATCCATTCACGAAAGAAGAGAATTGCTGACTATTACAAGATGCTTTGGTGGCAACCTCCAGCGACTGCAAGCCCTACCAGGCAGCAGGGTTTCACTGCCAGAAGCTGAGAGATCCCAGAAAAAGGAGAGTCCTCTGTGAACCTCATCTCATTCTCCTCCTGAAGGCACCTTCCAACCCCAGGGCATTGGGCAGACCCTGGGCCTGACCCAGCCCAGCAATTCTCATGTTCTTACATCTCCATTATCAGGATTTTTCCCCCCATGAGCAAGCTCTGAAGCCATCTGCTGACCCAGTGATGGCTCAAGGCAACGTGGATGCTCAAAGCATCCATCCATACCTGGTGCAGACGGCCACCTTCTCTGGATCATGGATGTAGGGGCAGTTCTCCCCGCGATTACACCTGCCGAAGCGGTTGTAGTACATGCAGTACTCCTTCTTCTTCTCTTTCTTCTGCTTGGCTTGACGAATGATGGCCAAACTCCGCTGAACGGCACGGCTAAACGGAGCAAGACAGACAGGTTGTGGTAACACTTCCAACTTCAACGCAACGTCATAGAACAGCATAGAGAAAATAGGTCAACTGCACCCAAATCACAGAGAAGCACAGTTCCCCTTTGAAAAGGGAGGGAGATATTTAGAAAATTCGTACCGGGCCATAAGCTCTAGCTCGTTGTGACTTTTGGACAACTTCACCCCGAAGCTTTAAAAATCTGCAAGATGAGGCCAATCGTAGCAGAGGCCATGATGCCAATCACGTTTTGGGCTGTACGAGCAAGAATGCAGCTGGGAGGACGAGGGAGGGGATGAAGCCCCTCTACTTGGTACTTGTGGGACCACCAGGGCATACCAGGCCCTCTTTGGGACTCCCAGGACAACATGGACAGCGGAGGATGGCAGCTAGGCCAGTGAAAGGCCACCAGGACAGCTGGGGCTGGAGCAGAGGCCATGAGCTGATTTGCTCACCCAGGAGAAGACGAAAGGGGGATTTCATTGTCCTCTGTGACTGTTTATGGGATGGTGCAGAGAACGTGGAACCAGACCTCCTCAGAGATGCGGTGTAAGGATGAGAGTCCCTTTGGTGCTAGAGCCCCTACAGAGACCTTCAGGGATCCCTCCGTGACCATGACTGTCTCCAATGACTTTGTGAGCATGGAGAGAGCTCCGTGCAGTTTTTACGAGCACGGTGAGACAGAAAATATCCTTTTTTTTTGTGCTGGGCTCATGCAGCACAGGCTGCAAACACCAGGCAATTCAAGGGGTACATCAGCACAGGTCACTGGCCTAGGGGTCACAGTAGCATTACCCATGATAAACTCGCTCAAGGCAACTATTTTAGGGGGGAAATGCACATTTTTACCTCTGTATTGACCAACTGCAGCTTTCCAGTTAAAATGTGCTAAGAAAACTTCATGCTGCCAAAATGCTGACCATGAAGGCCCCTCTCCAGCCCGCTCTCTGCTTCAGCATCACCACTGCCACCACCACTGTGCGTGGATGTGGGGACAGCAAGCTCTGCCCCAACGTGCCTCCTGGTACCCGTGGTGTTCCTGAGGCTATCACAAGGCAAGCCACTACATGGCATGACAAGCTTTTAGAAAAAAAAAAGAGTCTTTCCTTGCTGAAATTATGATATTGATAAACACGGTGGCTACCTGAGATACTCAGCCAGGCCACCAGCACGTGGACCTCAGTGGCCAGCGCTGAATTTGGACTCTACCACCGATTAACTTTGACAGCAGGTTTTAAATCAATTGGTATAAATGATAGGAGAGGATAAAATATAGCCAGGATCTGGCACTATGTCTGCGTAGACATCTGGAACCAACACGCTTCGGGGATAAATTTCAGTCTACTACAATTAAGCGGGGCTTGTCTGCAAGAGCTCACGCTTAAGGACGCGATGATATGTGGCACATCTGTGGCACAGAAGCGAGGCGATGGGAAAGTCAGGAGGGTGCTGAGCACCAGCGATGTGCTGTTGTGCCCGGGGTGCTTCCCTGCTGGTGCTGGAGGTTCCCAGTTTGCAGGGGCAGAGCACCCATAGAGCACTGGTTCCCAGCTGGAAAAGCTCAGCAGAGCCAGCAAGAAGCAAAACCTGCAAGTTTTCCGGGCTGAATGGGGATGGACTTCTCTGGATCAGGGGGAAAAAACACCAAACTGCTGTGATTCAGGTGACGGTGACGCTGCTGCCCTCGAGAACAATACAGTTGTTTTAAAAAGGGACTTTCAGAGAGGGCTGGAGCAGGGTTTGGCGTTCCTTGCCCGCAGAAAGGTGCTGATATCCATTACTAACCTTTCACACCCTTTCAAGAGAACCTTTCAAAGCAGAAACCAGTGTTTTTTGCTGAGTTTACAGCCGCCTCGTGGCAGAGGATGGGGGAAAACCAGCGGTCCTGCGGTCCTTCCCCGAACAAAGAGCCAGTGAAACAGCCTCGTGCCAAGCTTCTGGCCCCATCCTGAGCATAAAGCACGGGCAGCATCCGGAGGGGGAGCGTGCTGATCCTCCCCGTGGGTACAGACCTGGCAATGTAGCGGCTCGTAGCGGATCGGTTCAGGATACCAGATGGGGAGAAGCCAGTAGCGCCGGGCGTGCCGCTCAACCTCACTGTTTGAAACAGAAAGAGAAACACAGGCACGTTCAGGACAATTTGCTCCAAATCGAGAAATTCAACAGGAATTCATGTGGTCCTTGGCTAAGACAGCAGCCCCGAGAGCTGAGGATGCTCTTTGCAGACCTGCCTGCTGCTGGCACCTTTGTGCCAGCCACACCAAGGATGAGCCCTGCCAAAAAGGGCTCCAAATCCATCAGGTGCCCTTTTCCTCCGTGCTCAAACCTGCTGGGAACCCCCCCCGGGGAACCCACATGGGCTGGAGCAACCTTGGAGGCTCAGCAGAAGCAGCTCACGCTCCCTGCAGCAGCCCGGGGAAGCCCAGCAGCTGCCTCGAGCCCGTGCGTGCACATAATTAAATCGTCCTCGAGCGGCGCAGGGAAGACTGAATCGAAAATAAAGGCTCGGCTCGCGGTTTTCCAGGTGGCACGAGCGCGGCTCAGTCACTCACCTGCCAGCCCGGGCGTGCTGGGGAGTGAGTGAGCGGGATTTGATAGCTCCCCCCGCGCTCGAGCTGTCACTCTGGCTGCTGGCACCGGCAAAACCCCAGCTGTTCCCTCTGAAAATAAAAAGCGACGGCGCAGGAGCGATGCCGGCACGGGTGGCACGCGCCTCTCCGTCAGGGCATCAGGCAGCCCTGCTGTGGGATGCAAGCAGGGGTCCTCGTCATGCAACCACCAAAAAATAACTGGGTGTTTGAGCATTATTTTGCTTTTTTTTTTCTGTCGTTTTTGGGTTTTTTTTGGCTTACAGCTGGGGTCCTGCTTCCCCGAGAGGTGCTACAGAGCATCGCGCTCGAGCAAGGCTGCCCTTCCAAACGATGCAGGGACGGAGACCCAAATTAAAGCCAGTTATTAGGGTCGGGATAGAGCCTCCCTCAGACCTCTGTAATTACATTAATGATCTTTAAAACAAGCTCAGCAGGACAAACTATCCCAGGAGTGGGCTCCCCTGGGTGGAAAAGCAGACTCTTGGCTACGCGTGCGTTGCCGTGCCCGTGCGCCATCCTTTTAGTTAAGACAGCCTGCCAGCCACATCCCTGCCAGAGAAGGCACAAAATAAATCAATAGATAAATAAATAAAGGCTGCAACGGTCTCACGCAGCTGGGTTTTAAGCGTATATATATCCAAAATAAATCTATGGCTGAATTCTTTTTTTTTTTGCACAGCTTTAATCTTCCCGCAAGAAGGCTCGCCGTTATTATACGCAGGCTAAAGCCATTGAAATCGCTGGGAGGACTGAACGTGTGTGATGCTGGCTGGCCGAAGCATGTCTCCCGGTACAGGTGACGGTGCTGTGAATTAATTTGCAGCCTGCGGGCAGTTTGCACGCCTGCGAAACGCTCCCATCCATCCCAAAACACAGGGCAGAAGAGCCTGGTCGGCGTGCCGGCCACATCCAGCGAGGCAGCAGCCTGGCAGCAGGCAAAGAAACCCTTCCTACCTGCTTCCACGCTGTCCAACCTCCTAATTACTCGCCCAGAGTGGAAATCCTTGCCCAACTAATAGGGAAGTGCCTAAATATTTACCCAGGAGGAGCCAGCCCATCGGCTGCGCAATGGCACCAGTTCGGAAGCTCCCTAATTACGCGCGGAGCCCGTTAACGCGCAGCAGCCTGGAAAGGGGCGAAGCCTCATTTCTCTCTTCCATCTCCGGGGATTTACAGGAGGGTGTTGTTTTTAGAAGCCTTTCCATCACGTAAAAAGGAGTTTAAATGCTCTGCAGACCTCCGAGCAACGAGCGAGGGGATGCAGGCAGGGGGATTTATCGCCGCACCCCTGTGTTGGAGGGTCCAAGGAGCCCAAGTTTTTCTTCGAAGCAACACAAAAAGATGTTAAGTGATGAAGGTCAGAGCAGGATGGAAGCAAGGTGGAGATTTTGGGTCTCTCTGCATTACCAGAGTTACCCACGCGGTGCGAAATTGGGGCAGAAAAAGACACAGAGGACTGGAGAGGGGTTAAATTTAGAAAAAGGAGCTGAGACGTGCTGGTGCGCGATCCCTCGGGGAGCACGGCAGCAGGCTCTGGATTAAATGGAACAAAATGCTGAAACCATGCCCCCAGGGCTTGACTCTGATCTTTGGGGGGGGTCTCATGGGGTCCTTTCTTCAGATGCGACACGATTTTGCACGAGAGGACCTCAGCACGCTGGGGAGAGCGTCGGCGTCGGGGCCGAGTGCTGCCGGTCCTCTAAAAGTCCCTTGCTGCAGGGATAGAAAGGCAGCGAAGGCAGGAGGGGAAAAAAAAAAAAAAAAAAGAAGAAGAAAAAAATAATAAAAAAAAAAAGCTGCTGGGGAGAGCATCAAGGAACTGCACATTAAGGGCTTTTTAACTGATTACACCCAGCACGGCGGCGTCAGGCTTGATATTTTATACCCCGCGTAAGGGACAGGTGTTTTTCTCCCTCCGCCTTTTCTTTTTTTTCTTTCTTTTTTTTTTTTTTTTTCTTTTCCTTAATGATCGAGTCGGGCCGAGAGGCGCATCATCTGTAAGGAAAGACGCAGCCCGTGCAAACGGGGCTGCTCCTCTCCATGCATCACCCGCAGCCGACGCTGGCTGCTCCGGCAGCTCGCGGTGACGGCGAGCGCTGGGAAGTGATTGTTGTACCTAACCCAGCCGGGAGGCTCGGTGCGTCTCTCCGGAGGGAACGGGAGCTGTCATGTTCATTAAATGCATGATTACAGCTATGATTAATAGCAGGGGCTACAGCCTAACTACTTTTTTTTTTTTTTCTCCTTTCCCTTCGCTCTGAAGGAATCCGCAGGCGAGCAGCGCGACAGCCTGGCTCCGCTCCCTCGGCGCGGGGTTTTCCGCGGCGCCTGCTTCTACCCACTCCAAAATGGGGATTCGGAGCAGAAAAGGGGAAAAAGGAACAACCCAGCCCCGCCGAATGGACTCCCCAAGCATCAAAGGTGGTTAAAATGAGCAGTGTGGAGGCCGTGCCCCTCTGCCAGCACCCCCTCCATAGTCCTGATGTTTTTCCCCGGAACGCAAACCCAGCTCGCAGCTCGTGGTTTCCCTCCCCGGTCTCCAATCCCGCTCCTCCAGGGGAGGATTTCCCCTGAAATCCTTCCGAATTGTGCCTGGGAGCCAAGCTCGGCGCTCCCAGGACGTGGCATGGGGTGCACGAGGCACCCAGCTCACGGCTCCTCTCACCCCAGGGCTCCTCCTGCAGCAAACGCGCGCTGAGCAGGGCGCTCAGCATCTTCCTTCGCATTCGGGTCAGCCACAAAGACTGCAGAGGGAGTGCCGTTAATTATTACCTGCTTAATTATTTCGGAACGACTTCAGTGCTCGTATCGGGGGTCCCTTTATCGGGACCTCAGCACCACTGGGGTGGAAACGCGGAAAGAAGCGTGTGTGCATCCGATGTAGGTAATTTGTTGGGTTTTGTTGGTTTTTTTGGTTTGTTTTTTAATTTGGTTTGGTTTTTTTGGGGGTGGCCGTGTGGGTACAGAGACGCCTTGCGTGGAGCAGGAGCCATTCGTTTCGCCGGGTGCTGAACTGAAAGTTTTGAGGCTGGCACCTGGTGAATTTATTTCTTTAATTATCAGCCGTTTAAGAGGCTTCCACCGTCGCAGGCGATCAGCACCCGCGGCCGCCGGGGGTAATTTATTTCACTCCCCGGACGGCACGAGCCCTCTGGAAGGGAACAACGTTAAAGGGGATGCGGGAGAGCAGCTGGGCACGCTTCCCCTCCCACCCCAACAGGATCGAACACGTCCCTGCTTCGGGCGTTTGGTTCTTAACGAGGCACGCTCAATTAACCAAGCGTTTCGGCGCTGTTGCGTGACCGGCTCGGTGGAGGCGTGGCGAGGAGGTTGGAGAATCTCCCGAGCTCTGCACGCCCCGGTCCTCGCGGAGACCAGGTCCTAAACCCGAGGGACTGAGCTAAAAAGGGATGAGGATTTGAGGATTGAGCAGTCCCCAAGCTAAAGGGGTTGGGCTCAAAAAGGGACCGAGGGACTGAGCGGTCGGACAATCCTAAAACCAAGGGGTTGAGCTCAAAAGGATCCGAGGGATCGCGCAATCCCAAATCTGAGGGTCTGAGATTGAAGGAACAGGGGGATTGAGCAATCCTAAAGGCAAGTGACTGAGCTCAGGAGGGACCAAGGGATTCATGAATCCCAAAACCAAGCCATTAGGATCTAAAGGGGATATGGGATCGAGCAATCCCAGCCCCAAGAGATTAAGCTCAAAGGGGATGTGGGATTGAACAACCCCAGCCCCAAGGGATCAAGCTCAAATGGGATACGGGATTGAGCAATCCCAGCCCCAAAGGATTAAGCTCAAATGGGATATGGTATTAAGCAACCCCAGCCCCAAGGGATTAAGCTCAAATGGGATATGGGATTAAGCAATCCCAGCCCCAAGGGATTAAACTGAAATGGGATATGGGATTAAGCAATCCCAGCCCCAAGGGATCGAGCTCAAATAGGACATGGGATTAAGCAATCCCAGCCCCAGGACACGGAGGGCGCATCCTTCCCGCGAGCCCCCGGCACCGTCGCCAGCTCGCCGGCAGCGCTGAGCTCCCACGATGGCAGAATGGGGAAACTGAGGCAGGAAGAGCTGTTACGCACCAGGATGGAGGGAGGGAACGTGTTGAGATTGGGGGAAAGGCCCCCCAGCCCCGTAGGGTTGAACTCAGCCAGGTGTTTGAGAAATAATTCGCTCTCCTGGTGTCAGAGGCACCGCCGTGAAGCCACCGCGGCGGCATTTAGGGCGCACGTGGTGAGAAGCTGAAGCTCCTCTTAAACCTCCACCGCTGGGAGCTCGGCCGTCGTGGGAGAAGAGAGGGATCTTGAAGCCTTCCGAGTTTATAAAAAATAAAGAAATCCCCCAAAAAAGAAAATTTTGATGATAAATAAGACCTTAACACCCGAGGAGCTGTTGACAGCCACGAGCATCCCTCCAGCAGGCAGAGCCAGCGCGTCCTGACAGCCACCAGCACCGTGAGCACGAGCTGCTGGCTTTTCCAGGCATCCATCGAAGTCGTGCAGGGGAAAATTTCCCCACGGGAAGCATCCGAAAACCCGCTGGAGTGAGCCCACACCGCAGGCTGCAATAGCTCTGCCCCCACGGCAGCAGCTCGTGCCCATAGCGGGGTCAGGGCTGCTCTCCGGCCCGTGTCAAACCTTCAATTTGTTCCTGCTGCTTTCAATCTCCTCTCTGCTCGTTTCTTTATTACTTCCCCTTGCAGATTTGTCGTGGAAATGCTGTGGCGCCGGGACCTTTCCCCCCATTTCGTGGAAATCCTGGCAGAAACAGCTACAACACTTCTCCAGGCTCTCCAAACCGGAGCCCAGCAGCGATCCCACATCCCAAGGGCTGGAGGCACCAGTTCGGGGCTCAGACGAAAGGTCTCCTCTCCGTTAAAAGGATTCCCATTTTTTCATGCCATTTCCCCCATTTTCCTACAATTTCGCTGAATTTAACACATCCCCCGGCAGCACGTAGAAGTCTCCAGGAGCGCTCCGCAGTGCCTGGTCCCGTGGAAAAGCAGCAGGAGTTCAGGGATTCAGACCCTTCGGAAAATCCCATCCCCCCCAAAAAAAAAACAGACCTCAGCTGACCCCAGGTCAGCTTTGCTTGGGCCACGACCAAGCGAGATTTACGCAGCCTTTTTCCAAGCCTCCCAGGGCTGATCCTTGCCCACCCTCCTCCGGACTCAGCCCCAAAGCTGAGCTCACAGGCAGTAGGATCGCAGACTCCAGAAGAAGCCATATGGGTATATTTTCTCCCCCACTCCCCTTACCAGCCACGTGTGAGCATCGGGGGGAGTTATTTACTCTCTGTTGCCTTTTGCTCCTTATTTTTTCCACCGTTTCCAACCTTGCCGGAGCTGCTCAGTCCTCCTGCTGACGGCATTTTTGTTTCCCCTCCCTCCTTTTGCCTCCTAACCCTGCTTTTTGTGGGTCTGTTTGATGGAACCGGTACCCAGGGGGTGCCAGGAATAACCAGTTCAGGAGCAAAACCGTTTGAGCCCAGGCAGAAACTCAAAACCCACTTTAGGAGCAGCTCGAAAACCCGGTCCTGCCTGAGAGCTGCTCTTGAGGTGTCAAGCACCGGGGGAGCTAAAACACAAATTGAATTGAAGCTCAATGGAAAGCCAGGAACTGTGTCAAAACGCCTGCTCCGTCCTCAAAACGATCCTCCCGGCTTTCTTAGGTCAATATTGAACGGGATTTGATGAGCACATCAAATAGATTTAACCTCGTGGTGCCATTTGAAGTTGCCCAGGACTTAGCAATCCTTACTGGGGTTAGAGAAAGAAAGCGTAACGGGGTGTCTCTAAGCCTGAGTTAAAGAAAAACTAGATTGTCTTAACTCTTTCCTAAAGCTTTTGCTTCTTTTACATTACTTTCCTGCTACGAACAGCTGAGGGATGCCCCGTGGCAGCGATGGGATGCCCAACGCCGTTGGGTTGGGGCTGTGCAAGCCTGCACCCCGCAACCCCAGCAAGCCAGGTGCTGAACGAACTCAGAGCAAGCAAACTCTGAATTCCACTTCCTAAAAAGCTTATTTTTTTCCCCCCAAAAAAACTTCTCGGGGTTCTCAGAGAGAGGTGGATCCTCTCAAACCAGGGGAAGGCAACGAGCTGCAGCCACACAGCCTGGGGACGAGCGGCTAAAAGCCAACGCCGGCACAAAGCCGGGGTCCTGCTGGTTTTTGGGTGCACACCAGGAGAAATTCTCGCTGCTCACCTGCTCTGCCGGGGCTCTTGGTGCTCAGATCTCTGCCCCGGCTGGGGGTGCTGGATGTCTTGGAGAGTTTGTTGGCCGACACGCGGTACATCACCCCTCCGATGCAGCGGTAGCCTTTGCTCCTCCAGCCCGGTGGCACGGGCTGGGACTTGCTGCCCTGCGGCGAGGGGCGCGCTTGGTTTAACAGCAGGGACCTGTAAGAGAAGGATAAAGGCACGGTGAGAACCGATTCGGGAAGATATCACGAGGAACCATTGCTTTGGAGAGTGAAAATTGGTGGCAATCCCCCAGGGGAATCGGCGGCGTGGGACCTTTCCCGGAGTTTAGCCAAGCTTTATGGAGCTCTAAAGGCTTGGATATTCTTGCAGCTTCACCCCAAGCCCTGCTCTTGTAGGGTTTTTACCATGTCCTTGCATGGGATGAGCTGCCTGAGAGTGCTGCTGGTCCCTGTCTAATGCCTGGAGGGGATGCCGGGACCCAAATCGGACCCTGGCAGCTCTGGGGACCCTTCTCCAGCCCCGCAGGTCCCCGTTACACCACCAAGGGGACACAATCCCCCTCCAGCTCCACAACGATGGGGCAGGAGCTGTGCTACACCCCCAATTTTTAGTGTCACCAGGACATTACCATCCCCACGACGTGCTCAAGCTGTCCCCAACAGGCGAAGGACACCTTCAGGAATTTCCCAAGTGTCACCCTGGGGACGAATCCCTCCTGGCTGGGCTCCTCTGCCCCCGAAAACCCCAAAACCCCAAACCCAGCTCCCCGCACGATGCCTCCCGACCCGCAGGGAGCCCCCCCCCCCCCCAACTCAGCGCGGTACAGATGCCGTTATGCAAACAGAGGCGTTGCAGCCACATCAAATCTACGCCGAGATCAGTCGCCTCCACCATTTAGCGCTAATCCAAACAGTAATTTGTTTATGCAAATTAGAGCCCTAATTTGGTATTAGCACAAACTATGCTCATAATGCTATTAGCGGAACGTATATAAAGCGCGCATTAAGCGGCGCCTATCTGTAAATTAAGGGCTGCTATCCTATCAGCAGAATGCAAACCCCGGAGAGCATTACCTTTAAATGAACATGTGCCGCAAAGAGAAAAGGGAATTGTAAAATGTAATAGTTACATTTCTTGGTGCTTAGCGTGACAGCCGATTCATTTAATAGGGCTGTTGCCACTGGCTACCGAGCTCGGCGAATTCCTGCCGGGAGGCGCGGAGGGGATGGGGACCTCGCAGAGCCGTGCTCGGGGCTCGGTCCCCGGGCAACCCCTTTCCTTGCTCCGGAGATGAGCAAAGAGCCTGAAATTGTGCAAAAGCAGAAGGAGAAGGCGGCACCACCAAGCTGAGATTGAGCACCGAAGGTCCCGAGGGCTTTCCCCAGCTCCCCGCGTCCCCAGATTTGCAACGCTCCAGCTCGCAGCAAACCTCGGCACACCCCAGCCCATGGAGACCCCAAGAAGGTCTCCCTCAAGAAGCTCACACACATCTCGCAGAGCCCCCCCAGCCTTCCCGAGGGAGGAGGAGGCACGGGGTGCTCGGTGCCGATGGCTTTTGCGCTCCCGTGGTGCGTGCCATTGAGCTATAAGCATCGGTCCCCTACAGATCTGCACCCCTGTACTGCTGACGCGGGCACATCGGGTCCTGGCAAGGCAGTTTTGGTATTAGCTGCCTGGAAAAAAAAAACAGCATCCTGTAAAAAAAAATCATTTCAGCTCTCTGCAGCCCACCAGCAAAGTATATTCAAAGGTCTCGAGTGCAGGGAGATGCTGCGAGCAACCAGAGCATCTCCCACGCCGGGTGCCCTGCACACCAAGCACAAATTTCCACTGAAAGAGGTTGTCTAAAAAACATGGAATATGGCTCAAAAATGACCCTCTGCAGGCCACTGCCGTGACTCCGGGGTGTGCTGCAAACCTGGATTTGGGTAGAAACAGAGCCTTTGCTTGCTCAGAAAGATCCGGCTGTATCCCTAATCCCCGCACGCACGCCGCATTAGGGGAACAGTTGGTGACATGAGGTTTCTTTACTTCAATTTCAACCCAGAAAGCGCAGCACGACACCGAGAGAACCCTACTGATGGAGACACAGAGCCCAGATGTTACCATATTGCTCCTCTTCTGCCTCGGGGTCTGCAGAAGATAACTCAGAGCAGTGCTCCTGTGCCCAGCGCGCTTCTCCAAAAAAAAAAAAAAAAATCACCATCAGGGTACAAAATAAAAGGCTGGGGAAAACCCTCCTGGTTTAAGCAGCAGCCCAGAGCTGGGGTGGTCACAGCCGTAGAGCATCAGCCGCCGTTCCCACTGTTCCCCCAGACCCTCCAGATATTTATTTTCTCACTTTTCCACGCTCACTCGAACCGCTGAAGTGGCTGCGCGCCGCAGCGGCCCCCGTTCGGAAGTCACCGTTTCTCGAGAGTTATTACCCGCTGGCATCTGACCCCTCGTATGTGAGCAGAGAACAAGCAGCTGCTGGCAAACACCAAGCAGCAAGAGCAGCAGGTTATAAAACACGTGACACTTTTATAAACCAATATTAGAAAAAAAAGAGGAAGAAAAGGAACAAGGCAGCTCTCTGGGAGCAGAGCGGCGACGCGCGCAGCAGGACCGTGGGTCCCACGTCTCTCCCCTGCAGAGAATTTTCAAGGATTTCTGCAGCTGAAGGCATTGCCTTCACCCAGGCGTCCTCCAATTTGCATTTTTGAGGGAGAAAAAGCATCTGTGAGTCCCGCTGGACCGAGACCTGACCCCACAGGAGGCCTGGCCACCTCTGCTTCCACCCTCTGGCTGTGGGGGCATCGGTGCGGGGACAGCCCTGGCACCCCCTGGTTCCTCGCCTGGGAACTCAGTGCTAAAAACTCAAAAAGTTAACGAAGAGAAGGAAAAAAAATAGAAAAAAAAACTCTCAAAAGGAGTTGTAATCTGCTCCAGTAACCTTTACAGCTGTTTCCCCTGCTGGAGACAGACAGACGGAGCGAAAGGCGCCAGGAGGTTGCAGCACTGCTTCAGCAGTTTTATAGTCCGTCCTCACCCTGCTTGCAAAAGATACGGCCCAAACCTTTGCGGGGAGAGATCCCAAACCCCACAGCACCCACAGGCTGGGTACGGTGTCTGCCCCAAATCCCCACGCACCTGGCCCTACTCACTCCATGCGAGCGCACGGCAGAGGGGATGCCACGGTCCTGGAGACGCTTCGTGGGGACTTTTGGCTGCTGAACGCACGCGTTAGGGTGAGCTCTGGCCACTTGTGTTTTTTACTTCCAGAAGCCCTAGGCCATTCAGAACTGAAGGTAAAATATGTTCTGTAAAGAAACCTCGCCGGGTAACCTTTGCCCATGGAGAAGAATGGGAAGAGAGAATTGGCCAAGCAGACGGAAAGCCGCGATCGCTTCAGGTGCTGCTCGCACGTGGTGGTGTTGCCCCAACATCCTCGTGCCACCAGCATCACCTTCATGCACCTGAGGTGACACCTCGACCTGGGGACAGCCACCGCCAGGTCGGGAGAAGGGGACAAGGCCTCCAACGGAGGGCAAGGAGCCTGGCAAAAGCCCTCGTCGCTTTTCATCCCCGGCGGTGTCACGGCACTCCGCTGAATTGTTACCCTAATGGAAAGGACGGCCTTTGGAAATGAACTGTATTGAGAAGAGAGGATAAAATTAATGAGATAATAGCCAGGCCAAGGACCTGAAGAATACGCCGGCCCTCGACACGAGGGGCTTGTAATTCCCTTTCTGCAGCACAAGCCCTCGGATCTAAAGAGTTCTCCCGTCCATCCAGAAGACCCGCTCCGGCAGGAAATTTCATTAACGCTGGAAAATAGGAAAGGTATTAAGCGTGGATAATGAAGGCCAGAGTGTGAACAGTGCCTTAAGATAGTCTTCTTTCTAGCCTTTGTAATGGGAGGCATGAACTTTCCCTTCAAATCCATTTCTAATCCATTTGAAATACTACAGCAAATTATCTTCCCTTCAGCCCGAAAGCGGCCAGCCAATTTACTCCGAATAGAAGTGACAATGCTACAGAATTTATCGCCATAACCTTGACTACACAAGGTTGAGGGTTGTCTTTCCCCCACCCCGGGGTGGACAGGGGAATGAAAATTTTTAATGAAAAGGGGGTAGAGGGACACTATAAAAATGTTTTAAAACAGCGTAGCAGCTGTTGGAGGTCCAGCGCCCACACCACGGCCAGGCTCGACGGCGAAATCTCAGCACCTAGACTAAAAACGTTAGGGGTGCAGGTCCTGGGCTAATAAAACTCTCTGCAGTTGGAGATCTGGGCTCTTCCATGCATCCCTCAAAGCAGCAGAAACTTTGTCCGAGTCCGATGATTTCATGCAACCTCTTCCTAAATGCCCGTCTTGACCAAGTCTTGACTTTCTTCTTCTCTTTGCTGTGGTTAAACACCGAGCGGCTTCTTCACATCCCTTCTGCAAGACTTTCCAAGTGCTCTGAAGCTGATGTCTCATTTCTTCCAACAGCAAACCCAAAGCGAGAACTGGACCGAATGAGGGAGAAAAGGGGAAAAGGGCTCAGCCAGGCAATGGGAACCCAACGGTAAGCAGCTGTGCAGCTTCCAAACACGGCAAAACTGCTGAAAATGGAACAAAACCACCAAGACTTCAGCCAGGAGCCACCACGTGAGACAACTGAAATGCACTTCCTCTTAAATAAAAGCCAATAAAAAGAAAAAAGGGAGATTTCCAAGCCAAAATCTTGGGAAGTGAGGTTAGCAATCAAGGACGATTCACCCCGGACTGTGGCGGACGCTCACGTTTAACACCCATGTGAAAGCAGGGACAAGAAGATCTCATCCAAACCCCCACAAGCAGGCACGAACCCACCTATGTTCGAAACACGAAAGTGCCTGATGCACATAAATCTCATACAAAACCGAGAGCAGGGTAAGAGCATCCCGACGGCGTTTCAACCAGCTGAAACGGAGAGGATTTCTTGGAGCTAACGGCAATACAAGTGCCTCTTACAGGATGGTTTTCTTTTACTTCTGGATATCTTCTTTAGGCTTAGCTTATTTTTATTTATTTTTTTTTTTTTTAAAGTAATCCTTACATAGTAAGAAATCGCATTTGCATGCTGGCATTTGAGGAAAGAGCGGATCACACGGGGGCTGGGCGCACTCCGGGGCCTGGTGAGGCAGGAGGGGCAAAGCACTGATCTGGGAGAAATGGTGGAAAAAAACACAGGACCCTTCTTCTTTAGCACACAGCAAAAGAAAATACAGGATTTAGGCTCCGAGTGCTCTTCAAACGTGCCTCTGAGCTTCAACAGCATTCCCCTTTGGAAGGCATCCCCATCACCCGCAACGTCTCTATCCCCAGCTGCCCGCTGCTCGTGTACCTACCCAAATCTGCAGGGAAAAACAAGTGATTCCATTGAAATGTTTGATTTTCAGGATATTATCAACGTTACCGCTTTATCTTCTTAAATTCTTCTTTATCTTCTTAAAAGTAAAAACGTGAATGCTCAAATAAACGCTTCCTCTTTCAAGACCTAACTTACAAAAAGAACCTGATGTGGGTTATTCGGATAAGTCAACTGAAGAATGAATATTTGAGGTTGAAAAAGTGATTGCAAATTGGAAAGAAAAAGAGCACACGTCTTCTTCCAGTATACAAATACAAAATCCACTAGCTTTCAAACCGTAGTTACCGGCAATACTCTAATTGATCTGCAAACAAATCTCTATTTTTAACAACCAGTTCTCATTAGGAAATCTGTGCTCAGCAGCTCAAGCCGGCTTCCCGTGCATCCAGCACATTTCAGGTAACCCAAGGAACGCTTTAAAAAACTCCTCGAGTTGAATTGAATCTGAATTTCCATTCACATGCACCTCAATGATAATCTCCAGAAAAAAATAATCCAGCACAGATCTCATTTACCATTTTCAAACCCTGAGAAAATTTACGAACCTCGATGAGTGCCCATTAAGCCACATAATTGCCTAAATAAAGATGTGCCCACCTCATCAATCCTCCTGACTCGGGAAGGAAAAATAGTTGCACGTGTGTCGTAATGGTTCTCAACCACAAGTGTAGGAGTTCCTCCAGAAACACATCTGGGATTAAAGACGTGGAATAAAAACAGATAATATTAACCCAAGGGTTTCCATCTCGTGGATTTCAATCCTGATTAACCTCTGCAATTAAATCAGTGTGAGCTGCGGCGGTGCCACACAGCCACAGGCGAAGAAGGGTTGACACAACGGGGCTGCCAGCAGCTCTCCGCAAGCCACCAGGACCATCTGCAAACCACACAACTGTTTAATATTTTCTCCATCTGTTTAAAAGCTTTGGGCTTCCACCGCGTGCTGTTGCCAACGCTGTTATCAAAGCTATCTAACTGGATTTCTTCTTCGTTGTTCAACCCATGGCTTGAGCCCGCAATCAAAACCATCGCAGTCATTTTTATGGCTTCATGGCGTAGAAGAAACATTTGATTTATACCCGCAAAGCAGGGCCGTTGGTGGCTTTTTGTTTGGTTTTGTGTGGTTTCCCCATCTTCCAACCTGTCCCAGGTGTGAAACCTCCTCCCAGCCCTTGCACAGGCTGAAGAAGCTCCCTCTTCAAGCAATTTCACTCCGAAAGACCAGGGGACAAAAATATTATTCTTGTGTCTTCCCAAAGAGCTGTAAAACATAAAGCCAAGCTCGTGCTAAACTGATGGGGAATACTTGCAAGAGTTGAATCTTTTACAGTTTTTCACCCAAAATGAAGTTAAGACTGGAGCAGCCACATTGATCCTCATTGTAAAGACAGGACTGGGCCATGGGACGGCGAGCGACGTTTTGGAGCCAGCAGCAGGATGCGGGCACTGGAGCAGCACCAGCAAGAGCCAAAACCTTGGGAACGAAAAGCTTTGAGGACAGAGGTGGGAGGAAACGCAGATCCCAAAGCCTCCATCCCCAGAAGCCAGCCGGTAACTGGGGAGCAGCTCCAGACAGAGATGATGATGGCACGAACCAAGGAAGCCTTCATTTTGGGCTGGGAACGGCTGATGGGAGAAGGGAAGAAGCACCAGATGCTATTTAGGGTTCCTCACCTGTTCCCAGCATCAGCATTTGCTCCTTTTTCCCCCACTCTTTCCTCTGGACCCTAAACCCATCGGCTCACCCTGCAGCCAGTTTGGGTACGGACCCACAACCAGGAGCAGCCAACACAAGCTCCCTCCCCACCAACCCCAACATCACCCCAAGCAATCAGCAGCAGCTCCCTCTGGGCTGCAAAACTCGTCCAAAACCTCAAGTTTCAGCCAATATTTTAAATACGTTGAGTCTTCCCTCACCACCCACACAGCTTGGGAGAAGAGGCAGAGGCAGAAACATGCCCAACACCATAAATCCTGCTCCAAGCTGGGGATTAAAAACTGGAGCATTAGGCCTGTAAAAAAAAAGCCTAATTAAGGCTGCAGAAGGAGATACAGTTTGGGCTCCACATGAGCCACGGGCAAGCCAGGAGCTGGCTCGTGCCCTCCTTTCCCCAGGAGATCCAAGGGGGAGCAGAGGGAGGTCCTGCGCTGTTCCTTCTCCAGAGCCTTGGCTGGCCACACGCTGTAATCCCACGGGATTTATTCCCATTTCTCTCTCAAATGCCTTTCAGTCCCACCTTCCCTTTTCAGTCCCACCATCCCTTTCATTTCTCTGCAGCTCCCAAAATAAAAAATCACAGCCGAGGCACCGCGCTTGGCAGCCCCGCGGCGCGCCGGGCACGCTGCCTTGGCCGTACGGCAAGGGAAAGCCAGGAGCCAAGGAAGGCACTTAAATCACTCCAGGATCTCACAAAACGCAGAGAAGATGCTGTTATCGCCTTCAAGGAGCTTATCACCGTGTTAGGGACTGCTCTTCTTCCTGCCCCAAATCACTCCCGTGTGCTAAATGGCTGCTATTGTTTGCAGCCCCATTCATCCCTGCACTAAAGATAAAGAGCCTGGAGAGCGCGGAGGAAAGCATCTGCCTCCGTGCTGCTGTGCTGAGGGATGGGCAGGGAAAGCAGGGATGGATCAGGCTCTTTCAGGGCAGTCTGGTTGTGGTCAGAGAGGGTTTGAGGTGGAGTGCCTGGAGGGCTCGAAATCCTCGCTGTCATCGGGCTCACGCCGCGCTCCCTTGTTGCCCATTTTCCGGTTACCCAAAGCCTGTTCCCTCGCTCCTCCGGGCAAGCAGCTGTTGGGATGCTCATTCAGGGGAGGTGAAGATGGGGGTCACAGCCCCAAGAAGGGCAGCATGGGTCCTCGTGAGCAGGTTTGCTTCCATAGGTTCACTGAGCTTTGGGCCGGGCAGGGGGAAGGAAACCAAGAGCCTTGGACCAGGAGCAGGTCCGTGCATGGCCATCTCCTTCTACAAACATCCTCCTGTAAGAGCAAACTGTGATCAAGGTGAAACCCAGGGCAATAAAGAGAGATTTTAAGACAAAGGACAAAGGTTTGCTACTTAACTAACCAAGGAAACCAAACGAGAGCATCCTGTACCCTTGCCACCAACCCTAGATGGCTTTGAGACTGCAAGGGAGCACGCAAACCACAACTAAACCAAGGGCTTCAAGCCACGAAGGATCATTGCCTCCCCTTTGAAAGAGGTGTAAAAGTCCCAGCTTTGGTTAAATTGGCCCAATTGCCTGCGTAGATCAACCTCAGACAGATGACAGGGTCGTGGTTTAGTGGTTTAGTGACAGGGACTTGCTTTAGCCATGGGTAGTAGGGTGCTGGTTGGAGCAGATGAGCTCGAAGGTCTTGTCCAACCTCAATGATTCTAGGATTTGGGATCGTAGAATCATTATACGGGCCATATCTCACCACAGGCAAAGCCTCACCTGACGTCTCACCCCTTTTTTTTCAGTGGAAGAGCAAAGAAAGAGCTGGTAGGCTCTGCGCTGACGTCTACCCCGAGGCTGTATCCACTTCGGGTGTCGCTTGTTGGTCAACAACCACCAAGGAGCACCGGAGAGGTTAATGGCTTGAGCAGCAAAAAAAATAAAACAAATTGAAAGGAGCAAATAACCTTTAATGTCCCGTGACATGTTCAGCCTCCCAACGACTGCATTTCCTCTCCAGACCCTTCATTTCCAACTATCATGCAAGACAGCCGCACGTCAACAGGCTTTCTACCGCCTCGGCAATCTGCGCTCCCGGCGGTGTCACACACGGCTTGAACTGTGTATTTGGGCAATTTATGGAAATGTTGCAAACTGCCTTTAGGACGGGTCTGTTCTCGTTTATAAACCCATTAAAATTCTTGGAAAACGCTCTTACCCAGCAGCACGCCCCCTTCCCAATGCTGGCAGGCCAGGGGACAGGCTGCGAGGGACTCAAGACGTACTCCTGCCTGAAAGAGCTTCGGACAAGAGGATATGAAAAAAGGGGCAGCTAACAATGCCGGGAAGGACCAAGGACCCATGGGTGGGGTGTTTCAGAAGCTGATCCTGGCACAGCATCCATCACCCGAATCCCGACTCACCACGAGCGGGGTGGCTCCGAGCTGATCCCGCAGAGCCCCCCGGTAGAGCCGGAGGGGATTAGTGCAGACGGATATCGACTGAGGGCTTAATTACTCGGGGATAACAAGAGAGTTCTCCTGTTAAATTTGAAAGCGTCGCTAATGCCAAGAGTTTAATTGGCGTCTCCTTTTCTAATGTAACTGGAATTGAGCGATCAGCTGCTGGTGACAGAGGGACAAGCGAAAAGCCCCAGCTTGTTACGGGCACAGACCTATTTTAAGATCAAACACGTTACCGGATGCATCAAAAGCTCAGTCCCTACAACGACGCTAAATAAGATTTCACTGAGGCACTGGGATCATCATGGCCTTTGCACAAGGGCGAATTTCACCCCTGGTGTGCAAACACAAGTGTCTCTGCTCCACGACCCGTTTTGCCTCGAGGTGTGAGGCATTTACGGAGCGCCGCGACTCTTCCCTTCCCAACCGCAAGGACAGAAGGAGGGAGAGGATTGCCCAAGATCACTGCAGGTTCTCCGTCCACTCTGTACAAGCGTACGGACCTATGTCTGAGAAAAGCAGGTCTGAAATCACTTCTGGCCTCTCCTCTAAGCCTTACAACTTGCTACATCTCCAAAGCACCAGGAATTGGCCAAAGCCACCCCGACATCCTGGTGGCCCCTTCGTATCACACGTACCTTGTGGGAGCTATCGTTCCACCCAAGAGCTGGACTCAGTGATCCTCGTGGGTCGCTTCCAGCTCGGATATTCGACAATTCTGACTCATTCCTTGCCACAAACCCTTCTTCTAGACCCCTGACCGGGTTTCCATCCAACTTTTCCCTTTTCCTCCTGCCCTTTCCGCGTCCCCATCCCATCACCTCGCCCGCGCGAAGGTGCCTGGCTCCGCCAGCTAAATGCATCTCTGCAGAGCTGCCAGCAGGGCAATATTACTCTCGGCAGGATGCCGCCTCTGCCTGTAATTAATGTTTCATCATCAGCCCTGAAAGCAAACAGCTGCTGCGGTCTCAATCACTCATCTTCTCGTGGCGCTCGCTCTCCGAAAGGCTGCCTGGCATCACGGGGCCTCTTCTTCTCCGTCTTCACCCACAAATTTTGCCACGGCCAACACCAACTCAGGTCCCTTTGCAGCCTCCTGGCCAGCAGGACTTGGCCAAGACGCCTGCATTCAGACCGTTTGCCAAATTTTGGGTTCGTTGGGATTTGGGCACGGTGCTGCTGGCCGAGGCCACCACCGTGTCTACCCCAGTGACCCCCAGGTTGGACTTTTCTCTCCGGGTATGGACAAAGGGAGCTTTTTGTTCAGTCTGCTCCTCTGCTGGCTTCTTAATTTCTGAGATGCTGCCCTGTTCACGCACAACTTCTGGTTCCCTTCATCCTCCATCCCCCTGGCTGTTTCATTTCTGTGTGCTTCAGCGCTTGCACGCCTCTCCTGCGGAGCCTCCAGGTGGCTGCACACCTCCTCCCATCCTTCGCGAGTCCTCCTCCCATCCAACCCCAGCCCGAAGCTGTTCTCAGCTCACCTGAAAGCCCAACTCAAAGCTCCCTTGCTCGGCTTCTCTTCAGGACAAGGTCTGATCCTGGGGTCATGGAAGGATCTTCCGAAACCTTCCAAAGTTCAGAAAATTTTCCGGTAAAGTCCTAACGCTGTAAAAACTTGTAAAAGAGTGGCCTGGAGAAAAGACAAAAGACCCTCTCTAGAAGACGTGATAGTCCAGATGAAGCTGTTTTCAAGGTAGGTCAACTTTCAGCCTAAAACCCCATGACAGCGTCCCGTTAAACCGCTTAAGCCAAGCTTGAGAATGGAAATGCTGACAGCCCCTAATGCACAGCTTTCCAACCCGCTGCTCTAATGCTGCAGCACATCAGTAATTCTACCGGGAGGACCGGGGGACCATTGTCCCATTAATTAGATTCCTTTTACCCCCATTAGCTCAGACGATTGGACGGAGTTCGTTAGGGTTTAATTCCGATTAGCTGAAACGGAGCTCCCGGGGCAGGCAGGTGTTAGCGGTTTCAGCGCTTGGGTTGCCGTGTGCCGAAGTCCCAGCCCACGTGGGATGGGACACGAATGCTTCATCCCCCCCCCAGGCACGGTCCTACCACCCTCAGAGATGCTCTAAAACGGGCCGGGAAGCTCACGGACACCCTCCTGCGGAGGCACAGAAGTGACACTTACTCTTTGTCATCCTGCAGCGAGCAGAGCCTCCTGCACCACCTGCAAAACCCCAAAACCCAAATATTTTCTGAAACGCTCGGCCAGACGTGCAGCCCAGCCCCAGCCGAGGCTTCCCCTCCCGCCTGCTTCCCAAAAAAAAAAACCCCAGTGTAATTGCTTTTCCCAGAGATGGCTCCTTTTGAAATATTCTTTTTTTTTTTTTTTTTCTCACGCGGGAAATAATAATAATAATAATCACAGCAGCAGCAGCAGCAAGAGCAGCTGATAGGTTTTAATTAAAGACAACTAATAACTCAGTCGGGCAGCGGGGCTCGGAGGCAAGCGGCGCGGCGGGGCCGGACGCATGGAAGAGGTGAGCTGGGTTGCTGCAGGGGATTTATCCACGTGCCCACAGAGACAGAAGCAGAAGCAGAACTGAAAACCAAGCGTCCTGCTGCTGTGTTCGTGTCTCTGCTCCACCAAACGGGCAGAGAGGGACGGATCCGGCCCCTCTTTCTGGCTCCCCTTCCCATCCACCACGAAGCGGTGCTGCCCGCAGTTTCTCTACCCGGTGGTCCCGGGTGGGACGGGGACCTCATCCCAGAGCAGGTTGCTTTGCTAGGGACAGAGAAATATCCAAACTGCATTTTAAATTCAAGCTAATTCACCTCTTAGGGCTCAAAAAATATCGCCCAAGTGTTGCTCCTGTTTCCTTCCCTCGCAAGCGAATCGGGTTTGCTGCCTTCTTGCTGTCCGCAGGAAGAAATCAGCTCGTGCTTCTCCTCCAGGCTTACTTCTCTAAGTGTTACGTACCCATGAATGTAGCTGATATTGGGGCTTTTGGGCACCTTTTAGGAGCCAAACCCCAAAAATTGGGCTCAGGAAGCATCCGGAGCAGCCCTACATGAAACGAGCCCGGCAGGAAACGTATGAATCCGAGTGTTGGCTCTGTCTGTGTAAGCACATACACCTACATATTTTATAAACGTGTGCATGCATATTTTATCCATAAACACACGGAAATACACGGCTAAAGGCTTGAGATCCACTCGGAAGTGAAAGTACGAGAGGTGAAGCCTGAGAGCATCGGGGTATCGGCTGCTCGCCGGGCAGCTGATCCGAGGAAGCCTGCCCGGGCTCCGTGGACTCTGCAAGGTATAAAAATGATTCAAAGGCACCCATCCAGGGGCAGCGTATTGGTTAGCAATACTAATTGCATCGCCTCCATTACAAATGATATCGCTCCATTATTAAAGGGTCGGGGCCGATTTTATGGGCTCCCATCCCTTCAATCGGTATTTCGATCAATGGCTGCGTTACAAGCTTCCCCTTTAAGAGCCTAATAAACAACACGCCGGGAAGTAAAAAAATCTCCGTAAAATGACGCTTTTCAAAATCCATTTCGAGGGGAGCTGGTGGTACTTGGCGAAGCAGGCTGCAGCCGTGGAGGGAAGGAGTTCAGGAGGAGAGGGCACGGGACGGCGCCCCGGGCTCCGGGAAGATGGGCTACGTCCTTCGTAGTCCTTCGGGCTCCCAACGATCCTCCCCGGCTCCAAAAGGAGGCAGAAATCTCACCAGAAATCCCAATATTTGCTCGGACGGACCACGCAAAGACGATTCCGAGAGCCCCCTCATCTCGGCTCGCTCTCGCAGGGAGCGGCGTTGGGGTTTTGGGCTGAGATGCCCGGAGCCGGGGGCTCGGTGGTGGGATTAAGGGGCAAAAAAAGACAATGTGCAAGAAACAAAACGATGTGCGCGATGGTTGTGATGTTGTTTTGAAGATGAAGGCTCTGGGGGGCTGTCCCCACGCAGCGCATCGGATGCAGGATGCGCAGACAGAGGTCATCGAGGATTTCTACAGCTCCGAGGTGCCAAAGTCCCCAATTTTGGCATCCCGAAGCGATGCGTGTTCAACGTGTATGGGAAAAGTGAATAAATTCACTGCCACTCTCCCATTAAAGCTGAATTAGCCTTCAGCCTTCCCCGCGCTGGACTCGCACAGAGCTGTCTCCCTCTGCTGGCATCAGACCCAGAGCGACTCAGGGCTCCAGAGCCAAAAAAAATAGGGAAAAACTTCGCAAATGAACCCAAAACTGGCTCAGGGGTCTCACACAACCCTGCACAGACACGTTAGGGTGGGATGCAGCATCATCACCTGCCTCTCGACACCCTCCACCTCTGTGCAGAGGCTGAAAGGGACAAAAAAAAATGATTTCCATGATGAAATCTCTCCAAAGCTGACGTGGGGCGTGCCAGCAGCACGCAAGCAGTTACAGTCTCAGCCCCCCTGCCCTGTTTTACTGCTCCCCATCCACTCCTGGCAAGGATGCTCGGCCACCACCCTGCTCCCAAGACCCCAAAGCTGCATACCCAAGCTGCTTTCCCTCAGTTTAGAGCTGGGAAATGAAGGCACGGGTCCCCCAAATGGCTTGGGAACACGGGCACTTTGGGACCCACCTGCAGCCAGACCTCTCCGCCTTCCTTCCTCCCAGTTTCTCTGCTACAACTCCACACGGGCTCGCTGACTTTCGGGGGCTCTTCTTTTGTTTTTGACCCCTGGGCTTACACCAGAAAGCCAGATCACCCATTTTACAGCCCGAAAACCCAAAAGGGGTCTCCTAGGAACCAGGGACTCATCCCCAAGCCACCACCAGGGAGGTGCAAGAAGAGGGCACGAGCCATGCTCCCTCTCCCTCCCATCAAGGTGAAACTGAATATTTTTCCTTTCCTTTCCCACATCCCAGCGTTTATTTTAATTTATCCACCAGGGAAAACAAACCCTGCTTGGGAAGGGGGGAAAACGGACGCTTCACCCCATGCAGCACGGAGCCCAAACCCCGGAGGAAAATCTCCTCCCGTGCCACGGCAAAGCACCTCGCTGCTCCTGCGCCCCCAAAAATTGGCACGGCCGGACCCCAACGAGGGCTGGGAGAGGAGGCAAAGCCGAGCCTGAAGAAGACACGGCGAGATGGCTGTAATTTATACTCTCCTGCCTATACTTTATGGCTTTCTTAATTCGGCTCCTGCTACTATTAATGTAGTTAATGTTGAGATTATATCTATTTTCTGGCGTCAGGCAGTGATTTATTCGAGCCATTTTTCCGGTGCCGGCTCCCACGCTGTTAAATCAAGCGACTTGCCAATTAAGTGCTGACTGGGGAAGTGGATGCAATCTGAACAGATCTCTTAACCGCAAATTAAACCGGGCCCCCCTCGCACGCCTGGCGGTGCGCGCGGCCAGCCCGCCGCCCAACCTTGCTGAGCTCGGGGAAAAAAAAAAACACAAAAAAAACCCTCCAAAACAAAGGGAAAAAAAGAAAAAAAAACAAAACGCAAAACTTGCAAAAGAGAAGGAAAAAAATATTTAAAAAAATAAAAATAATAATAATAATAAAAGCAGCTTTTTCTCGGCGGGCTGGCCCCAAGGGGTTAGGGGAGGTGGCAGCGATGCTCCCGGTCGCGGAGCAGCCCCGGGTGGCCGGATTCTGGTTTGTCCCCAGCAAGGTCCGAGGGTGGTGGCTTGGTTCGGGGCCAGGAGGCTGTCAGCAGCCCTTTTTAGCTCGTGGCCCCGGCAGCAGGTGACAGCCTGCTCGCTCGGGAGGCGTTTGTCACCCACGTTTCGGGGCTCGGGTTCGAGGCGAGCCCCGGCTGGTGACAAACGCCAGGCAGAGGAGAGGGGCACGGGGCGGAAAATTGGCACCGGGGGATGCCAGGATGGCTCCGAAACTCACGTTTTCTAAATTCCTTTTTTTTGTACAGCAAAGACGGGAGCTCTCTGATCCACCAGCACCTCCGAGTCTCTTGGGGTTCGCTCAAGATGAAGCCACCTTCTCGGGTGGGGGCTTGGGTGGTCCCGGGGCTGCCCAGCACCTCGGTGGGTTGTGTCACCTGCCCATCTGAGGGCAGTATCTGCCCTCTTCTTCCCCCAGATGCTGCAAGAGGAGGGGAAATAAAATACCTGTTGTATATTTTCCACTCTGGAGCACCTTCACAGGCGTCCACGTGCGGTCCCAGCCTTCAAGGAGGACTCAGCACGGTGCAGAGCTGCACGTCCAGAGGGACACTGGGTTGCTTTTTGGTAGGTGACCTCCAGGAACCTCCAAACCCACTCCCCTGCTCTCCCGGAGAGGCAATGAGGGCTCTCCTGCTTCCTTTTTTATTATTAAAAAGGAGGAGGAGCTGTTGTGATAACAGCTCGTGGTAAGTGCCGAGCGGCTTTACGCTCCTTGAATACCGAGCAGCCACTGAAAAAGAAAGAAAAAATGAGAAGGGGAGGAGAAACCCAAACGTATGGGGTGCCGATCCCCAGGGATGGGATGGGCTGATGGCCCCGAGGGAATGCAAGGACGAGAGGCAACAGGTAAGATGCTGCCGTGCCTCAAAAGCAAGAGCAACCCCCGGGGCCGACCGGAGCGCTCCTCGCCAGCTGATGAAATTCAAGCCGAGGGAAACGCCACCCGCAGCTCCCATCATAAATACTCCATCAACGAGGACAAATGACTTGGCGAGCCGGCGTCGCAAGAAAAGGATCGCGTTGCTGGGTGGCACAGGCATGTTAAAGGAAAATCTCCTCCCCGCTGCCGTGCGTCGGGAAGCGCAAATCCCTTTCCCGGCACGAGATAAACCACGCTGGGAGAATGCAAACCAACCCCTACGTTATTTACCATCGTTGCAAGAGCCCAAAAGGTTTGACAAAGCAATTCAAGATCCGAAAAGGGTTCGATCCGTTGCAACGAGGTCTGGGGAGGTCGGGACCCCATTTCCATCGGTCTCTGGCAGAAGCTGCCTGCCCGGCTCCCAAAATCCCAGCGCATGCCACGTGCTGCGACAGCACAGAAGCATTATACACAAATATCACTATACACAAATAAATTCTTCAAATATTGGCAAAAATACTTGAAGGCCTCACAGCCGTGAGGTCTTAGTTCAGTTTTCTCCCACGTGAAGTCTCTTTTTGGCCAAGTTTTTGTGCTTTTGGGCTTCTTTTTTTGGGGGAGGCCACCGAGGGTTAAGTGCTGCGCGCAGCACAAAGCGCAAAACGTCTCGGCCCGAGAAATACAACTTGGTCCAAACGCTCCCTTCCCCTGCCGATGCATTTTAAATTATTAGCATTGATCCAATTAACGCAGCTCTGGCAAACCCGGGTGATTTCCGAGCCTCCTCCCAGCTGTCGCACGGCCTCGGGTGCATTTGGAAGGAGCCAAGGGCTTGCGACTGATCTCCATGGGCCCTTCTTCTTCTCTTCAAGGCACTTTGGCAACAAAATCGTGGTTCCTTCCTCACCTCTCAGCTCTCCTGTTGTGCTGGTTAACCCCCAAAATCAAGTGTTTGACCACTGGATGTGGGGATGCTCCCCCAGGTCTGAAATGTTTGGTTTCCTTCTGACTCGCCAAAGCCTCCAGAAGACATACAAAGATCTCCAACTCTTCCTAGGTGCAGCATCAACACCACAATACCCTGAACCCATCCTTGTCCCCTTCCCATGGTAGCTCCAGGATGGATAACTGGGAGGAGAAGCAGGCTCTGGTTGCCCCCAGGGCTACCCTGGTCTCCGTCCTTCCAGTGGGGAGCCACCAACTCTGGGTGGGAAGAGCCCCCAGGTGGCACCCAAGAAGTTTTCCAAAGGTTTCTGTCTTAGCTCTGTCTTTCCAAAGGCTTTTTGATTTAATTTGGTCCTCGCCAAGACATGCTTCGTGCCCCCTGAAGCATCCCTTGGAGGGTTCACGCAATGCTTCACCATGAGCATACGGATTGCCCGCAGGCTGCCGGCATCGAGCAGCCTCTCCGCAGCGAACGATGCCTTTACACGAGCTCTGCTCATGCTTTTTTCCCCCAAAACTCATTTTTTTTTGTCCCTCAAAATACGTGCAAAGGGCTCCTTTGAGGTCTCAAAGTGCCCAGAGACCCAACGGTGGGAGCATCTGGCTTTGAACCAAGCTCAGGGCATCCCAGTTCTCGGCCAGGGGCTCTGCCGAGACCAAGGAATCGAAGGAAGAGCCCTCCACGTCTCCAAACGCAAACTGCAGAAGCCTTTGAAAGCGGCTCCAAATTAAGAGCTGCACCGAGGCTGTCAAGCCCCCGCTAGCTGAGTCTCCAGCACCTTGCGTGCAAAAAGGGGAGCTTAGCCCATTTATTAGAGTGATGAAAGCAAAGGGATCTAAAAATTGCACTCCTTCGTTAATGAGCAGCCGAAGGGATCGGTAAGCATAATTTCAGAGGCCAGTAATATTTTATATAATCGCCGAGCGGTTTAAATTGAAAACCCCCAACTGAATCAATATTTACTGCATTGAAACGAAATGAATAGTAATAAGTCACTAAGCTCCCTGTCCTGTTTCATAAAATAAAAAATTATAAAAATGAGCACAGGCGCAGAGAGACTATCGCATTAACTTTTACGGCACTCGGGGAGTCATAACCGACTCTCCTCATCAAATAAAATTTTAAAAAACCTGCCGGAGGAAGCCTGGCTTCAGCATCGCCGACAGAAAAAAGGCAAGCGGGAGGCGGGAGGCGCTCCCCCAGCGCCTTTTCAAGCAGATTTTCATCCCAAATTTCACATCGATGCCAAGGCTCTGGACAAACCCCGGCACCCAGACCCCATCCACCGGTGCCTTTGGGGTCTCGGACTTGCAGAATAAATTGAGGCTTCCCAAAAAAGCTTTCCAGGATAGATTGAGGCTTCCCAAAAAATGTTTTGCAGGATAGATTGAGGCTTCCCAGGCAGGGTGGCTCACCTCCATCGCTCGGGGCTGGAGGTCTGAAAGTTGGGGGAAGCGTTTCTCGAAGCCCCCACTTCTCGGAGGGGCTGGGCAGCGCGATCCGTTTCTTCTTGCAGCCCTGGTGTAATTATCAGAGGAGTAATTAAAACAAAACACCTACAGTGCTTTGGTCCACGTACAAGAGATGCATTTCAGCACCAAACCGGGGAGAAAAGCACCACCCCTTGTAGGTTTTGGAGAACCAACCTCCCGAAGACCACGGCCGGGACCAATGCCACCGACTGAGGACACCGAGAGCTTCCCCCAATCCCATCAGTCAACATCTCCTCTTCCAAGCACTGCTCAAAGCCATTTGGATGTTCTTCATCACAAAGAAGAGAAATAACCCAAAGCAGGAGCACTGCCTCCAGCCACGGTGCCGAAGCGCCCGGGAGGCAGCCCGGATGCGCGCCCGTCTTCATGTTTCTTCTCGTGTTTCCGAAGCTGGTTGCCTGGATTCCCAATCTTCTTGTCCATGTTTCAAAACAAGACGTGAGTCTTGCAAATATTAACAAAACCAAACAGTAATTAAGAGAAATTCGAAAAATACGAGCTACGTTTTTTTAGCTCACTTCGCCAAAGCCAGCGCCCGTCCCATGCACACTTTGACAGCGATAGGGGAAAAAATTAAATTATAAATAAATAAAAAACTAAATTATAAATAAATAAAAATAAATAAATTATAAATAAATTAACACCTCTCATTGCTTGGGACCTCGGTGCTGGAGCTTCCCAGCACCTTCCCACCTCTCCCAGCACCCTGACCGTGTGCTCACGTGCCCCGATCCCCCCATGGTGGTGCTGAGCCATTGACCTGGCATTGACAATTGTCATTTATTTGTCCATTATTTAATTGACCATCGACAATTATGAAATCCAGATTTGTTGGGAGGGGGGGAGGATTGAAGCCGCAGGAAATTATTTGTATTTAAAACATACTCCAGGCTGCGAAAACCACTGATGCCTCCGGACAGGTGGCCACGGCGCTCGTGCCAAGTTCGGGAACCCCCCCAGCCCCTTTTTCTTCCCATTTTCCCAGCATTAACAGCTGTGACCTCTCAGACCTCCCCCTGTCCTTCTGCAAATCCTTCTTCCAGGCGGGTCCGGCGGGCAGCGCCAGCCACAGATGTCGGCGAGTGTCCCCTGCTTCTCGGGGAGCTCGGCCGTTCCCCTCCAAAAGCAGGGATGTGCCAGGGGCTGATCCGGATCCCAACCCCGGGCAGGGATTTAGGGGCAAGGTGGTTAAACAGGCGGATAAATCTAGATATTAAACAAAAACGGGTTATTTCCAGCAGCTACAGAAAGAATTTCGTAGAGAAATTGTTAGGGTGGAAGCATCCAACACCTCTTGCAAGTCCGGCCACTGATTTTTCTTGGTACAGATCATCCGATATGGAAAACACAAATGTTGTACCCAAAAGAAATGCTGTGCCCCATTTCCACCGTGTGGTGGATGGATACTGAGTGATGCCACGTGCCCATTGGTGCCTTCCCAGTAAGGCTGAGCTGCTTCACGGAGAGCCTTACTGGTCAAACTGGGAGCTGGACGTGCTCCTGCCCTGCGCTCAGCCCCACGGGGAGCACTGCCCAGGATGAGACCCATGGGGAGTGTCCCAGCCAGCAGCCGAGGAAGGTTTGCACCTCACAAATGCCTCCAGATGAAAAAACTAAGTTATTTTTCTAGTTATCCACCAATCCTCGCATCCAAACAGCCACACGTGAGAGCCCAGCATCAAAAGGGGACCCAAAAAGCAGGGGCCACATCCCGCAGCCCACCTGAATGCAGGTGGGGTCCCCTCCACCACTCTGCTCCTCACTTCCATATCCTCCAAAACCATTTTAACCCTCACTTCTCACCTCGGGGCTGCAAGAAGTCCCCGTGCAAGGGACTTGCCGTTAACGTGGCTGCGGAGAGAGATGCTCCGGGGTTCCCTGCAGCCCGGGGATTTTCCTCCCAGCCTTTTCCAGCCCTGCAGCACCAGCTCGGGGGCACGGCACGGCGCATCCCTCGGTGGTCACCGATCCACGAGCGGCTTTCCAGCCCCCTCGGGAAGCGCTTTTATTTCTCACACCAGGACAAAGCAGATGGAGCCATCCTCCGGCCTGAAAGCGAGCTCGATGTCTGCTCAGCCTGGGAAGAATTAATCAGCCACAAACCAAGCTCGAGCGCCTGCCAAGCGAAGCGACCTCCGTGCCCCCGCAAAAACCCCTTCGCCCTCTCCTTTCCCCGGGTCCCGAGGCGGGCGCGCGGCGCGGGGCAGCCCAGCTGCCAGCAGCATTTGGCCGCGGCTCAGCGCAGGAGCTAAGGAGAAGCCAGCGGGGTCAGAGCCACGGAGCACGGAGCTGCCACTCAGCACAACCCAGAGCTCTCCTGCTTTTCTTTTTTTTTTTTTTTTTTTTAATTATTATTATTTTGTTCCTGTCCCAACTTTCGCGGCGGCGCTCGGCACGGCGAAAACTTCTCGCGCCGCGCGAAGGAGTCGCAGGTTTGTAGCAAAAAAGATTCGGGAAAAAGGGAAAGAAAAAATAATAATAAAAAAAAAAACAGCCCTGCCATTGCTCATCTCCGAGGAGGGCAGAAATTTAGAAATTAAATCCATCGCTCGTGCAGCTGTCACTGGCAGGTGAAAAAGCAGTGACACTTGAAAATGCCCGGCGCCAGAAAAAAAAAATATCCTCCAACTGCTCCGCCGTTAGGTGGGATTTAGCAGCCCGGGAAAAACGGCTTCCAGAGGTTAAGAACTGCTTCGAAATGAGCTGAAAATACCGAGCGTGTGCAATTTTGCAAACTGTATCCCCAAGCAGATTTCATCTTTCCAGGACTTGCTTGCTTGCTGCTGAAGCCCGGGCTAAAAAGGGTGAAAAAGGCTCCTATCGGGTAAGAATTTATTTCTTTTTTTTTATTTTTTAAGAGGCACAACTGGCGTTAGGGAATTTGGATGGACAAAAGGAACAGCGATATCAGAAAGCTCACGGCCCCTTGAGATATTTTATCCTGGAGTTTCCAGGAAAAAAAAAGAGATGCCCCGGGGCAAACGGGGCCAAAAGGGTTTGGAGAGCTGCTCCAGTCCCTAGGGTCACCACCAGGACCTGCTCACGAACCCACAGGCAACACCATAACACCCATATTTTAACATTTTCCCACTGTTTTTTGCTTGGTTGGTGTATAAGGATGTAATGATTTGAGTTTGGAGAGGTTCTTCAGCCCACGTGCTGCGTTTCAAGGAGCTCCCACGTGGACCCCAAGGAAACAAAGAGGAATGGCAAGCCCCAGCCTCCTGACTGCCACGGGTACCATCGTTTTTAGGGTGCTCGAGAGGAAACCCATAGGACCCTGCCCTGCAGAGGAAGAGCAAACCTTCCCCAAAAAAAACAACAGAGAGGAAAATGCAGGCGCTCGCCCATCTCAGGGTCCCAGCACCTGAAAAAATCGGCGCTGAGGCTCCACGTGAACCCTTGTGGTTCTCCTGGGCCATACGATCCGGCCCCGATCCGAAACTGCTGACCCGCAGCTCAAAATCCTCCGCTTTTAATCCCCGTAAACCTCCTTGTTCGGGATATCCTGCTTTTTTTCTGAAAGCTGCCTGCAAGCACGGCGAGGCGATGACAAAAGAGGGGGAAGAAATCCTGCCTAACGAATCACCGCTCATCAGCAAATCCTCCGGCAGCCGTGCGCGCGCTCTCTGCCCGTTATAAACCCTAAAGAAAACATTTCAGCTTAGCGCCCAGACTTTGTGGATGAGCAGGAACCCGTTAAGGAGCAGCACGGCCCCTTGTGAACACGCCTGCAGCGTTACACGATGGAGGCGATGCCTTCTGTGGCGCTTCCAGCCCCTGAGGCATCTTTTTGCTCGGCAAAAAGAGCTGGGAAAGGTTGTGCCATGCCTCAAAGCAAGCAGCCATTGCTCTGGAAGATGGTTTAAAAGCCCTAAAAACCCTGATTATTCCCATGTGCCTCCCCAGAAGGAGCCCTGCTTGCACTCTTAGTAAGATTTGGAACATTGCGCTTTTTTTTAGCTTGGTTTTCCATTGGGTTCATCCTTTTCTACGTGACTTTTGGGTCAAAATAGCACCACACGTGCAGTGTGGCTTGGGGTTTGTGCAAACCAATGTCCCAGTCATGCCTGACCCACTCTGGGCACTGGGATTTGGGTGAACACGTGCAGCTGAAGCCCCTTGAGAGGTGGCTGCACCGTCCTGGGAGCCTGTTCTCCTCCTCTCTGCCTCCTTGGAGAGCCAACATCCCCACCACAAACGCACTTCATTTCAGCAAAACCCTTTGCTTTGTGTCACTCGGGATGTCTCGGGGTTTGAGAGGGTCTCTGGGGTCAATTCCATCCACGAGGAGCCTCCAGACCTGCCCTGTGAAGGACCCCAAAGCAACCGGGATGCTCTGTGCACGCGCCCGACCTCCAAGCGCCGTCCTGAGCCACCCTAAAATCCTGCTGGGGATGCCACCAGGGACAGCACCGAGGCTGCAGACCGCTAGAGGAAAGCACAAACTCTGCTTTTGGGGGGAAAAAAGAAAAGGAAGAAGGAAGACACGTTACCCTTTTACATGTAACCCAGGGTCCGGAGTGGCTGCGCATCCATACGGGTCCCCTGCAGCCGAACCTCGGCTTTCTGCATCTCCATCCCTAAACCCAGAGAGCAAGAGGAATTCTGGGCTCCGGATCTGTGGCTGCATTTAAGCAGCCAAATAAGAAGCCTGGTCGTCTCGAGATGCCTTAAACCCATGGGATTTTATGGCTTTTAGGAAAAAAAAAAAGGTTATTTTCGGTACCTGTGCAGGAAACGCAAGGCACATACAGGTGCATCCCCTAAATAACGCAGCGCATAGGCTACCAGTTGTACCCCACTAGCTCAGAGAGGGAGGAAAATAAGCAGAAATTCTCCAGTTTTGAAGTCAAACCAGTCCCACACCTCCTCTCTGTTCTCAAAATAAACCACTGCAGATCCAGCATGCGATGAATCCACAAGATCTCCCCAGAAGACCAGGTCCCGGTTTCGGGATTTGTGGTCTGAGCAGGGAAGGATGTGCCTGGCACAGGGCAGCTGGAGATCTCCTTTCTGCCTGTACCGGGCTCTGGGAAGATCTGCAAGAGGGGCTGATCCAAGATGAACACAATCCCGAGTAAATAACCCATAATTGCCTCCCCAGGTTGGGAAGTGACACTTTTATTTTTAATCGAATCCATTCCAAACTCCCCTAACTCCATTAAGCAAAATTAAAAAAGGAAAATCCCATTATTCTGAAGCATTTCCATATGCATTTAAAGCTGGTCGTTAACCTCTGAGTCCCGCTTTTATTTTGTTTTCATTAGTTCCTCCGAAGTAGAGCTCGATGACTGTGGCCGGCCCTTCGAGGAGGAGCGCGGCGCCGCCGGCGGGCAGCAGCACCAAGAGCTCTGAAATGCGGGGAGGGGAAGCAGGGGGAGATGTTTGATCCCATAAGGGCACAGGGTGCTCCTGCAGGACCTCAGGAGGTTCGTGCAGGTGGAGGACAGGGCATGGGGACACGGAGGACAGGGTATGGGGACACGGAGGACGAGCGGGGATGATGCCCGGGAGCGGCACGGTGCTCGGAGCCAACGTGGGATTCTTGCTTGGGAAATCAGGGCGAGATGATCAGGCCCAGATTCCAGTTCTGTTTAGGGAGAGGGAAATAGAAGGAAAAAAAAAAAAAAGAAAAAGAGGAAAAAAAAAAAAAAGAGATTGAGCTTTATAATGCGTCTTTCTGCAATGGGGGGAGCGGGGAGAGCATGAAAGATTAATCCCGAGCTTTGCTGAGAAGAGGCGACATTGTTTTTTAAAGCCTCTAACTAGTCCCCAACAGAAACTGGATTACGTTAGGCCAGATGTCAGGACTTCTCCGAAACAATGCGGGGTTGTGTATCTCATACCATCCTCATTAAAAAGATTAAAAGTACTTCCCATAGAAAAAAAAAAACCACGTTTTCAGACGGAAAGCCCCGGTTTCCTCCTGCCTGTAACGTCTCCAATCCGGGCAGATGAATTTCACTGTAATGAGATGTCAGTTGGGAGAATGGTTTAACATCCCTTCAAAAAAAAATCTTATCCCTAAACCTCGTAAAACCACGTCGAGATTATGAAAAGAAAATTCACCGCACAGACAAAAAATAAAATAAAATAAAATAAAGCAAAATAGAAGCCGCCAATTCGCAGAATCCATGACACGGCCGTTTTTAAATGTGATGGAAAAGGCTTTCCAAGTTATCTGCTCAAACGCAGGCTTTCTGTTTACTTCTCACTTTCATGTCAAATGAATTTGGGGAGAAAAAAATTGACAGGAGCTTTAAGGACATTAGTCACATTTCGACTCCTTTTCAGCTTAACGCAGCGGAAGCCGGGGAGGACCGGAGCGAGACCGCTCGTCTTGATAAAAGGAAATTAACCCCGGTGCCACGGCCTCTGGCCGTCGGGTTATGGATGTCCCCGGCCCTTCATGGACTATTCAGGAGCTATCAGCCCCGGGGAGGCAAAAAAAATCCCGTCGGAGCATCCTCTGACGAGGCATCGAGATAAAAACCTCGGCGCTCCCCCCAGGTCGCTAAAGCGAGGGGATAAAATAGACGGAGCGAGGAGAAAAAGGCAGCCTTTGCTGAGCTCAAGATAAAAACCCTGTCTCCTCGCAATATACGGTGCCTTCGATTCGAGCCTCTCCCCCGCAGCACCCAGCAATTAGCAGCGGCAGCCGCCGACGTTAACATTTTTCTCCGGATTCTCTGCGACTTTTGCCGTGACATCCCGGCCCCGCAGAAATACGGCTTTGCTCTCTCTCCCCGTGCATGACGGCCCCGAACGGGGCTCGTAGCAGCTCTCAGCCCCCCTCCAGGCTCGTTAACGTGCTGTGATTTAATGAGCTTTCCTCCTGGCACGCTGCGCCAGCACCGCCGGACCGTCCCGGTGATGCCCAGAGCCTGGCATCGTGCGCGTTTTGGTGGAGAAACCCAAGGAAAACGCTCGGCCATTCCCCACCTCCCATCCCCATGTGGCTGGGATGGAGATGTCAAGGTTTGCCCAGCACGAGGGTGTCAAAGGAAAGAGGGGAAGCCCTAAAAGTCGTCGATTTATCTGCCAGGCTACGTGCTATGCAGCTCTCCAAAAAAAAAAAAGCAGGCTGACTTCTCCTGGAGGTGCGTCGGAGCGAGCACCCGAGAGCAGCTCCTGCTTAGCAACACGGAGAAATAATTACGTGTAATTTATTTGCCTCTGGCTTCTCCTGGATGTCTTTGAGACGGTGGGATTGGGAATGGAGAGAGCAGGATCCAAGGGAAGTTGCCTCTGCCTGTCCCAGCCCCGTGCACCTGGGACGTCCACACCTCGTGCTACGAAACGCGTTTGGTTTTCAGGACAACCTTTATCAAACCCCAAATGGCCAAGATAAAATCCCAAGATTCAAAGACCAAGACCGCGCTTGCCAATGGCTTCTCCACCCCACAATATCGTGTCGCTGCGGGATTTTGCATTCTCATGGTTGGATGAGGAGTAACGTTTCTGACAAAGCCCTCTCCAACGAAAAGGAAAAGGAAAAGGAAAAGGAAAAGGAAAAGGAAAAGGAAAGGGAAGGGAAGGGAAGGGAAGGGAAGGGAAGGGAAGGGAAGGGAAGGGAAGGGAAGGGAAGGGAAGGGAAGGGAAGGGAAGGGAAGGGAAGGGAAGGGAAGGGAAGGGAAGGGAAGGGAAGGGAAGGGAAGGGAAGGGAAGGGAAGGGAAGGGAAGGGAAGGGAAGGGAAGGGAAGGGAAGGGAAGGGAAGGGAAGGGAAGGGAAGGGAAGGGAAGGGAAGGGAAGGGAAGGGAAGGGAAGGGAAGGGAAGGGAAGGGAAGGGAAGGGAAGGGAAGGGAAGGGAAGGGAAGGGAAGGGAAGGGAAGGGAAGGGAAGGGAAGGGAAGGGAAGGGAAGGGAAGGGAAGGGAAGGGAAGGGAAGGGAAGGGAAGGGAAGGGAAGGGAAGGGAAGGGAAGGGAAGGGAAGGGAAGGGAAGGGAAGGGAAGGGAAGGGAAGGGAAGGGAAGGGAAGGGAAGGGAAGGGAAGGGAAGGGAAGGGAAGGGAAGGGAAGGGAAGGGAAGGGAAGGGAAGGGAAGGGAAGGGAAGGGAAGGGAAGGGAAGGGAAGGGAAGGGAAGGGAAGGGAAGGGAAGGGAAGGGAAGGGAAGGGAAGGGAAGGGAAGGAAAGGAAAGGAAAGGAAAGGAAAGGAAAGGAAAGGAAAGGAAAGGAAAGGAAAGGAAAGGAAAGGAAAGGTGCAGAGGTTGAGCGCCCAATTTTGCAGCTGTACCCACCCGCTGAAAGGTAAAACCCCAAAGGCTGCACGTGGTGAGGGCACGACTCGAGCCAAGGAGGCTCCTGTTCCTGCCTGGTCCTTCCACATCGCTCCAGGCCAAGGAACAGAAAGAAAAGAAGAAAACAAAACTAAAATACACAAGCTTATCCTCTGCTGACGAGCCTTTTCTACTGAGCAGGCACTTTCCCTGACAAATGTTTTATTACCTTGTTCTTTACTTATTTATAACGCTGGAGGGTGAAGTTTGTCCCTCCAGAGGAGCTGCAAAGTTTTCTGAAGGAAATATCTGAGCTTTCCCACCAGCGCCAGACAATATTTGCAGACGGGTTACTTTTCTTTTCAACACAGGCATCATTATTTTCAAAGAAAACTGTTCAAAGTGGGTCAGCGCTGAAGTTGCCCGTAACTAGGATCTCCGAACACAACATCAGCCCATCTGCTCCCCCAAAAAAAATGGTCTCAAATCGGGTTTGTCTCTCCGTAAATGAGTGAGTTGGGGTCTCCTTCTCCTGGTCAGTGCTCTTGGGACATTTCCTGGTGGAGCCCACCACATAGCACCAGGCACGTTGTCCCCCAAAGGGTAACAGGGACATTTCCCATTGGTATCTTGGGTTGCGTGCTCAAGGATTTTGGCTTTCTCTGGCTGGCAAGAAGACTGTTGCTTCTGTGGAGCAAGTGGATTTGCAAGGGGAGGATCTCCAACAGCAAGGAGCATCCTCCTGCCATCATCTTCATCCTCCAACTCCAACCGAAATGCACCGGGGGACACCGGTTGACACCCTACCTTCTCCTCTAGTAGTTTCCCCAACCCTACAGCACCCTCAAGCCCACGAGGCCTCTGGGTATCTCCCACCTGGACACCCCACCTGGGCAAAGCAGGCACAGTTTCGGCCCCGTAAGCCACGGAAGATGCCAGGAGCAGCATCTCGTCCAAGGAAGGCACCGTGGAAGGGCTGAAGACGTTTCCAGGACCTGTGAACGCCGCCGTCACTCATCCATCCCGATTCCTCCGTGTCGAGCAGCTTGGCCCCCTCCTGGCCACGGAGAAGATGTCCCTGCACGAGTTCCAGGCGATGGCCGACCGCCACGTCAATAAGGAGAAAATGAAATTGAAGGCAAGCAGATCAGAGCCCTCCCGCGCTGCGCTCCTGCAAAGCGCGGCGAGATAAGGGGGAGGAGTGAAAAGGAGGATCAATAAATCTTCACCTCATTCACAATGATCTGGAGCTCTTATTAAGTAAATTAATTTAAGTTAATTTAACTCGATCATGACTCCCGATCACAGTGATTTAGTGAGGGGGAAATTGCATTAGGAAAGGCCACACTCACTAGATAGAAGAACGGAAGAAAATTAGATCCACTTAGCAATGTGAATTAATATGGAAATAGCAGGTGTAAATTTAACCTTATCAAGAGAGCGAAAATTATCTTCATAAATTTGGAGAAATAGCCCCCAAGTCGCTTATAAATCTATTTAAAACAAAAATATTACAAAAAGTGGAGTAAAATTAATTTAAAATATACTCCCGTCTATTGCCTCCAGAAAAGTCAGCGGCGGGGCCACGTTTAAGGCAAGCCAGAGGTAAGGGGAGAAAGCAGCTCGTCCCCGGGGGATCCGCAGTGACTCTCCCCATCACTTGGACACATCCATCTTCTCCTTCTCCTGATAATTTGGGGCTTGTTGGCAAGTTGGCACTACCTGAGATGCTCCAGCAAAGTTTTTCTGGCTACGTACCCAAAAAGAGGAGGGAAATCTCCAAGAGGTGATTCATGAGATGGACAGAAACCCAGTTTACTACCTGAAGTATATAAAGTATTAAACCAGAAAAGGTCACCGGCCACATAAGACCCCTGCCCATCATTTTTGGAGCCCCAAAAACCTGGGTTTCACAGCAGGAATTGCTCCATAGCCTCAGCTTGAAACGAACTCAGGAGCAGCGCTCGAGCACGGTGCCACCAGCCCTTTAACGCCGAGCTCCTGGCTTCAGGCCAGAAGGGCATTAAAAGGAAAAAAAAAAAAAAAAAGTTGGCTGCTCGATCCGACACGCACCGAAACGTGAAACGGGAGAGGTGACAAAGCCTGGACTGCAAAACGACCCCAGGGAGATCTGCACGGTCCCCAGGGGGACGACACGCGGGCATGCCCCATGCTTCCTCCCCGTCCTGGTTTGACAAAACCATTTTTTGACAATAGCGCAGCAAAGTGGCTGGAAAAGGAGCTCTCATTCCCTTGCTACTTGTCCAAAGGGATGCTACGAGCACAAGGGAAGAGAAAAATACTAAAAAGTAGAGGAGAAGCATTTGCCGTGTGCTTTCCCCTGCCAGGCGGGATGATGGATCGCACGCACCGAAGGTACCAGGGAGACGGAGCGGGAGATTTATGGCTTCTGGAAAATATAATTGTTTTTAATTTGCTGATGGCGTTTTATCAAGATTTGTCTGAAACAGCCGTAAGATCCAAAGCACGTTATTTAATGAAGTCGAAGATTAATACGGATAAAATTATCCTCCAAGTGGGAGCTCGCGGATGATCGGGTCCCTCCTCTGCGAAGCGACGGCCTCACAGTTTTGGGCCAGCCCCCAAAACTCCTGCTCCCAGCCCCCTCCCCTCCTACTGCCCCCAACCTAATTATCTCACCCTCATTAAACACATCCACGATGCTGTGAGGTTCACCTCGTAATGGGGCAGAAGAGGAGACCCGATACGATGTCAAGGCGACACTCCGCGTGCCGCTGGGTTTTGGAGTCAGGCTCATGAATTAGAGGGTAAAAGTTTGGGTGATGCCACAATACAACACCATGATACTCTACAGAAAGCCCCCCAAGCTGCAAAACTTCATCTTTCACTGGCTGTGAGTGATTGCAGAACTTAATCAGCATGTCCCAGACACAAATTCCCCTCCCAGAAATAACATGGGGCGATGCCAGGGCGGGACGAGCCCAGCCTGGCTCACGTTTTCTCTCTCCAGACCCCAGTTGGGGGCACATTCACTGCAGAAAGACCCTAAAGCAGCAGTTTGCCCAGATCCCTTACCGAATGTTTCACAGGCACAGGAATTAGAAAAAAAATCCATCTTCTGCCAGCGCCTGCCGGGAGGACGGGGGATGGAGGAGAGCGGTGATTTTACCGCGACTGTACCGCGAGCAGCTCTTTGCACCAATTTTCCCCTTATCGGACTTAAATAAAGAAGCAAGATTTGCTCAAAGTGGCTGGTTCAGGGCGAAAAAACCCAGCCACTTCCCAGGCAAACTGAGGCAGAGATGGGAAGGGCAAGAATGCAGGAGGAAACAGGAGAAAACAAATCCTCACCTGCACACAAAGCAGCCGGGAGCCGCAATTACCAGCAGCAAACTACGAGCCTCTGAGATTACCACTGCAGTTTTTACCGTAATAAAATTCACAGCACAAAAGCCGTACTTTAAATAATAATAAATAATAATGTTTTTAAGGAGTTTCTATTTAGCCCGAAGAAGAAACACAGGAATTACGTTATTTGATGGTCTGGCTTGTCTATCACTGCCTGACAGCGGCGAGCAAGCGAGGAATTTATCTGTCGGTAACAAGCACACGTCTGCGAGCTCGATTCAACGCAAATACAAGATGAGGGAGCAGGAAAACGAGCACGTGGTTTGGCTGGGGAAAGGACAACGCAAGGATTTGCCCCCAGGGACCTGAAAACAGGGGTGGCACTTAGAAGCAGGGCAGGAATTGTACCAAAAGAGGCAAAGTAAATATTCTTGGAGGGGAGTAAGAGGAGATGTGTTGATCCCAGGACTGCCAAAAAGGGACTGGATGTGTAGATATAAGTAGAAGGTGAAGAAAGAGGTTGAGGAGGTGGCGCAGGTAAGACTGAATGCAGAAAATTTGGGTAAATGCCGTTAGTCCCAACCGAACCCATGGTTTCCATAGGAGAGGAAGCACTTTGACCAGGAGCTTCCAGACTACAAGCTTTTGAAAGACCAAGAAAAAATATTAAATTTAATTCTGCATTTTTTTTTAAATGGTTTGAAAATAAACACGTCTTTTTTTTTTTTTTTAATTCCTCTCTTTTCCTGGAAGTTTGCCTCACCATCCTCGAGTCTTTCAAAACCAACCTTCCCTTCGGATAGGAACATTTGTTAAACTCGATGCCGACTCCACGTAGAGCAAGGGGAAAAATCGGGCAAAGTTAGGCTTTAAAAACGATCCCCGCAATCTTTTGAGTCTCCACAGCAGGAAGCACTCACCAGAAAAGCGGTCAGCCCTTGGAACACGGCATGAAGATGAAGGAAAGCACTTTTGGAGGAAGCCACCCTGATGCCAAGCCGTGTAGGGTGCGCCGATGGAAGGGGACAGCCCAACGCGTCCCCCAGCTCCTTGGGTCTACCCAAGGCATGAAGAACGGCACGGGCAGAGCAGAGCAGGCTCTTTTTCCCCAAAATATTGCCCCTGACAAGGGCAAACCTGAAGCATTTCAGGAGGAGGAGAAAGAGAACCGGTTCTCTCAGGAGCAGCCACATCAACCATGCCTCATTAGCAGGACGTGTCTCTCTCCAAACACGCAGTGAGTCTACTTAGGTCTGATATTGAGAGCTGTGTACATTTCCTCGGCATCCTTACGGCTTATTTAACCACAATGAATTCAAAGAGGGAACGGATCTGAAGGAGCAGGCTGCGGGAAGCCGTTTGCCACCAGCCCGGCTCAGGCTAACGTGATTACTAACACGATTTTACACTTTAAGTCAATAAACGCTGCGTGGAAGCGGCTAAACAAATAGCGAAATTAAGGGATTCGTGCAAATAATGCGCAGCAGTAACGGCACGGAGCACTGGCGGCTCTCGGGTCCTGCATCCGAGGGGTGGCAGGGTTACCTGGATGTCCCCAGACGCCTGCTCTTCCAGCTGGGGACAGGGCTGCTGAAGGAGGAGGAGGAGGGGAAGACCACGTTCTTCTTCACTATCCTGTAGCGCGTCTTGATCACCTTGTTGGCCGGGGGGCTCCTTGCGAAGAGCAAGCTGGCACCTAGGGGAAAGCAGAAGGGGAAAAAAGGGATGAAATTCGGACGTTCCCAGACAACACCTCGATCCCTGACCTCTCCATTCGGAGCAGGTTTCTGCACTGAACCACCCCCAATTTGAGAACATTTTGCGGGACGATCTGCACGCCGGTTCATCCCGCTGAACGTTTCACACCATTATCAATTGTGAGTTTGGTTTTCTCCGCGTTGACGGCCCGCAATTTTTTTATTTTTTTCTGCAGCTTTAAGGAAGGCGTCTAATTGCCTGGTTTTATAACATACAGCCATAACTGCCCGGCTAATTAAAGCTGACACTACACGCCGAGACTTCAGTCTGCTGGTTTTAGAACTGATTTAAAGGGCTGGCTGTTTTTCTCGGAGATGCTCTCGTTAAAATTATTGAAGGGCAAAGCAGAAGCGTTATTTTCCCTGAAAACCTTGTACCCATCCCCACGTATCCCTTGGAGAAGAGCGGGGCTTCCCGGATAACCCGGTCCTCGCTGGGATGTTGAGATGAAGAACCAAAAAAAGAAAGGAAAAGGCATTTTGAGGTGGCTCTTGGCCCCCGGAGCAACTTGCAGCTCCCCTGTTTAACACACAGACTTATATTTTTATATATATAAAATATATTTTATGTTTATAATTCTTTATTATTTTGACAAAGCACGGGGAATTTTCATCCCGTGGCCAAGCGCTTTCACATCCACAGCCCAGACACTCAATGTTAGCCCAAAAACCCAAGAAGTCAGCAGCGGTGCCTTAAGGAGCTTCTGGTGGCTCGGGTTAAAAATTGAACGAGACGTATTCGATAAAGACTCCCCGGGATTAGGAAAGGAGGATGACAAATTCCCTTTTTTATTCTTTTTTTGTCCTAAAAGCTCTTCATTTCGCAGGTAGCTAGCCGTCCTTCATTGAGCAAGCCTCTAAACGTACGAGATTTGGGAGATGCTCACAAGCAAACAAATATCAAATATCCAAAAAAAAAGGTAAAAAGCTCACGCAGGAGCAACCAGAGGAACTGCAAAAGCCCACAGCATTAAGGGGGAAGGAAAACGAGAGGAAAGGACAAAAAGCAAAGTGGCTTTCCACCATTGTTTCTATGCCCTGGGACTTTTTCCGACAAAATTCTTCGGGGCAATGATTGTGCCATGAGTCTTGACAGCCCTTTGCAAGGTTTGAGCATTGATTGGAATTGGAATTGTGTAAAACAAGAGCAAAGTTGGATAAATTTGCTTCTGAGAATTGTTTTTGGGGGAAGGGAAGGGAAGGGAAGGGAAGGGAAGGGAAGGGAAGGGAAGGGAAGGGAAGGGAAGGGAAGGGAAGGGAAGGGAAGGGAAGGGAAGGGAAGGGAAGGGAAGGGAAGGGAAGGGAAGGGAAGGGAAGGGAAGGGAAGGGAAGGGAAGGGAAGGGAAGGGAAGGGAAGGGAAGGGAAGGGAAGGGAAGGGAAGGGAAGGGAAGGGAAGGGAAGGGAAGGGAAGGGAAGGGAAGGGAAGGGAAGGGAAGGGAAGGGAAGGGAAGGGAACGGGACAACCCCGCAGCCTCCCCAAATAGCGCCAGCATCTCCTCGCCTCCTCCACCCCAACCTTACAAAATTACGAAGCTGGGAACGTGTCGATTGCATTATTAACTTGTTTTTTTGCCCCTGCTCGGGCCCCGGTTGCCGCCAATCAGCCCAGAACCCAACCAAGCCCCCGCTGCCATCTCCCCCTTGCCCGACACTCGCAGGAGACGCGGGGAGGTCTCGAATCGTCGGGGCTCGCAAGCGTCCCCGGTGCCGGCACGCAGACGGGCTGGCACCTGCTCTCAACTCGATTCCCCGGCAGTAATTGGATGTTGTATTCATGCCGGAGCTGCTCTTCGGAAGCCGCCTGCCCAGCATTAAGCACCTCGTGAAAGCGGCTCTCCGAAGAGCTCGGTTTTCTATTATTACTTGCTAGCTGAGGGGTTTTGTGTAGATAATCATGTTATTTAGATAGGATGTTGGTTTAATTCCCTTCATTACAGGCTCCCAGGGTTGTAATTTTTTTTCTCCGCATGATGTATTCCCCGTGGCACATTTCACTCAAATCAAACACTTCAGGCTTTTATTACAAACAATACCCCGGCGTCCCCCGTTATCAGCCCGGCACACGCGCGCACGCTCCTCGCGGAGATCCAGAGGTCACTTCTAATGACTAATCGATCTCATTAGCTTTCCTAATTAAAAACTTTACTACCGCAGTGGAAGACAAACTACAAAAAAAAAAGAAAGAAGAAAAAAAAAAAACTGCTTGCATCATATTTGAATGGGATATGAGCACCATTTATCAGGCCCGCGCCGCGCTGCTGAGCTTGGGGCTTTGCTCGGAGCCGCGCTTCCCCCCGGCACCGCTGGCTGGGGGCTCCGAAAAAACCTGGCCCGGGGACCCCAAGGCCTCAAACCGACCTTCGGATGGGAAAGCCAGGTCCAAAAAGCCTCCCTGAGGTGTGCCAGCACCAATCCTGCCTCTGAGCTGATGTGGTCCAGGATCCACCATACGCATCCTATAGGATAGGGGCCAGATGCTGCAGGGTGATGTAGGGCGTTGTTTCAGCTCGGATTTTGCCCCAAGAGGTTCCAGGAGCTGACACCACTTCAAGAAGGGGACATTTGAGGCAGGGAGAGCAAAACAGCTCCTGGGATGCCTGCGGGAGAGCTGGAGACAACACGAGGTCCTGCTGCCTTCTGGCGGCCTTAAATCGTGCACACCCGGCTGTGCCCCGAACTCTCACAGCCCCAAGCACCCCAAAGTGCCCCTTAGTGCTATTCTGTGCCTCCCCCAAACCTAGGAAGTTTATAAAAGTGGTGGCTTAAGCTTTTTTGCTCGTTTTTTTATTCCTCCCTCAATGCAAAACTAAGATGGCTCGCACGTAAGTTTCAACAAAAACGTGAAAGCTTTTGTAGAAACATAAAAAAATATGGAAAATCTGTCTTTGTAGAAACATAAATATATATTTTCTTCCATGGCACGAAAAATAGGGGGAGAAATACTGACCTGCTGTTAATTACAACAAATCTCCTGCTCCTAGGGCTGCCATCAAACTGTAATCCTCCACTTCTGCCAAAAAAGATGAGCGAGAAGAAGAGGAAGGTATTGGGTAAATTTGCCTGCTTCTTCAAAAACCCAGGTCTTTCTGTGAGCTTTCTGCCCCTTTTCCTGCTGTGGCTTTAAACTAAACACTGGGAACTGCATCCTTTTGGGGGATATTTCACAAAAGGGGAAAATCTGCCCAATTTCTCCCTTGCTTCTCCCCTCCACACGGTGGGTGACCTCGGCACCCAGTTGAGCCCGGAGGTGCTGCCACTCAGAAACTGCAGCATCAGCAGAGCAAACCCTGCACTGCTGGGAAAAAAAAGAGTTAAAAGAGCACGGACACAATTCCAGGAGCTCAGATTCCTAAATTCAAGGGGTTATTGCAGCTATAGGAAAAGGATTTGGGACGGGGAAAGCTTCCCACGTGGGCAAGGGACTTGTTTAGGGAGCAAAAGGAGGGAAAAATAAAAATAACAATGGGTGCTGTGGGCACGAAGCCACAGCTAAAAACCCACCTGGGTCCAGGTGAACTGCGACAAAAGCAAAGCAGAGGCCAAAAACCTCGGATAAAAGCGAATTGCTTCTCCAGAAACAGACCTTGGGAAGAAAATGTGCCTCGGGAGCACATACTGAGCTGAATTTCTCGGTGGGAGGACAAAACCCAGCCCCAGATTCTTCTCTGGGTGAGAAAGGTTTGGGAAGGGGTGGAGATGCCTGACAGAGGAAAAGATCGAGCCGAACGGAGGAGAGAGGAGAGGGGATAAAACACGAGGGCAGCAGCTGGACTCGGCACCTGCTGTGGGAGCACGGAGCGCGTAATAGCAATTATGCTGAGCAATTTGCCAGAAAAAGGAAGGGTCCCAGCAGCTAGAAGCTGAGAGTCCCTAAAAGACAGGGTGACTCTACCTCTGATGACCTTAAAAAAACAAAACAAAACAAAACAAAAACAACTCTGAGGGGCTCTGGAAGAGCTTGGGGACCTCCCCAACTCATCCTTCAAGAGCGACGCGAAGTGGCTCCGCACAAAACGGCCTTCCCAGAAGGACAGATCTACACGGGTTCGTGTGCCCGAGGTTTCAGCTCAGCCCTCCACACCTCTCTCCCCAGCTCACATCGTTCTGGTGCTTCGCAGGACGCCGGCAACACCTGCCCGACGCCGGTCCCGACGCCTTTTGTTGTGCTTCCCAACTTGGCCGGGTCCCGCGCGTTGACAAAAGGCTCTGGGATTACTCTAATGCTGTTACGAATCGAGTGTGAAAGCAGACACCAGTATTAGGGGGTGATTATCACCGAGAGCCTTCAATATGTTCCCGCAGAATGGCACAGCAAGAGGTTAATTATATTGCTGCTGGAATCGGCTGCCGAAAGGGCCGTCCTTCGGTTTAAGAGGGGAATTGAATTTTCACACCTGTTCAGCACGGAGCTCTTTCGAGGGAGGCGGCTGTTTATGCCGGAACGTAAACGATGGTTTCTGATCACCAACTGCTGCTGAATAGGAAATAAATCCCATTGAGCAAAAGGGCTTTACCTGCAACCCCAACGAGGCTGCTGCGTTGGCTGCGGCGCTCGCGGAGGACAAGAGAAGCACGGGCTTTGCAGCTGGAACGTTTCAGTGGGCTCCAAGAGCACGGGGATTTCTTTTTTCCTGGCAGCAGCTTTCAGCTGGGCCCATGTGGGGAATGAATACTGAATCTGCTTCCCAAATTCCTTGTATTGAACAGGCCGCAGGCAAGGATGAAGCCAACAGAAGCCATCGGGCACGACAACGCGTGGGTACGGTGGCACTTGGTAGAGATCAACGCCGAGGAAATTTTAGGGTTAATGTTTGAGCAGGGAAGGTTTTAACACTCACAACTGCTATTAAAAGACTCGCGTGTGGCTGTGTCTGCACCCAAATTTCCAGGTTAGAAGCAAAAAGAACCGAATTTTGTTTCCTGGAGATACGGCGTGGGAGCAAGGGGAAAGCATCACCCACCTGCGAGGGGAAAACGAAGTTGTCAAAAGCTCACCGAGCCCAAGGTCATTACAAGAGTGCCTTGGGGAAACGATTTCACGTGACATTTCTGGGAAAGAACCATTTCCACATGGAAATACCACTGGATGTGGTTAAAGGACAACTTATTACAAGTTACATCTCCGCTTGCCTTACAACCAGCAAGGACCCAAAGCCTCGCTCCTGTGTTCTCATCACACATTTGCAAATAAAGCAACCAAATCTTACCAAACTCTCACAAAAAAAGCTTCTTTTCAGATTGGGACAACTTTGTTCTTCCCGTTCATCAAGCTGGCTGCTTCTCCTCCTCAAGCTATGGCTGTAATGACGCCCACCTACCAGCAGCTCCAAGATATTCATTACTGAGTGCAAATAACCTGGAGAACAATCCCATTTTCCCAGCTACAGGGCACGAATTGAGCAGTAACACTTCCCAAAACCAGCTTCAGGTAGGTGTTTTTCATCTAGGGATTTTTTGGGCAAGAGATGGTTCAGGACACAGTGCATAGGGACAACAGGAATGGAGTAAAACCTCTGCACAGTGGGAACTGGAATTACATTTAATTGCAGGTTTTTTTCCAGATGTCCGTTTCTCTAGTGTCTTCTCCGTGAATTTTGACACAAAATGTCAAAATTTTGTGTCAAAACTTTTCCTTGGCACAAAAAAAGTACGGGAAAGGGGATCGCCGTGCAGTCCTGGAAGCTGGGAATCCTGCCTCCGCGGTGGAAAAACCCCAAGGGTGACGCAAGCGTCCGGGCTGACGGCTGGATTTTCCATCACACAACTGCAGCCAGCTGGGTTGAGGGCCGGCCTTGGCAAAGCGGGGCTCGAGCTGGCAAATCTGAAGAGTGATGAGCAAGGAAGGGCTGGAGCAAAGCTGTCCCCAGCGAAACCGCCCCGCTCACCCCTCGGAGCCTTTTTCCTGACCTAAATTTGTGCCCAGTGAGCGCATCGGGACGGACACCTGCGCCGGGGAAGTTGGTAAGGCGGCGATTTAATTCATCCATCTCTCAGATCTACCCATCCGTCTTGCTGATTGATGCACCCGTCCGGTGAATCCACCTGAGCTCCTCCGCAGCCTCCTCTGCCATCCGTCTGGGGGCTGTCCGACGAGGAAGTCTTGCTCCCAATTCCTCCAACGCCAAAACCGAGGCTTCAACACCCTTGGCATTTCGGTGACTTTTCCTGAAATACCCCCCAGAGCACTCACACGCTCATTTTAAAGGAGTAGGGGAAAAATGGAAACTTTTATGAACGTGTAGCCACGTGCCGGTGTTTCCTCTTTCCCATTTGTGTCCCCACCTGGACGCGGGTTGAAGCTTCCCTTCCCCGTTTCCAGCCCAGGCTGTGATGCTGCCTACAAAGGAGGTTTATTGGATCCAGTTTCTTTGGGGGATTTTGCTCTTCCCACCTTCCAGCTCCAGATTAAAGGTGCTTGGGGTCAGCCTCTCCATTCAGCAAGGGAGCTGTGAGCGCAAGGTGCCACGCAGGGCACCGCTGAAAAGCACCGAGCAAGTCCTCAGCGCTGCTTTGGGAGCTGCTGCAATCCCTGCCCTGCACAAAACAGCACGAAAACGAGACAAGAGAGACACTTTACGCCTTAGAAACACCAAAAATCCTCAGGACTCGGAGTACAGCTCCCCTGAACCGCACTGCTGCGGGCTTTTCTTTTCCGACATAGTAAATGAAGCATCTGAATCTCGCACGTCGCGCTGAAGATTCATGACGTGTGTCTGCCGGCCCTGGAAAGGCTAACGCTGATTTAACACATGGAGATCTTTCCTGGTGCTTGGTGGCCCGTTACACCGTGACCACCAGCAGGTTGTATGGCACAGCCCGTGCTACCGTCCCCCAGGATCTCGCAGCCCTCGCAGCGACGGATTCCTAACGCTCTGCAGATCCGCACAGATGAGTTATCTCCTCCTGTAACGCAAGCAGCCCTTCAAATATTTCTGTCTCGCGTCAAACAGAGCCACTTAAGTGGCTTCAGCAGCAAGACAAACTTCTCCCCGAGCAACACTCGCCACCTACTTGTCTTCTTATTTGACCCAGAGGGCCCTGCAGTGGATGGTGCTTGCAGGCAGATGGGGACCTTGCAGTAACTGCCTGGGTTAATTCATGCACCCTGCATCCCAAAGGAAAGGAAAGCATTTTAAAGCTATTTCCAGTCGCTAGAATCAGAAGCAGACAGCTCGTGGATTGGTCTGTAATGCAAAATCAGGACGACCTCTTCCAGTTGAGCCCTAGTGGGGCAGGAGAGGGGACAGCAAGCCGCCAGGGCAGCTCCTCCATGCAAAGAGAAGGGCAAGGAGCATGTGTCGAAGCCTCTGTTGAACTACAGCTGGAATAAAATCCCTTCCTAGAGCCTGCACATGCTCCTGGACCTGCCAATGGTCTTCTGCAACGGCTCCTGGCCTCTCTGAGATGCTTGGTGGATTTCAAATGAATTTGGGCTGCAGTCAAGATTTGCAGACGCTGGGTTAGTGATGGCTACACCGCTGTCAGATGCACCAGTGAGTCTAAAAACATACAGCCCTGTGCTGAATCCTTTTGTGGTCCCAAGGGGCTGCCAAAAGCCACCCTCGTTGCCCACCTAAGGTCCACCTTGAGGTCATGGTTGGCACGCTTTGGAGAGCCACCAGCACCAGGTGATTCGGGAAGCCCAGGGGAATAACCCATGGGGAGCGGCTTGGACTCAGCTCTACGGGATTCAGTTTTAATTATCAAACCCTGGCGAGAACCTGTGTTTCTCCTCTCCAGTCCCAAAATACAAAGGGAGACGGACCGAGGTCCTGCAGGGGCCAGGAGGACATCTCCCCCACCATCGACCTTGCGAAGCCGCGCTCGCAGCCCCTGGGGGCTGGGCACAACCTGGGGGTCCACACACCAGTTCCTGGCTCTGCTGCATCCCTGTCTGAACATCATGGGACCTGATGAGCCCACTAACGAGGGGGAAAGGCTGCTTTATCCCCGTCTCCACCGGGATCACCAAGGGGTGGCCATGCTTAGGCCCCACTAGGCCGTGCCTTTCCCTGCGGCAGCCCCCGAATGGTGCCGGGCCTTGTTCAAACACAACCCTTACATTATTCTAACAAAAGATTTTTATTTTTTTTCCTCCCCACACCTCCCGTCGGTGAATGATTATGGATGTGTTGCCAGGAGCCGGCTCCATTTCTCTAAATGAGAGCGGGCTGGCAGCCGAGGCGGGCGGGAGGCTGATAAATGCCCTCCTCCCCCCCCGGCTGGCCTCACGGCGGGAGCTGCCAGGGGTCCTCCTCCTAACAAGCTGCAGATGGAAGATGACTGGAATAACAAAGTGTGAATTTTGATGAGCCTAATAAATCACTCCACTTTTCCCGCTCTTGATCGTTTCCAGCGCCTCACGCGGCAGCCGAAGCCCGGCTACCATCAAATGGCTCCGCGGATCCCACGCTGGCGCGGGGAGGCCGCTCCGCCACGGAGAGCCCTCGTCAGGCTGCAAACCCGTCTGGATTTGGGCTTTAGGACTGGCTCCGTGCCTCTTTGGTTGAATTTAATGAGATTTGAATCCCTCAGGATGTCCCCCACCCTCAGAGGCCCTTCTCGAAGTGAAGGTCGACCTCTTTCCCCCGGCTTTTACCTCTCCTAAGTCACCGCTTAAAAAGACCCTGACCCGACTCCAGAAACGTGGGCAAAGTCCCTAAGAGTGGAGGGAAACTTAGCAGGCAGCAGGTTTGTTAAGATCCTTTTAAACCCCCTTCTTCAACATATAAATAAAGCAGGCAACGAATGGGCCCCAAACAAGAAACTAAAGGTTTCCGATTCAAGTCGCTACCCCAGAGCACATGCACGTGTATCTGCCAAGGAAAATATCTACCAAAAGGCCACAAAATAGTGTCTAAACCCCAGAGAGCACCACGTCGATCTCAAGAAAATTAAGACTTTGCTCTTCCTACTGAAGAATTACTCTCAAAGTCACCCGGACAGTGACTGGTGGAGGAGAATGGGACCAAAGTCAGAGTGTGACTGCACGAGGCAGTGCAAAGCCATCAAAACGCTCTGCAACACCCCAAAACCAGACCAGAAACCCAGCCTGCAGCTCTGGGGAGCTCTGAAAATGGAAAAAGACAAGTCTGTAAAATGGGTACAGTCCTCCCAGGCCACCAGCGCCTCGCTGATGGCAAACCCTCCTAAGGATGGGCACGGCCTTGATAACCCCAAAGCATCCCAATGCCCCCAAAGCATCCTGATGACCCCGAAATATCTTGACCCCAAAACTTGCAGGTTCACCTCCCCGAAGCAAGGAGGGCAAGCTGGCAGGGAAACCTGTTGTTTTCGTCATCCTCCTCCTGCCCCGTTCCTCAATCCCCCCGCTACGTTTCCCCGCGCACCGCTTTTCATTTGCTTTTCCAGCACGGCACTGAATCAGGGAGGGAATTCATCTTTGACAAACATTTACCGATTATCAAATCACAACTGCAGCCACAGACAGGGGCAATAAGTCACTTTAAGCAGCCGTCCGTACTGCAGTCTGAGGAGTTTGGGCAGCTCGGCGATGACAAATAACTCCTGTCAAAGCCGCATGTTCCCTCGCGCTCCGAATCCGTGTTCTCTGTTGTTCCACGCTACCTGGTGTTTAATGACAACACTGTCAGACTAAGACGAAGCCTCGGCGCTGCGGACTGTCAAAGCCCTATTAGAGGAAAGATTGAGACCCTACTCTTCTTAAACTCACTCAAGCAACACAACCTGCTAGTTTTTATAATTATTGTACGAGAGCCATCGATCGCGCGCTGACACCTAACCTATCTGTATGAAATGGGAGTAGTTTGCTGGGTGACAGTTGCTATAGATTATTGCGGGTGGGTTTTTTTTCCCCCCTTTTATCCATTGCTCTACAAAGCCTAAAATGGATGGGAAGGAAGAAGGGAAAAAGCGTGTGCCTTCGCTTAGACGCCTTCTCTATCCCCGCTCTTTACCTTCAAGAAGTTTGCCACTTGTCTCTTCCCCGTTGGGAAAACCAATCCAGCTCGTCGGATCCGCACATTTCACGGTGTGAACAACACACAGATCACCCCAAAAAGCATTTCACACCAGGACAGTGCTTCAGGAGAGCACTGGAAATACTCATGTAGGGATTTGGGAATTACGGAGCAACAGCGGGCAAAGCCAGCACGGCTCAGGATGGATGCAGGGGAAATCCCAGCTTAAAACCTACCAGCCTCGGGAGACAGATGTGCCATGTAGACACGAGGATGAGCCCCAGGCTGTGCTGGAGAGGACTTTCACCAGGCTTCATCTGATCTACACCATACTTCAAAGCTTCCTTTGGGCACGAGTTTTCCCCGTCTAATAGTACGGCTGCGATCCTGGTCCTGGCAAGGGCTGGGAGGTTGAATTTTGCTGCAAATGCTTGTTAACCTTGCCTGTTTGCATCTAACTCAGCTTCTGCTGGTTCATTTTGTTCCACTCCCGGAAAAGGACTGGCCTCAGTTTGGGGTTGGCACCAAAGAAAATCTTCTCCCCTCCCAGAAACTTGGTTCAGGCTGAATTCCCAGCAGTATAAAGGAAGGAAATTGGAGTCTAGGGGCGCTGGGAAGCTGCTCCTGAGCCAGGAAAAGAGGCACAACGGGAAGATCGGAGCCAAGGAGGCATTCAACCACACCAAGGGAAACTTGGGCTGGAGAGAGGACGCACCTTCTAGCAGGACCATGGGCAGCAGCACCTTCCCCGTGGACAGACGCTTCTCCCAGTCCATTACACGCAAGCAATGGTTTCGTTTCTCAGGAGCTCCATCCTCCAAACCACGGTTGGGGCCATTTTACCATCAGTTATTTTGGAATCTGTACACGCATGGCTTAGCACCACGTGCACAGCCCAGCAGCAAACACAGACTGGAAACTCTTGAGGGTCTGGACGGGTGAGGAGGAAGAAAATTGCTTTTGCTTTACAGAAATGTCCTCATTTGTTTAGAGCAGCTACTGGATCCAGTAAGTTGCTATAAATAAATATTTGCAGGGCCTAAGCTATGCGCAAGCATCAGTGCATGTGGTTTGTTTGCTTGCATTGCCCATTTGGGTGATACAGTTGGGTGAGTTTGGCACACATCCACGTCTTCCCCTCCCCAAAGAGCACAGCTTCATCTACGCTAGAGGAGAAGAAACCCACCAGCACTCCAAAAAGAGGCACCGAGAGGCACCCAAGCTCTACCTCACCTTCCCAGTCCGTCTTCACCAGGTCCTAAACGGGATCCAAAGATCCCAACCCACTGAACCAGCGGTGAAACCTTCTCATGGGTCTTTATCCAAAGAAATGGCCCTCTTTGGGAGGGGAAGAGTGTGAGAGAGATTAAACCACGGGAATATTTCACCCAGATGTCTGTCTGGTTGAAATCCACATGGGTCTTGCGGTCACCTAAATGTATTGTGTGGAAAACGTAACAGATGGTCATGAGAAAGCCATTCCCGTTGGCTAACTGGATGGCAAGAAGATCTGAGATGAACATCACAGCCCCTCGGATTCCATCCGCGTTCATTTTGACACCACTACAGCCACAATTATGAGTACAAGGGCACAAAAATGACCCCAGGCTGTCCATTTAGGAAAGGGGGCAAAAGAAAGCTTGGGTGTCGGTCGCCTTCTACCTTCTGAAGACAGTGATGAAGTTGACCATAAGTTGGCTGAGCGATGAAGTTGGCTGGTCCTAAATAATTTACCCAGCCCACCCGAGGCTGTTAATGAAGAGGGGCCCAAAACTGCCAAAATGGAGAAGAAAAGTTTCCATTTCTGGATGAAAACAAGCACTGTTTTTCATCAACACGTCAACAACCCTACCGTTGCCTTCCCATCGAGTGCTTTACGTCCAGGTTCAGTCCCTGGAGACCAGCACAGTCCTTCTGTCCTCTCCTCCAGCACACGTCGAAGGAAATGGCGTCTTGTTCCACGACAAAAAACTTAAGGTAGCGCCCAGCTTCTGCCTGCGATAAACACCTAATTTTCTAAACCCTGAGTGACAGGAGCAGAACGCTTCCCTTGCATCGTCCTCGCGATCACCCGGCGATGTCAGAGCAGGAAAAGGAAAGGCGAAGAAGAAATCTCACTTCTCCTGCCTCCGAGTTTGACAAGTCGTCCGAGACAGGGGCGGTAATATTTGATAAATTTTCATTTTCCTTCCAAGGCTGTCAGGTAATCTTTTTATTGACAGCACTCCGGGGGTTTTCTGTAGTCTCAGGGAAAAGGGCTCGCGCTCCTGCTTGTTATTAAACCAAGTATGTTATTTCGGATGGAGAAACAGCTACGAGCCACCTCCACCTCCAAACAAGTCCTCTGGGTGCGAGCGTACCCAAGGCTGGTTCACAACACGGCACCCTTGGAAACCCCCCGGCAGAAATCCAGAGCCGAAACCACCTCTAACAACAGGTCTCCTTTCTCACCGGAGCGATTGTGCTTCCCCCTCTCTCTTTGGGGGGATAATTTTACAGCTAATGGGCCTCGAATGCCAAGAGACGTTTCTGCGGCTTAAGCCTGACCACGTCGCTTCTAATAATACCCACTGGAGTCACAGCGGGGTGGTGGTTCCCAAACCACCACGCGAGGCCATTGCATCGAGATCCTGGCTACGCGAGGAGCTGCACCAAGCCTTGTCCTCGAGGACAACGCCATCCCAGACAGGGTTGGCATCCTGACCCCAAAGAGGCACAACCCCGCATCGTGATGACCAAGGGAAGATGAACCCGGGATGAAGAGCAGCCTCCTCTCCTTCTTCGAGCCTTTTCCTCGAGGCTTAGGGAAGATGCCCAAGGAGGGCAGGAGCACGGGCATCTACGGACAGCATCATTGATTTCAGAAGGAAAAATATTCAAAGAAAACCAGATTTGCAAAGGGAAATGATGTCTCGGAAACGGTGTCCTCTTTTCCCTCACCGCATCGTCAGTGCTTCCCTGCAGAGCAGGTTGAGAAATGTGGATCCATTTTATAGGGAGAGGACAAACAGTTTCTCTCAGTGTTGGTTAAATCAATAAAAGAAGTTCATTTAAGTTGGAGGAGCCTTCCCTTAAAGCCCTTTTTCCCTGATATTTCATTACCGCACTCGGAGAAAGGTCACCCGCAGAGAAGCCCGAGGTGTCGACTTCCCAGTGCCACGAGCATTCGATCCCGGAAAAGAAATTAAAGCAGGGCCAGAAATACCAGAAAAAAAGTTGCAAGAATCATAAATAAAATTGTCAAGGCTCCATTTCATCATCAAGCACTGGTTTTATACCGACTGTCGTGAGATGCTGAGCCCTGCCTGCATCCCGCTAGCCTGAGGACATGGCCATGACCAACCTGCACCAGGCCACCAGATTTTGGGTGTCCGCACCCTGTCTCGGGTGAGAAAATCCAATTCAGCCTCTCCTTTGGAGCAAGCTCGTTTTCTGAGCATTTAAAGAAAAGAAGGTTTGGGAACAACAGGCTGGAAGGAGATGCTGGGGAGGAACCCCTCCAACCAGCAGCAGGTCCACGAAAGCTTTCTGCTCCCCAGCACGGGCTCAGTTGAAGCCTTGCTGGATTTCTGTTCGTTTTGCGACTGCCAGCTGGTTTTTTCCTAATTTTTAAGTCCAAAAGGAGACATTCGGTGACGAGCCATCACTGAGGAGAGCTGCGGTTTCCAAGGAGAGTCAGGGGAGCCAAACCCCGGAGAGGTCCTTCTGAAAACCCCACCCTCCAACTTTTAACACCCTGCTGGTGCAAAAAGTCAGAAGAGAAACTTGGCCGCGAAGGCGAATTCTATCCAACACCCGACACCGTGGCAGGAGCGACGCTCGCCGCATTCCCAGCCCGGCCTCCTCCTGTTACCGAGCCCTTCCAGCACAAACAACTGCCCTAGTTCACGGCGCTGGTATTTCGGGTCTCCTGCTCTGCAGATCTTTTGGTGAAAGCCCGCTCCTTTTCTTTTCCAGACCTCCTGGTCCTTCAGGACGTGCAGCCTCGTCCTCACCGTGTCCTGCAAGCTCGTGCCGCGTGGTCTTAGCCCTCAGGGGCTGGAGGACCTCTTGCAAACCGCGTGGGTGCTGCAGAGGGATGCTCTAAGCTCCTAAACTCCACCTTCTCACCTTATTCCACCTCTCAAGCCAGCTTTCAGCTCCTCGTTACCTCACCTGCCACCTCCAAAAGATGGAGAGATGGTACAGCGAGGACTCGGGTGTTTCCCTCTGGCAGTTCTCTCCTTGCCATCAGCGTCAGCTTTAGGTTGGGGTTACCCCGGGAAAAGCCAAAACGCCTTCCTGCCATCCTGTTCCTTCCGTTCCTGCTGTACAAAGCACGGTTTGGTGTGGTTTTACTATCACGTTTTTAAAAAAAAGGTACAATTTGTGATCGCACTAAAAGCTCACCTTGCAATAGCTCACGGTAGTTCCACCAGTGCTCCTCCAGTTCACCTCGCACGTGGCAGCAGCTTAATTAACGTCTGCACAGCCTCCTGAAGCCAATTAGTGCTGAGTATTATGAGTTAATAAAAGACCCCATTACTTAGGTTCCTCCTTATCTGCACGATCCTCGCCGGGCTGAGTTTTGAACTCACCATGTGCAGTCTGCTTTAGACACAGCGCCAGCCCCGCGAGTTCAATACCCAAATCCTCATCCCTGAGCTCCTGCCTGCCCGAAAATCACTCTGCAAGGGGCCGTCACCAACTCAAGTCAACCCCAAGGCGCTCCTCATTGCACAAGAACGATCTCAGAGGGGTCTCAGGGCTTTTGCAGCCTCTCCAACAACGCCAAGACGCGAGGCAAGCACACGCAAGAGGCCACCACCAACAAATCACCCCAACTAGCAATGTCCTAGCCCACGAAATAGCTGAATTTCAACAAGAATCCCTCCATAGCAATGTCCTAGCCCATGAAATAGCTGAATTTCAACAAGAATCCCTCCATAGCAATGTCCTAGTCCACAAAATAGTTGAGTTGCAACAAGAACCGCTGCCCGCGTCACTTTGGGTTTTTCTGCTCGTTTTCTGTGCCGCTCCACGACTCGACGGCTTCTTGTTCAAAGGTCAGAAATCCCCTCGCAGGAATACCCCGAGAATATAGCAGGGCTATAAAAAGAAACGCGAGCTCACAGCGAATCCCACGTGCAAACCATAAAACCGCCATCCGCCGCGGGGATTCTGCGCCGAAGGCGTGCGAGGTGCTGAGCTCGGAGCCCGGGTTTTCACGTTGGCTCGGGCACAGGACCAGGCTTCACGATCCGAGCCCGTCCGACAAACCTTGTGCTGCTTTGGGAGGGTTTGAGCCCGAGGAATGAAAGGTTTCAGGGGAGGTCCAGGAGTCCCAAGCAGCTCGGTAGAGGTTTGATGAAGCGTCCTCATAATTTCCTTTACAACATCATGATTTGAGCCGTGTTTTTGGAGAGCCAAACGTTACCCTTCTAAGTTCCCTGTGCAGAAAAACCAAGCCGAGTATCATAAGCAGCTAAAATAACCGGAAAATTCAGAAGGAGGGCGTAAGATAAAGGAAGTCCTGCTCTCCCCATGCCCCCCCTGAGCTCTTCGGGGCGCAGGCACAGCGGCACGAGACCCGTGCCAAATGTCCCGCACCCCACGAGCTCCTCCGGCGTATCCCAAACCAGCTGCAGCTCTCCTTAATTAGTCTCCGCAGGCATTAATGAATCCATTAATGAACCCCACGATGTGAGGACCCTGCTTTGGGCAGCACCAGGGGAAGCCATGCCCTATGTAGGGCCGAAGGCACGGCCCCGAACACACCATGGCCCCCAGCAGGAGCTCGCTGCGTTCACTCCAGGGCCCTTTTAACCCCAGCTGCTGCCTTCCAGCTTCTCCTCCCAGGCAAATGGGGCTCGAGGGTCTGAGCAGAAGGCGGCGGGGAAGATGTGAGCCCATCAAGCCGTTGCCTTGACTCAGCACTTCGCTGGCAGCCCGCGGCAGAAATAACTTCCCCAGCAAGAGCGGGTCGGGTAATAAAAACCTCAGCAGCGCGTCCACCCGGTTCCCTCAGCGGGGGCCGGGTTTTAAAGGCGGTTATAACAATTAATAACAGCGGAAAAAAAAACGGCTGAGGATGGCAACGCTGCCACTGCAAAAGGAGCGTGCAGAGCAGCCACTTGGGAGGAGCTGAGAGGACTCCAGCTCACCGCAGAGGTGGCCTTGAGAAAAAAGAGCCACGTGCCCGGTGACTTCCCCGCTGCTGTCGCAGTTTTCGAGGCAGAAATGCGGGTTAGGAGGGGTGCAGATCCAGGTGGGACTGAGCTGCAGCGCTCGGAGATGTGCCAGGGGACTGGTTTTAACACAGACGGTCCCCAATTTCCACCCAGCTCCCTGTTTCAGCAGCAGCAGCCCGCCCTGCCAGCCTTCCAGCGGGGCTCAGAACGCACTGGAGAAAACCGAAGATGAGAAACGAAGCGAAATCTTCCTCCCAGCTCAGCGAAACCTTTCAAAGCCGCTTCTGGGGGATGATTCTCTCCCCTTGATGTACCTGGACGAGTCCCAGATTCGGCGGAGAGGTCCCCAGACGTCGGGGAAGCAGCACAACTCCTCCGGGGTGGTGGCTCCCAGGGGCGGACGGCACTGGCGCGGTGTCTTCAGGCAATCAAGAGGCTGGGGGAGAGCGAGCGGAGCACGAGGCAAATTCCTCCTCTTATCCCCTGCCTCTTTTCCCTTCCTGCACCCACGGGAGGGTGCCTGGCTGCCCGCAGGATCGCCACGGATTTTAGCAAAAAGCTCGGAGGCAGCAGGGAGGAGGAGCAGCCCCGTCCCCGCTCGCCGCGGAGACTCGGTTGCACCCGGAGAGCCTCCGGCAGCACCTCCAGATTAGGGGCGAGGATGACACGAAACAGAACCCGGTGCCTGTGGGCTTAGAAGCTGCCAAAGCTGCTTTCAGGTGGGCAAAGGCATCCGTGTCCTGCTCAGAGCTGCAAAACTTCACTCACTTCACTCCCTGGCGCATCCCTCCCGGCTCCGGGGGGTATCTCGAGCGCGCGCACGCGCAGAGCTCGCCGCTTTCCCTCGGTGGCACGCACCGAAAGCTCCCGGCTGACGGAGTGACAAAACCCCTGCCTCTCCCCGAATTAATGCGAGTTTGGGATGTGAAACAACAGAAGAGGGCTCGGAGCTCTTTAAAATAATGAACCGCCTCGGATTTTTCACGTTCGGAAAAGCCGCGACAACGTGGCAGCCCGGGGAGGACGCCCATCAATAAAACCGAAGGGCAATATCAATATTTAGCTTCATGGCAATTTATAACAAGCCAGGAAGCAATGATTAGGGCAGGGCTGGGTGATTTGCACCGAAGCAATGGGAAGCCTGGCCGGGGCCAAGGGCTTTGTGCCTCCGCTGGATTTATTTCTGGGGAGAGGAGTTGGGCAGAAGGCAAGAGGAAGCAAGTGGCTAACCTTTCGTTCCTCATCTTGGCAAAGAGAAACCCATAAAAATCGTCGTCACGGCTCTCAGGAGCTGCCACGAGGGGTCTGAGAGCTGCTGTCACCATCACCGGGGTGAGCAACAAGCTGGCCAAGGCTCTCGCTCCTCTCCCCTCCATGTGGCGTGGGGTAGGGGATGTTGGCACAGCCCTGACGGAGCAAAACGCTTCCCTCCGGCCAAGGCAGCAGGAAGGGTCGTCCTCAACCTCAGCACCTGCATTTTCGAGGCACTATTTTCTCTGAAATCGCCGTAAACCACGCGTGGTTTCTGTATTTTATCCTATTTTTGTAGGGGAGGGCACTGCCATTAGTCTTGGGAGGAGCAAAAGCTTCGGATGGGTTCGTGCCGCGGCGCAGCCCCAGAGCTGCAGGGGTGAGGCAGGTCTCAACTCTTGCTCTCGGAGCATTTAAACAGAGATTTTCTGTTTAAAAAGAGAGAAAAAAGGGACAGCAAGCATGGATCTGCAGTGGTATCATCTCAGGAGAGCCTCTCAAGGCAAAGAAACCTCAACCTCAGCCTTCGCAGGGGTTTCTTCGCGTGGAGATCGATAAATGACAAGTACCCAAGATATGGACCGAGATCTTTTACCCCAAAAGCCACGAGGTGATGAGCAGAGCAGAGCCGGGGATGCTCTGCCTGTGAAACGTGGTTAAGCCACATCCTCACCCACGTTTTGGGTCTAATTCTGTCGTAAATCCATGTAGAAAAGCCTCTAGATGAGACGCGAAGGTGCTTCACCCTCTGCCGAGCCGCGAGTGGTTAATCAGCCACTGGGTTGGGTTTGGGGGGGAATCCCCCATGGTAATGCTTCACCCTATAACTTCACCTCTCGTCCACAGAGCAGGGGTCTGTGAACGATTTGGGGAAAAGCAGAAAACAGCTGAATTTCCCCCGCAGCCATTCCTTGAAAGGAACAAAGGGAAGAGTAAAAAGTTCAGAGGTGAAATCTCTCCCTATCGCCTCTCCCCTCCGGCCCCGCAGGTAAAGAATCAGGAGCCAAACGACGTTAAAAAATGAAATTAAGAAGTCTAGCAGCATTTTCTCCCTAAATATCCAGCCCCATCCGAGTGTTTGAGCACGTTTACACACCCATGAATCCGGAGCATCGCTGAATTAACACCCGGAGTTGCCAGAGCACCGCGCCGCGCCACCGGGGCTGTGCCGAGCCCAGGACTGGCTCCACGGACAGCATCCTCACCTCCCCGAGCACAAAAAGCCCAGCTGGCACCTTATAAAAAGGGATAAAGGGTGGAAGAAGGGTGAGGTTAACCCTAGGAAGTGCTCTGTCCTCAGCCTCCCTCCCTTTTGGGTGCTAAAGGCGGGGAAAAAAGGCGTCCCGTGATGCCCGGGGCTGGCAGGACCCCATGCGAGGACACCCTAAAGGGTCTGCCTGCTCCTCCAGGCGGCTCCGTATAAGCTGAGCCAGATCCCTTCCACCCTAAATACACGGATTTGGCACCCTAAACCACAGCAGCACCCAATTCTGCCCTGCAGGAACACCCCCTGCCTTGCGGCGTGTCCCAAAAATCACACCAGGGCACTGGCACAGCACCAGCACCAGCACCTTCCCCCCCCCAGGAACCCTTGTGCCGTTAAACCAGGACCCAGAAAAGTCCCCAGGAGCCCACACCTATAACTCCGAGCCCTCCCTATAACTCCAAGCCCTCCCCTACGAGCTGAGGGATGCCGAAAACAAAAGTTTGGGTGCTCTGTGCTGGATGAACTCGGCGCTGCTCTCAGCTTCCAGGTCATCTCCCGGCCAGCATCACCTCATCCCACCAGCTGCTAAAGCGATTAGTAGATGAGGGAAAGCTGAAAACAGCAGCAAAATTGGGGAAGGAGGCAGCAGAATCGGGCTGGAGGTGAGTTAGGGAGCGGTGCCTGTGCCTCGCCGTTCCCCTCGCCAGAAAAAATCCTGGTGGAGAAGCGTAAAAGAGAAGGAAGGGAAAAAAAAAATCCAGCCAAAAGGATGCTTGACGGAGAAACAAGGGTTTAGGGGATTCAGGGGGCTGCTGTTTTGAGTCGAGGGAAGTTTAAGCTCCAAAAATGGAACCTGAAGACTTGTAAGAACAAACTTAAGGTTTGTTCGCCCTGCTGAGAGTCACCGAACCTCCGGCACCGAGCCAGCTGTTTGCTGCCTTAATCCAAGGCCATCCAGGTCGGTAGGGATGGATTCAAGGAGCTGATGGGGTAAAGACGTATTTAATTAAACAGCAGAGCCCTTCTCCTTCGCCATCCTGCTCTTCTGCTCAAGTCCTGGTCCTGTCCAAGGCAGGCAGAGCCTTATTTTGGGGTGAGGAGCTGGCCGCAGCACGAAAGCAATGCAGGTTCCAGCTGTACCGCGGCAATCGGACTCGAGAATTAATTACAGGAGCGCTGGGAAAAAGGATTTACCCCAAAATCACTCATGGAGTCACCTGTCCTGTGTGTTAGCGCTCCCAGCTCTCCTGCCCAGAGGCTCAAGGAGCCAGGGAAAAAGGAAAAAGAGGGAAAAAGAGCAGCAAGTTGTTTAAAATCAGGAGCCCCAAAGCTTTTTGAGGTTCCCTGGGCACGCGCCAGCCGCCGGTCCCGGTTTTGCGCAGCCCCGTCCTTTATTTGCCAAGCTCTGTTTGGGAAGTCTGACCTCGTTGTTTCTGCTATTAAAAAAAAAAAAAAAGAAATAAAAGCTTTAAAATCTGGCTGGTTTTCAGGTGATCTTTACACAGGACGGGTTACGAAAACGATTCAGGAGCAGCTCCTTTTGCAAGCCCCCTGCCTTAAATCCCGAGCAACGTTAAGAAAGCCCTACAAAAAGCAAAGCCAGAGCTTCCCCAACGGGCAAAACCCCCCCAGCTCCGGCCAGGCCCCTCTTCCTGCTGACCACGAGGGTCTTTTGCTGCTTCTTGTGGCTCTTTCCCCATCATTTCAGAGGGAAAAACCCTTTCCTGCCAGAAAAAATCGCTCGGGTTTTGGAGACGCAGGGAGCAATCGCAGACTCATCGTGCCCCCTAGAGGTCCCCTTTGCTCCAAGGTCCTCAGATACCCAGGTCCTCATCATATCGGGGTCCTCATCGTATCAGGGTCCTCGTGGGCCACAGCCCGCTCGAGTTTGGGCTCTGAATTTGAAAAAAAAAAGCAGGGAGAAAGAGGTGGGGGGACGCCAAACTTGGCCAAAGAGGCCGGGGGCGGCTGCGGACCGCTCGGCGTTTCGCTCTCCGGTTGGATTTGCTCATAAATCCCGGCCTGATCCCAACCTCGGGGAGCCCCCTGAGGGCCAATTCTTGATTTTGGTGATTTTGGGGTCGAGATTTGTGCAGAATTCATCGCCCTGAGTGCTTGGGGGAGCCGGTGGCGCTGAGCTGAGCCCTGGCATTTCTACAAAACGATCCCGAAACGACGCCTGGAGGCTGCGCCCTCTCCCTCCCCGGGGCTGAACCCCCCAGGAAAGCCAACCCTATTGCATTCCCCAGGGTAAAAGGAATCGGGGGGGGGGGAGAAAAAAGCCACCCCCCATCACTCCCACCCCCCAAATCAGGAGGGCACGGCCCGGGGCCACCAGCTGAGGGTGAAGAAGGCAAAAGGAGCCCCCCCAGAGCGTCCTTTTTGAGGGTGAGGACGATCTCCAGCTTCTCTCCTAGAAGAGCCGGGTGCTGTGCTCAGCTCTGCCCCCAATTCTCAGCCCAGGGCAGGAGAAGAGCGCCAGGAGGTGATGTAGGAGGTGATCCTTGGGGTTTTTTTGATGTAGAGGAAGAAGCTGAGTGGCTGGGAGCGAGCAGAGACCCGCAGCCATCCCTTAACACCCCCACGGTGCAGCGGATAAAGGTGGCACAGGGCAACGAGCCGATTCCTCCAAGCCCAAGGAGAAACGTCCAAGGAGCAGCCTTGAAAACCCCTCTGGACACGGAGGAGATACCCACGGGGACCCCTGATTTGGGGGGGAAACCTGCAGAAACGTGAGCATCTCCAAAACAATCGTGAGCAGGGACTTCACCCAGAGAAAAAAGGAGGAGGGAGCAGGACCGTCGCCGTAACGCCATGCCCTCCACCAGCTCCTGCAGCTAATTACAACTAATTACCCCGTGCAAATTGACGGCCAGGGCTCGGGGGGGCAGGCCCCAGGGAACCAGAGGAGCCAAGTGGCAAACGGACAAGGGGATGGGGGGGGTGAGATCACGAGAGCAAAAAGGTGCCCAAGGGAGGCGTCGGGCGGCAGATCCGCGTTTAACGGCACGCGGCTCGAGGGCCCCGGCGGCGATCGGTGCCAGGACCCGGCCCCGTCTTTAATTTACGGTAATTGCATCTGACTCGGGCCTTCGGTTACGGATTCCATGGGTGGGAGGCACTCAGAGGGAGCCTTAAAATGGGCGAGGCACCTGCGAGGGGCGCGAGAAGCTTCCTGAAGCTGCGGCGGGGAGGCCGGCGTGCCGGGCGCGCGGCGGATGCCTTCTACGGGGACTTGAAAAAAATGTAAGCGTTGTCCCGAGCCAAGCCGAGTAAAGATAGCTCCTGCCCGCCAGAATAAACCTCGGGTTAAAGTTTCCCTTTCTGCCCCAGGTCCCTGTTTTGCCTTCTCGCCTCCTGGAGAGTCCCAAACGTCGGCCGGGCGAATCCCCCCGGGACCCCGGGGGAGAAAGGATGAGGTTGGGAAGCGGGGTGGGAAGGGATTGGGTTACCCCACAGGGCTGGGGCTCGCTCGCAGCTGCTGTTCCCTCCCCTCGTTTTCTCCCAGGCGGTTAATTGGTAATTTTCATCACGCTGGCTGCAGGCATTTGCTGTTAGATACGGCTGCGAAAAGGGAAGAGGCGGAAAGAGGGCAGGGCGAGCGGGCTGGAGATGTGCGAGGGGCACAAGTGGCACCTCCAAAGAAGCCCGTGCGTGATGCTCTTCAGATGATCTTCACCTCTCGTGGCACGTGAGCCGAGGGAAAAGCGATCTGTTAATGTGGGACAAGTTCCCAGGAGGAAAGGAATTAGAAAACAAGCCGCACAGGGGGAAAAATAGGAATTAATGAGAGTTGTAACTACTCCAAGCGGTGCCAGAGCAAAAAAAAAAGAGCCTGTCTGCGCCTACAAGGTGCTAAAACACCTTCCTGTGCTTCACACATCCACCTGCATCCCATAGTTTCAAGGGTGCAAACACTCAGGGACAAGGATGCTCTTGATTGTGTGTCTGCAACCCCGATGCTATTTCAGCAGCATAAATAGCGATAAGGCAATAAGCCACGATGTTCCCTTCACCTTTCCCTGCTCTCTCCGCCTCCACGTGCTCAAGACTCCTCAAAAAGACAAGAAAATGCTCATTTTCTTCCCTTAATCTCCATTCTTGGGATCCTCCAGGACAATTTGATGGCAGCACTGATCCCCATGAGCTGCTGGAGCACCGCAGCCGTGCGGTGAGGACGGGTCGCTGCGGCCACCCCGATGCCGCCAGCTGCAGCTCTTCCCCGACCCCATTTTTGCTCTGGGACCAGCAGAGAGGCGGCAGCGGATCTGGGAGCACACGACGCTCCAATATTTTGGGTGGGTTGGCTGCCAGAAACTTTACCCAAGCTGAAAAGGGAAAAGCCACGCTGCCAAACCGTCCCAAACCACATAAAGGGATTGCCGTTGCACACCGCACCCTCATTACTGCATCCAGCCCTTAGCTGCACGGCTCCCCCTGCTCCAAAACCTTTATTTGAAGCATTTAAAATGTCCCGAACGAAGGGAGAAGCTGGAGCCACGGAGAGCAGGGCTGGAAAACCGGAGGCAGGGATGCCCCTGCTAATTCTGGCCGCGTCCCAGTCCGTGCCCGACCACGGGGAACCTCGCTGCCCACGCAGGGGCGAAGACGTGCACCTCTTTCCTCAACCTCGGGGCTAAAAACGTGAGCAGCTGCCAGCCCTGGGAACAAATGTGGATTGTTTCAAGCAGTGACACCCAGCCTGCAAGCACGGGACCTCGGTGGGGGACAGCCCTCGGCCACCAGCACCTGGTTCGTCTCGGCGCTCTGAATTCGGGGCACTGCCTTAGCACCTTTTTTGGGGTAATTACCCGAATCTTTACCGCTGCACACCCTGAAAAGCAAACCTCTGAAGTTCTCCGGTTTGGCCTGTAGCTACTCTTAAAATCTGCTGCCACGGCCACGATCACACGAGGGGTTTTGGGGAGCTGGTTCCTGAGCTGCCCGCCCGGCGAAGGCCGTTCCTGCTGCTCCTCTCCTGCTGCTCCTCTCCTGCTGCTCCTCTCCTGCTGCTCCTCTCCTGCTGCTCCTCTCCTGCTGCTCCCCTCCTGTTGCTCCTCTCCTCTCCCTGCCCGTCCTGTGCGCGGGGACGTGAGGCTCTTTCCTCCGAGCTCTGCTCCTGCTCTGCACAAAACCCCCCTGAGATCCCGCCGGCGACAAGACCTGAGAGCGCCGCGCTCATTTTTTCCCCTCAATTTAGGCGCAAAACACTTGGGGCTCTCCCAGAGGGTGGCTTTTTCCCTACAAACCCCAAGAGCTAGAGAATAACCAAGTCTGCTCTCTTTGTCGGGGCGATGGGGAGGAAAAGCAGCAGTGATCTGGAGCAGAAATCATCTCGGAATAAATGAAGAGGACGAACCGAGCGCGGGGCTCGCGCGGCACTCGCAGCCCTGCCCCATCACACGGGGGGCAAAAGCTGCAGGGACAGCCCAGAAGAGAAAAGCTTTGCAACGGGTTGAAAACCAGGGGAAAAAAAACCTGCGGCAGCCCTGGCAGCAAAGTTTCGAGGTGTGTTTGGCCAAGGGCATTAGCCCAGGTAGCCACATCCCATCCCCGTGGATGGTGTATAGGAGAGGTACCCAAAAATCCCTCAGGACCAGGGCGATGAGCGACTGAGCGCACAGCTCCTCGGGGCTTCAGTGGGTACTACAGGAAGGGAAACTCACAGAAAATCCCATTTCTGGAAAAAAGACTCGCTGACAGCAAAGAAAAGCGACGTTTTGGCTACCCAAACCCAAAAGTGCCCCGATTTTAGGCTAAAAAGGACAAAGTCGGCGTTGCTCCCTGCAGCCTTTCTCCCTTGCTTGTTACCAGCCCATGCCGCCTGCTTTAGGACCAGCAGCTCCCCTATAAAGGGCCTTAAAATCCTCCACTAACGCCTCTGATGAGAATTTTAGGACTAATTAAGGCTTGGCCTGATTTTTCAGGGGGAAAAGGGGACAGGCAGGAGCGATGCTCACCCGGGGGGGACACAGAAAGAGCAGCCGCACGCCCGCACCCACACCCAGGGGGCTGCTGTAGGTCGGTGCACCCCCGACCAGCAGGGAAAGCAGGACCCGAAGGCTCATAATTATTTCTGTGAACACCTAATTCACGTTTCTCCCCCCAGGAGAGCCAAAAGGAGCTCGTCGTGGTCAGCTGGTGGGCCGCGGGTAGCGCCGGGCCGCGGCAATCCCCTCGCTCTCGGGTTTGAGCTGCTCCTAAGGGCACGGTTCCTCTCCTGGCTGCCAGAGGTCAGCCCTAGAATTCAGCCAAAAAAGGGGGGAGCCACGGCGAGGTGCTGAATGATTTAAACCATCGTTCTCCCTCCCCTTTTCCCCCGGTGAAGGGAGCCACCTGTTCGCGGGGCTGGAGCCTGAGAAAACAGCCAGGAATGAGCAGAATCCCGGGGCGCCCAGCTCCTCTCCACCAACTGCGCTAAGGAAGAAGCTGCTCGGGGCTCCTGGCTTGCTCCGGGGATTAGGTCAGAGCTCAAATTGTGTTCCCAAGGAATGGGGGGAGCGCATTCCCCAGGAACGGGCTGGATTGCAGGCAGTGAGCTCCCCGGCACCGAGAGCGAGCCAGGGCCACGTGGCACGGGCAAGAAAAACCCAAGGGATTCGAGTGGAGGAGCCCGAGAACGGTTTGCTGGGGGTCACAAAACCCCAAGGTTTCCCCCAAGGTTTCCCCCGAGGTTTTCCCCAAGTTTTTTCCCTGGGCACCCCCCCCCGTTTTCACAACCCCTTCAGTCCTACGGGGTGGACACGTGCCGGCCCCATGGGTACGGGGGCTACAGAGAATTGCTGAGAACTTGGAAGCTTTGGCAGAAAAACGATCAATGGGAGAGGAAAAAAGGAGAAAAAACAATAAAAAAAAAAAGGAAAAAGAGAAAAGAGGAGACAGCAAATACAGCTGAAGTTGGTGAATATCGGAGAAGCGCCACGTAATTCTCATTATTTATGACTCCGTCTACAATTACCGGACCCTGACTGCCCCCTGCAGTGATAAAACACCAAAAGCGGGATGGCTGCGACTTGACCACGCTTTCCTTTAATGTTTTCCTCAAAAAAGTCCCTGCACCTCCAGCTGTGGGCTCACCACGGGTTCGTCTCACAGCGCTCGGCTCCGGCCGCCCTCCAGCACCGCTTGGCTGCCCTCCAACCAAGCCCCAAAAACACCTCTCCTCCTCGTCCCACGCTGGAGACAGCCTTCCTACCACCAGCCCCGACTTCCCCCGTTAAAATAACATCCCCCTAAACCCTAAGAGAAGGGTTTGAGCACTCGCAAAGGCCTCGGATCCATCACCATGATGGATGGTCCCCGCCGGCCCGAAGCAAATCAAAGCCATCGCTCATTTTGATCGCCGAGGTTGTCCCTCCGGGGCTGGGAGGATGCCTCTACTTTCACACGAGGTACACCAGGAGCTCGCTGACACCACAGCCCACGAACGAGCTGGAAAATATATTTATTATTATATTTTTTTTAATGGACATTTGCTGCTGGCAAAGCGCCCCGCGCTGTGCTTTCGACGCAGCAGCCTTCACGGAGAAAACTTTGCGGAGATGGAAAAAAATAAAATAAAATAAATAGATTAAACAGTTCACATGAAACATTTCCAGGGAAGCCAGAATTAAAAAAAAAAAAAAGAAAGAGTTGGCTTCCATTTAGGCCGGTACCTCAACCTTTTTTTTTTTTATTTGAAGTCAGCACTTGTGAAAGGCGGCCGCTCGGGAACGGCCCCTGTCAACGCCTGCTCCCCAGGCGCACTTAGAGGGGAGCTGATCGGCACTGATGTCCCCCAGCCCGTAAATATTTCAAAGCAGAACCAATTAACACCGCCGCTGCTCCAGTGCGCTTCAGAAACAACCTTCCCCGGCTCGAAAGAAAGCTGAAGGAAAGCGAAGAAACGACGAGGCTCTCGGCGCCGAGACGCTCCGACGCTTTCCCTTCTTGCTTGGACGCAGCGGGGACACTGAAGCAAAGCAGCTCAGGGAATAAAGGCCCCACAAATAGGTCCCTGAATCCCCTACAAAGGTCCTTGCAGCCCCTACACACCTCTGGCTCATCCCCTGCGAGACCCCGAGCTCCCCCAGCTCCCCATTGCTCCGTCTCCTGTCCTCTCGTCCCCGCGTTGTCCTCTCCATCTAAAAGCCTCATGTTGTAGGTGAAAAACCTACAGGAAACCTCTGTCCCCGAGTCAATCCGAGTCCCACAGCTCCCAGAGGAAGGCAGTGGGGTCCAAGGGGGTTGATTTCCATTCCCAACCCACCACCCGCAGAGAAATGCTGGGCGACGTCCTTGGGCTCCCTTGCGGACCGTCGGAGCAGGGGGAGATGTTGAGCCCTCACCCTCTGCCTCCACTTCTTTGGTCTCCATCCCCCTCCCTTTGTCACCATCCCCCTTTGTTTTCCCCGCTGTTTTTAGCTCCCCGACACCCCCCTGACCCTACAGGAATAAAACCAGCAGCCAGAAGGGGGGCGGATCCAGAAACAAAACAACGGGAAACACACGTGGGGGATTTCCTGAGCCTGATGCACATCGGGTGTTCGGCACCATCACAACCACCTCCCAAGGACCCAACCCCACAAACCCTGTCCGTCTGCTGGTACTGGGATGGGCCAAGGCCAAAAAAACAGCCGGGAGCATCCAATTATTCAGCAGAAGGGGGATGAAGCCGGGATGCACGGCCCCAGCCCTGCGTTATCCGAGGTTAATGCACGGAACGGCAGAACCCGTTTCACCTGGTTATGCTCACACGAAGGCTGCAGCCCTCCCAGATACACCTGATCCACCTTTAAACGAGCCCGGTGCTGGGGTTTTTATGCTGGTTTAGCTTTTTTGGTTGGAAAACAAACCAAATTTCTCGTCCCGGCCCCCTCCTGCCACCGAGGCGGGCAGCGGAGCACCGTGGCCAATGAGTTCTTGTGCGTGAGCCGAGCCACTTAAACTGGGGGGGGGGGGGAACACATTATTTGAACATTTCTCATGGCTTTGCGCAAATCAGAGTTTCCCTCGGGTCTTCTGCGAGGTTAGGAGCTTGTAGGACCAACTAAAATATGGCAGCACCCAGGGCAGGGGCACATAGAGCGGACACGGGGAAGTCTTGGTGATGGTCTGGGTGCTCTCAACACGATCAGCCCTCTGAAAACCAAGTTCCTCTCCAGCTAGATCGCTGTGGCACAGGAGCTACAATCCTTCAAATACCACCCTTGGTGTTGTGTTATTCTTTTGCCAAGGTATGGAAGATTTTTGGGGTTGTATAAATATCTCCTAGCCTAGGGTTCAGACGCTTCCCAAACGTCTCCAAAGCACGGTCTCGGTTAGCCAGCCCCAAACTAGCCCTAAAGCTGGGTAAATTATTTAGGCTGTGAGGCTCTGGAGCTCACAGCGTCCTTCCTAGGGCACCCTCGGTGCTTTTAGTCTTCAAAAAGTAAAGATCCAGGGACGTCGTCTCCTGCAGCAGCATCACAGAAGGGCTGAGCTTGTAAGGCACCTCCAGATCCTCTGGTGCCCACAGGTCCCTCAGCACCCACCTTTGCTGCCATAACACAGGCAGGAAAACTGAAGAACACCACTAAAAAAAAGATTTACCCCATGGTCTCAAAGGGAATCAGCAAAAACAGGTATTAATAATGAAATCCTCTGGCTCCTAGCCCGCTCTGTCAGGTCTTTTCCTCTCCTCCAATTATTCAGGTGGCCAAAACGCCTGCTTGGGATTCAGATTTAAGGGTAGTCATGGCAGAGCAGATGATACAGAACAAGAAAAGCAATTCCCCACTTTCTCTTCTTGTCCCTGGACCTGTCCGAGGCCCCGTTTGACCCCGTTTTTTACCCAAAAACTTCCTTGGCTTCGTTTTAAAACTTCACGCATCTGCGCGCAGCGAAAATAAAAATCGCATCCAGCACTTCTCACGCAGCTGCCACGTCAAATTATGCTCTCGGGGCCGCGTGTCAGGCGCTCTCTCCTAAACCTGGGGGCTGTTTTCGTGGCAGGAGAGGCGGACTCGCAGCCCTCATCCCACCAGTGACCTGAACGTGGTGGGAGGAGGGTGGCTGGCGGAGCTGCAAGAAACACCAACAGCCCCCGAAAAGTTTCTGCCGTTCCTTCGGCGTTTTATTCCAGCCTTAAATAACGAGCGATGCCCGAGAGCGCCTCACAGCTAGCTGCAAACGCTGCACGGAGTCCCAGTTCTACCATAAAGGTGTTATTAACGCCGTTTTCCAAAGAGGAGAGGAAAAATAAAGCCTCAATTACACGACTCGCGCGAAGCGAGCAAATTCTGGCCCGCTGTATGAAAGCCCTGCCTGAAAATAAGAGAGGAATCTCCTTCAGCATCCTTTTTCCTACATGTTTCTGGGCTCGTTTGCTCCTTGAAGCAGCTCAGTTTTATCTTTTTTGAGAAGCAGCAGGTGATGACTTGGAGGACTAAAACTGATTTGGTCATTTATGGGCCAAGAGGACGGTGGCCAACGGGCACAGAGGGAGGACGAGTCCCGGAGATGCGCTTCCTCCTGCCCCAAAACATCCCCGTGATGGGAACCAGCAGGGAGAGAGGCTGCCAAGCCTCAGCAGAGATGCTGGTTTCCCCTTCCCATTACCTGCCAAAGGCAAAATCCTTTCCCAGAGCTGAAAACTTCATTTGGTCTCTGACATCCCAGGCACGAGGGCTCACACGCGCGCTCATCGGCGCTGGCGACGGCCCCCAGCAGCGAAAAAAGCCAGGCTCAAATCAGGTCAGAAGAAGTAATCTCAAGAATAAGATACCAAGCACCTATATTAGCGTTAATCCTTATTAATTCCTCTACTTTTACCTCTCCCCATCCTTCTTCTGGCTTTCTGGAAGCTGCTTTAGGGTCTAAAACCCGGAGCCTCGTCGCTCCTTGCGTCATCCCCGTGCACCGCCGGGGCCGAGCTGTTCCCAACGGCTCCCCCGCGTAGGAAGGGCTAACAAACACCTAACCAAGTGAAAATCCTCTGTCCCTACATCCTCCACTATTCACTCATCCTCTGACAAGGCCACGCTGATGCACAAGGGCAAATTTCAAATGGGAAAGCCGCTGTAATCCTTCACCGCTGCTCAACGCGATGGGCGCCGGTGACGGCGTTGCGTTGGCACGGCGCTGGGATTCGGCTTCCACGCTTCGGAGAGTTGGGAAGCATCTGATGGGGTGCGTCAGGAACCCGGGGCTGAAGGAATCTGCGTTGCTAAATCCAGGGAAGACAAAAGGACAAGGGGGTAAAGACCTGCAAATCCTTAAAAGCCAGCTCCAGCGGGGAAGGGCGTCCTCCCTCCTTGACCACCACCAAAGCAACGATGAGCTTAACGGTGGCAGACGGGTAGCAGGGACACTGTGAAAGAAGTACAAACAACGGGGCCAAAGAGATTATCTAGAGGGGATGTGGAGCATCCATCATTAGGGGTCTTCGAGATAAGTTTAGCTGCCCACTGGATGGGAATGATGGAGATAAGTGGCCATGCCTCCAGCACGGGAGAGACCAGGTGGTGTCTTAAGTCCACCACAGCCTTTTTTTTTGTTGTTTAAACACTATTTTATGTCTTTGTATTGCCGCTCTCACTCACCAGAGAAGCCTTCCAGGAGAGTTAAAGCCTTTATTTACACGATAAGGCACAGATGAGTGAGGAGCAGAGTCAATAAAACAAGCTGGAGAGGAGAACTCCTCCTAGCCCCGAAGCTGCCAAAGAGAGGAGAGCATCCATCCTCATCGACCCGCCGCCACCTTCAGCCAACCCTCCAGCAACAGAGGGGAAAAATGAAGGGTTTTAACCTTTCGAGAGGGAGCGATGTGCAAAAACACCCTCAGCTTCCACTCGCGGAGACGCGGAGTGCTGTAAATCGGAAGGGAAACGAGAGCCGGGCGTCACCGCTCGTGTCCAACCCCAAACAATATCACACGAGGCACTACGGAGAGAAAGCACCGAAATGACAACCTGTCAGCGCTGCCATCAGCTCCAGACCTCGCAGGGAGAAAAGAGAGGAGAAAGAGAAGGGGAAATCCTCCCCCGAGAAGGATGAGTTACTTTCCTCCTGGGAGCTCACACGAGACAAGACAGCACGGAGCTCATTCACCTCTTCGATCAAGGGTTCGCGTAACACACTCCCGCAGACATCTCTAATTCCCGTTCAGCTCTGCTTGCTCTTCCCCTGAATCGCTTTTTTTTTTTTTCCTACCTCGACTACTTTCTTGTCCAGAATTTACCGAGCAAGCAAATCACCAAAAACACCTAAGGCACGAAAGCGACTCCCGATAGCAGATAACGCCCTCGGTGCGGGAGCAGCAGCTTCCTCCCCTTTAGGGAGACGTCCTTTTTCTTGCACCAGAAGTCATTTAAACGTCAAAAGAGGAGAAATATGTCAATCTGACAGGCTATCAGGCGGCTTAGCGAGAAGTTTTTAAGAGCTATTGACAACAAGTCCACTTCTGCCTCGGCCGCGGAAGGCCGCGCCGCTCCATTAAGCAACCCGGCCACTCCGCTCCCATGAATATTTAAAAGAGAAAGAGCAAAGCATTAGGCAGCCACGCAGCTCGGGATGTGCTCTAACCTCTTCGGGAAGGACAAAGGAAGTGTCAGCACACACAAAGTGCCCGCTGCGGTGTCCAGCCTGCTGAGGATGACGTGGAAGGGGCGAGGTCCTCGCCCCCCGTCCCCGCTTTGTGTAAAACCAGCTTTTCCCCCAAAAAATTAAGCACGCAGGGCTACGAAGTGATTCCGTATCCAATAGATATTCAGGGAAATGGAATAAGGAGGAAAACGTCCCTTGGGTTTAAAGGTAAGACCATCTGGGAATCACGAAGGCACGGCACAAATGAAAGGAAAACTCTTAGAGCCAATCTTTCCTACCACAAATGACCAGAAAGCCTCAAAAATCTGGGACCGCGCACAGCCAGGTAAGAAATTAAGAGTAAATGTGAGTGCTCTGAAGAAGAAATCAAGTTGCAGGTCCGTGTTTCCAAACCACAGCCTGCTGCTTAGCACGAGCCACGAGGGCATGTAAGCAAGAGAGCAGGGATCCTGTACAGAAAATGTGATCCGACGCCGCCCGACTCTTTGGAAAAAGAAGCTTCCAGCTTAGCTCATGTGCAGCAACCAGGAAAGCTCCTTTTCACCCAAGCCTTTAAAACACCGAGGAGCCAAAGAGCAGCTCCCCTGAAAGCCAGAAACGCCCAGGCTGGAAATCCTTGAAGTGGGAGAGCAAAGCTGGAAGGCACGGTGCGAAGGGAACGGAGAACGCCCTGCTCACCTCGCTCTCAGCTCCGCTCGGCTTCGGAGCCCATGAGACAAGAAGAGATAAAAGGAGCTGCCTGCTTTAATATATATTAAAAAGCGCAGGAACACGCCAGGCTGCAGATTTACTGCCTGTCACCAGCGGAGGTTTAACATCTTGATTTCACGCTGGTATTCTTCATTAGGTTTTTATTACCGGGCTTTGCTTGTTTATGTCGCCGCCGTCGCGCTCAGGTGGGAATCGGAGGGGTTTTCATTCAGAAAGGGCTTCAAGCGGAGCCGTGAAACAGCCACTGCTGGCTGATCGCACAGGAGGCAGCAAGGATGAGGGTGGCTGTGCAAGGCGCCCAGCCACAGCCTCACCGTGTGGATGCTGGGGTGAGGCAGCGGGGATGGAGAGGGAAAAAAGCACCTGGAGATGTGATCCATCCCCTGCGGTCCATGCTGAGCTCCACTCGCTTGTCCCTGTGTCTTTGGTACCATCCGAGTGCCTGGTGTAAGCTGGCATCCTCTTCAGACTCCCCCCAAAGGGGCATTTTTAGGAATTGGAGCAGAAGGATACATTTGAAGGGGGGCATTTTTGAGTTAACGATGCCCGGTGAGCCCGAGGGACCGGGCTGGTTTTTACGCGCACCTAGGAAACGAGACGGGATTAGTTCCCAAATCAAAGCTCAGCCAAAATAAACAGCTCAAACTGACAATTTGGTATCGAGATCGGGATCTTTCCACATCACACGTGGTCACAGAAAGCAGGCAACGTCCCCAAAAGCAGCCCCAGCTGCCCCATGTCACAGCCCAGCAAGCAGCAGCCCTGGTCCCAGAGATGTCCCGGAGACCAGACATCCCCCCAAATGGCACTGGGAAGGGAAAACTGCAAATGTGAGAGCTCAGGCTGTATATTTGGGGACATTTCCATGTCCTCGCTGAGGCTCTGGCCCCGAAAGACGTGCTGCACGCAGTCCTGCGAAACCCAGAGAAAGCAGGGCAGCTTTTTGGTGCCCCCACGTGGACCCAGGAGAAGAAATAAAACACATCCACAGGGCACAGGATGCGTTTATCACGCTCTCAATTACCCGTCCTTCCTTCCCCATCAGCCACTCCGGGGAGGAATAAAACCCATCGGGACAAAGTCTCCTGCTTTGGTCCTCCCCTTCACATCCAAGAAGCACAGCACCGTCATCACCTGCAGAGGGAGCTTCTTCTTTATGACCGTGCTCCAAAATCACCTCCTAACACAGGACCTTGCGACCATTTTCATTCTCTTCACGAAAAAAAAAAATCAAGGAAAGGGATCTGGCAAAGCATCTCTGGGATTTCTGTAGGGTCCAAAGCCCTTTGGGGATGCGATGATGAAGCGGCCGTCCTGCACCGAGCTTGTCGATGAGAACTTCCTCAGAGCCAGACAGAATCTGGATGGTTTTGTCAACTGGGTTTGGCATCACCAACCCCAAATGCTACAAAACCTAGTAAGCTGCAGAGGGACTTGGTTGCTTAACGTGAAAATTGTAGCATTGTGGCAGAAAATATTCCCTTGAAAGCACAGGAAGGGACCTCTGGAGGTCCCACCAACCACGAGCACCACCGACATGAAATCGGGGCAGCTGCAGCTTCATCCACCCAAACCCAAAACACCTCCAAGGGCAGAGACTCCACAGCTTCCTGAGATGACCCCAAATGAACCACCTCTTCCCATCCTCCTTCAACCGAGGTGCCCCAAAATGGGTGCACCAGTACACCAGAGCGGCCCCCCAGCACCACAAAGAGGTTTATGGCCGTTCCTACAGCCGCTGGCCATCTTCCCCTTAACGCTGCCCAGCGCAAGTTTATTTTAATTGTTTATAAAGAAGAACAACAAATGCTTTGGGCTCCTGCAGCTTAGCCTCCAACACAGCCCCAGGCCCTTTTCAGCAGAGCTGCGAAGGAACGCCGGGCTTCCTGGAAGACAGGGTCAGGTGCACACTATATTAAGAGCCTGGAGGACACCAGGACATCGGTGTTTATAGGTTTCCTCAGCTCGGTTTCGGGGTGCTGGGCTTCACCGGGACCCGGAGTCCTTGGCAAACGTGAATCCCATCTTTCTAGAAAGAGACAGATGGCGACGTGCAGCCCCGCGCCACTCCACCATTCAGGAGGAGGTCGTCTCTTCTTACAAGGAAGAATATTCAAAGCTAAGCACGAAGCCCACAGCTTGCCAAGCTTGGACACTCAACTGTAACCGCCCCGATCATCCTTTCTGATCCACATTTTGCTTCTCCAGGTATCCCCCTACCCAGTTTTGGGTAGGGCAGAGGAGGCAGGAACACCCAAGGTGGTCTCCTCTGCACAAAACTCACCACGCCAAAGCCCCAAGGTTTTATTTAAAGCCCGTTAAAAGGGCAAAACGTTTTAGGAGCTGGCAAACGTCTTCACGCCTCGCAGTTTTCTACTCACCCTCTCCGAAGCACGCCATTAAGAAAACAATCCCACCCTCAAGAAATTGTGTCAACGCCAAGCCCCGCTGTTCCACTTCTGGAAGATTTATGCCTCAATTCTCCACGAGCCGAATTTGGCTTTTAGGTTGAGCCCTAGCTCTGAAATTGAAGAAGCCTCATGAATTTGGCAGATTAACAGAGCGTTAATGCCACAATTCCTGTAGCATTTCACCCAATTCCCCCGCTGCTCGCTTCCCGACGTACCTACAGACCCCGCAGCCGACCCGTGCCACCTCCTTACTCCAGCCCCTACAAGGTGTTTTTTTGCCAAAAGCAAACCCTCTGGTTAAAAATATACACGCTACGGAGCATAAGGGTAAAAGTCGAAGCCCAGACGACTTCACCGGGGCCAGAATTTCACCGTTTATTTCAAAAATATATCAACTTACTTCCTCCAGTCACACACATCTATTCCCCACAGCGCGTGGACCGTTTCATCCCCATTTGCAAACATTTTATAGCCTCTTAAATAATCCCTCTGCTTCCTTAAAGCCTCTCCATCCTGCAGACACTCGTGATGGAGGCTTGCCCTGGACGTCGGGAGCGTCTTGCTCCGCAGGCGATGCCGTGAGCGAGACCCCCTGAACCCCAACGCTGGGGAGATAAAAGGAAAGCACGGCCACGCCGTGAAAAAAAATACAGCTGCCATGCTGAAAGTAAACACCAGAGTCCATTAAGACGGGAGAGAACCAAACTTTTTCTTTTAAACATTGATTATTCGGGAATAATTAATTAGCAGAGCTGTAACAACACATAAACTTGCCAGCCTCTGACTCTTCTGATAATTTATGCAAGATCCCAGTATCGCTGCGGTTGCCTTTTCCGCTGCCTAATTCAGCATTTTCTTTTTTTCCTTATGAAAGCAAGACTCCAGATTTAACTGCTCGAATGCCCTTTTACAGTGGTTGGCGTAGTAAAACCTAACAGCCACTCCAGCACGCCAGCAGGGAAATGATGGATCACGGGAGCTCGCCGAAGGGGAGCACCGTAAAACGCCCCGGTTAACGTGGAGATCGTCGAGTAAATCTTATTTTAAAAACACCCCCCTGTACATAACACGGGAAGTGGCACCTCTGATGAACTCGTTTCACCCTATCAAATCCCCTTTTTGATTTTTCCCGTTGATAGCAGGTACTTTCACGCAAAGCACCTAATAACCAAACCAAGCAAAAGCCATCGCCGCTAGATTACGCTCACCAATCACGGGCTACATCCAGCCAAGGAAAAAAAAAAAAAACACATTTGGGTGAGGTTTCTTCAAAAGGTGAGAGTTGATCTCTTTCAAAAAGGTGTATGGGAAGCATTTGAAGCTGTTCGGGGTTTCTGGGACTCATCCTTTTCACCCCAAAAAAGCTCAGAGCTGAGGCTCCCAGGAGATGAAGCGGAACATCCCGCAGCAGACAACGAAGCGCAGCACCTCCGACAAAGGAGGGCAGGACCACCACGGTGAGCCACTGCCCTGGCTCCTCGAGCTGTTTTTTCATTCTCAGCACGGTTCCCGAGCCAGACTTTCCCTTACAAACCCATAAAACGAGGCTGCTGCTCTCCTGGGGCCAGGAGCCACGAGTCACGCAGCAGCAGCGCACCTTGCGAGCCCTTTTCCTTTTCCACGAGCTGCCCCAGGCTGCAAACGGGGGGGCAAACACAAATTTAGTGGCTTGGTTTTACTGCAGAGCCCTCACAAGACACATTTCTGGGAGGTTTTTTCGAGGCTGAAGGGCAAACATGCTTGCCCACGCTCAGTGCCTGGGCGCTCTCCATGGGACGGGCTGTGCCAGGAGGTTTCCCCGTGCACAGAACTGCACAAAATGCACCATCAGAGGGTTTAACAGGGGGTTTAACACCCCACACTAAGGCTCCACGTCTGCTCTCCTACCCTTTTTCCCACCAGAGAGCTCCCGAGGGCAGGCTTTTGGGGGTGAACAAGGTGTAGGATCCGTTTTGGGGTCAGAGCTGGACCTCCAGTTCACCGCCTCTGCTCCCACCCCCGCGCAGCCCCGCTCCCACCCTGAGCAAGTGGCAAAAACTGCACACGGCTGGATTAGAGAGAGGCGTACGAGAGGATGAAACCTTCCTCACGCTCAACTTCCCCGTGGGCAACAGCAAAACTCCCGTTGACAACCGAAGGAGCCGCGTTTCGCCCTCCCTCAGCCTGAAGCAGAAACCCGCGACGGCGAAAACTGCTGCGGCAGCACAGCTTTGTGGGGCTCGTGAGATGCTGGCAGGTCCACAAAGCGCTTACCCCAGGTGCACTCCTGCATCTGTTCCGTAGTCTGGGGGGGTATTACTCATTTCTACGTGCTTTGTAGAGCACACAAAGCCCAGCCCGAGTGAGCAGGAGGTGTCCCCGAGCGCACGGCTTCCACCTCGGCTCAGCAGCGATACGCGGGAATCGCCGCACGAAGCCCCTGAGTTGTTACAGGGGAAAAAAAAAAATCAGCTGGAAAAGGTTTGAAAAAAAATATATACTTGTAAACGGGGATTTGGAGAAGAACGGGAAGCAGAAAGCAGAACAGAGAAACCCAGGCAGGTTTTGCAGGGAGCCGAGCGTTCGCTGGGGTGGGATTTGGGGAGCTCCGCCAGGATGCGCTGCTCGGCAGCGGCTCGCAGCCAGGGAAGCATCTGCAACTTCAACGGTCACCCTGCTGGGGATGCTTCCCGTCACTCTGCACATCAGCTGCAATGAAACAGCCCGGGGAGGAAGCAAAAGAGGAGAGATTTGTCAAGCTTCAGGTTACGGCTCCCTTCCTATTTCGATCAAGCGCCTTAAACGCCCGCTGTTCTGCTGTCCTGGTTTCATTTTAAGCACGCAAGGAAAGACAATCAAGGGGAGGAAAGGCAGCAGCACTGAAATTCGGCACGAGTCTGAGCAGCAGGTTGAGCTGGACAGGTTGAAAACCGTTTTAAAACCACCTATAGGTGGCTTACAGGGTCTCAGATGCGTCCCTTCGGAGTCAGGCTGAAAAATATCTGCCTTCAAACCTCCCTGTAAAATCTACCTGCAAACCTCCCTGTCAAAATAATCACCCTTCAAATTACAGCTGCAAGCCTCGCTGTAGAAATAGTGGCAAGTTCCAGCGCTAAGACCTCTTGGCTCTGGTTTCTTTTCCTTTTTTTCTTCCCGTGGATAAAGACTGAAGCGGAGGCTCGATCGTTGTTCCGGCACCACGCCGTCCCTGCAAGGTCTGAAATCATAGCAAGGGCCCCCCACGGACCTGCAAATATCAAGGGTCAGAGGCAATGAAAGGCCGTCGTACATCCCCCAAGCCAAATATTTCTTCCTGTTAGCGCAGGAATATACAGCTCCCCCGAGAGCCACCTGCTACGAACAGGATTTCAGGAGCCGGCGCCGCACACGGGTACGGGAGATTCACTGAAAAGAGGGGGCACGGGCAACAAGAGAGGGTTTTCGCCACCAAATCGGGCACGAGGCTGAATTGCAAGGAAAAAAGGAGACCGAACGGACAGGGAAAATGAGAATAATTCAATGCAACTCGACTTGAAGAGGGGATTGGGTTTCTATCATCGCCTGCTGTTCCCCAGACCCTCATCACTGGCCCAAAATTTCACTCATGGCAGGGGTCTGCTCGCAGGTCTGGCACAAACCCGTGACCCAACAGCCCCCCAAGCACCTTCAGCTCTCATCCCTGCCACGTTTCGAGCCAGATGCTCCCCGGATTGCAGCCCCTGGATTGCCTGGCCCCAAATCCTGACACCAGAGCGCTCGCACGGAGCTTTGGGGAACAGGCACCGACGCGGTGACACCTCCTCGGTTAGCAGCAGCGACTTCCCTCGCTCCAAGTGGCCCGATATTTTTAAAAGAGGGCTCCGAAAACAGAATCCCCTTCTCCGCTGGCCGGCGGCGGCTGGGGACGGAGTCACCTGGAAATGCCAAGGGAAGGCAGAAACCCTAAACCGCCGCTTACGACCACGGACGCAACCGGTGCCGGCGGGGAGCCAACTATGTGAACTTTTCCCCCGAGGGCTGCGAAGGGCCGGGCAGCCACTTGGGCAGCCACGTTTCCCCCCCTCTCCTCCCAAGGACGAGGCAGGGAAAGCGAAAAGGGAGAGCTGGCAGCGCCCTGATTTACGGGGGCAAGGTCAAGCTACGCACGGCAGCGGGGCCGGTAACGACGTTCTCGCCGCCGGCGTCCAGCAGCAAAGCCCCCCGGAGGGATCAGATAAACTGGGGAGGGTCTGCTCCAAGGCCAGGCTGGTGGTGGAGAATAAAAGATGTCAAAAGGCTGAGGGGTCCGGGGCGTTGTGCACGATGAGGGCTTCCTTCGAGGGCGCCCATCACCTCCTCTGCCTCTTCCTAATCGCCGTAGGAGCGGCGGCGCAGCAGCTTAACGCGGCGCCCCGCAGCCAGAAGCGGGGCTCGGTGCAATTCCCTGAAGGGAAAACAGCCAAAAAGCGAGGGCAAAGCCAGAAAATAAAAGGACACGGCCAGAAAATAAAGAAAAAAAAAAAAAAATACAGTACCCAAGCTGGAACCTCCCCCGTTAGAAATATTTACTCGCCTGCTTTGCGCGAAAAGGAACGGGAGGCCTCCAACTCCAGCCCCCGAGATTTTTCGAGGCTGCCAAAGGGATGCAGGCAGCCAGCGCCCATAAAATTACCAGCAGCTGAGCATTCGGATGCCAGAGATACCTCGCTCCTCGCCGTTTACGCCCCCGTTTACTCCCTTGCGCTCGCCCGGGCACGAGGAACGCCGAGCAGCTCGGTGCCGTGACGCGCGGCTCGTGGTTTTGGGGCAAAGCGGTGAAAAAAAGGGAGGATTTGGGGGCTTTTGGGGGAAGGTGGATGGAATGAGGGGGGTGTAGAAGCACTGCTGCAGGGAGCAAAACGCAGGGAGGGTTTGAGCACGTTTGCAGGGTCCGGCTGCGGCGCTGGCGACAGAGGATGGGGAGGAGGCTGCTAACACCAACCTCGATCTGGAGCACAAAGGAAAAAAAGGCAAAGAAAAGCAGGAAAGAGAGATTTTGGAGGATTTTGGAAGGGGGAAGGGTGCAAACTAGCCCCCCGGCAGCGCACGGGGTGGCTGCCACAAAGGATGCGCTCCCAGCTGGATCCCGAAAAGCAGGAGGAGGTCGCCAGGCTTAACTCCGGAGGCTCAGCAGCAAAATAAGTTTAAGTCACCAAATAAAAAGCCACCGGGGGGGTATAAAGCGCTGCCAGCTTGCCAGGACCCTAAAAAGCCGGGCTCAGAGGCGTGCCCCATTCATTCCAGGGGAAGAAATGAATGGCTGAGGGTGTTTTGGGGGCTCCTCTCCCCTCCTGGCTGCAGCCAGCATGGTGAATTCACCCTAAAATAAAACCTGCAAGGTTTTCCAGCTGCCCGCTTCCACGCTGAGCTGGTGCTAAATGCCTCGAGTTATTTAAGAAAGGGAATTACGGAAGGGACACGAGGAACCCGCCACTCCTTTCATCCTCCCCTTGCCTCCAGCCGGCCATAACCACACCAAAAACCCCAGGCACAGGGCTGAGAAGTCCTGCCCGCGAGGGGACATCACAGATTGGGGGGAAATTAAAAAAAAAAAAGGCACTGGGGGGGGAAATTTAAAAAAAAAAAAGGCACCGGGGAGCCTCTCCCCAGCATCTCCGCAATCTTCTGCAATCCCCCCGGGCCGGGCGGGCAGCCCGCGCCGCTGCTGAACGATGCACTTTTGGATTCAATTAAAGCCATTATCTGGTGTGCCAAATAAATTGTGTACAGCACACAGCCCCGCAGTCCTCTTACACCTCCGGGCTCGTTATTTCCACCCCCCCTCCCGTTTCCCTCCCTGTTTATGCGCTTCTCAAATGAAATTGCTGATAATATGCGCCAAAATAAAAAACGAGCGCACCTTGTCCGCAGAAAATTGATTCTCCTTTTTTTTTTTTTCCTCTTCTTTTTTTTCTTCTCTTCTTTTTTTTCTTTTTTTTTTCTTTTTTTTTCTCTCCTCTCCCCCCCCCCAGAACCGGGCGATTGCCAGGTTTTATATACTCGGTGCCTGGCGATCATTAGTAATTCAATTTTCTTTTTATTAGCCCCCTTATCTGCTGAGCAATATAGTGGCAGAGCTGACCTCTTGCGCACGGGTAAATGTTTAAAATCTTTTCCCTGATTAATTTTGCCAGTTAAGGAAAAGAGGAGAAATGGCCCGGCTCTTAGCCATCACAATGAATAAAGCTTAATGTTGATTGTGATGGAATTTCTAATGCCAGGGAAATTGATTGAACGCAGCAATTACACTGCAATAGTAACTCAAGGGAAATGGGATAGTTTTCTCCTGGCCATAGCCTTTTGGTTATTTAAAACAATCCAATTTGCAAGGATAATTATATATTAGTGTTTTATCTGCCACTTGAAATGAACATGGGAGTTTTGATACTGGCCCGGCATTAGCAGGTTATTGCTGCAAATTACTTGATATCTGCTTTCTTTCACATAAAGACGAAATTAGGCCATCAATAACCAGAAAAAGGTGGGCCGGGGAAAATGCGAGGGGCACGAGTGCCCTCTGCAGGGCTGTGCCGAAGGCAGGGAGGCGGGGGAGGCTCCCCGAAATCCCCAACTCGCCCCGCTTTTTGGCGGCTGCCTCGGCTCACCTGCGCACGCTTCCCACTGGGGACACGCGGGGAAGGGGCATGGCACGGCTCTCCTGCCCCTTCACACCCCGACAGCTGCCACGTATCGGCCTAAAATAATGTTAAAACGAAGCAATTAGCTTTAATTTCTCCTGGAGAAGAGGCGAGAGCGGTGTCACGGCGAGCATCCGAGCTCGGTGAACCCTACCAGGGCAGGGGAGGTGCAAGGAGGGCAAGCGTGGGCTTTGGCAGGGGTAAGGAAAGTAAAAAAAAACTGCAAGTTTTCACCCGGTTTTCATCCAAAAAATAGCTGAAAAGGAGCCTCATCCTGCGAGATATCAACTACGCCACCCCCATCGCCCTCGGGTAGGCTGTTGGTAAAAAAATTAAGGGGGATTTCCTGCAGCCACGCTGCTGGCACAGGGCTCCAAGTACACAAACAGCAGGCACAGCCCTCTGCCACCACATCAGGATGGGTGAGATGTCACTTAAAAGCCACTATTTGCCCTTAAAATTGCTCAGGAAGAGCTCGAGCCGCTACGGTTTGGGGAATAACCCCCAAAAAAACACAAATCCAATCAGAAAAATCATGCTGCAGGCTGCCCGGGCAGCACGCGGGCAAATGGGGATGCAGGAAGCGGGGCTGTCCCCATGCATGCTTCAATTTTTGGGGGGTTGGACGCCAAAAAGAGGGTTGGGGGAACCAAAAAGAGGGCTGGGGGAACCAAAAAGAGGGTTGGGGGAACCAAAATCGGTGGAAACTTCACCCAGACCTTAATTAGCAGCTGCTTCATGCAGCCGAAAGGGGAACGCAGCTCGGGGCTCCCCCAGCACAGCCAGCAGGGAATGTGAAGCTCAGGCTGCAAAAGCACCTCCAAAGAGGATAGGTCGTGAAAAAAAAAGTGTATATAAAGAGAGAGCTGGGTATGTTTGAGGAATAAAACAGAAACCGGCGAATTCTGTTCGGTTTGCAGGGAAATAGGCTGCCTTATTTCCACGCCACACGGGGGCACGAGGATCTCAGCAAAGAGAGAAGCAAGCTCGGCGTTCTCCCCTTCTTCTATCAGATCCCTGCTTCAGATCCGAGCTGTCTGCTCCTTAGCAGAGAGAAATGAGAGAGCCTGACCTGCCAAGTCTGGAGAGGAACGGATTTCGGGAGGCTGACGCTCGGGCAGGAGGCTGAAATACGCCGCTCCCTTCAACAAGAACCGAAGAAGTTAAACGGGAAGGAAAAAAAAAAAGGAACTCTAATATTAAAGGCTCTGCCCAGATCCGTCTGGGATGCCCTGGGATCCACCCAGGTCCGAAAAGGGAACTGGAGAGTGGGGTTACTCCTTGGGAAAGGCAGGGGCAACTCCTTTGCTCACACCCCCAGGCACATCCCGCAGAGTTTGTGCCCCAGATCCCAAAATTAAAGGGCCCCTGTGAAGCCAGAACACACCCACCGTTCATTATACGTAATTGCTCGTTAAAAGGCATCAAACGAAGCAGCTCGGATGCTGCCCACGAGTTTTATCAGGAGAGAAAAATCACGAAATGCTGCCCCGAAAATCCCCCGGCCCTGCCCAGCACCCAACATCACGAAGCTCACGTCTCTGGGTAAAAATAAACGAGCCCCAGCACGTGGAGGACCAGCGATAATTCACCAGCCACAGAAACTCAAGAGCTCCTCCAGAGGACCCCGTTCAGCCCCGCAAAGAGAAAAAAAGGAGCAGAAATAACCTCATTTCTCCTCCCTGGAAGGGGTGAAAGGCAACCGGGCTTTTCCGCAGCTCCGTGGGGAAGGTTCGAGCCCCACTCACCCGTCCGTGTCCCAGCCCAAAATCAGGGTGGATCTACGAGGGTTTAATTCCTCTCCGTTGCAGAAGGCAAGAAAGAAACGTTGAAGCTTTTTCATGCTTAGGATGAAGGGAGAGATGAGAATTCTTTTGATTCACCTTCAGCAGGTGGCTGCGGTTTGTGAGGAAGCAGGGCCCCGCAGCGCGGCCCCCGAGCTGTTACAGCAGGGATTTGGCTTCCCCACTAGGAGCCAAGGCCCCAAAGAGCACGGACCCGAGGTGGAAAGGAACAGAAGTCACCAACGCACCTCCAAACTCTCCTGGATGACTGTTTGTGCCATGCTCTCTTAGCATCTCTCATGAATAGCTCGATAATTTGACCCGCTTTGGGGCAGGGGACCGAGCTAACTGCTCTCCCCAAGCCGCTTCCAGCCCCGTTTTCCAGATTTCTGCTTGCCCTACGCTTCTTTATCGATATCCCTCTGCTCTGAGCAAAGGATCACAGCCCTATTTCTGTCCTCTCTCCACATTTCCAGGCCTACGTGATTGAAGACACGAAGCTTTTCGCCGCGGGACGATGACCTTCCAACGAGGAAGGGGGTTTCGACGCGCGCCCCAAAACACACGGGGCTTTTGGCAGCTGACTTTGATCCATTTTGTACGTTTTTAACTTCTGTGCAGCTTCATTTCAGCTGGGCAAACGCTTCTACTGACAGATAAAAGGGAGAAATGCTTTGCTCAGTCTCAGACAAGCTTCGAGGAGAGCTCGGAGCCTTCCCAGGGCTGCGGCTTCAGCGCCGCGACCTCCTGTGCCATACGGAGGGCTGAGCACACTCTGCTCGCCATAAACCCGGGCGTAAGCAGGGTGCTACAGAGAAGAGATCAGGTTTAACCCGGCACTGGATCACCAGAACAGTTTCCATCCCTCGAAACACCAATATCTCAATTTTCTCGTACGTAAAATGCTCTTACCGGGCTGTAGAGAGGTCCCCGGTGCGGGATTTGTGAGGTCTGAGTCCTGAATTAACCCCACAACCAGCGGTGGATATTCCACGGGAGGCTGAAGAGCTGTTCCTCACCCCACACACCATCACCCCACAAGGAATTAAAGCCCTCCGGGACCCTACAACACCATCCCAGATGGATCCACCACCTCCTGGGTTCAGAAGGGCGAGCACAGAGCCCTGTGGCGGGTCTCCGACCGCGCGTGTTGCCTCCAAGCACTGCACAAAGAATTCCAGCACTGGATGTAGGTTCAACCCTCCTCCTTCTCCAGACACCAGAGGGTTTGCTGACGTCCCTAAACGGGGGCAAAACTCGACCCTAAAATCAAACAGCTGCTCAAATGCTGGGCCATCAGCTCACCTGCGCAGTTATATGGATGTCCGATTGTCCCCACAGGTCACCTCCAGGCAGCAGACCCCAAATTCCACCCCAGGCACCAGCCCCCAAATTCTCCCCCCAGCATCCTTGCCATCCCTCCTCAACCACACAAACCGCCAGAACCCTCTTTTTCTTCTTTTTTTCCCCCCCAAAAAAGCCTTCCTTTTTCCGCACCACAAGCCCCCGTCCTCGTTTCCCCGATCCACCAAAAACACGGCCACCCCTTAGCACGGAGCTACTTGAACGAGAAATAAATAATTTACACGCACAAACGTGGTGAGCGAAGCGCAGAGCAGGAAAAAAAAATTAAGGCTCTTCCTAAAAAATGAGGTCAAAAAGCTTCATTTTGGGGCACACAGCGGCCACGTCGTAGCCCGAGCAGCTCTGTGCGCTCAAGTGATGCTTGCCGGCCACGCCAACGAGCACAAAACGTGCTTAAAGGCACATTTTAGGGGAAAACGGATCGCAGGGGTGCGAGGTGACTTCTCTGTGATCACCTTGCCAGGGAACAGAGGCAGAAACCCCCCCCCGACACCTCTTTACGTGCTCGGATCTGCGGCCCCGAGAAGCCGACGCCTGCTCTGAGAGGGGCCCCGGCCCCAAACCACCCGTTGAGAAGCGTTTGGGACTCACTCTTCCTCCAGCAATTTCGATTTTAACCCTTTTAAATACAAAAACCCTATTTAAAAAAACCCTTTTAAATATAAAAACGACTCGTGCAGGCGCTGCACCGAGACACGGGTGTGTCAGAAGGGCGCGGAGTTGTCGGGGGAATATTTTGTGATGCGCGCGGGCTTCTCCCCACCCGAAAAGAGAGCAATCAGCCTCGCAGACGGATTGCTGCCTCAGAGCCCGGTCATTTAGGGGACAACCGGCTTAAAATTTGGTTTTACCGCAGCTCAAACTCTTCCTGGTGCCTGCTCGGGGGGGACAGAGAGCAACAACTTCACCTCCCGGAGGTCCTGGGAGGGATTTCCCCGCTCCCAAAGCCTCTCGGGGAAGTGTTCCCCCAGCAGGAGGTGAGCCACGAGAGGATCTTTCCTACCTTCCCTGCTGGAAAGCTGGCTCCTGGCGGCCGGCAGCCTGCAGAGCCTGTGCTTGGTGAGCTGCAGCAGCCCCTTGGGCGAGCAGCGTTTGGGCAGCGCCGGTTTCCCCCGCAGGTTGCGTTTCTTGGCCTGGAAGGGGCTCCTCAGGGGGGCGGGAGGCGAGGGGCTGCTCTTCTTATCCGCCGGGGAGCTGCCAGGGGGGACAAAAAGCAGTTAGAGGAGGGGAAAAAGCGGGGAGAAACGCCCTCAATCCCCTCGCCTGGAGTTAAAAGGAGCTGACTCAGCGGTTCTCCGAGATTTACGGCCGGGATGTGTTCCCTCGTGGCATCCCCAGGGCAGCTCCCACCCCAGTTCTGTCCCTGGAGCTTGCACAACGTTTTACAGGCACAAACAATTAAAAAAAAAAGTGATATAAAGCTCCTCTTCCCCCAGTGCAACGAGGCTCTGAAAGGCGATCAGCAGGGGAAGAGAGCAATTCCTATCCCCCTGAACTTCAGTGGGTCGGGGAGGAATCCCCTCAGCGCAAAATCTTTGGAGAACGGGGACGGGATTTGGAGAACAGGGACGGGAGACGAGGTGAAAGCCAGCTCTGGTCGAAAGGCCGAATTCTGGGTGATGCAGACTGCTAAAACCACCACAATTTGAGGCCTCGCAACCCTGAAAAGCAAGAACGAAGCCCCAGGAACCGGGAAACTGGACGCACCCTGCGGTATCCGACAACCCTCGGGGTCATTTCACCCGGAGGGACGCCCACAGCTCTCCGTTAGCCACCACCGAGGAGCTGCCCGACCCCAAAACCAGAAAAAGCTGCTCCAGCTGCACCTAAAACCCGCAGAAAACCTCCGGAGGGCCGGCTTTCCCAAGCAGCCCGGCCACTTACCCTTTCCTCCGGATGATTTTCGTCCTGCTCTTCACTTTGTAGCCGGAGAGAACGGCGTCGCCGAAAGGTTTCGCCCCCCCGAGACCCAGGGCAGCGGCTTGGGGGAAGGAGGAAGGTGAAGGCTTCTTCTGCTCCTCTTCCTCCTCGCTCTGCCACCTGAACGCCGACCTGGAGGTGGAAGGAGAGGGCTGCGGGGCGGCGGCTTTCCACTTGTATTTGCTGGGAGAAACGCCCGGCTTGGGCGGCGATTTCTTCCCCTTGCTCCCCGCGTCGCTTTTCGGCGCCGCCGTTTTCACCCCGCCGGTGATTTTCCGAGCTCCTTCGGGGCCCCGAGGGCTCGCCCACCTCTTCACGGCCCGCCAGCACCTCCCGGGGTTCGCCACCCAGGTGTAGTTGCTCCTCCTAAATTTGGAGGCTTTCCCAGACACCGCTGCTGTCGACAACGAAGCCCTTTGGACCCCAGGAGCTTTGTGCAACGCCGAAAATTTCCCTTTTACCCCAACGGCTCTGGAGGACGTCCCCAAAACCCGCTCAAAGCCCGTTTGGCCCGAAATTTCCGGCTCCGGCTTGCACCACACCAAGTGGCGAGCCTGTTGGCAGCCCGGCGGGGGCCGAGGGAGCTGCGGCTGCGTTTTGGGGGCGACGGCGCTCTCGCAAGGTGCCCTCGAGCTTTCGGTTCCCTCGACGCTCAGCTGCACGCTGCGGGGTTGCTCCGGGAAGGCCGGGTAGGACGAGCTGACCACGCGGTGAGAGGAACTGAAGGAGACGGAGAGAGAAGGTTTGCGTCCTTCTTTTCGGCCCGGGTAAGGAGCGAGGGAGGATTGCCGCCCGGTTTTATCCTCGCCCGGAGCCGCCGGCTCCGTTTTCAGGCCGGAGGAAGGAGCCGAAAAACTTTGGGGGCCAAAACCTTCGGGGCCAAAACCTTCGGGGCCAAAACCTTCGGGGCCAAAACCTTCGAAAGCTTCGGCGTCAAAATCTTTAGGGCCGAAAGCTTCAGCATCCAAACCTTTAGGGCTGAAACCTTCCAAACCTTCAGCATCAAAATCTTTCGGGCCAAAACCTTCAAAAGCTTCAGCATCAAAATCTTTAGGGCCAAAAGCTTTAGGGCCAAAACCTTCAAGACCTTCAGCATCAAAACCTTTAGGGCCAAAACCTTCAAGACCTTCAGCATCAAAATCTTTAGGACCAAAACCTTCAAGACCTTCAGCCCCAAAACCTTTAGGGCCAAAACCTTCCAAACCTTCAGCCCCAAAACCTTCGAAACCTTCAGCCCCAAAATCTTTAGAGCCGAAACCTTCCAAACCTTCAGCCCCAAAACCTTGAGGCCCGAAACCTTCAGCCCCAAAACCTTTAGGGCCAAAACTTTCAGCCCCGAATCCTTCAGGTCCCAGAACCAAGCCGCTCCTCTGGGTCACCTGGATGCCCACCACGATGTTCCCGTCCCTAGTGAGGTCCACGTGTCTCTCCGGTGACCCCGCGGCTATCGGGGCCGCCCGGTTCTCCTGGTTGATCCCAAAAGCCCTGGAGGGCGGCTGGTTGACCAGGGAATATTTCTTCCTCCAGGAACGACCCTGTTGGAAATCCCTGGGGGGGTAACGCCCCGAAAACGGCCCCCTCCTGCCAAAAGGGGGGTTCTGCTGCTGCTGCTGCTGCCTGGGGTTGCTCCAGCTCGGCCTCGGCGCGGCCCCGTGGGTGTTCCTGTGGCTGTCTATGAGACCTGGGGTGGGGGGGGGTTGGGAAAGAAAAAAAAAAACACGTTTGTTAACATCCAGACCTGTTTTTGGGTTTTTTTTTTTGGGCCCCAAAGCACACAGGAGGCTCCCAGGCGGCCCCGGGTGAGTCACTGGGCCCTAACGAGCAGCTGGGGGTAATTAACGCGGGTGATTAATGCTCCAGGGAAGCCAAGGATTGTCCCGTGTCCCCCCCCCTCCCCCCCCCCCCCCCCAGCACCTTTGGGTGCCCAACCCCTCCCCTCTGGAGGGTCTCGGAGCCCCCCTAAAGCCCCCAGGACCCTTCAGAGCCCCCCAAAAAACCCTGGGCCCCCCTCACTGCCCCCCCCCAGCCCCCCTGGGTTACCCCTGAGCCTGGCCTTCCTCTTCCTCCTCCTCCTCACCCCCTCTTCTTCCTCTCCCCTCCTCTTCCTCCTCCACCTGACCCCCCTCGTCCTCGTCCTCTTCTTCCTCACCCCCTTCTTCTTCCTCCTCCTCCTCCTCCTCTTCCTCCCTCCCTCCCTTCCTCCTCACCCCCCTCCCCCTCCTCTTCTTCTTCCTCTTCCTCAGCCCCCTCCCCTTCCTCCTCATTCCCCCTCCGCTCTTCTTCTCCTCCTCTTCCTCACCCCCTCCTCTTCTTTTCTCCCTCCCATCCTCCTCTTCTTCCCCCTTTCCCTCTCCTCCTCACCCCCTCCCCTCTTCTTCTTCCTCCTCCTCCTCCTCACCCCCTCCCCTCTTCTTCTTCCTCCTCCTCCTCCTCACCCCCTTCCTCTCTCCTCCTCTTCCTCCCCTCCTCTTCCTCCTCACTCCCCGTTCCCTCTTCTTCTTCCTCCCTCCCTCCTCCTCTTCCTCACCCCCCTCCCTCTTCTTCCTCACCCCCTCCCTCCCCCTCCTCTTCCTCACCCCTCTCCCCTCTCCTCCTCCTCTTCCTCTCCCCTTCCTCCCCCTCCCCTTTTCTTCTTCTCCTCTCCTTCTTCCTCCCTTCTCCTCTTCTTCCTCCCTCCCTCCCTTCCTCCTCACCCCCTCCCTCACCCCTCTTCCCCCCTCCCTCTCCTCCTCCTCTTCCTCACCCCTTCCTCCCCCCTCCCTCCTCCTCCTCTTCCTCACCCCCCTCCCCTCTTCTCCTCCTCACCTCCTCCCTCCCCCCTTCCTCACCCCCTCCCCTCTTCTTCTCCTCCTCTTCCTCACCCCTTCCTCTTCTTCCTCCCCCCTTCCTCAACCCCTCCTCCTCTTCCTCACTCCCTTCCCTCCTTCTTCTCCTCCTCCTCACCCCCTCCCCTCTCCCCGTTCTCCTCTTCCTCCCTCCCTCCCTCCCTTCCTCCTCCTCACCCCCTCCCTCAGTCCCTCTCCCTCCTCCTCTTCCTCGCCCCTTCCTCTTCTTCCTCCCCCCTCCCTCCTCTTCCTCACCCCCTCCCCTCTTCTCCTCCTCCTCTTCTTCCTCCCTCCTCCTCTTCCTCACTCCCTTCCCTCCTTCTTCTCCTCCTCCCTCCCCTCTTCTTCTTCTCCTCTTCCTCCTCCTCCCTTCTTCTCCTCTTCTTCCTCCCCCCTTCCTCTTCTTCCTCCCTCCTCCTCCCTCCTCCTCCTCTTCCTCACCCCTTCCTCTTCCTCCCTCCTCCTCCTCACCCCTTCCTCTTCTTCTCCTCGTCTTCCTCACTCACTCCCCTCCTTCTTCTCCTCCTCACTCCCCCTCCCCTCTTCTTCTCCTCCTCTTCCTCCCTCCTCCTCTTCCTCACCCCTTCCTCTTCTTCCTCCCTCCTCCTCCTCACCCCTTCCTCTTCTTCATCCCCTCCCTCAGTCCCTCTCCCTCCTCTTCTTCCTCCTCCCTTCCTCACCCCCCTCCCCTCTTCTCGTCTTCCTCCCCCCTCCCTCCTCTTCCTCAATCCCTTCCCTCCTTCTTCTCCTCCTCACCCCTCTTCTTCTTCCTCCTCCTCCTCCCCCCCCCTTCCTCTTCTTCCTCCCCTCCCTCCTCTTCCTCCCCCCCCCCCGCACCCTGCAGCCTGCGGATCTCCCTGCGCAGCCTCTCGCTCTCCTCCATCCCCGCCGCTCGCCCCCGCCGCTGACGTCATCGCCGCGCGCCGCCCGTTTGCCCCGCTCACGTGACCCCGCGCGCGCTCACGTGACCCGGCCCGCGCCGCGCGCGCGCGCGCCGTTGCCTAGCGACGGGGAGGGGGGGGGGCCGGGCCCCGCGGCCTGGTGCGCGCCGCCGGAGCCTGAGGGAGGAGGGCCCCGGGGGCTTGGGTTCCCCTCATAGGTGGCCTCGGTCACCCGGCCTCGGTCACCGGGCCTCTGACAGCTGGCCCCTGGGCTCAGTTAACTGTTACGTGGCCTCTGTCAGGTGTTACATGGCTTCTGGTACATGGCCTCTGTCACCTGGCCTCTGTCAAGTGTCACCTGGCCTCTATTACTTGGCCTCTATCAACTGTCACCTGGCTACTGTCACCTGGCCTCTATCAACTCTCCCCTGGCCCTCAGTTAACTGTTACATGGCCTCTGTCACCTGGCCTCTGTTACTTGGCCTCTATCAACTGTCACCTGGCTACTGTCACCTGGCCTTTGTCAACTGTCCCCTGGCGTCAGTTAACTGTTACATGGCCTCTGTCAAGTGTTACATGGCCTCTGTCACCTGGCCTCTGTTACTTGGCCTCTATCAACTGTTACTTGGCCTCTGTTACCCAGCCTCAGTCAACTGTCACCCGGCCTCTGTTACTTGGCCCCTATCAACTGTCCCCTGGGCTCAGTTAACTGTTACATGGCCTCTGTCACCTGGCCTCAGTGCCCTGGCCTCTATCAACTGTCCCCTGGGCTCAGTTAACTATTACGTGGCCTCATTCAGGTGTTACATGGCTTCTGATACATGGCCTCAGTCCCCTGGCCTCTGTCACCTGGCCTCAGTCAGTTGTCACCTGGCCTTTGTCACTTGGCCTTTGTTACCTGCCATCAGTCAGCTGTCACTTGGCCTCTGTTACTTGGTGTCTGTTACTTGGCCTCTATCAACTGTCACTTGGTCACTGTCACTTGTCCTCTGTTACTTGGCCTCTATCAACTGTCACCTGGCCTCTGTTACTTGGTGTCTGTTACTTGGCCTCTATCAACTGTCCCCTGGGCTCAGTTAACTGTTCCATGGCCTCTGTCAGGTGTTACATGGCTTCTGGTACATGGCCTCAGTCACCTGGCCTCTGTCACTTGGCCTTTGTTACCTGCCATCCGTCAACTGTCACCTGGCCTTTGTCACCTGGCCTCCGTCAACTGTCACTCAGCCACTGTCACCTGGCCTCTGCTACTTAGCCTCTATCAACTGTCACCTGGCCTCAGTCCCCTGGCCTCAGTTAACTGTTACATGGCCTCTGTCGAGTGTCACCTGGCCTCTGTCACCCAGCCTTAGTCAACTGTCACCTGGCCTCAGTTAACTGTTACATGGCCTCTGTCAAGTGTGACATGGCTTCTGGTACATGCCCTCAGTCCCCTGGCCTCTGTCACCTGGCCTCAGTCAGTTGTCACCTGGCCTTTGTCACTTGGCCTTTGTTACCTGCCATCAGTCAGCTGTCACTTGTCCTCTGTTACTTGGCCTCTATCAACTGTCACTTGGTCACTGTCACTTGTCCTCTGTTACTTGGCCTCTATCAACTGTCCCCTGGCCTCAGTTAACTGTTCCATGGCCTCTGTCAGGTGTTACATGGCTTCTGGTACATGGCCTCAGTCACCTGGCCTCTGTCACTTGGCCTTTGTTACCTGCCATCCGTCAACTGTCACCTGGCCTCTGTCACCTGGCCTCCGTCAACTGTCACTCAGCCACTGTCACCTGGCCTCTGTCACTTGGCGTCTGTTACTTGGCCTCTATCAACTGTCACCTGGCCTCAGTCCCCTGGCCTCAGTTAACTGTTCCATGGCCTCTGTCGAGTGTCCCCTGGCCTCTGTCACCTGGCCTCAGTCAGTTGTCACCTGGCCTTTGTCACTTGGCCTTTGTTACCTGCCATCAGTCAGCTGTCACTTGGCCTCTGTTACTTGGTGTCTGTTACTTGGCCTCTATCAACTGTCACCTGGCCACTGACACTTGTCCTCTGTTACTTGGCCTCTATCAACTGTCCCCTGGCCTCAGTTAACTGTTAAATGGCCTCTGTCAGGTGTTACATGGCTTCTGGTACATGGCCTCAGTCACCTGGCCTCTGTCACTTGGCCTTTGTTACCTGCCATCAGTCAACTGTCACCTGGCCTCTGTCACCTGGCCTCCGTCAACTGTCACTCAGCCACTGTCACCTGGCCTCTGTCAATTGGCGGCTGTTACTTGGCCTCTATCAACTGTTCCTTGGCCACTGTCACCTGGCCTCTGTCACCTGGCCTCTGGTACTTGGCCTCTATCAACTGTCACCTGGCCACTGTCACCTGGCCTCTGTCACCTGGCCTCTCTTACTTGGCCTCTATCAACTGTCGCCTGGCCTCTGTCATCTGGCCTCTGTCAACTGTCCCCTGGCCTCAGTTAACTGTTACATGGCCTCTGTCAAGTGTTACATGGCTTCTGTTACCCAGCCTCAGTCCCCTGGCCTCTGTCACCTGGCCTCAGTCAGTTGTCACCTGGCCTTTGTCACTTGGCCTTTGTTACCTGCCATCAGTCAGCTGTCACTTGGCCTCTGTTACTTGGTGTCTGTTACTTGGCCTCTATCAACTGTCCCCTGGCCTCAGTTAACTGCTCCATGGCCTCTGTCAGGTGTTACATGGCTTCTGGTACATGGCCTCAGTCACCTGGCCTCTGTCACTTGGCCTTTGTTACCTGCCATCAGTCAACTGTCACCTGGCCTCTGTCACCTGGCCTCCGTCAACTGTCACTCAGCCACTGTCACCTGGCCTCTGTCACTTGGCCTCTGCTACTTAGCCTCTATCAACTGTCACCTGGCCTAAGTCCCCTGGCCTCAGTTAACTGTTCCATGGCCTCTGTCGAGTGTCACCTGGCCTCTGTCACCTGGCCTCAGTCAACTGTCACCTGGCCTCAGTTAACTGTTACATGGCCTCTGTCAGGTGTTACATGGCTTCTGGTACATGGCCTCAGTCCCCTGGCCTCTGTCACCTGGCCTCAGTCAGTTGTCACCTGGCCTTTGTCACTTGGCCTTTGTTACCTGCCATCAGTCAGCTGTCACTTGGCCTCTGTTACTTGGTGTCTGTTACTTGGCCTCTATCAACTGTCCCCTGGCCTCAGTTAACTGTTCCATGGCCTCTGTGAAGTGTTACATGGCTTCTGGTACATGGCAACTGTCACCTGGCCTCAGTCAACAGTCACCTGGCCACTGTCACTTGGCCTCTGTCACTTGGCTTCTGTTACAGAATCACAAAATCACAGCATTTCTAGGTTGGAAAAGCCCTCCAAGATCACCCAGTCCAACCTCTGACCCAACACTAATCAGTCCTCCCCTAAACCACATCACTGATGTGGCCTCCAGAGGTCCCCGTCAACCATTTTGTGGTTTTGTGATCTGCTTTTCCCTGTGCCCCAGCCCCATCACGACCAGGTCTCCCACCCTAACACGGCACAAGGAGGAGGATCTGCTCCTGACGGACTCCATCTCATAATCATCTCCCTTAACTTCACACATCAGCTCCTTATTTCTCATATGTGGGTCCTAATTGTTGAAAACGCGTTGCAGGAGAGAGATTCCCAAAGCTGAGCTGCAACAGTGGTGCTAAGTGGGGTAACCCATAGCTGTTTTTAGCCTCCTGCAAGAATGGGCAAGTTCGGGCCCTCATTTAAAGTCTTTGTTGCGTGCTGGATGTACCAGTAGGGTTTCGGCAACAGCACGGGTGACATAGCTGCACAGTCAGGGTAATTATGAGACGTGCAGCTGAACGAGGGAATTTGCACCTTCGGATTAACCGAGAGAAGAGGGCGAGTGGCTCTGCGAGTCTCGTTTTGTAACGCGTTTCCTCAGCAGCTTTCAGGGCAGTTCCTGTTGCCCCATTACTCAATTCCTGCCAGAAACAAATCCAGGAGCAGGAGGCAGTTTTCTTCCGTCTGGTACCACTCTCTGTCTCTCTAAAAGTACCTTTTATGAGCTCAACTGTCCCCCTGAGCACACGTCCCATCCTGAAAGTCAGATGGCCCCACGTTAACTGCATAAACCAGAAGTCTTCACAAAGTATATCCATAAAATTGAGAGCACAAGCACAAAAGGACATTATTTGTATGGACGTTGTCCTTAAGGAGCTTGTTTTCTGAATAATCTCGTTCTTTCCTAAGGGAATCAAACCCGTAATAACGTTAAACAAAGCTGGAACAATAGCTCGAGTCTGCAAAGGAGATAAAAATCCGTCCTAAAATTATTTCTGAAACAATTTGGGGAAAAAAAATAAAATAAAATAAAAAGCTGAGCCAAGTAGCTGTAGCAGCACACTATTTCCTTCTAAACTCTCCCATGATAGGAACTTTATAAAAGCAACCGATCATCAACCTCGGATGGCTGCAAACAGAAGCTGTCTCCTGGGACAACTCCCTTCCCATCGCAGTTAGGGAACTCTGCCTGTCCCAGCTCTGATCAAATAACGTCCCCGGGACAAGCCCATGATCCGCCTGCCTGGAAAGGTGGCTTTAGTAAATTATTTACAGCGTGCTGAGTGGTTTTTTAAAGCGATTTGGCAGAGGAATATGGGGAAGAGCCAGCCCGGAGGAATATACCACTTGGTGCAGATGGTAGCAAAGGCTTCAAAACGCGAAGCAGGCGGGGAGCCTGGCCCCTGTTAGCCTCCCTTGAAGCCTTCCAACTGGAAAAAAGAATAAATACAATTAAAAAAATAAATCACCCAGACTCCGTTTGCATAGTCCTGCATAGGTGGGCCGGGGACGGGGACCAGGGGTGGCAGCCTCAGATCAGCTTCAATCGATTCGCCAGCCTCACCCAGAGTTTCATAACTGCTTCAAACTGGTAGAAATGGGCACTCGTGCCAAAAGAAGCCTCCTCCGCTCCCAACTGCTCGCTCCCTCCCTTGCGCTGGCACACGGGTGGAAGCGGCTTTGCATAAATGAGCTAGAACGGGCTGCTCCGAATTAAAATTCACGCAGCACATTCAGGGGGAAAAGCGAATTTTTCACCGAGGGAAGCCAGGCATCCACCACTCCCACAACACCCAGCCTTGGGAAAGAGTGAGCTAAAAGCAGAGGGGGGGGGGGGAGCTGCCCTGTTTTACTGATCGAAACACCAAAATACATCGCTAGAAAAAGCAAGCAAGCTACGGGGCAAGGCGGTGCTGGGGGGGGTCTCAGGCTCCTCGCGGAGCTGCTTAAAATAAATCTTTCTTTTTTTTTTTTTCTTTTCAGAGCATTGCGAGGCAGAATTACGCATTCAGCCACCTCGCCGCTCGCTGCCTGTTCCAAGCAGCACATCTGAAACCTGCAGGGATTCGCGGCACTCGTCCTTTGTTCCTAGCACCGCGCTTGTGTGACACGCTTGTGAGTCTAATTTAATTAAAAACAAAAAATAAATAAATAAATAAATTTTAAAAAAAATAAAAAAGTAAAATGTGAGTGCAGGTTTTTGGCGCTGCACTAGCAGGGTGTCTGCGTGTGAGAAAACGCCCGAGGGAGGGTGGCACATTTAAGGGATATTAAATTGTCTCGTTCGGCCCAGAATAAACGTGGTGCTCATCCCTCTCATGGCCTTAAACATCCCCAGAACTGCGGCTCCAGCGACGGGCGTGCCATAGGCCCCGATGAAGCTGCTCAGACGTTCGAAACCGTGGCCTCATCAGCTTGGGTTTCGTCTGGAGTCTCTCGGTGGCTTGCCGTGAACTTGCTGAGACAAGCTGAAGCCCTAAACCTCGTGGAGCCCTGCACCAGCAGATTGCAGGGACCTGATGACAAGGGTGAGTGGGAGGCAGCGGCGTTTCTGCCGCCTGCTCCCACAAGACACTTTCCAAAGGGACGGGGGTCTCCTAGGATCCCCAGATCTTCCAGCTTTGTCTAAAACACCCAGCGGTGCTCAGAATTCATTAGCAGGAGCATCCTTCATAGGATGGCAGAGGAATTAGTCCGTGGGGACACCTGTGGGTCTCGGCTGGAGCACTGCATCAAGCCCTGAGGGAGATGAGTTAATGAACGTGTAGGAAAATCGGTGGGCGTCCAGAAGGATGCGGGAAATCAAAGTGGCAAAGGTTTAGAAAATAATGGTTGATGAAGAAAAAACGAAAGCTTTTTGTGTAGTGTTATTGAAAATAAAAGAGGAAAGGGAAAGGGAAAGGGAAAGGGAAAGGGAAAGGGAAAGGGAAAGGGAAAGGGAAAGGGAAAGGGAAAGGGAAAGGGAAAAGGAAAGGGAAAGGGAAAGGGAAAGGGAAAGGGAAAGGGAAAGGGAAAGGGAAAGGGAAAGGGAAAGGGAAAGGGAAAGGGAAAGGGAAAGGGAAAGAGAAAGAAAAAGAAAAAAAAAGAAAAGGAAAAGGAAAAGAAAAAGGAAAAGAAAAAGAAAAAGAAAAAGAAAAAGAAAAGGAAAAAGAAAAAGAAAAAGAAAAAGAAAAAGAAAAAGAAAAAGAAAAAGAAAAAGAAAAAGAGAAAGGGAAAGAAAAAGAAAAAGAAAAAGAAAAAGAAAAAGAAAACGAAAAAGAGAAAGGGAAAGAAAAAGAAAAAGGGAAAGAAAAAGGGAAAGAAAAAGAAAAAGAAAAAGAAAAAAGAAAAAGAAAAAGAAAAAGAAAAAGAAAAAGAAAAAGAAAAGAAAAAGAAAAAGAAAAAGAAAAAGAAAAAGAAAAAGAAAAAGAAAAAGAAAAAGAAAAAGAAAAAGAAAAAGAAAAAGAAAAAGAAAAGAAAAAGAAAAAGAAAAAGAAAAAAAGAAAAAAAAAGGAAAAGAGATAAAAGAAAGGAAATAATATTAGAAACAGATAGCTGATCAGATGTGCTTGATGTTCACTGGTAGTAGGGATTTGCTTCATTTGTGGCAAAGGAGACTCAGGTTACAGCTCAGGAGAAACTTTCCAACTATCCAGAGAAGAAGTTATTCAGGCAGATGGGAAGGTTTAAGGTCAGTGTGTTCCTGGGGAGGTCGATATGTGCCAAACCTACCAGGGGCTCAAATTAAGGTGTTCTCCTCAGCTTGTTCTCAGCCCTCTGTTTCTACTGTCTTGTTGGCTCCGTGGTGTCCTGTGTTTGTTGTTCCAACGCCAGTGGTTGCATCCTGCATCGTTTTGCTGAAACATCACCAAGTGTGTCGAGTTCCCTCCTGTGCCAGCAGCAGCACTTGTTCAGGCATGGCATGGATTTACGGGATGTGATCTGACTGCAGAGCAACTCCTTCCTCTTCTCCTTCTCCTTCTCCTTCTCCTTCTCCTTCTCCTTCTCCTTCTCCTTCTCCTTCTCCTTCTCCTTCTCCTTCTCCTTATTTCTCCTTCTCCTTCTCCTTATTTCTCCTTCTCCTTATTTCTCCTCCTCCTTCTCCTTCTCCTTATTTCTCCTTCTCCTTCTCCTTATTTCTCCTTCTCCTTCTTCTCCTTCTCCTTCTCCTTATTTCTCCTTCTCCTTCTCCTTATTTCTCCTTCTCCTTATTTCTCCTTCTCCTTCTCCGTATTTCTCCTTCTCCTTCTCCTTATTTCTCCTTCTCCTTCTTCTCCTTCTCCTTCTCCTTCTCCTTCTCCTTCTCCTTCTCCTTCTCCTTCTCCTTCTCCTTCTCCTTATTTCTCCTTCTCCTTCTCCTTATCCTTCTCCTTCTCCTTCTCCTTCCTGCTCCTTCTCCTGCTTCTCCTTTCCCTTTTCTTTTTCTTTCTGCTTTAGTTTTCAGCTTGATCTGGCCTCTGATGATATTCACCATGCACTCTCAGGAGTGCAAGCCAAAGCTCCTTTCTAGGCAGCACCATGGACCTGCATTGCTCTAACCCAAACACAAAACCACACCATTTCAGGACATCTCGGGGTGGCCCATCACAAGCTGAAAGCCTCTGAATTAGGCAAAAGACTCAAATCCACACTCCAGCTGCTGAGAAATCTCCACCTCGGCTTTCTCATGGCTGTCCAGGTACCCGTTTCCCCGAAACAAGTTGCTCAGGTGGCTGTGTGGGCTCTTAGGAGGAAGACGGAGCATCCAAATTTGCCGTGGAAAGAGACCAGGAGCTGATGCAGAGCTTCAGGAGGAGGTGCAACACGGGCCAAGCAGCAGGCAGGGGAGATAATTTTAGCAGCAGCAGCAGCTCGCTGGCCAGACTTAAGCAATGAAAAGGCAAAAAAATAAAAGAAAAATAAAAAAGAAGGGGAAAAGAATCGACCACGGAGAGGATTGTAGGACATGTTCATGGTCCCGGTAGCACCGTTGTAGAAGACAGCGGTGAAAACTGCCTTGCAGTGTTGTGTATCAGGCTGTATTGGAGAAATAAGTTCAGACTGGAAGAAGTGTAAGGAATGAGATTGGGAACGGAGAGCCTCTTGCTGGAAATGCCCAAAACGGCTGAGTTTTCTTAGCCTCGAACTCGAAGCGAAGACGTGGCTGATCTCTCAACGGTGTCCAAGGCAGAAGGGAAAATACCAAGGGAAAAGGAGGAGCTATTTTCTATTTTAACTCTTGGAGAAAAAGAAAAAAAAAAAAAAAAAGAAAAAAAGAAAAAAAAACTGCCTCCCAAGGGCAAGCAAACTCTAGAATCTCATTTTTGCTGATAACAGCTCAGGAGCGCGGGCTCTGGGGAAGGACGCGTCTCCTGGGTTCAGTGGAAACCAGAGAGGAAAATGTCAGTAACGGGAGAAGGAACTGCTGCGTGGTCCTAAAGGAAAAGCCACCTGCATTTATCCAGTGGGCAACAGTTTTTTGCTACGATGTCCCTTTTTTTTTTTGCCTTCTTTCTCGCCTGCAGTCTCGCCGCCGGCGTGTGAGCTGCACGCAGACCCAAATGAATGGGGGAATTGCCTGGAAATAGAAAACACAAACCCCCACGAACTGGGGAAGGGCAGAAATCAGGTGAATAATCTGTGCACTTCTTCGCTGCTACTCCCAGAATTATTTCCCAGGATATTTAACGTTTTCTCTCCACTTTCACCTGCTGAAGTATGCTTTGAACTTGCATGGGGTCGGCAGGGACTGAACATCCCTGGCTACTGCCGCTGGCTCTCCTGCCCTGTGAGGCCAGAGATGTCCCTGCAGGACGTCCCCTTGTCCCCTGTGTCCCCTCTGCAGCCACCTCGGAGCCTCCCCACCCTCACTGTCCCCACCACCGACCGCGTTTTTTGGGCCGGGGCCAGCGCTCTCGCAACACCGGCTGCACAAGCAGTTGCAACACTCCCGCTGCACAAACCTACTTGGAAAGCAACTGGTGACATTTCGGGATGGTTGGGGGGTTTGTTTTGACCTGTCTCATCTCCCCCCAGGGGCTTGGGACTCTGCAGGCAGCTTTACCTCCAGGAAGGGACATGGGTGAGCGGCTGATGCTCGCGTCTAGCAGTAATTCTCCAACCCAGAAAGCTGCAGAAGAAATTAAACTTGCTGGAAGGAGAATTTGCTCCCGGAACCGTTTTTTTTTTTACCCCACACACACATAAATTGCACCCTCTGGAGCTCCCCTGCGCTTTGGTGGGGGGTTGTTGGCACCTTTTGGTGGAGGTTTGCTCTTGCAAGACCCTTTGGTGCGTTTGTGGCTCTGCTGTCCTGGCACGGGCACCAGCAGCTCTGCGCCGTTCCCCCGTCTGAGCTGCAGGAAGGAGTCGTGTTGGGGTTTTTAAGAAGGGACACGCAGATTTTGGGGTGCTTGGCTTCACCTTTTGGGGTCCCTTCCCTCCCTGGAGTCCCACACATGGGAGGATGGGGAGGCTCCGATCCCTCAGCCTCTTCCAGCCTCCGTAGGGCGCTTTGCTTTGGTAACGGCTTGCTTACAGCTTTGCTCCGGAGAAGCTAAAATTAAAACAGTGACTCCATTGCAGACTGAAAACAGAGCATTCCTTCTCCGCCCGCGTGCTTTGGATGGACATCAGAAGCCAAACCCCTGCTGCAAAGTCCCCTGTGTCAAAACAATCTGCTATTCTGATCCTCGGCTCGCCGCGGCTTGCCGCGGTCGGGATGTTCAGTTCCCAGACCCACGTTCGGGGGGCTCCGAAATGGGATTTGCCTGGAAATGGAAAACATAAACACCAGAAGCCGGCATCTCTGCAGCTCGGTGCTTGAAACAAAAGCTTATTCTGCTCCAGAGAAGGGGGGGAAAAACAGAAGTTGATTCATGAATAAAGGAAGAAAAAAGCAACTTCAGGATCTCGTTTTTACCCCAGGGGTCCCCTGATTCCTCAAGGAAGGGGACATGTGGGCAGCCAGAGCCCAGGTGGAGATTTCTGCCTGTCCCCATCACCGTGGTGATGCACAAAGCTGCTCCTGGTGCATCCAGTCCCTGCTAAAGTCCTGCCAAAATCGCCGTGGATCGGGGGCAGCACCCTCCCACGCTGGGAGGGCTTAACATTATGGTTTTGTCCTCAACCTTATGGTTTTGGAGGGGTGAAGGTGCAAAAGGCTTTCATTTGCAGCTCTCCGTTCGGTAGTCGCATGTGAGCATCAAGGCAAGCCAGCACACCCCATGCCATGGCACTGGGGACCTCTCCATTCCATACTGGTTTCCACTGGGTCCACACATGCCTGTCCACCACCACCACAGGGGCCATCGGTGGCCTTCATCGTGTGGTGCTGGGCTCCTCTGGGCCAAAAAATAAATCAAACGTGGCTGGGGAGAGGGAAAAAACAGGCGAGTTTTCGAGGAAGGGGAGAGCTAAAATGCAGGCAAGGATTTCTCTCCGTGGAGGAGAGAAACCAGCGGCTCCTGGCAGCGGAGGGTAAAGCTGCAAATCTGGGGGGATCTTGGAAACCCCCGGGATGGGGATAAGGGTTTGATGTTGTCCAGATTGAAATACGAATTGCTCCTGTTTCTGAAATAGGAATTGCTCCTGTATTTGAAATATGAATTGCTCCTGTTTTTAAGGACCAAACAGGATTTTGGGGGACTTCAGTGAGGCTTGAAACAAGCCCATATTCACAGCAGGTCCTGTGTCCCCCTCAAATCCCCTGTTTCCCCCCTTTATTAGTCGTTTTCCCCCCAAAATCCCCCGTAATCCCCCAAAATGAGCAGGGTGGCAGCCCCATCGCACCACCGGCTCTTTGCCTACCCAGCACCGGGCACGGGGGTGAAAGAGGGGCTGTGAGGCTGCGCCCTGTCCCCCTGTCCCACCTTCTCCCTGCTCCCCGGCCCCGTTTTTGTCCCCTCCACCACCCCCACCCCGATTTCAGGCGGGACAAAACTCATCACAGCAGTGGCTCCTGCTTGCTCGTGGGCTTCGGTCCCGGCTCAGCGCTGGAGGCACCTGGATCTCAAGCCAACACAACCATTTTCTCTACATTTCTTCCCTTTTTTCACCAATTTTCCACCCAGATCCCCCCCCCCAGCCCTGATTTTTTTTGCCCTTTCCCCCTACTCGGGGCAGTAATTCCTGCAAGCAGGGAGCACGGGGACCACCTGCATTCACGCGCCCGCGCCGTGCCAAAAAATCCACCACCCCCCCTTCCTTGCTCACGGAGCCCCCACCCTCTGCAGCCCCCGACCCCGCTGCCATGTCCCCCTTGGGGGAAGCCAGCACCCACCCCGTCCCCAGGGTGCCCCAACCCTGGGGTGCCCCCCAGCTGTCTGTAGGGCCTGGGGACCCCCCCTTCAGGAGCCCTTCCCTGGTTCGGCTTCCTCTAGATGTCACCCTCAGCCGCCTCTTCCGTCGCTGCGATTTTCCTTTCTCCAAGATCCTGCATTTTTTTTTTTTTTTTTTTTTTAAATTCCTTTCTGATCTCTTTCCGGCCATGTGTGATTGCAGTTTCCTCTGGGCGTCCATTTCATCAGCCCGAAATTAAGGAGCGGAGAGGGGCAGCGGGCGACCGGCGAGAGCGAACCTCCCCCCCCCTTTTCCTCTCCCCTCACCCCACCCCAAAAAAAAACCAACCCACCACCCGCATCCCACCCTGGGGGGGCCCCCGACGACCCCACACCCTAAGCCGGGCACCCCGAACCCCTCGCCTCCCCTCCTCACCCCTCTCCCCTCTTTGCACGGAGGCCGGGGATCCTCCGGCTCCTCTCCGCTTGCTTTTGGGGTGACTTTGCTTTTTCGGGGCGCTCGCTCCCGCGGCCTTTTTTTTTTTTTGCCACCCTCTCCTATTTTTTGACCCGCCGAGGTGTCCGTCCCCGAGGCCTTGAGGTGGCCGGATGGTTTGTAGCCCTCCGGCTCTGAAGCCGTCCCCCGTCTCTCCTCGCCACCGCTGGATGCCAACGCCGGAGCCGGGGCCGCACGGCGAGAAGGTCGCGGCGCCTCCAGCCCGAGCCTCCCACCCCGACGCCGGGGGAATCGGCAGCAGAGGAAACCCGTGCTCGGAGCAAATCCCCGGGGAGGCTTCGTTTTTTCCCCTTCATGCATGAGACAACCCCGGCTCTGCGGCTCCGGCGGGCGATGGCCACGCAGTGAAGATGTCCGTCTCCAGGCTCAACAGCGTCAATGGCTTTCTGGAGGACGGCAGGATGGAGGCGGGGGACATGGGCAGGATCCTCCGCTGCCTGGAGATGGGCACCGTCCTCACCTTGTTCTACCAGAAGAAGTCGCAGAGGCCGGAGCGAAGGACCTTCCAGGTGAAGCTGGAAACCCGGCAGATCATCTGGAGCCGGACGCCTGAGAAGGTGGAAGGGGACAGTGAGTATCGGTGGCGGCGGCTGGGGACGGGTTGGCGGGGTGCGTGGTCCCCGCGGGATGTCCTACCCCGGTGGGGTGATCTGCTGCCGTGGGGTGCGTGGCCGTGGTGGGATGTTCCACCCTGGTGGGATGCCCAAATGTGGTGGGATTCCTGGTTTTGGGGTGCCTGGACATATTGGGATGTCCTACCATGGTGGGATGTTCTATCAGGATGGGATGTTCTACCATGGTGGGATGTTCTACGCCAGTGGGATGCCCAAATGTGGTGGGATTCCTGGCTTTGTGGCACCTGGCCATACTGGGATGTCCTACCATGGTGGGATGTTCTACCAAGATGGGATGTCCTACCACGGTGGGATGCCCAGCTGTGGTGGGATTCCTGGCTTTCAGGCACCTGGCCATACTGGGATCTCCTACTATGGTGGGATGTTCTATCAGGATGGGATGTTCTACCCCGTTGGGATGTTCTACCCCGTTGGGATGCCCAGATGTGGTGGGATGACAGGCTTTGGGGTGCCTGGCCATACTGGGATGTCCTACCATGGTGGGATGTTCACCACGATGGGATGTTCTACCATGGTGGGATGTTCTACCCCAGTGGGATGCCCAGATGTGGTGGGATACCAGGCTTTGGGGCACCTGGCCATAGTGGGATGTCCTACCATGGTGGGATATCCTACTGGGGTGGGCTGTTGTACCATGCTGGGCTGTTCTACCACGGTAGGATGTTCTACCACAGTGGGATGTTCTACCACGGGGGGATGCCTGGCCATGGTGGGGTGCCCAGAGGTGCAAATGCACTCACCTCCTCCATCCCGGCTCCCCTCGGCCCTAAATTGCCATGGGGCTTGAACTGCTGCCGTGTCCGTCCTGGGGTTTGATACCTTAGAAAGGGGGTAAAGGGACCATCTGCTGCCTCGCCTCCTGGGGGTGTTTTTAACCCCCAAACTGGCACCAGACCTCGCTGCCCATGGGGTTCTCGGGCTCCTGGGGAAGGCAGGCTGGGTGGGGTGGTGACAGTGGTGGCCCCATGCGGCGTAGACGGGGCTGAAATGCAAAATTTGGATGGTGCCCAGGCTGGTGGGGACTGGAGGCAGCAGGGACACATCGAATCACCCTTTGGGGAGAGGGGATTTGGGGGCTGATCACCAGCTGGTGGGGTGCCACCAAGCACAAAGGGGCACCGGGAGGGGACCGGCTGGTCCCCCGTGGCCGGCTGATGTCCCCTGCAGGTTTGTTCCCCCGTGGCCTTTGTAGGGAAGAGCTCGTTCCCTGCTCGCGGAAATAGCGCCTTTCCGGCTCCTTGTTTTTATTCGGGAGCACCGCACACAGCCAGGTCGGGAACTCGGCGCCGCTTTCCCCTTGCCATAGATCTCCTGCCTCGGTTTCCCCATCAGTGCCCGGCCTCTCCCACACAACAACCCCAAATCTCCCTCTGGGAGGGCGTGAGCGTCCTCTGAGGTCATCCAAGAGGGGGAAAAAAAAAAAAGGAAAACCCCTAAAAATGTTATAATTCTTCCATCCAACCCCACCACCTGCTTCCCCAGCGGGGCTGGGAGCAATCCCAGTCCTGGCGTGGGGCTGGAGCACCTTCACCAACCCACTCCAGCCCCATTTGGGATTTTTCGGAGGCTCTGGGACCTTCAGCTTCGCTCCCAGCCCATGCCCGACCTCACGCCTGCCCGGGCCATTTCAAATCCTCTCTTCTCACCCGGCTTGAGAAGGGATTAGCGAGACAACCGACAGAGCTGATGTCTCTGTTACGAGGTAGGACGGGGATCCTGGTTCTGCTGGAGATGCCCCGCGCCCTGCAGGCTAATTACACGCTTCGTTAAGCTGCTGTTAAGACGCGTGGCCACGCAGATGGGGTCCCCCGGCGCGGCAAGGAGATGCTCTGCAGCTTCAAGGTTAAGAGCTACAGGGGAGCATGGTGTCCGGCATTGCCTCCAAAATTTGTCTCTTTCCAGGTTGTTTCCAGTCCCTGGCAACCCCAAAAACATTTTGGAGGGGTGGTTTGCAGCTTGGTGATGGCTAACTGGGACTCGCTCCTTCGTCCTTGCTAATGCCTAGAAATAGGATGGTTTGGGGAGGAGAAAACCCAGGTGTGGTTTCACACCTCTGGCCCGGGAGGAAATCTTTTATTTCAGGTTTTAAATCAGCTTCTCAGCCTCACAGGGAGCCCTCGGGGACGTGACCGCCCGGTCCTTCATACAGGGGCTCCCACAGGAAGGACCAAGGCGACCCCGAGGGGACACAACTCGGCCACCCCGTGGCACGTCCCAGGCCAGCGGCATCCCTCCAGCCACCTTGGTTTGCTTTCCTCTCCTGCATTCGGGAAACTCCCAGGCTCTCAGCCTGGCTAAAAGCTGCTGGGCAGACCCTGGCCCTACACCACCCGGGAGCCACAGCCGCCCCTAGATGTAAAGCCTTTGCAACGTGCTGCTCGCTTTGCATGAGAAGAGAGAAGGGATTTTCGCAGCTGGAACTGGCTTCCAGCATGTTTTAATCACCGGGACCCCGGAGACAATGCAGGGAGGAGTTTGGAGACATACTTCTGCCATGATCGCTGCAAATCCGCTGCAGATGTGGTTTCCAGGAAGCCGCCAGCGCGTTGCATTGTGCTGCACGCTGCTCCCTCGCCGGGAGGCTGGGGCCAAGACCGGGTCCTGGCTGCGTTAGCACCCATCAGCAGAGCCCCCAGCATCTCACCCCGCTGCCGTGCCCTGCCACGGGCACGTCTGGGGACACACACCCGGTTCCTATCCTACAAAAGGGTGTCTGGCCCCGAATATCCAGCCGGTTGAGCTCAGGACACCACCGTAAGTTAGCTTTGAGCGGGTCTGCGCGCTGAGGGCGGCACCCAGCTTTCCTTTCCCAAAATCACACGCCTGGGTGCAGACCCCCCTGAGCATCGCTTTGCTGCCGAGCACTCACAGCCTGCCCTGGCCCGCAAAAGTTGGCTCGCGTTCCTCCCAGGGAAGGCTGCATAAAGCCACCAGTGTTTTCCGGAGCCTTTTCCGCCAAGAAAAACTACCCCGCACCTCTTTTCCCGCTGCCTTTCACTGAATCGGCCCCGTTTCTCCCCCATCTCTTATCCTTCCACACCTCCTCCAGCTTTTTCCCCTCCGCTCCGGCACCCTGCGCTCCAGCCCCACCGCCACGTAGGAAGCAGCCGGAGCCGGGCTGGAAATTCTCCGGGAAATGACCCATTTCCTGCAGGACAATGACCCTGCGTGGTGTCCGGCCACCCTCAGCCACACAAAGCCCTTTCCGGAGCCGAGCTCTGCCTGGGAGCAATGCCCGTGGGAAGAGGGATGGGTTCGAGTGTCAGAATCGATCCCCGAATATTATTATCCTGCTCGATCCCCCAATTTTATTATTCTGCTCCCACCACCGGACGTGTCCGCTGTGCGCAACCAGGGGGGATGGAAATCCCCTTTTGGCAACGTGGTGGTGAGGAAGACCACGGTCCGGAAACCCAGCCCTCCTGGCTTTATATAGCGAGATAATGAGAGAGCAGCGCGGCAGGAAAGAAACGCCCTGCGGTCCGGGCTGCAAATTGCCACCTTTGGGCAGAAGTCTTCTATTAAAAGATGAGCTCGGCCCGTCCCAGAGCTTGGGGTTTGTCTCGAAGAGGGGAAGGTGGCTGGAGGGATTGTAGGGCCAGGATGGGAAAGGCTGAGCTGGGAGGAGACGTGGCACCCGCGGAGCTGGGAAACTGGTGGTGGGGAGCACCGTGGGGACACCCCTTCCTGGGGACACCCCTTCCTGGGGACACCCTTTCCTGGGACACAGGTCCCTGGAGGACTCACGGACCCAGCACCAGCGGGCAGTGCCACCAGGATGTCCCTGAAGGACACGTGGCACCCGCGGTGCCATCACACTAGTGGACACGTCACTGCAGGGCTGAGGGGACATCTCCCTTGGGGGACACACGGCCACAGCACCCAAAGTGCCATGGGGATGTCCTCTCCTGGGGACAAGGTTCCCCAAAGGACACGTGGTTTCTACACAGTCCCACCTCCCACAGCCTCCCCGAGCCCCGCGCGTGGCTCCGCGGTGGCAGGGCGGCAGGGGACAGTCCCGTGTCCCCTCTGTCCCCGCAGTCGACATTCGGGAGATCAAGGAGATCCGCCTGGGGAAGAACTCGCGGGACTTTGAGCGCTACCCCGAGGACGCCCGCAAGCTCGACTTCACCATGTGCTTCATCATCCTCTACGGGATGGACTTCAGGCTGCGGACGCTCAGCGTGGCCGGTGCGTGGTCCCCGCTCACCCTGTGGCCATCCTGGGGGTGCTGTCCCCCAGCCCAGCACCCCGTCTCCCCCATCGCAGCTTCACCACCCTCTCCTCTTCCTCCTCCAGCTTTCTGCGAGGAGGACATCAACCTGTGGATAACGGGCCTCAACTGGCTGGTGGCGGACACCCAGAAAGCCCAAACCCCGCTGCAGATCGAGAGGTGAGGAGGGACGGTCGGTCCCGTTTCTTGGGTCCCCATTTGGGGGGTCTGGAAGGATGAACCTCCCCCCCCCCGGGTACGGTCCCCCAGGCTGAGCGCTGTCCGTCTGTCCTTCCCTTCCTCCCAGGTGGCTGAGGAAACAGTTTGATGGGATGGACCGGTCGCGGGAAGGCAGGTGAGCACCATGTGGGGAAACATGCTGATGGGCTCGGCATGCAATGGCCAAAACGTCCCCGTCCTTCTTCTCCCAGGGATGTTGTACCAAAGGGCAAAAGTCTGGGAAATGCCGAAATGCCGCAACGCCCTGGCCTCACCCTACAAACCAAAAGGCTTTGCTGGCCTTGGACGGGGCCATATCCTCCCAGCTGTGCCCCAAATCTGGAGGCTGGAAGCAGGGGATGTGGGGCGAGGCAGTGTTGGTTTATTTGGGGTGCCCAAAGGCACCTAAAAACAGAGTCTGGAGTGCAGGTCCCTTCCTTGCTGCTGTAGGGACAGCAGGAACCCAAATGTCCCCATGCCCACTGCAGCACCAGGAGGGGATGGGCCATTAATGCAGCCCATAAAAATCCTGTTGATATAGTAAAAAAAACAAATAAACAAACAAAAACCACAAAGCAAGGGAATGTGGACTTAATTATGACGATGGGGATAGGGATAATTATGGTATCCAGATGTGACAGATGCCCAGCAGCAGTGTCCCCGTCCCCAACCTTCTGCTCAGGGCTCTCACGCTCACACCAGACCCTTCTAAATGATAAAGAAAAAGGGCAAAAATGCTTCTTCTAAAAAAAAATTAGAGAGCACTGTGCACTTGTAGGGATCCATAGCCTGGCAGAGCGGGAACCCCAAGCCAGAGCCAGGGCTGGTGCTGGGATTTGGGGTCAGTCTGGGGGCTCTGTCCTTTGTGGGTGTCCCCTGGGGTCCCAGTGGCTCCGGCCGGTGCCCTGACACCAGCTCCCCCTCCCGCAGCATCACGGTGAAGGACCTGAAGGCCATGCTGCCCCAGGTGAACTACCGCGTGCCCAACATGAGGTTCCTGCGGGACAAGCTCGTGGTAAGACCCACATTTTGTGGGGAGCGGGGCTTCGAGTCCCCACAACAGGGCTGGAGCCGGCCCCGCTGTCACTGGATATCCCTACACCAACCCCCCTCTCTCACACCCTGCCCCACAGGAGGTGGAAGCCAGGAACGAGATGACCTTCTCCCACTTCATCCAGTTCTACAAAAACCTGATGTTCGACGCGCAGAAGTCGGTAAGAGCTGTGATCCGTCCCCCCCCCGAGCATCCCTACCTCGCAGCGCGTCCCTGGCCGTCTCAGCCCCGTTCCCTTTTGCCTTGCAGGTCATCGAGCAGCTGGAGCTCTCCTTCCCCCTGCGGTGAGTCCCGGGAGCCCCATGGCTCCCATCCAGTCCCACCACCAAGGGTGGGAGCTGTCAAGGGGGCAAACCCGGGGAGAGAGGAGGTCCCGGTGGATGCACGCATCTCTGGAGCATCGCCCAGTGCCTGGGGTGCAGGGAGCGGGGAAGACAAACGTGGTCTGAGGGGCAGGGATGGGAGAAGGGGTGAGAGAAAGGATGGGAGTGGAAACGTGAGTGCAAATGGAGACGGGAGCAGAAATGAGAGCAGGGACGCTCACCCCAAATTCTTCGCTCTGAGGGCGGTGAGGGACTGCAGGGCCAGGGGATGCAGTGATGTAGTTTGCTGCCTGCTTCCCCACAGCCTTGGGCATCCTCGTGCCCACCTCTCCCGGCTCATGGGGTGCCACTGGGAGTGTTTGCACGGCCAGCACCTAGAAGCTCAGGCTGCCCCTGAGCTACTCTTTTCCCGAGTCCCTTTCCCAGCTTCTGCTGTGGGCAGGAGCAGGGCAGGAGCCGGGGACATCCGGGGCTGAGCCGCGGGTGGGCAGCAGTGGCATCTGCCCCGACTTCTGCACCCAGTTCCCCTGACGGCCCCTCTGTGCCCCAGGAACGTGGACCGCCCCGAGCTCTGCCAGGTCTCCCTCTACGACTTCCAGAAGTTCCTGCTGCACGACCAGAAGGTTGGTTGCCCTTTGAGACCCCCCCGGGGACCCTTTCGGTCCCAGTCTCAAGGATCCCCATGGGATGCCCCAGCCCAGCTGCTTCACCGCTGTGGCTCCCCCCGTAACGGCAGCCGTGTTTGCACCCCAGGAACCCTGGGCCAGCGACGTGGGCATGGTGCGGGACTACATGTGCTCCTACCTCAAGGATGGCTCCAACGATGCAGCAGACCCCTCCTTCCAGCTGGATGAGGTGGGTGGCCCCGTGCGGCACCTGCCCGGGGAGACCTCCTCATCCCCAGTGAGCCCTGACCTCTCTGCTTCCACCCCCAGTTCCTCACCTACCTCTTCTCCAAGGAGAACATGGTGATGGACCCCAAGTACGAGCGCGTGGTGCCCGAGGAGATGAACCACCCTCTGTCCCAGTACTGGATCTCCTCCTCCCACAACACGTAAGGATGGGGTGGGCTCACCTCGGGGACCCCCACGAGCATCTCTTCCTGGCCAGGGCAGCCCCAGCTGCTGAGCATCCCTCTCGCTCCTCCGCAGGTACCTGACGGGGGACCAGTTCTCCAGCGAGTCCTCCCTGGAGGCGTACGCCCGCTGCCTGCGCATGGGCTGCCGCTGCATCGAGTGTGAGTCCCACCTGCACCCCCCCAGCACCCAAAATTGCATCAGATGGACCATCCCGCTCACCCATCCCATGGCAAAGGGGAGAGGGGAACCTTCCCATTTCTTTTGGGGTCCCAAAAACATCGTTCTGGTGCACAGTTAGTGGCCGGCATGCATTAACCAAGGTGTCTCCCCCTTCAGTGGACTGCTGGGATGGCCCGGATGATCTTCCCATCATCTACCACGGCCACACGCTCACCTCCAAGATCAAGTTCCTGGATGTGCTGCACACCATCAAGGAGCACGCCTTTGTCACATCCGAGTAAGCCCTGGCTCCCCCAGCACAGACCAATTTTGGGCTGGGCAGGCAACCGCTGCTCAAATTCCCCCTCTCCTTCGTCTTCATCCCAAGCCACCTTTCCCACCTGCTTCCTCCAGGTTCCCCATCATCCTCTCCATCGAAGATCACTGCAGCATTGTCCAGCAGAGGAACATGGCTTCGCACTTCAAGAAGGTCTTCGGGGACATGCTGCTCACCAAGCCAGTTGACATCAACGCCGATGAGCTGCCCTCACCCACACAGCTCAAGAAGAAGATCCTAATCAAGGTGTGAAGCCAGGCACCACCCCAAAGCCCTTCTCTGCAGGAGGGTCAAAGACCGTATTGGGCTGGGGGACAACCCGAAATCTTGGGGCTTAGAAGCAAGCTCTCTTCATGCACAGGCAGTGGGATGTGAGGGTTGTCTGCAAGGGGAGATCTGCGGGGAATGGGAGGTGGTGGTGATGGTGGACCTGTGGGCTGGGATCTAAGCATGATGGGGACACCATGCCCCCTGCTGAACTCCCATTCCTGGCCTGTCCCCAGCACAAAAAACTGGTTGAAGGGAACCTGTATGAGGAGGTCTCCACTGCCAGTTACTCAGAGAACGACATCAGCAACTCCATCAAGAACGGCATCCTCTACCTCGAAGACCCCATCGACCACGTAAGTGTCTCTGCCATTGATGGCCAGGGGCAGAGCAGGACCTGTCAGATGGGGATGCCCTAGCAGGGGAGAGCACCAAGCTTTGGGGTGGGCGTGGGGTACTGGTGCAACGCCACATGGAGGGATGCAAGGCAGGAACGGGGGTCTCAAATCCCTGTGCCTCCATGCCACCATCCTTCCTGTCCTGGTGATGCTCTTCCTCCCTCCCAGACCTGGAGCCCGCATTATTTTGTCCTGACGAGCAACAAGATCTACTACTCAGAGGAGACGTCCCGCTACCAGTTCAATGAGGACGAGGAGGAGGTGGAGCAGAAGGAGGTGCGTGGGGGGCAGGATTTCCACAAGAACAGGGAGAGGGCGGCGATACCCTTGTCGATGGCAGCTGCTCCGGAGGACACTGACCTTGGGGTGTCTCTGGTTTCCTGGTGGACTTGCAGGAGTTCAACAACAACGAGCTGCACTTCACGGAGAAGTGGTTCCACGGGAAGCTGGGAGGTGGCCGCGATGGGAGGCAGATTGCTGAGAAGCTGCTGCACGAGTACTGCACCGAGACGGGCGGCAAGGACGGCACCTTCCTGGTGCGCGAAAGCGAGACCTTCGTGGGCGACTACACCCTCTCCTTCTGGTAGGAGGCCTGGTCTTGTCCCCATCGGGTAGAAGGCAGGATCACACCTTCCCCAGGCCACCAGGCATCTGGTGGCTGCCTCCTGCAGGCCCCAGTTTGGAGGCAGAAATGAAGTTTTGAGGGAAAAGCCACCTTTTTGAGCATTGTGGTGCCCTGAACCTGATTATCCCCCAGCACAACGTGTCATGGTCATGGATATGAATTGACTTGCTCCCGTCTTGTCTCCCCATGGCAGGAGGTCGAACCGCGTGCAGCACTGCCGGATCCACTCGCGGCAGGAGGCCGGTGCCACCAAGTTCTACCTGACGGACAACCTGGTCTTTGACAGCCTCTACAGCCTCATCTGCCACTACCGCGAGGTGCCGCTCCGCTGCAACGAGTTCGAGATGCGCCTCACTGACCCCGTGCCCCAGCCCAACGCCCACGAGAGCAAAGAGTGAGGGTGAAACCTGGCCCCTTGGTCCCTTGGGTCCACCATCCTCTTCCACCACGTGTCCCACCCTTGGGTCCACCATCTTCTTCCACCACTTGTCCCACCCTTGGGTCCACCATCCTCTTCCACCACGTGTCCCACCCTTGGGTCCACCATCTTCTTCCACCACTTGTCCCACCCTTGGTTCCACCATCCTCTTCCACCATGTGTTTTGGGTCCACCATCCTCTTCCACCACATGTCCCACCCTTGGGTCCGCCATCCTCTTCCACCATGTGGTCCACCCTTGGGCCCACCATCCTCTTCTACCACGTGTCCCACTCTTGGGCCCACCATCCTCTTCCACCACCTGTCCCACCCTTGGGTCCACCATCTTCTTCCACCACGTGTTTTGGGTCCACCATCCTCTTCCACCACGTGTCCCACCCTTGGGTCCACCATCTCCTTCCACCACTTGTCCTGCCTTGGGTCCACCATCTTCATCCCTCCCCGTGCTGGCTCCGATACAGCTGGTGTCACTTTTGGGGTGCTCCCTGGGTCGCGGGGATGCCATTGCCAGCCCTCTGCCTCCTTGTTGTGCCTGCCCAGGTGGTACCATGCCAGCCTGACGCGCCTGCAGGCTGAGCACATGCTGATGCGAGTCCCGCGGGACGGAGCCTTCCTGGTGCGCAAGCGCAGCGAGCCCAACTCCTACGCCATCTCCTTTCGGTGAGTGCGGCCACCCTGGCACTGGGGAGCACTGGGCCCCCAGTACTGGTGGGACCTAGCCCAGGGCCCTGAGGAGAGGCTACGAGAGCTGGGGCTGCTTGGCCTGGAGAGGAGGAGGCTCAGGGGAGCTCCCCCACATCTCTGTGGCCCTGTAGGGTGCGAGGGGCAAGGGCTGGGCTCTGCTCAGGGGGGGCCAGGACCAGCCTGGAGCCCAGGAGGCTCCCCCTGACCCTCAGCAGCATTGCTGGGCTGGGTGGGTGCCGGAGCCCTGGCACTGGGACCAGGAGCTGGGGGCTCCTCTTTGGGGGCTCCCCGAACCCACCAGGCCTCGGGGCTGGGCACTGCTGTGGCAGGGGTTGACCTGATGGCCCTGAGGTGCCTCCAACCTCCATCACTCTGTGTTTCTGTGGGGGACACCACGTCTGCGTGCTGCTCCCATGGGTGGGAACACCCTGGCTGTGGTGACGGTGAAGCCACGTCCTCAGGGCTCTCACACCAGCAGCACCCCACACCGATTTGCCTCCTGCCCGTCCCCCCTTTTTTGAGCTGGGGTCCGGCCACCCCTCACGGCTCCCCCCTTGGCTTTCTTGGCCCCAGGGCGGAGGGGAAGATCAAGCACTGCCGCATCCAGCAGGAGGGCCGGCTCTTCATGCTGGGCAGCTCGGCTGAGTTCGAGAGCCTCGTGGACCTCGTCAGCTACTACGAGAAGCACCCGCTCTACCGTAAGATGAAGCTGCGCTACCCCATCAACGAGGAGACCCTGGAGAAGATGGGCACCACCGTGAGTGCTCCCAGTGGTGGGGACAACGGGGACGGGGGCTCTGTGCCATGCAGTCCATCCCCATCTCCATCAAGGTGGGAAGATCCCCAGCTGTCCCAAATCTTTGGGACAACAAAGATTTGCCCAAAGGCCAACCCAAACCAGCCAAGTTGTAATCTACTGCCATTGCCCCTGGCTATGGCCAGGCATCTGTGCCAAACATAAGTCCCCTTCGATGAGTTTTAAAGGTTCATTGGGTCCTTGTCAGCCTCCTCTCGGCCACCCATGGTGGCCCAACTTCATGAGTGTTCCCTCAGTGTCCCCACGGCCAGGTGACCAGCCTTGATGTCTCTCCTTGCAGGAGCTGGACTATGGAGCTCTGTACGAGGTGCGGACACCCCACTTCTACGTGGAGGCCAACAAGATGCCGATGGCCAGGGTAAGAGGCTGAGCTGGTGTCCCCAGGAGGTGCAGGGTGGTGGGACATAGCGATTCTGGTGCTGGGGCTCCTGGAGGGTTCCTCTACCACATCTCCCACCATGAACCTGAGAAGCTGTGATGTTTTGGTGTCTTTGTCTGACCCTTGAGCAATGCTGGAGCTAGTGGGAACCTTGCCACATCCCCATCACTTGGGGACAGTCTGAGCTCCAGCACCACATTGGGGAGGGGTCAGGTCTGGAAGCCCAGCCAGAAACCTCACCAAAGTTTGCCCCAACAGCAAGGATGCCTTGATGGGTCCTCTTGCACTGGGGAGAACCCAAAAAAAGAGCAGCTTTAGGGTCATTTCCCAGCTGGTGCCCTCTCCATCCTTGGAGGTTTTCAGAAGCAGGCTGGTCTCAGAGCTGACCCTGCAGGAGCCCTGAGGTCCCTTCCCTGTGACCCTACAATCCCATGGTCCAGCACCGCTGTGCTTTCAAAGTCCTTTTGCAGCAAAAGAGCCCTCAGGCTAAGATCAGACATAGGAAGACTTAACCCAAAGGGGTTTCTTCCAGGGGGGTGTGAGAATATCAGGGGATAATCCCCTTGAGTGAAACAGGAAAAAAAAAAAATTGGGAACCCAGAAGAGAAACGTGGTGGTTGCATGGAACCATGGGCACTTCTTGTCCTCTCTAACACATCTCACTTTTGGCATGGGCTTTTAGGGGACACTGTTTGGGGGGTCAGGCACCCAGGAGTGCCAACCCTGGGTCACGACAACCCCCGTGCATCATTGTGGGGGCTGAGTGAGCAGCCCATCAGCATCCCCAAACTGGGCATCCCAGGCTGGGTTGTGACACGTGTGTCCCTCTCCCTGGTGGCCTAGTGCACGGTGAAGGCTCTTTACGACTACAAAGCACAGCGGGAGGACGAGCTGTCGTTCTGCAAGCAGGCCATCATCCACAACGTCGACAAGCAGGACGGGGGCTGGTAAGGGTGGTCCAGTGCCCTGGGCAGCATCACAGCGGGCAGGGGCGGCGGGTTTTCCTGTGGGTCTTCCTGCGGTGGGTTTTAACAACCTTCTTTTCTGTCCCTCCCCCCCTTCCTTCCTTCTCCGACTGCTCCCCGACATCGCATGTGGCGTTAACACCCCTGTCCCCCCAGAATTTGTCCGCTTGCCTTGATCCTCTCACCCCTTGCAGGTGGCGGGGGGACTACGGGGGCAAGAAGCAGCTGTGGTTCCCGGCCAACTACGTGGAGGAGATCGTCAGCACGCAGGCGCAGGAGCAGGACGAGGCTGTGAGTATGATGTCCCCGTGTCACCTCCCTTCTCCAATGCACCTGGGACCAAAGCCATCTGAGATGCTTCCAGCAACAGTCCAGCCTAGACCCTTATCCGGGTGCTCCAGCCCCAAGCCATGCTGTGTTTTTTGTTGACTTTTGCTCAGACTTGGCCAATTTGGAGGGCTGGATGGAGGCTCGGCCACCACCTACCTCTCCCTCTTCTTTCCTCTCTTGCAGTCATCTGAAAACAGCCCCCTGGGGAACTTTCTGAAGGGCTTCATCGACGTGCCATCCTGCCACGTAGGTGAGTGCCCCCACCACGTCCCCAATAAGCCTGGGGGGACATCCTGGGGTGGTGCGTGCCCCAGGCTGGAGCTCAGCACCATGCGCTGAGGCTCTCCGAACTCATCACACGCATGGGGGTGGCTGGTGGTGAACCACTTGCTGATGGGCGCTGGCAGCTCTGGCGTGAGGCACGGCTGGCAAAAATATCCAGCCACAGAGAAGGAAAGGCCTCGTGCTTGGCATGATGTGCTGGGGGCAATTTTGAGCTGATTTCAGAGGGATTTGGCTGATTTTGGAAGGATTCAGAGGGATTCAGAGGGCTGGATGGTTTGAGGGGGGGATATTTACCCCTGGCTCAAAGGAAAATGCATTTTGGAGTGAAAAGCTGAAACCATAAAAAGGGGCAAAAGAGACCATTTTGGGTGGCTGCTTTCACTTCCAGCATATTTTCAGGGACTGACCGCAGTTTGATGGGTGTTTGGGTTTGCCTTGCCCACCTTGTGTTTCTCATCAAGTTGCAATTTTGGGGAGGACCCTCAAAGGAGGAGGATCCCGGCGGGTGCTTGGGGAGGGCTGGCGGGGGCCCAGGAGCAGGACCGCTGAGGTTTCGTTTGCTCCACAGAGCCATCCGTTGGGAATGTCTTCAAGTAAAGCCCCCCCTCTGATGTCCTTATAGTTATCTCCAAAGACGGGAGGAGCTCCAAACCATTTGTCTTCACCATCCATTCCCAGCAGATGTCCCACGCAGCCCAGTCGCTGGACGTGGCCGCGGACACGCAGGAGGAGCTCAGCGAGTGGGTGGCCAAGATCCGAGAGGCCACGCAGAACGCCGACGCCAGGGTGAGGGGCCCTGGGGTGCAGCCGGTGGGGGAGGGACATCCTTGTCCCCAGGGGATAGATGCTGGGTGGTGGTGGATGTCCTATCCCGTGGTGGACAGATGATGGATGAACAATGGTGGTGGACATCCCCGTTGCCTGGTGGACAGTCCCCGGTACCCCTGCGGAGAAAGAGTTTCAGATCCTGTTTTCCCTCGTGCAGATGCAAGAGGGGAAGATCATGGAGCGGAGGAAGAAGATTGCCCTGGAGCTCTCTGAGCTGGTCGTGTATTGCCGCCCAGTGCCGTTTGATGAGGACAGTAAGAGCCGGGGCAAAGGGGCTGGTGGGATCAGAAGGGGAAGAGCCGGGTAGAGGGGAACTGAGCGGTCACAGGGCTCCCAGAGAACCCCACGTCCTCTTCTGATGGCCACCTTGGTGCTTTCAGAGATCGGCACGGACAAGGCGTGCTACCGGGACATGTCCTCCTTCCCGGAGACCAAGGCGGAGAAGTACGCCAACCGCAGCAAGGGCAAGAAGTTCCTGCAGTACAACCGGCGCCAGCTCAGCCGCATCTACCCCAAAGGGCAGCGCCTGGACTCCTCCAACTACGACCCGCTGCCCATGTGGATCTGTGGCAGCCAGCTGGTGGCCCTCAACTTCCAGACGCCTGGTAAATCGTCCTCATCACCACAGGACCCCCCCCCCACAAAAATTCACATTTCTGGTGGCTCAGCCACCGGTCCCGTGGTTGGAGGTGGTTTGGATGAGCTCGCCAACCTCTGTCCCCACCTTGATGGGGATATCCCTTGGGTGTTTCGTGCAAAATCCTTCTACCCAGGGTTGGGGGCTTTCAGCAGGGGGCTTGCCAGGGCTCAGGGACCTTCTGCTTGAGCCCCGGGGCTCAGATCTGCTCTGTCCCCCACAGACAAGCCGATGCAGCTGAACCAGGCGCTCTTCATGCTCGGCGGCCGCAGCGGCTACGTCCTGCAACCCGACATCATGAGGGACGAGACGTTCGACCCCTTTGACAAGAACAGCCTGAAGATCGTGGAGCCCATCACAGTGCAGCTGCAGGCAAGTGGGCAAGGATGGCGAGTCCGTCCCAAGGTGGTCACCATCAAGATGGGGGCACAGTTCTTCCTGGGTTTTGGGTCAATTTTTACATGTTTCAGACCCGTGTTTGCTTTGTAGAATTCAGTACCCCGTGATCTTTCATGGCATAAACTTTCCAAGGGGAGAACCCCACAATTGCACAGAGCTGAGCACAACCTGAGTGAACTTGAGAAAGAGATAAAATAGCTAAAACAAGCCCAGAAGTACCTTCCCCAACCTTTTGGGTCCTTTTGTGGGATGGGTTGGTTCATAGGCACCTGACTCTTGGGCATGGCATGGACAAAGCAAAAGTTTTTCCAACCATTTTGCAGATATGGCAAAAACCAGTCTAAGGCCATAAATAGGTCCTAAATAGGGGGTTGGACCCAAGGATCTCGGGGGTTGGACCCGATGATCTCTTGAGGCCCCTTCCAACCCCTACAATTCAGTGATTCTGTGATTAAAAAAAAGGTGTGGGGTGGCTAATTATGGCCATGAAGCTTATGGCAAGCCCCAACCAGCCAACCCACAGGAGTCGGACCACCAACCCACTAGCATGAAGAGCCCATCCATGACCACAAGGCCATCATGGCCAGCCCTCACTCTCTTCCTCCTCCTCCTCCTCTTCCTCCTGCAGATCCTCGGCGCCCGGCACCTGCCCAAGAACGGGAGGAGCATCGTGTGCCCCTTTGTGGAGGTGGAGGTGTGTGGCTCTGAGTACGACAACAGCAAGAACAAGACGGACGTCGTAGGTGAGGCTCCATGGGGACATCGGGACACCCTTCAGGGTCCCGTTGGGGCTGGGTTTCACGAGGAGCAAAGGGGAAAAGCATCTCCCACTAACGGGGGAGCCGTGGTGCTGTGCTGGTGCTGTCCGTGTGTCCAGCCCTGCTCTTGTCCTCACCCCCTAGCCGACAACGGCTTCAACCCCGTGTGGCTCTTCAAGCAGTTTGTCTTTGACATCAACAACCCCGAGTTTGCCTTCCTCCGCTTCGTGGTGTACGAGGAGGACATGTTCAGCGACCCCAACTTCTTGGCACAAGCCACCTTCCCCGTCAAGGGTCTCAAAACAGGTACGCTCCCTCCCTCCACGCCATCATCTTCATCACCCTCCGCCCCCTTGGAGACCCAACCGTGGCCACGGTGAGGGGCTGGGAGCCGGCCAGAGGTCGAGGACTTGTTAGTGCTAGGTCAGGGGTTGGACTGGGTGATCTTGGAGGTCTCTTCCAACCCAGATGATTCTGGGATTGATTCTGTGAGCTTTTGTCATGGTGTCGTGTCCAGGCTACCGGTCGGTGCCGCTGAAGAACAGCTACACCGAGGACCTGGAGCTCGCCGCCCTCCTCATCCACATCGAGATCATCAACGCCAAGGCAGGTGTTGGGGCCAACCCGGGAACCCCTGCCCCTCGTTCCCCTGACCCGCAGCCGTCCTGGGGCGTCCCCGCCCGCTCCCAAAACCTCACCCCCTTTGTGTCGGAGCAGGAGGAAGACGAGGAGAACCTCTACTCATCCATCCAGCAGCTGCGGGACCGCGCCAGCGAGCTCTCCAGCCAGGTCTCCAGCTACGAGCGCACCAACAACTGCGACTCCCGCTACCAGCAGCGCCTCGACGAGCTGCGGGCGGCCCAGGAGCGGCTGATGGAGCTCACCGAAGTCCGAAACCGAAAGTGAGTGCCCCCCCAAGCTTGTCCAGGGACCCCCCTACTCGAGGAGGGTCCCTAAACGCCACCTCCCTGCTCCACCCCAGGCTGATGGAGAAGAAGAAGAGGGACCGGCAGCTGGTCACCAAACGCAGCTGAGCCAGGCGGGCTCGAGGCCACCAGCCCCTCGTGGACCTTCCACCCCCCCCCCGCTGCCTCCCACCACCTCCTCTCCTGCTGCAGAGGGACAGGAGGAGGTGGAGGGGGGCCGGATCCGGACCTTCTCCACCCCGTAACAGCCCCCAAAGCCTCCTGGGGGCCGAAGGTCCTGGAGGTGACAGCGGTGTGACAAATCTGGGGAGAAAAAAGGGAGTTTTGCGTAGGTCTGCCTGTGAGGTTTCCCCGTCGGAGGACGCTCCGGTGTAAATCTCAGACGCCTCGGGGTCACCTCGTGTCCCCCATGTCCCCTGGTGGGGGGTGACGTTCCCTCAAGGGGGGGAGAGGGTGAAAATCACTGCGACCGATGGGGAAACTGAGGCACGGAGGAGCTCTCCCCGCCCCCAGTTGGTCCGGGATGGGGCAGGACCGGCCACCCCCCCCCGTCCTGCCACCTCCCTCCTGGGGACAGTGGGGACAGCGGCATGAGGACACGTGGGGGACGCGTTTTGGGGGCAGAGGGGTGTGTTTCGGCCCCCCCCACCCCACTATAAATATCTGTATTTTCTTCTTTTATCCAGCCTGTACATATGGCGGGGGGAGGGTAGGGAGGGGGAGGCTCTGTGTCAGCACAGTATTAAGGCACGAGGGGACCCCAAAATGTCCAGAGATGTCCCCGGAATGGGAACAAGGGAGCGGGGGGGGGGACCCCAAAATATCCGGAGATGTCCCCAGCACAGGAGGTGCCCGGTGCAGGTAAAATTCGGGCACCGAGGCAGCCCTGGGGTGGCTGGGGACGTCCCTGGGGTCACCTGGGGATGGGGACGTCCCTGGGGTCACCTGGGGATGGGGACATCCCCGAGGTCACCTGGGGAGGGGGACGGATCCTGCCGCTCTTTCAAGGTAAGTCCCACAGTTTGGGGCATTTCCTAAAAAAAACGCCAACGAGGGAATCCGGCAGAGCCCACCAAAATACCCACACACGACAGGGACGACCCCAAAATCTCACCTCCGGTCCCCGTGAGGCCAGGACAGGGACTGGGGACATCTCGGGGTGTCCCCCCGGGTCGGGGTGCCCCCATGGGGGTGGGGGTGGGGGATCTGTGTATTCTTTGTATGAAAATAAATCTATTTAGCCAATATTTATACCCCGCTGCCGTGGTCCGGTTCCCCCAGCTCTGCCAGCGCTGGGTTACGGGGTTTGGGGTGTCCCCAAATGGGGTGGTGTCCCCAAATGGGGTGGTGTCCCCAAAGGGGGTGGTGTCCCTAAATGGGGTGGTGTCTCCTTGGGGCCATAGGGACACAGGGACAGCCCATGGGGACACAGGGTTATGGGACTACGTGCCATAGGGTTATGGGGCCACAGGACCGTGGGGACACCTGACTATGAGGACACAGGGATATGGGGCCATGGGGACACAGGGGACAGAGCTGTAGGGATAGAGGGCTGTGGGACTATGTGGCATAGGGTTATAGGGACACAGGACTATGGGGACACCTGAGTATGGGGACACGGGGATATGGGACCATGAGGACACAGGGCTATGGGGCTATGGGGACAAAGGGTCAGGCCATGGGGATGCAGGACACAGAGCTATGGGGCCACAAGGCTATGGGACTATGCAGTATAGGGTTATGGGGACACAGGACCCTGGGGACACCTGACTATGGGGACACAGGGATATGGGGCCATGGGGACACAGGGGACAAAGCTATGGAGACACAAGGCTATGGGACTATGTGACATAGAGTTATGGGGACACAGGACCATGGGGACACCTGACTATGGGGACACAGGGCTATGGGGCCATGGGGACACAGGGCTATGGGACTGTGTGGCATGGGGTTATGGGGACACAGGACCATGGGGACACTGTGATACAGGGCCAGGGGGCCACAGGGCTTTGGGGACACAGGGCTATGAGGCCATGGGGACACAGGGCTGTGGGGCTATGTGTTATAGGGCCGTGGCACCACAGCCCCATGGGGACCCAGGGCCATGGGGCCATGGCACCACAGCACCCTGAGGGGGGGGCGGGGCGAAAGGCGGCGCGGTCCCGCCCCCCCTCCGCCCTCATTGGGCAGCCGTGGCTCCGCCGCCGCTTCCTATTGGCTGGCCGCCCGGCGGCTGGTGGTTGTGACGGGGCGGACCGGAAGTGCCGGCGTGAGGGGCTCGGTGAGGGCCGCGGCCGGGGCCGGTGAGGAGCTGGGGGGGGACACGGGGACAAGGGGACACCGGGGGGGACATGGGGACACCAGGGGACACCAGGGGACACCGAGGGACATCGCTGGGGTCGCGCTGAGGCACCCCCGGGGGGGTTGAGGGGGTTCCTTGGGGGTTTGAGGGGGTCCCTGGGGACGGGGGGGGGCATAGGGGGGGCTTGGGGACAGTAGAGGGACAAAAGGGGGCCCTGGGGACAGGAGGGGGACAGAGGGGGGGGCCTGGGGACATTGGGGTGGCAGGGGACCTCTGGGAGTAGCAGGGGATAAAGGGGGGAGCTGGGGACAGCAGGGGACAGAGGGGGGCCCTGGGGACATTGGGGTGGCAGAGGGGACCTTGGGGACAGCAGGGGACAGAGGGGTCCTTGGGGATAGGGGTGTGAAAGAGGGGTCCCTGGGGACATTGGGGAGACAGAGGGGGTACCCTTGGGGACATGGGGGTGACGGGGGGGGGGGCTTGGGGACAGTAGAGGGACAAAAGGGGGGCCCTGAGGACAACAGGGGGACAGAGGGGGGGGGCTGGGGACATTGGGGTGGCAGGGGACCTCTGGGAGCAGCAGGGGATAAAGGGGGGAGCTGGGGACAGCAGGGGACAGAGGGGTCCCTGGGGGCAGGGGGGTGGCAGAGGGGGACCCTGGGGACAGTAGGGTGACAGGGGACCCTTGAGGACAACAGGGGACAGAGGGGTCCCTGGGGACAGGGGGGTGGCACAGGGGACCTTGGGAGTAAGGGGGTGGCACGGGGGGCCCTTGGGGACAGTAGAGGGACAAAGGGGGTCTCTGGGGGCAGCAGGGGGACAGAGGGGTCCATTGGGGACAGGGGGGTGGCAGAGGGGGACCCTGGGGACAGCAGGGGACAGAGGGGGGCCCTGGGGGCAGCAGGGTGACAGGGGACCCTTGGGGACATTGGGGTGACAGAGGGGGTACCTGTGGGGACATGGGAGTGGCAAAGGGAGGCCTTGGGGACAGTAGAGGGACAAAGGGGGGCCCTGGGGGCAGCAGGGGGACAGAGGGGGGGACCTGGGGACAGCAAGGTGGCAGAGGAGACCCCTGAGGACAGCAGGGTGGCAGCCCACCCACCCTCCCCCCCATCCCCGTCATCCCCATCCCCTTGTCCCTCACATCCCCGTCACCTAGGACGCTTCCCCCGCTGTCCCCACCGTGCCACCATCCCCTCCTGCAAGGACAGCAAAAAGCCCTCAAAGACCCAAATGCCACCCGTCGGTCTGAACTCACGCTCCTTTCTGTCACCCTGGGAGCGAATCACAAAGCTTCTGGTGCTGGAGAGATCAGGAAAATGTTGAATTTGTTCTTGTTTTTCTCTTTGCACGATCAGAAATTAGCTCTATTTTATTTTTTTACTTTCTCTATTTTATTTTCTCTATTTTTCTGTCCGACAGCTGCCTTCACGTTTCCTGCCGTGAGCGCTTCCACTTCCCTTAACGCCGCCTCTCGATTCCTCCTCTCTCCTCTTTGAAGTTTTAAGAGCTTTTAAGCTCCCTTTTAATATTAAAACAAGCAGCCTGGGTCCCGTTTCGGTGTGCTATCAGCCAGCAGGGGCCGATTACATGAAAGCAATGGACAAAAATGTCCCTTTTCACCCCAGATATTTAATTAATTTAGACATATTGGCTTGTAAAGTGGCGATCTTTTGGATCTTAGCATAGTACTGAGGTGGTTTCCGTGCTCTGCGTGCGTTTGGAGTATTTATTTGCTTCAAGGCAACGTTGAGGAGCTCTGTTTGCAGACCAGAAGTGGCTTTTTAGAGGATTTTAAAGACGGTTTGAGACCTCCCAAAATCTCTTCCAACCTGATGAGATCCTAGGATAACGTGCACGTATCATCCCTGACGTGACTCTTCTATTTCTCACAACTCAGGGCACCGACGATGAGCCTCCCGCCTTCGCTCGGGGATGGGAACTGCTACTACATCCTGACGGAGGGCTGTGCCTACGGCAGCAAGTACTTCCCACCCGGCAGCCTCTGCTTCTGCAGCGAGAGGAGCTACCTGCGCAGCTTCGCCGACCGGCCCTCGGCTCGCTTCCTCAAGGTCGTCATGCTGGACGACGGCTCCACCGTCACCCTCACCGTGGAAATCCTGCAGCCGGTGTGCAGGGAGGTGGCCGCCCTCCTCCTGGGCATCGGCGGCCCCAGCGAACGCTTGGATTCCTTCCTGGAGAGGCTGAGCCTCGAGGCGGCTCTGCAAGCCAGGCCGGGCCAGAAGGTGACGGTGGAAATCGAGCGGCAGCACTTCCCCGCCGTCGTCCGCTACGTGGGGAGCATCCACAAAAGCCCCTCGGCTGCCTTGTCCCCGGTCTTTTTCGGGGTGGAGTTACAGGTGTGCGGGCAAAAAGGGAAAGCTGCTGCTTTTTTTCCCGTCCTGTTTGTCGCCGCGCTGAGCTTTTCTGGCCTCTTTTTTTTTTTTTTTTCCAGGGCGAGGGGGAAAACAGAGGGCGCAGCGACGGCTCCTACCACGGCACCGAGTATTTCAAGTGTAAGCCCGGCTGCGGAATCTTCCTGCCCTTCAGCAGAGTCCGCTTCGCTCCCGGCCCGGATAACGAGCCCGGGAAGCAAAAGCCAAAAGTGGAAGCGGAGGAGGGGGTGCCCGTGAAGGTGGGGGACGCCGTCAGCTTCTACGTGGACGAGGTCCTCAGGAAAGGAATAGCGATGGCAGTCTACAGGGAGGGATCCCAGTGGTTCGTGAAGGTTTGCCCGGTAAGAGCAGCCTTGTTGCCTTTTCCTGATTATCTTTTGTGTTTTGTTTTGTTTTTTGTTTTTTTTTAATCCCCGTTTGTTTTAAATTTTATACAAGTGGGGCCTTAAAGAGGAGTGGAAGCGGCGTCCAAAAGGTTTTGTGCAGAGCCTTTGGGCCTGTTTGAAAAATTGGTTCATATTTCAACCACTTAACTGATGTCTTCTTTGCGCCTTTCAGGAAGAAGAAGGAACGACTGACATCTTCAGAGAAATCCCTCTGGACTCCGTCGTGAAGGAAAACCTGATTTCTCAGAGTAGGTTGTCATCAGATGGGTCCACACCGTGCGTGTCCTCATGGAGGTAGCGTTTAGCGCTTCTCTGCGGCTTACCCGTGAGCTGAAGGTCCAAAAAACCTTCATTTAGTCCCAACTAATTAGATCAGGAGGCTTGAAAGATCCATAGAAACATCTCAAGTTGGTTGCAGCATGCTTGGCATTAGGCACCTAGAGCTGAGCCTGCCATTTAGCAGGGAGAAGAAGAGAGATTCTGATCGCGGCGTGTAAATATGTCCTAGGACAGAAAGCTCCACGGGCTAAAGAGTCTTTAATTTAGCTGTAGGAGGTGGAGCAAGCCTTGTGCTGACACCGGAGGATCTCAGGAAGGCACAGATGCCAGCGGTGGTGCTGTGAGTGACTGGACAAGCCAACAGATTCGTGGGATTTCTCTGTTGCCATCCAGAAATGCTGTGCAGCTGTCCAGGCCAGACTGAGGGGAGCTGTCTTTAGACTTTCCATTGACTTGACCTCACTAAAGGCAGAAAAATAACCCGGAGACACCCCACTGCCATTTCCATCGCCTGAAATGGCTCTGCGAAGGGCTGTGCTAGCCCCGGGGCTGGAGAGAGCAAGGAAACAAGGGGTGGAATCATCTCCTCTTGCCCACAGCAAGCTGCTAGACCAGCTTGGCCCCGTCATCGAGACATTTCCTGAGGATTACAGCTCGTGGCCCTGGTGCTCAGCTTTGGGCTTGCACCTTTAGTCTCTAATTTCAAAACAGACCTGCTATTAGGGACAGCGACGGGATCCCGAGGTGGCTGTCACTAAGCGTCGCCTTCCTGTCTCTCCTGACGCCTTCCTGTCTCTCCTGACGTGCTTTTATTTTTTTATTTTTTTGCCTCCCAGGTGTTTTTCCAACGTTCGAATCCGACGTGGGCCTGGGCCACTCGAAGCAACCGAAACGGCAGGCGAGCGAGAGCGGCGAGGAGGGCGAGAGCGGGCACCCGCCCTTGGAGGTGAACTCCATGGTCCAGATCACCTTGGACAAGGGCAATCAGGTGTTCGGAATCATCCGCTGGCTGGGGTACCTCCCCCAGATCAAGCACAAAATGGCAGGAGTTGAGCTGGTAAGGAGCAAAAGGAGTTTTACTCGATGATCCTCGTGGCTCCCTTCCTTTTGGGGATGTTTTACAAGCTGCGAGGTTGCAAATCAAAGCCCGCACACCTTGGCTGCTCTTCTCTCTGAAGACCTTCAGCTCATGATTATATTTCACAGCCTGAGCAGAGACGAGGCTCTGGAGTGTCAGGGTCTGGACTATGAGGGCGAGCACACCTGATCCTGAATGAATTGGATGGGTTGACCTAGGAAGGGCTGCGTGCCCCCTTGGAACGGGGAGGAGGAGCTGCAGAGAGACTCTGAGGGTTTGTTCGCTGTCTTCGGGAGCAGTTCTTGAAGCGTTGGGGCAAAATAATTGAGAATCCTACAAGTGGGGTCAAGAAATATAAAAAAATAACCAGAGTAGGTGAAAGCAGCCAGCGAACCAGGACCAAACTTGTGCACAGCTCTTAAAATCTTAAGTGGCCATAGGGGAAATCGCACCTGCCTCATATAAAACCTGTTCTTATGTTATGCCTTGATATTTTCTTCCCCAGGATGAAGATAAGGGGGTCACTGCTGGCGAATGGCTGGGCAAATACTACTTCCACTGCGCCCCGAAGCGCGGCCTCTTCGTGAAGCTGCAGTCCTGCCAGCCTGACGTTCGCTTCCAGAGTGCGCGCGGCAGCGACCTGAAGCTCGTGGAGGACAGTAAGTTCTCTGGGGAGAGGGGACGCGGTGCCGTGCTGGGACAAAGCAGGCTACAGGGGGGAGCCCTGCGCGCAGTGTTTTGCCCGGTGGTTTCATCCCCAGTGCTTTCTTGGAGTGTCCCAAGAGATGCTGGTTTTGGCTGCGGAGAGCTGGAGGCAGGAGGTAATGGTACCTGGGGACTGAGACATAGAGGGAAGTTTGGAAAGCGAGAGCATTAAACCCGTTTTAATGTCGAGTTTGATGTGGTAAACGCATTCACAAGAAGACACGGGGAAGGACGGGGCAGTGTTGTCATTTAAATAGGGAGAAATGCCTCCAAAGCAGAGAAGATGAAATGAAACAGCCACTTAGATGCTGTAAATGAGATCAAAGTAAATAAAAAGAAAGGATTCCCAAAGGGACTGCCCAGAAACTAGGGACAGGGACAGGGGAGGATTGTTTGAAGGACCTGCTGAAAGGAGATGGGATTTGAAGGGGAGAACGCTGAAGAAACCAAAAAACGTTAGACTGACAAATCAACTTAATCCTCAAAGGTGGACGTAGGTCGTTTTAAAGGATTTAAAATGACGTGGGACATCTTAAAGGTCTTTCCAAAGAGCTTGCATATAACGCAGCTCCAGCCTGTTTGTGTTTTTCCCCTTGTCTTGCTTGGCGCAGCAGTGGCAGAGGCGCTGTGGGTTGCTGGGGGGCGGCTCTGGGGAGGAAGGGCAGGTTTTCTCTCCGTTTCCAGCAGATAAATGACTAAAGAGACCAATTCCCATCCCAACGCGGTTCAGTCCCAGCAGGAGCAGCACAAAACGGCGCTGTGCTGACCTCTGAGAAGTCTTTTGGGGCTCTGGGGAAGGGCAAGAGTGGTCCCAGACGAGGCGGGAAGCTAAAAGGGAGCTGCTTGTGTCGCTTCTCTTGCAGGTGAGCACGAAGCTCTTCCCCATGCTCCCGTCAGTTTTCCTCCCCTCAGGAATGAGGACGCCGTGTCCGTCCTGCGAGGGCGGATGAAAGGGATCCAAGGCCACTGCAACTCCTGCTACATGGACGCGGCTCTCTTCAGGTAAGGGCCTGCCTGGGCAGTGATGTTTGCCCAAACATAAAGTGATCGTTTAAGAGCTGCAGCCCTTCCCCGGCCTCCCCAGGTGGCTGGAAATTTTGGCCCACACCAGAAAATTAACTGCGGGGGGATGCAGCTCGCTGCCTCCTGCTCTCCTTCCTAACCTTGGAGGTTCTCAGGCCCTGAAGCACCCTCGTGAGTACCTCAGGTACCGTGTGTCTGTCACGCAGGGCGCTGAGCTATCGTAGCCCTCTGGACTGGACCGTGCTGATTCTGTCACTGGAGGAGGCAGTGGCTGGAAACATATTTCAAACGAAACCATCCGGGAAGTCCCAGCTTCACTGTGCGGCAGTGTTGGGAGCCGAACAGACTCGGTGGTGCCCCCACGAGCGGTTTTGGCTGCAAAGTACGAGATTTCATTCTCCCTGGGCTGCTCCCTTGCTCACACCAAGCGTTCCTTAAAGCAGCTTTGGTCTTGCTGTGGAGTTGTGCTGTCACTCACCCCTCCGCAATCAGCATTGCATGGCCTGTTGGAAATAAAACCCGCCGATGGTCACGGAGCACAACGCTTTGGTTCTAACCGCTGCTGCGAACCCGTCGGACTCACGCAGCCCTCTCTCTTCCCAGCCTCTTCTCCTGCACCTCCGTGCTGGACTCCATGCTCTTCACGCCCTTCACGCTGTGTGACAGGAACGTGCAGGAGATTCTGCGGGAGGAGATCGTTAACCCCCTCCGAAAGTGAGTACAGCACGTGGGGATGCTCCGGCTCTTCCAGTTGTTCCCTTCCCCTGACAGTAATGCTGTCCCAACGCTTCCCTGCACGCCTGTGAACTTCCCCTGCTCGGCCTTGTGAGCTGCATTTCTTGCTGAAAGGACTAAAAGGGGGGATTCCTGGCCTTGAGACCACCTCTGTGGGGAAACCCTGCGCCTGCTGAAGCTTTCACCGACAGCCCCAAAGGCAGCATGCAGTGCCAGGCTGGACGGGGGTAAACCACGACATGAGAGCTGACTTCTCTGGGCTTTGTGTTAAAGATAGAAGTTTTTTCTCGTCCTCCCTTGCTAGGTGTGGAGAGCTGCTTCTGCGTAAGAATAGCTGTAGAAAAGACGTATGTAAATAATGTAAACGTAAATACGACGTTAGCACCCTCCTCGGGGCTGTGCTGCCTGCAGAAATCCAACCCCGGGCCTGTTCTGTGGCGCTGCGAGTTTGAACTGCGCTGGAGAGATCATCTGTGGCTGCTTCTTCTTTCTAGGACTGGCTTCGTCAAGGCTCGGAGCGTGATGCACCTTCGGGAGCAGTTAACCGAGAAGGGCAAATGCTCGAGCTTTACCAACGCTGAGAAAGGTAACGTGCTTCCCCGGGCTGCTTCGGCGTCTGCTGCCTCACCCGGGCACCAAACTGGCAGCTTAATCGCGTGCTTCTCCCGTGCGTGCGCGTTAACGTGCGAGCTGTGCTGCTCATTTATGTAAAAAAAAAAAAAAAAAAAGTGCCTGTGAGATATTTTCGGCTTCCAAGAGCTCCCCGTGCTTCTCGACTGACATTTGTCTGATGGGAGGATGGGGATTGCTGGGTCTCTCTGCCGCCTCCTAACTGGTGGCGGCTGCTGCCAGGAGGGGAGAGGATGAACCGCGTGAGCAGAATTTCAATAAGGGGGATTTCCTTGACCTTTATACTTTGAATTAGCCCTGATAAATCCGTCCCTGGCGTCCCTGCCAGAATCCAGCGTGGTTTATCGTGTTGCCAAGATCAATTTCTCTCCCGAGCTCTGATAAGTTGTTTGGGGTTCCTCAGAGACACCAGTTTGGTTAAAAATAAGACAGAAAACGCCGACATCTGGAGCCCACCTCTCTGATTTGCCATTGCCACCGCCCCATCCGTGCTCAGCAAGGCTCCCTGTAGTTTATGACACCGAAGCAGGTTGTGCCAAACATCGTTGCAGCAAGCTCTGGGTTCCCAGATAGCAAACAAGTGGCATTGATTCTTCTAGAAGCAGCAGGTAGCTCATCACTGAACAGCAGCTGCGGTTCTGTACGGCTGGGTATTTATTTTAGCCGGGGGGTGGTCTAATTACTGTTTGGTTTCTTGAATTTCTGAATTTTTCTGATTTTTTCTGATTTTTTTTTTGGTTTCTTGAACTTCTCTTCGAATTCCTGCTCCTGGTCCTAGCTGCCCATCAACGCCTGTGGAGTGACCCCTGCTTTTCTCTGCCCTTCCAGATCCCGAGGAGTTCCTCAGCCTCATCATGCAGAAGATCCTGGGGATAGAGCCGCTCCTGAAACTGCAGTAAGTTACCCGGGCCCAAGTGATGCCATTCCCCTGGGCTCACGAGTTCTTCACCTCGCAGCCACCAGGTGTTTTTGCACCTTCTCAGCAAGGCCGTGGAGGCGCAGCTCAGGGATTTGTGCTCAGCTTTCTGCTCTCCAGTAGCTGTAGCCCGTGATCTTGCTTGTTGTCAATTTATCCCGGGTGGGCCCCTCCAGGAAAAAGACATTTTTAAGTTCTCCCCGGAGGCGCCACCTTTGGAAAACGCTGAAAAAAAAACTCGTGCCAGCCTTAGGCAAAGACAGCAGTGGGCTGAGAAACGTGGAGGCCGTCTCCAGTGCGGAGCCAGCGCTGTTTGACAGCCTTGGGATGCGTTTGGGATGCGTCCAGGCTGTCGAGCTGGCTCGGATCCCCACAGCCTCTCAAAACAGGGAGCCCCGTGGATGCAGTCCCGGTTTCTCAGGACTCTACAAAGAGGATGAGAGGCTGGAGGAAGCCCAAAATAACCGGGCTGTTCGGAAGCATAGAAGGGGATTGTTCGATTTCTGGGCTCGTTTGTGGGGCCGTTGGCCAAGCCTCGCATTGTGGAGGGCTCGGAAAGGGCCGAGCACAAAGGGAACTCTGTGCTGCAGCTCCCCTGCGGAGGGGCATCTGAAGGAAATCCTTTCTCTGCCGCTTCAGGGCTGGAGGGTTTGAGGGGGGACCTGCTCACAGCTCACCTTTTGAATGCCCGAAGCCTCGCTCTGTGGGTTTCGTACGTGCCGTTATAAAGAGATCCTTCATTTCAGAAGGAGTTTGCTGGTCGTGCTCCACAGCGGTTGGTTTAAAAATACCAAAATGTCTTTGCTTCGTGTCAGCGTTACACCTAGCAGCCCTTACTTCCTTGGGCCTGGAAACTCTTGTGGGACGAAGCCAGTCGTCCCCTGAGAGCTCAGATGTCTGTGGCACCCCGTAAACGAGCCCCGTGACCACTCCTTGCAGGTCTGGAGGCCACGAGGGCCTGGACTGTTACTGCTACCAGATATTTATGGACAAACAGGAGGACCTGGTGGTTCCTGACGTACAGCAGTTGGTGGAACATTCCTTCCTGACCTATGACCAGAAGCTAGTGGAGGTGAGCCCAGCTCCTTTCCGTCTTCGTTGCCCATCTGCTGCCTCTTTCTTGCTTTCTCCACCATCCCTGCGCCTGCCAGTGGATCTGGTAGATCATCCCCAAGAGATGGCGTAGGGGATTTGACCTGGGAAGAGGGCCGTGCTTTCCCTGCTGCTCTCAGACCTCGTGAATGACCTGAGCAGAAAGCCTTTCCTCCCAGGAGCAGCGCCAAGACGAAACTCTCTGGGATTTGCCTCTTCTGGAGCAGTGACTCGTTTCGTTTGCCTTCGTTTTCCCAGATCCCGTCTTGCTTCATTATCCAAATGCCGCGATTCGGAAAGGAATACAAAATGTTCAGCAAGATCATCCCTTCCTTAGAGCTGGACATCACCGATCTGCTGCTCGACAGTAAGTTTTGAGTGGCGGTACAAGTAACCAGGAGATGGGGCTGGTCTCTTGGGGCCGGGAGCAGGAGCTGAGGTGGGATCGTGGAGTGATTCCCATCCCCTGAATGCCTCAGTTGTGCAGGGCTGCAGGTGAGGCTGAGGGAAGCTGCCTCCTCTCACCCCTTTTTGGCCTCTGCAGGTCCCAGGGAGTGCTGCGTGTGCGGCGACATCGCCACCCTGGAGTGCTCGGGGTGTTTCAAAGACAAGATGTTCGCACCTACGGGCCTGAAGCAGTTCTGCAGCATCTGCTCCAAACAGGTATTTGGTCTCTTTGGGTGCTCATGACATCTGCCCTGGTGACCCACAGCAGGTTAAACCCCCCCCGAAATGCCCACGTTCCCCTCGCTGCCCCTGCAGCTGGTCAGGTTGGGCGCACAGGGGCTCCTTCCTGGGCTTCAGAGCCACCAACTCCATCAGCCACGTGGGTGGGACGTGGCACTGAACCCTCAGACGTGCCCCGGAGCCTCAATTAGCACCGATCCTGCACAGACCGAGTGCTGGATCCTCCACACTGCCTCATCTGAGCGTCGCTGCAGCTTTCTGGCCCCTGTTGGAGGGCAATGAGTTCCCTTCTCGCCTTCCTGCTGTCGGCCTGCCGACGTGTCGCCGTTCCCTGGCACGCGGGCAGGACTCAGCCACGTGGAAGGCGGAGGAGCGGAGCAGAAACTGGAGGTCTGAGCCCTGCACGCTCCTCTTCCCAGCAGGCCGGGCTCGGTCCTGCCCTCTCAGCGCTGCCACCCCGTCATCTTCCCTCAGGTTCACTCCCACTACCGCCGCAGAACCCACAAACCCACCAGGCTGCACGTCCCGGAGGAGTTTCAGTGCCGGAGCCCCCAGGGAAGCCAACGGGTCCCCCGTGAGAAGATGGAGCTCTTCGCCGTGCTCTGCATCGAGACCAGTCACTACGTCTCCTTCGTTAAATACGGCCCCGAGAACGAGCACTGGATGTTCTTTGACAGCATGGCCGACAGGCACGGTGAGGATGGAGCCAGGAGGGTGTAGGGTGAGCGGTGCGGGTGCTGCTCTGCATCGGGGCAGCGTCAGGGAGGTTCTGCACCGTGCCTAAAAAAGAGCCCGAGGCTTTCGGAGGGAACGCAGGGTGCTGGGGAGGGGACAGCTTCGTGTAACAACGGACAGCCCGTTGCTTTGAACCCGTGAATTAGGATCCCAGTGCCACCAGTATGCATTTAAGCCAACCCCGGGGAAGAGCGGGAGCAGGCCAAGGATATTTGGGAGTCGCTCCTGGTGTTCTCGTCCCCTGGCTGCGTTCAGGCTGGGGACTTCCCGAGCCAGCAGGTGGCCCCCAGATCTCCCAGCCGAGGCTTGGACTTACTGCCAGGCGTGACGGTGACTGCTCAGACTGTGGGGTCCTCATCCTTTGGGCCACGTTTTGGACTCGGACGTCTCTCCCTTTCCCCGATTTTAGGTGACGAGAACGGCTTCAACATCCCCACGGTGACTCTGTGCCCCGAAGTCGCCAAATACCTGGACTTGCCGCTGGCTGTGCTGGCCCTGGAGCAGCCCCGGGACATGGACGGGGTGGCCAAACGCCTCTTCTGCGACGCCTACATGTACATGTACCAGAGCAAGAAGATGGCTCTCTACAAGTGACGCCGTCTCGGGCTGGTGTCAGAGACGTGAGCTTGGGGTGGCCCCGCAGCCTGTAACGGGTGAAAGCGGCCAGAGCCTGGGTGCACCGAGCTTGCACTTCTTGCCTCTTCTTACCTCTTCCAGCGTCTGCCCTCAGGCTGGCTACGGGAGCCTGGCTGGGTCTGGAAATCCCGCGCCGGGTTTGATGGAGAGAGAGCTGGGGCCTTCCTGCAGACCTGGGCTCGGCGTTCTTACGCTCAAATTCTCTCATTCCTGCCTTCTTTCTTCCTACCTCCTTCCTCCGCAGGTGCTCCGCAGCTCTGCCCTACCTCAGTGTCCTCCCCCCACCTTTTCCCTCCCACTCCCAGGACCCAGCAGCTCGAAAACTCGAGGAGTTACCCTCAGGTTGGCAAAGACCAAGAGAAAAACCACGGCCTTGCGTGGACGCGTGGAGTGAGAGAACCAGGTAGCAGCCGTGTGGCTGAGATGTGTCAGGAAGGTTTTTCCCTGATCCCACCTCCAAAGCTGGGGCCCTGAACTGTCCTCCCTTCCCTTACCCAGCCCTAATACCTCTGGCACTTTTACCCGCTGTTATTTTCCACCACGAGGTTAATTGGATGTCGTGGGCTGCAAACACGCTCGAAAACACGTTATTTCTGTAGGAACAAACATAGGAAAAAAAAAACGGAGCAGGGGAACAGCAGGTGAGCACGAGGCACGCTGTCATCTTTTTGTGAAGGCTGCATTATTGCTACGGGGGAGGAGGCGTTCTAGCATCCCTCCTCTCACTTGCTAGCCCATCTTTGCATCCCGTTCTGGGATCTGTACCAAACAGCAACAACAATTTCAGGACAAAAATGGAAGAATGAGCACTTTTTCACGTTTTTCTTTGCCACGGCAGCAGGAAGGATTAGGGTCCCTGAGTGGGAAGAGGCGTCCTTTACGTTAAATAATTTAAATTTGCAAGTTAGGAGTTGTCTGCTGTTAAGCACGTGCTGTCAGGGCCCAGCGGGAAGCCAGTTGGGGACTCAGTGCCGTGAGCTGTTTTAGCCAGGTTCGAAGGATGGATGCGGTGTAATGAACCCAGGCTAATCACTTTATTTTTTTGTGTGAACACTGCCATCCGATTTAGCTCCCACCCTTTGATGAGCTGATGGTTGTAGGAGAGCCGCAGACAGCGGAGTGCAGGGATGAGGAAGGCTGCAACCCTGCTTCTGAGCCTCAAGGGCAGTCTCGCTGCCTTTTCTGCTCTGCTCAATGGTACTTTTATTTGTTATCGTGTAGGAACTCAGGCCAGGCTCTTGTCAGGAGCACTGGGCACAGGTTTAATGACAAAAAGTGTTTTTTCCTCTCTTAAAGTGCAACGTTACAGTGCCTTACGGAGCTGTGCAGCGCTGTGCTCCAGCCTGATGTTGTTTTTTTTTATAAACAGGACACAATCAGGCACCACTTTGTGTTTGTTTGTTTTTTTTTCCCCATCAACATATGCTGCAAGGACCTAAGCGATGGAGAGAAAAAAATAAAGCATCTCTTATCAAGCCTTCTGTTGGGAGAGGGTGTAAGTCATGGGTTAGGGGATTCAACCACACATTGCTTCATCTGTCCTGCCTGCCCCCCCCCAGGTGAGCTGTGCTCCAGCTGCCACGCCAGAGGCTTTGCTGCGGGAATTAGGTACAGGATGCCACAAAACAGGGCTGTGAACATGTGCGGGGGTCCCCCCCCAGCTGCTATCATCGCTCAATGCTTGCTTCTCATTTCAGTTTTATTCAAATATACACCACGAAGTGAAATGACAGGTGATGAATTAGACATTCAAGCTGAAGGAGAGTTTTTTAGGGCTGGGACAGTCAGCAGTGTGCTCGCAGCACTGGGGTGTAAGGCTTTGATTTTGTTTTGTGCTTTTGGATGAAGTAAGGGCAGGGCTTAGTGCCACGCTGCCTCTATAATAACCGAGGTTTGAGATTGTAGGGGCCGACCTGAAACCGCTTTCCATGCTCAGGAGACCTCATAGGAAGTGGAAAGGTAAAAAACGGGGCCACAGAGCCAGAGCTTAGGGGAGAAAGGGGGCAAAGTGCATCTGCCACGGCTCCGTGGGTGGGAAACCTTCTTGGCAGGGATTTTAGTGCCACCGCTGAGCCTCGCCGGGGGCTCTGGGACACGAGGATGGTCCCCAGCTTCTGCAGCAGTGATGTTGCATCGTTGGGGGGCAGCTGTGGAGGCATTTCTGGCCCTGCTAGAGGCTGGGGCCACTTGGAGCCTGGCGTAGTGTTAGCATTTAACTCGAGTTTAATTGAGAGACGAAGCAGCTGTGGCCTGGAGATGCCACCACAGAAGTGCCCCGTGCCACCGCAGAAGGCACAGGGCGGGTAAGGCCACCAAGGCAGACAGCGTAGCCACCACAGAAGGCACAGGGGTGGCGGGGCCACCGAGAGGGGCAGAGAAGGAAGGGAACTCCCAGGCAATGCGGTGACAGCGCCGGTCACCGCCCCGTCCCAGCCCAGGACGTGGTGGCCCCGCCACCTCCCAGCTCTGCCTGCCCCATCCGTGAGCACCTGGGGCCCGCAGGGCGCGCTTCCAGTTCCAGCATGGTCCTCGGAGGGGATCGGCAGAGCAGCAGCCTCATTAGCCTCATTAATTCCCAATTAATCACCCAGCCTTCCGAAGAGGACGTGGGAAGCGCTGGCCCCCCAGGCGAGGGCTTGGCAAAGCGCGGGGGGCGCGCGGGGACCCCCTCACTGCCTGGCCTGCCGCAGCTCTGCGAGGAGGAGGTGCAGCTTCTCCGTCACGGCCACCTGGTGTGAGAGGGGACAATGAGAGTCCCCAGGGCCACTGCAGGAGCCCGAGGGCTTCGCCAGGGCAGAAGGTTGGGGATGGGACCGGGATTAATCAAGCCAAGCAAACGGCGGACGTACCGGGTAGGGCTGCGGCTCGCGGAGCCGGCGGTGAGCGGGGCTGAGCTGGCTGAGGGACGTCTGCGCGTGGCTCCGCACCTCCGGCAGGCTGGGCAGGACCTCACACACCTGTAGGATGGAGATTTAAAAGAGTGTCCCTACGTGGGGCTGCCACCTGGACCCGATCCTGAATGACCCAGGGCTGCGGTGGCACCGGCACAGCTCCGCCAGCACCGTGGGGACAGGGGTGACAGCCCCAGGTGCCTCCTGGATTCAGCAACTCGTGCCGTGGTGCCACCACCTCGCTCTGATCCTTCACCCAAAGAGGGAAGGACGCCTCAGCAACGGCGATGGTGCAGCTGGCAGGGTTGTCCCCATGCAGGACGGTTGCTCGGTATTGAAGTTGAACGAGGGACGGTGTCGGTCACGCAGAAACTTTTGGGGTTTTCGCAGCAGAAGCGCCAAAACTTTGTGGTGAGAGCCACCTGGCTGAGAGCAGCCCCAAACCACGTCACCACCTGCACGCCCAGACCCCACAGACCCTTCTGAAAACCCAGGGGGACCCCTCTCAGATGGAGCACAACCTCATCCCTCCCCTGGGAAACCGAATTTCCCAGGGAACTGGCCCATCCCCTCACCTGGCCGTCCCTGAAGTACGTGCGATGCAGAGGCTCCACGGTGCTGGGCCTGACCTTGGTGGCCTCTCCTCTCCTCCCCAGGACGTGAGCCACCAGCTCCTGCCCTGCCTTGGGTGCGGGCTCGTCCTCCAAGGCCATGAGGTCCATGAAGGGGTGACCTGCAGGGGGGCTGGGTTAAGGGTGCTCACAATGCCAGGAGCAGGATTTAGGGGCAATCAGGATTTAGGATCAACGGGGCAGCACCGCAGTGGGGTCCCCAACCCTCACCAGCATCATCGTAGAGCCGATACACTGCCTTAATCCCGGGGATCGTCATCTTCTCCTCCTCCTCCGTGAGCTTCAGGCAAGGCGAGCCGTTGACCTCCACGAGCTGTGGGGCAAGAGGACGTTATGGGGCCGGGCGCCTTGTTTTTCGCCACGCGAAGCTGGTGCCAAGAGCCGTGCAGAGCTCCGTGGCCCCTGGCGTGCTGGGGAGGCCACTGAGGCAAAACAGCCGAATAAATCATTAAAAACAAACAAACAAACAAACAAAAAAAACCAACAACCTTCAAACCTAATAAATTATTAAAAAAACCCATAAACTATCCCCAAGCCAAGTGAGGGCCGCGCTGCCACTCCTACCTTGTAGACGCAGCCCAGCGATGGCTGCAGGGGACACGTCACCAGGTTCGTCCCCACGCCGATCACGTCGATCTCGCTCCCCTGGTGCAGCGGAGAAGACAACCATCAGCAGCCTGTCCTGCCTCTGTGTTTTGTTTTTTTTTTTTTTAAACCCACGCAAAAAACAGAGCCACGGGGCAGGTCAGAGGCTGCTCTGCCCAAAAATGCTTGGTTTCTGTCTGGCACACCCAAAATCCACTTATTCCAGCCTGGAAACTGCTCTTACACAGGAGAAACTGAGTCACAGGACGGTGACTGTCCCATTGCCACCCCTCGTGGCTGCCTCACCTCCTGGATGAAGCTCTCCAGGCTCCGTTCGCTGATGTCGTTGCTCACGGCGATGGGGATGCTCCCAAACCAGGGCACCTGGAAGCTGGAAAAGGAAGGTGAGGAGCTGGGGAGGGAGCAGAAAGGTGGCCCCGGGCCTTGGGGGAAAGCCTGGGAGCCTACAAGCACCCAAAGGTGTCCCAGCACCCCTTCGAGCAGGGAGGGCACCCCCCCCCCAATATCCAGGGACAACGGAGGAGGTGCAGGGTACCCGGGGCAGGGGATGCTCTCCGCAGGCTCCCTGCCCGTTTCGGGGGACTCACGTGGTGCCGCAGGCTCGGAGCACCCGCCGGATCTCCTTGGACTGCTGGCCCAGGTCCCCGCTGTCCAGGCGCACCCCGATGGCGCGGTACCCCAGCTGCTGCAGGGCCAGCGCCACGGCGCAGAAATTGGGCAGGCCGCTCCTGGCGAGGGCGAGGAGAAGGATTAGAGCCCGTGGCCTCTTCGCACAGGGGCCGAGGACCGAGGGCAAGCTGAGCAGGAGGCCAAAGACCTGAGGCAGGTGACAGCGAAGGATGGGGACACTGCGAGGAGGCGTTTGGGGAGCTGTCCTCTCCTCCCAGCTCCTCCTGCAAGCCCAGGGGACAGGAAGGGACAGGAAGGGACCCGTCCGTCCTCACCTCATGACGCAGTACGTGTCCAGCAGCCCCTGGAAGTTGTGCGGGAAGGTGATGGCGTAGGACACGAAGGCGGCCAGCTCGCCCCGGTTGGCCTTCTCGGGGGGGCTCTGCAGCAGCTCGCACACCCGCTGCAACCACGACTCGGCCAGGGCTGCGAGATCCACCGGCTCCCCGCCCGCCAGCGGTGGCAGGACCTGCTCGGGGACAGCAGCACCGCATCCAGGGTGTCCCTGCACCACGCACGTCCCACAGCAGCCCCGTTGCCCTTCCACGGACCCGGACCAGCAGCACTGGGGGACACGCGAGGTCCCACGGCCAGAGCTGGGGCGTCCCATCCCGCTCACCTTGGGCTGCACCTCCTCCAGCGACGTGAAGGACATGATGAAGGAGTGGGCGATGGTGCCGCGCACCGGGATGCCGTAGAGCTTCCCCGCCAGGACGTTGCTGGTGAAGTCGAAGCCTGCGAGGAGGGACGGGGAGGGTGGGTGACGGCACGGCCGCGGCACCGCGTGGCGCTGCGGGGCACCACTCACCCCCGATGTAGGAGTACTTGGAGGCGGACAGGCCGCCGTCCGGCCCCTGGGCGCGACGCAGCCCGATCTCCATCAGCTTCACCTCGGGGCCAGCGAGGAGGCGGAAGCGGGCGGCGTTCGTGGCCACTAGGCTGGGAGAGAAAGGGACAAAAATGGGTTTTAGGAAGAACGTCTTCACCAAAAGAGTCGTCAGGCATTGGGACGGGCTGCCCAGGGAAGTGGTGGAGGGCTTTAAAAGACGTTTAGACGCAGAACTTGGTGATAGGGTTTAGTGGAGGACTGGTTAGGGTTAGGTCAGAGGTTGGACTGGGTGATCTTGGAGGGCTCTTCCAACCTAGATGATTTTCTGGGATTTTCTCGGGATGCCGCTTAGTTTGAACACAGACGAGGTGCGGGGACAATGGGTGCAGCAGGGACGGATGAATTCTGCAGCCAGGGTGTCCTCAACATCCCCAAAAAGCAGGAGGGGCCCTTACCTGGCGTAGTTGACCAGGCACAGCAGCGTGGTCTCCAGCAGCTGCACCACCAGCAGCGGCCCCTTCACCTGCAGGAGCGGGACCTGCGGGGACAGCGGTGGTGACGTCTCCCTGGCTGAGCTTGGGGACGCGGGGACGTGGCCGAGCCCCGTTTGCTGGCGGCCTCGGCGCCCCTGCGAGGCTCAACGCAGGTCCCACCCTGGAGAAGACGACGGAGCCTTCTGGCACGGAAGAGACGGTGACCTCCGAGGCGTCCACGGTGCAGAGGTAATCGAAGAAGGCGTCCTCCGTCGTGCTGGGCAGGACCGAGCGCAGGTAGGCGATGTCTGCAGGGGCAGGGGACACCTCAGCCCATGGGGACAGGACCACAGACCCCGTCCCCACCCCTCAGAGGGCACCACACCGAGCCCCCATCCCTCTGAGGGGCTGTCCAAGGGACCCCGAGGGGTGCCCCGGTGTCCCCTTGGTCCCCAGGCTCCTCTGAGGGAACCCCAAGTGCCACTGAGGGGTCTCCTGGTCCCTCTGGGTGATGTCCCCGTCCCCTTCCTGGTCCTTCTGAGGGGTCCCTCTATGCCCCAGAACCCTCTGAAGGCTCTGCTGTTCCTTCTAAGGGATGTCCCCGTGTCCCCACACCGGGTATCCTGTCCCCAGCTCCCTCTAAGAGGTGCCCCTGTACCCCCAGCTCCCCCTGAGGGGTCTCCTTGTCCCCTTGAGAGATTTCCCTGTCCCCACCTCAGGTCCAAGTTCCCCAAGTCCCTCTACAAGGTATCCCTGCCCCCCTCCACCCAAAATCCCCCACTCCCCAGGTCCCTCTGAGGGGTCCCCCCACCCCACTGAGGGCTTTCCCTGCCCCTCTGCCAGGTCCCACGGTGCTTTTGAGGCCCCCCACACCCCCCATAGGGACATTTCTGTCCCCTCCTCAGCTCCCACGGGGGGAGTCCCCCCCCACCCAGGACTCCTGCCCCTTAATTCCCTCTGAGGCACGTCCCTGTCCCCCTTACCTCAGCCCCTTGTCCCTCAGTGTCCCCTAAGGAGTCCCTTTGAGGCACATCCCTGTCCCCTCTACCTCCCCCTGAGGACTCAGATCCCTCTGAGGAATGTGAGGAATGTCCCCATACCTGTCCCCCCCCAACACCCCCATCCCCCAAGACCCTCTGAGGCACGTCCCTGTCCCCTCTCCTCAGCCCCCCTTCCCTCAAATCCCCCTGAGGAGTCCCCTGTCCCTTTGAGGCACGTCCCTGTCCCCCCCAGACTCAGATCTCTCTTAAGTTTGTCCCTGTCCCCCCCCCAAACATCTCCCCAGGTCCCCTTCCCCCAAAACAATCTGAGCCATGTCCCGGTCCCCCTGAGGAGCCCCCTGTCCCCACTATGTCCCCTTGAGGACTCGGATCCCTCTGAGGGATGTCCCCATACCCCCCCACCCCAGATCCCTTGTCCCCAAAGACCCTCTGAGGCATGTCCCTGTCCCCTCTCCTCAGCCCCCCCCTTCCCTCAAGTCCCTCTGAGCCACGTCCCGGTCCCCCTGAGGAGCCCCCTGTCCCCACTATGTCCCCATGAGGACTCAGATCCCTCTGAGGGATGTCCCTGTCCCCCCCCCACCCCAGATCCCTTGTCCCCAAAGACCCTCTGAGGCACTTCCCTGTCCCCTCACCTCAGCCCCCCTTCCCTCAAATCCCCCTGAGGATCCCTCTGTCCCCCCTACGTCCCCCAAAAACTCAGATCCCTCTGAAGTTTGTCCCCGTCCCCCCCCAAACATATCCCTGGGTCCCCTTCCCCCAAAACCTTGTCCCCTCACCTCAGCCCCCCCTTCCCTCAAGTCCCCCTGAGGCACATCCCCGTCCCCCCACCCCACCAAACCTACACCCACCCCACACCCCCAAATCCCCCCCTATTTCCCCAAACCCCAAGAAGCGACGACAACCCCTGCTTGTCCCTCTATCCGCCGCCGTGTCCGTGTCCCTCACGCACCGGCGGCGGAGAAGCGAAAGGCGCGGAGGAAGCGGAGCCCCTCGGCCAGGCCCGCGCTCAGGGCGAAGGCGCCATGGAAGGGCTCGCGGCGGAAAAAGAGCTCGGCGGCGGCGGGGGCACGGTGGCGGCCGGCCCGCCAGTAGCCGTAGGCCATGGTGAGCTGGTAGAGGTCCGTCAGCAACGCCATGGCCGCCACAAGGCGCGAGGGAGCCTGGGAGCCGCGGCCTGGCAGGGAACGCAGGGCGGGCAGAGGGCGAGAGGGAACGTGGTGGCTTGAGGGGGGGACATGGGGACACGGGGAGGGATGGTGGGGGCATAGGGCACGAGGGGACGTGGTGTGTGGAAGGGCATAGGATGGCCAGGGAGGTGGGGTATGGGGTGTGGGGCAGCGTGAAGGGGACACGGGCAGCAGGAGGGGGAGCACGTGGGATATCATGGAGTGTATAGTAAGTGTGACATGGAACATCAGGGATAGGACACAGGACATCATGGAGTATACAGCACGTGGGACATGGGACATTTGGGATGGCAGCATGTGGGACATGGGACATCATGGAGTGTATAGCACATGGGGCACGGGACACAGGATATTATGGAGTGTATAGTACATGGGACATAGGACATCAGGGATAGGACACAGGACATCAGGGATAGGACACAGGACATCACGGAGTATATAGCACATGGGACATCAGGGATAGGACACAGGTCGTCATAGATTATAAAGAACACGCGACATTAGGGATGGCGGCATGTGGGACACAGGACATCATGGAGTGCATAGTACATGTGACACATGACACCAGGAATGGGACACAGGACATCATGGAGCATATAGGACATGGGACACGGGACATCATGGAGTATATAGTACATGGGACACGGGACATTAGGGATGGTAGCATGTGGGACATGGGACATCATAGAATGTATAGCATACGGGACATGAAAAACCAGGGATAGGACATAGGATCTCATGGAGTGTATAGTACATGGGACATAGGACATCAGGGATAGGACACAGGACATTATGGAGTGCATAGCACATGCGACATGAAAAACCAGGGATAGGACACAGGATGTCATGGAGTGAATAGTACATGGGACATCAGGGATAGGACACAAGACATCACGGAGTATATAGCACATGGGACATCAGGGATAGGACACAATGTCATGGAGTACACAGCACATGGGACACATGACACCAGGGATGAGACACAGGACATCATGGAGTGTATAGTACATGGGACACAGGACATGAGGGATAGGACACAGAACGTCATGGATTATGTAGCACAGGGGACACAGGACATCAGGGGTGGCAGCATGTAGGACACAGGATATCATGGAGTACATAGCACATGGGTAACAGGACACCAGGGACGGGACACAGGATATCATGGAGAGCACAGCACATGTGACACGGGACATCAGGGATGGCAGCACATGGGACACAGGACACCATGAAGGGTAGCTCATGGGACACAGAACATCATGGAATGCATAGCACATAGGACACATGACACCAGGGATAGGACACAGGACATCACAGAGTGTGTAGCACAGGGGACATCAGGGATACTGCAGAGCACACAGGACATCATAGAGGGTATAGCACACAGGACACCACACAGCTGGGACACAGTACATGCAGCACCAGGCACCTATGGGACCAGGTGGGCCAGCACTCAGGACACAGGGCTCTGGGGACAGCAGGACATGGGACAAAACATACAGGACACCAGACAGGACAACACCTGGGACTCTGAACGTGCAGTTACAGGCATGTGGGGCTCCAGGGATGACAAGCCACACAAAATATCACTACACCAAGGACCCCGGGCCCATCCAGCCACCAGAAGATGTGGCACACGTGACACCAGATGTGCCAACAGATGGGACACCAAGCCTATGGGGCTGGGGACAGCTGCACCCATGACACCAGGCTCCTGGGAACTGGAGCCATCACCACTTGGCTGGGGGCTGCTGCAACTCCGTCCCGTGGTCGCAGCGGGGCCCCACGGTGCTTCTCATCCGCTCCGTGTTGGCGCTGTGCAGCCTGCACCCAGACCTTGGACCCTGGCACCGTGACAGAGGACTCTGGCCTACGGTTAGGAATTCCACCTCCCTTTTCCGCAGGCCACACTCAGCACAGCCCCAGCTCCTCACGAAGCAAAGGATTGGCTGAAGCGACCTGCACAGGGTATCAAAAGCAGGAAGGAGAAAATTAAAGAGGAAATTCAGTGGCTTTTTTTTTTGGTAGTAGACGACCTTCATTTCAACACAGAAACAGAAGCAGCCCATCTTGAGGTCTTTCCTTTTATGAAGGGAAACACCCAAAGTCTTCAAGACATCACTTTGGGGAAGCTACACTCAGGAGAGAAAAACGTACAATCTGCATTCCTTGATCTTTATTAGTTACAGTTTCAGAGAGGATACAGGTTTGCTTCTAGATCTTGTTGAAAGCAGCAATGTCGACGCTCTGCACCTGCAACAAGAACAAGAACAGCAGCTAGAGGTCACCGAGGTGTTCTCAGACACAAAAGAAAGCACTCACAGTGGGGATTTCTTCACAGCATGCCCTAGTTCTGCTCAAAAACAGATCAAGCATAGCCCAGGGCTCTGAGGCCAGCTCCCCAGCTGTGCTGAGAGCCACCTTCATGGACTGTTATTTAATATTCCTGTAACACCAGTCATAACAGGACACCACACTGTGCTCATCATTACACGAATCTTTAGGCAGTCCAGCTGATGAAGAACATCCATATTAAGCTTCTAGCAACACACCTTAAGAACAGTTCCTGATTTACTGTAAATATAAGCAAAATGTATGCGAGGAAAATGAATAAAAACAGGTATTTGGCCTGCTGCTTCCCCCTTCCAGCGGTGAAGCACGAAGAACTACTAAACCTGTGTATTATTTGGCACAGAGCTGGAGCTCCTGCTGCCAATTTCCACGAAATTGGAGGCAGGATGGGGATGGAGACATCTCCAGCCCCAGCCACCAGGGTTAAACACATGCATTTGTTGGGGCTCCTCAAAGGAAGGCTGGGTGGTAAGGAGCAAGAGCCTGCAAAATGGCTCTGTGAAGTATCTGCGAGGCATCTACGTCAGGCAGAATTAAATATCCACACACACAAACACACACGAGTATCTCAGCAGGCACAGTTATCACTCCACGTGGTTTTCTATTCGAAACCCAAGCTTGCCAAAGTCTTACTTAGAAGTGACCCCGCGGGCTAGGCGCCTCCCAGCTCACAAAAAGACTTACGTAGTCCTCAAACTTGGTGATCTCCTCCTCCAGGATGTCAGTCCCGACTTTGTCATCCTCCACCACGCACTGGATTTGGAGCTTTTTAATACCGTAGCCTACCGGGACCAGCTTGGAGGCTCCCCACACCAGCCCATCCATCTGGACGGAGCGGACGCACTCTTCCATCTTGGCCATGTCAGTCTCGTCGTCCCACTGCAAGGGGCACCAAGTTGGAACTTTAAATGCTCTCCTAGATGTCACCGTCAGCCCCAGGAGGTGGCCAGTGACCGAGGACTCTGCGATCTCCTCCAGCTCAAACTGCACAGGGGTGCACGATAGCCCCCATCCCACAAAAATTAAGGCGTCCTCCTTGATCAGACTGGCTAAGCTGAGATAATCAACGTGCAGGCAGTTGTTTTATTCCACATCTGTGTGCAGTCTGACCAACAGGTAACACTCAACACTCCTCTCAGTATATTTCAGCTGATGCAAACTGCCCCTTCTGGGCTGTTATTTTCCACCAGAATTAGCTGAAGGGGTTAGATGAGCTAAATTTTGCAGCAATGCTACAAAACACGTTGCTTCAACTCTGCCTCCAGGCCCTGCAGATGCAAGGGGGATCCCTCTGCAGCAGCAACATCCCTGTTTCAAAGCCCTCATTTTAAAGCAACTTTTACCAAAGGCAACTCTCTTGTGCAAATGGAGCACTAGACAGCCCATAGTTTGGTTCTACGATGACAATTTAACCAAAACAGGTTTCTTTTCATTTTTAGGACATTGTCTGGGTTTGGTTTTACTGAGGAAAGTCCTTTCTTCAAAGACAGGAGCCAGTCCTGGTCAGAGGGATCCTTCAGCCAACAGCCAGCACTTGCCATGGTCCAAGGACCAGAGCAGAAGCTCAAGTGCTGCAGATCCCAGCTGCGATACCCCAACCTCACTCTGAACCCTCGTTTGGAAACGTGCAGGTCAGATCTTCCCCGGTCAATACAGACGTGCAAACGAGATGGTTTAAAGCCTCCTGCACGGGACATGCAGCCTCATGCAGGAGCTCTTACTCACCGGCTTCACGTCCAGGAGGATGGAGGACTTGGCAATGAGACCTGGTTTCTTGGCCTTCTTCTCCGCGTACTGACGCAGCCTCTCCTCCCGGACCTTGGCAGCCTCTTGGTCTTCCTCTTCATCGTCACTGCCAAAAAGGTCAATGTCATCATCGTCATCTTCCTCTGCAGCGGCCGGCTCGGCTTTCTTTGCAGGTGAAGCAGATGGCAGCTCCACTTTCTTGGAGGGAACGCTGAAGGGTTCCACTTTCTTCATCGGGGTGACGTGGATTCAAGTTTGCATTCAGGAAAAAAAACAAACAGGAGAACGTTAGTGCTGCTGTGATAGAACTTCAGGCTCAGGAAAAACTCAGGAAGAGAAACCTACTTTGCTAAAGGCAGACCTCTGAGCTGTCCCAACACAGCTGTACTTCATAGAGAAAAAATTATTCAGAGAGGAAAAAAATACCCTGAAGCCAAGAGCTGACCCTTCTCTTAAGGACTCAGTGGTTCAACGTATCTACAACATAAGAGTGGGACAGATATTGGGAACCTGGCCTTACAAATCAGTCTTATAACATGCCCCAAGGCCAGGACTTATCTAGAAGAGACCATATCTTGCCCTGAAAACCCTTGGAGATGATGAGCAGCTTGTCATCTTCCACTCACGTGCCAAGCAGACCCTTTCCAGGACGCTGGAATTCCACAGATATAAAACCCAATCCCTACCAAAGGAGGGGCCCTCACACTCTGTAGGCTTCCTACAGAGCCAAGGCGCTTCCGCTGGCTGCCAGGTTGTCCAACGTGCCACAAGAATCAAAGAGGTGCCGGACACTCAGCTCCCACAGTTTTCTCCTGTTCATATTAAATCGATTCTAACAAGGAAGATTTGTTTAAAAATAAAAATAAAAAAAAATAAAAGTCACCAGTTCTGCTCACTTATTTTAACAGTGGCACTTCACGTGGTGTGTGCTGAGAAACTTGCAGCACCGTGGGCTAAATCCTTACCAAATATTTGGTAGCTCCAAGCTTCCACAGATCTGTGTCAGCTCTCCTTTGCTGAAATCTCTTAACACCGTTTTTCTGTCTTTGGGCAGAAAAACCGCCTTTTTGTCTTCTTTCTACACATACCAATTAGGGAAAGATGACAAAGCAGCTGCCAAAACTGCTAGAAAAGCAGCAGTGAGCTCTTCCTAAGCTCTTCCATCTCTCTTTTTCATCCTCAGCAGCCAGGCAGGAGGCCTCAGAAATGACCCAGCATTTTGTGACAGCGAAGGATTCGAGAAGAGCCCTTGGCTGAGGCTCACCTGGGTCGGTGGAACTGGGGAGGGCTGGTGGGAGGTAGATTTTTCCAGAGCATTCAGGCGGCTTTCCAACTTGAAGATGGCCATCTGAAGATCTGCAACGACTGCAAAAAGGGGTGGTGGGGGGGAGAACCTTAGCTTGTAGGCTCTCAAGACAGATTTCCTCTTGCTCAAAGTGGGATTTAAGATCACCAGGCCCACCAAGGTTAATAAAGGAGACCACCCACAGGAGCAGGACCCCGCTCAGATTGGTTTTTGCTTTCATGCCAGGAGATTCTCCTACTTACCACTGCGAAGGTTTTGATTTTCTACCTCCAGGTGAGAAATTCTGGAAAGAAGTTCATTTTGGTCGCCGGGCCCCGAAGAGGTGGTGCTTGCGCTCTGCAACAAGGAAAACTGAGATGAAACAGATTTGTCCACCAACGCCCACGAAACAGTGAAACAAAAGGTCAAGCCTTCGGGAAAACACAATTTGAGAGCCCGTCTAAGAACAAGGCCATGTTATCTGCAGGCTTTGAAGGCAATTTACAAGCTCTACAGAACGAAGCATGAAAACTTGATGAAATTTCAGCTGGCAATGATGAGCAGGGGATGAAGTCAGCCTCAGATCACTAAACACACACCAAAAGTTTTGAATGTTTCACACTGAGCTCTTCCAGAAGGGCAGCTGGTTGTCTCTTACAGCTGAGCTGAGGCACGGAGCACGGGACCTGCCTAACGTCATGCAGCAAGTCCCCGTGGAAGCTGGAAAGAGATGACAGCATTTCTGCACTCCCACTTACCCCAGTCCGGCCTTTGGTTCCTCTCAAAGAGGATTAAACTGATTTTAACACCTCCTGAGGGAGCAACGACAGCGATTTGGCTTCAAAGGTATTTAACAGCAAAAAAAAATATAAATAAAAGGCTTCTTTTTTAAAACAAGCCCTTATTTGCTATTTGAAATCGGTGAAAGGAAAGAAAATACAGCCCTTCATGCCTCAAGTGCCATTTATAACTGAATAGGAAAAAATTGTACTTGAGTGCACCCTGCATGTAATTACTGTGGTTCTCTGGCAGAGCTGACGTGCTCCTGATACCTCGGCAGTCATTAGAGATGAAGAAAAAGGAACAGGGGGCAGAGGGAAAGCAGTTAAGGCCATCACGCGCAGATCTCCAGCCCCTAAATGCTAGCAAGACCCTGTTGTATAGGGTAAACTACAACCACGCGTGGAATTTCAGATGCTCCTCGTGGTTAAGGACCAAGGAGTGGAGCGGTTTCTCCAGGGCAGAGCTGCCCTTGCCCTGCAGCCTCCTCTCCCCCTGTACTCGGCTCTGGTGAGGCCGCACCTCGAGTACTGTGTTCAGTTTTGGGCCCCTCGCTACAAGAAGGACATCGAGGTGCTTGAGCGGGTCCAGAGAAGGGCGACGAAGCTGGTGAGGGGCCTGGAGAACAAGTCCTATGAGGAGCGGCTGAAGGAGCTGGGCTTGTTCAGCCTGGAGAAGAGGAGGCTCAGGGGCGACCTTATCGCTCTTTACAGATACCTTAAAGGAGGCTGTAGTGAGGTGGGGGTTGGCCTGTTCTCCCACGTGCCCGGTGACAGAACGAGGGGGAATGGGCTAAAGTTGCGCCAGGGGAGTTTTAGGTTAGATGTTAGGAAAAACTTCTTTACTGAAAGGGTTGTTAGGTACTGGAACAGGCTGCCCAGGGAGGTGGTGGAGTCACCATCCCTGGAAGTCTTTAAAAGACGTTTAAATGTAGAGCTTAGGGATATGGTTTAGTGGGGACTGTTAGCATTAGGTCAAAGGTTGGACTCGATGATCTTGAGGTCTCTTCCAACCTAGAAATTCTGTGATTCTGTGATTCTCTCAGATCCCCCAAGCAGCTCAATCCGTGCACAGGTGACTTACAGTTGAGCGGCCCGACTGCCTCTTTTGACGGGCAGGAGCTTCTTTGCTCCGCGGGGCTGTCTTCTGCTGGAAAGGGCAAGAGGTTTGGGGGAAGGTTTGGTTCAACGAGGAGAGGACAGAAAAAGGGGTTTCGCTCATGCTGGAGGCAGCTCGGGTGCAGGACGGGGATCCGCATGCAGGCAAATTCATCAAGCAACGAGTCAGCGGCACACCAACTCCACACCAAACAAAGCCTGCTTAAAAAAAAAAAACTCATCCACCTTCTTGCTGCACGTCTCAAGAGCCTGCAGGACACGCTCAGCTGGGAGGCAGAGCTAGGATAAGATGCCTAGAGCATGCTCTCAGTCGCGTCTGCCGACACGCGTCGAGTCATCTCTCTTCTACCTTGATAATATTTAAGAATTTCAAGGCTTGTCCAGCCTGGCAGCCACTAACCAAACCCCTGGGAGATGGCAGAGCCGAGCAGGGGCAGTCCCTTCGTGCTTGTCAGCAGCGTAAGATCCTGGGATAAGAACCGAGCTGTGTATTCGCTCAGGTGCTGTTCGTGTAGCACCGCACACGGCGCTCACGGAATGGTGCAGAGCTCTACAAAGCATAAATCAGCTCCCCCCAGGTTGCTTAAAACTATGGCTTAAGCTTAAGCAATAGTTTTGGAGCTGATCTCATTAGTGATACGCTGAGGAGCACTAAAATCTACTCAAAATACTCCACGTAGCAAGCCTGGAAACGCTCGAGGGACCCAGAGGGCACAAGGAGCACAAATTCAGCCACGCAAGCAAATTAAAACCCTGGGAACCTCCTTGCTTATTGCAAAGGACAGAAAATAGAAGCTACTCTCTTAGCCTCGAGAGGCTTTCAGCATCTGGTCCTCTCTGAAGCGCGACTCTAAAAATATTACTTTAAAAATTAGAGAAAATACTAAACAAAGGAGAAAAACTGGCAAAGGTCACACTTCCCTCGCTCCAAGAAGTACCTGGAGGCATCAGCTCTTTCCCTTCAATCGAGTAAACCAGTTACAACCAGCACGGAGATTTTACAAGCTGTTGTAGATTGGATAACGTGCAGGTTCTCCTGTCTGGTGTTCACAGAGCACTCACAGCTTCAGAAATTAAACCTATTTTATGCACGCAGGAGTCCGACACCTCTCCCCTCGGGTCAGTCTAGCTGAGCTCCGAGCCGAATCAGCTCCACCTGAGCTCTGGAAACACCAGAAGCTTTGGAACTCATCAGATAAACCATGCTGAAGGACTAGGGAAGGCTTTTAGGGACTAGCAGGATGGATCCGGGCTGGTTTCCTACAGAACGTGCACCACTCGTGCACACGGATGTGTTTCTGAACGTGGCACAGGTGCTCACCTGTAGGATCTCTCCCCACCTGTAGGATCTCTCCCCACCTGTAGGATCTCTCCCCACCTGTAGGATCTCTCCCCACCAGCTGCAGTCTCCAAAATTTGGCCTGGGAAAGCGTCAGTGATCTAGCAGGAGGCGGCCTGGGGTGATGGTTCAAAGCAGAGATGACCATGCAAAGCAGGATGAAAGGTATGTGCAAACAAATGTTTCGGGCGTGACAAGCTCCGTGCTCTCCTTCGGGAGGTGCAAGAGGATTCCCTTCAGCCTTGGAGCACTCCAGCAAAGATTTCAGAACACCACCAACCAGCTGAGGCAGATCTGCAGTCCGCCTCGGCTGAATTTCACGGGAAGAAGCACTCATCTCCCACCTCCCCATCGCGCTAAAACCACGTCTTCTCGTTTCACCTTTACATTCCTGACCAGAACTCTGAGTATTCAGGTAGAAAGACTAAATCCTGACTAGGAAAACATGATTCTGGACTGTTCTGCACGTTCAGAAGTACGAATCTGGCCTTCTGAGACCTGAAAATGAAGGTTGATCACGTTCTGAATTCAAGCTTACCCTACAGCGTGGCTGTCCAAGGTTAATAATAACCCTTCAGGAATGAAAGCTACAAAAATCTTGATGTTTCAGCTTTATTTCTCAACAGCTGAGCTTTTCTAACCCACCCAAGAGCAGAGAAGATCCAGCTGTGGCTTACTGCTTCAGGTTGCTGAGATATGGCAACGTGTGGGAAAAAAATGCTTTCCCTTCGAGCCATCGCCGGAGAACCCAAAGCCACTTTTTATCACGCCCTAAATTCCCAATTTGAGGTCCTGCTGCTCAGTCTTGGCCTTAAATCCTCAAACCCACTGAGTCTTCGTTGCAGGAAAGGAAAAAAAAAAGCAGAATAATTGTTGATATTCCATGCTAAATCCCCCAAGAAACACCACAGGGGGCCAAAGGACTTGACTCTCAGCTCTGTTCTGGTTTGAGCCTGGGGTTTTGCCAGTTCCCCCAGTCCTGCCTGTTACAGGACTCGGCCATCCCAAATTTAGGAGCTTCTCACATGGAGGAAGTGCAGGCCAGGACAAGGAAGTCCTCAGGCTGAGCTTGGCTTGGCAAACCAGATGCTAGATCTGTTTGAAAAAGGTCTTTGAGTCCTTAAACTCTTCCTGTGCCTGAAGTCCTCCAGCTCTGTTGGAGATGGAGCTCAATTCCCCACGTATTTGCCTCAAGTCCAAGCTCAAATCTTGGATAGGGGCTGGTAAATCCTACTGAGCACCCAAACAGGGTATTATTTTCCCTAAATTGTTGGCTGAAAAACCAGTGCTGAAGTCAGAAATTAGCATTAGAAACCTTCCAGGTATTTTCCTCCTCTTTTTTTAAAATGTTACTGAGTTCAACAGGCACAGCGAGATCACCGCAGGGAAAGCAATCAGCCCAGCTCCTCTGTGTCCATCCCAAATCCACGTTCCCTTACAGCTCGTGTTGAGGAGGAAGGTGAAATATTCCCCTTGAGAAGGGCTCAATTCCGTTAGTGTACTGAGCTGGAAATGTGTGACTATCCCAATGAGAGAGTTGTGGGGCCAAATCAATACAGACAAAGGATGGATATCCTCGTGGATGATATGGACAAGCACAGAGGGCAGAAATCAAGACACGTCAGCTGCATTCTGTCTTTTCTCACCTTTTTTCACCCACAAAACCAGCCCGTTTTTCCATTTAAGCCTCCAGCTTCATCTTGAAAAAATTTCTGCCCATACAAATCTGTCATTTCTGCCCAGGAAATCAGCACGAAAACACCTCCAGAAAGCACTCGGCTTTTACGGGGTGGTGAGCTAGCAGCCAGGCTGAATTCCCCAGCTGGAAGACACCATTTTTTTTTTTTGCACATACCCTAAACCCAAAAAAGCGAGACAGGAGAGAGAAGGTGGCAGCTCAGTGTACCCCACGAGAGACGAAGCAGCTTGGTGCTTTGCTGCCCAGCGAGGTTATTTTAAGTGGTACCCGTGAGATAAGACTTGGAGGGGAACAAACTTAACATCCCACCAGGAGAAAAAAAAAAAAAAAAAAAAGGCAGAGAAATGCACAGCCGAAGAATTTTGCCCCAAATCCAGTTTGGTTTTCAAAGCCAGCGAGCAGCTAAGCAGCACGAGCTCTGGACGGAGCTACGCGGGTGGTACACAGCACCGCACACCTTAAGTTCTCTCCTCTAACTGAAAAAAAAATCAGCCCCACAATTTGGGAAGTGGATCCCGAGGGGACTTCTTGTGAGATAACGCCACGGCTAAAAATGGTTGCGGGTAGCCAGCTGGTGAGAGAGCTCGGGTACTCACTCCGGCCAGCGATTTCTGGATATTCTCCCTGGCTCTGGCAATGTCGCGGAGGATCGTGCTGGCTCCGTTCTCCTGCAAACAGTGCAGAAAGAACCGAGGTTTTTTTCTTTTTTCCCCCCCAAAAAAATAAATATAGGAAAACCCGGGAAACCGGTCAGGGAAAATTAATAAAAAAATATAATAAGGGTAAGAACTGGGGGAGGGTTCCTTCCGAGGATTCAGCACGCGCTGCTCCTCGCCTCTCCCAGCCTGCAACCTCCCCCCCCGAGGAAGATCTGTGAGAGGAAACTCTCCACGAGCCCCTGTCGTCTAGCCCAGGCTGTTGTGCGGGCATTTTCAGGTGGGCAGCCACTTCCACGGGCTTTAAGGGACCGTGATTTTTTTTTCCCTCAGCAGAGAAAAGGCTGAAAAACCGCTACAGGATCCACAGGAGCCTTCAAACCCCCCTCTCGCAGGCCGAACTTCCTCACTGGAAGCTCCTGATGTGGCTCAAAGTAACCTAACTCCCTGCAGCCATCTCAAAAAGCACATTTATTTGCTCTTTTCAGGCACTTAAAGCTCCCAGTTTTTAGGCAAGCCTCCTAAGGTGCTGTCCCACCGCCACCCTAGCAGCAGGAACGGGCGGAGCGTGCCTGGAAATTCAAGCGAGAAGCTTCCCCCCTTCACCACCCCGGGGAGAGAGAGCCAAGGGAAACTCTTCAGCAGCTTTCCAGGGACCCGACTCAACGCACAAGCAGTTAGCAGCCTTTTGTGGCGCAGGAAGAGGTTACGGCAGCTCCGGGTTTCAAAAGGGAGACGTTTGGGACTAAAAAAATTGAGGGAAAACTACTTGAGGCGGGCTGTGCTGCGGCAGCACCCTGCTCCCACTCCTCCCCCTCCAGGTCATTGGTAGTGGGATGGAGTTTTCCAGGCTTAATAGTGCAGGGGTACAAGGAGAGGAACCTAATTCCTGGTCTCTTTGGGGTCCTGGCACCTCCCCCTTCCAACATCACCTCCTGTATTTGATGCAACCCCTGCCAGGAAAAGCGGAGTTGCTCCAGGACTGCAGGCAGAAGGCTCGGGGAGCCTCTCACCCTTGGAAAAAGCACAACCCGGAGTGGAAATCATCCAGAAATGCAGGCCCGGGTGGATTAATTTCATCCTGCCTGCTCTGTGCTAGCTCGGGAGGCTGCTAAAGCTGAGCTCAGCACACTTTTACCTGCTGCTGCTGCTGCGAGGAGCCGCCCGCCGGGCCGTTCATCTGCTCGTAGTACCTCCGCTCGGCCTCGTCATACTTGAACTTCTCGAACCAGATCCTCTCGTGGGCGAGGAACTCGACTGCCATTTTTCTGCAGGAAAAAGAAAAAAAAACAACAAAGTGAGGTCCTGGAAGCGGTTGAGGTTGGCAGCTTGCAGCGGGGATGGGAGAAGAGCGCTCCCTGCCCTCACGGAGCTGCGCCTGCTGCTCGTCTCCCCCTCTGGGGTGAGGGGTTTAAGCGAGCAGGATCCTCTTAGGAAAGCAGGGCAGGCTAATCGGCCGCCCGTCTGCCTCACCTGACCTGCATTCGGCCACAGGGCACCACGTGGGGACGATAAATCAGCTCCTTCCACACAAAAAAAAAGCTCTGGGAGCAGGGTTTTCTACATCAGGTTCGACGCGCGGTCAAATCTGCAGGGAATCGCCCACGACAGGCAACTCCTGAGCCCGCGCCTCCTGTTATTTCAAGCTCAGACACAGCCCCAGACCCAACAGCGGTCCAAGGAGGTGGTGGGAGCAAGAATCAAGCCTCACGACCCGGCCACGCCGTTACCAGGCTGTACCACATGACAGAGAAGGCAGGAAAAAAAAAAAAAAGCCCCCAAAACACCTCCAAAACCCCAAATCTCTCCTGTGAAACACGCGCCCTCCTCACCTACCCTCCCCCTCCATCGGGTCAAGGTCTTCCACCACCTCGAAACCCTTCCCAGCACTCAACGCCTCCAGACCCTGCTCGAGCTGCCGGACACGATTATGGGGAAAGAATCCCAGAAACAGACAAATTACACCCATTTTAGCCCACCCCGACTTCCCCAGGGAAGGGAAAAAAGGCATAACACCTGGTTCTGGTCCAGCTGAGGGGAAATTATCCTAATTAGGACAGGGTGAAAGGCTCTGAAGGCCTTCTCTACCTCCCCATCTGTGTCACTTCACCTTAAAACATCTCAAACAACCCCTAGAAAACCCCGCAATCTCTTTTTTTTTCCCCCTCCGAGGGAAACCGCACGGTAACATTCGAGCACGGGCCTTGAGACGAGCTCCCCCCCTCATTACAGCAGCAAATTTCAGGGTTCAAAAAAACCCCAATAAGGGGGGGTTTAAGCGAGCACGGCGTCGGCCAGCGCCTTACCCCAAGGCTTCGCAGGGAAGCTTTTTTCACGAGCTCTGCCCCCGAGCTGCTTCGTAGCTCCCATTTGGGTGACCCCCAGAGGTCACCCCAACGAGGAGCCCAGCGGGCTGGAACCCCAGCCAGCCTCATCCCGCAATGAACAGCTCGCAGGGCCGATTTCCTAACGAATTAACCAAGCAGCCTTCCCCCCTCTGCGAGGCGAGGGGCTCAGGGGAGCTTCCCCCATCATCGCTTCGCCCGCAGACGGGGGGCTCCCTACGCGCGCCAACGCCGTCAGCTCAATCCTGAGCCACCCCCAAAAGAAAATCCCTCCTACTTGGGTTCTGGAGGGGCCGCGCTCGGAGGTTTGGCAGCTGGCTGGGAGGGTTTTATGACCGGAGGTGGGGGTGTCTTCGGGCTTTCTCCTGCTTTGGATGCTTTCAGAGCCTCGGCCGCGTAGTATCGCGCCTCGGCGCGGTCGTACGTGGGCTTGCTGAGCCACACGGCCTCGCTGTCCTGGTGCAGGAAGAAAAAAGGAGGCTGGAGGTGCTCTGCACCGCTTGGAGGAGGAGAGCCGGTGGGCTCCGTGGGCTCAGCACCCTCTTTTTGCCCCCTGCCGGGGTTCTTCCCATCCTCCCGGGGTTTTTTGGAGGCTTCGGGGCCGTCGCTGTGTTCCGCCGGGGCACCGTCGAACATGTTCTCGTAGAAGCTCTTCTCGGCCCCGTCGTAGAGAGGTTTCTCCAACCACACCTCCGAGACCAGAGCCTGCAAGCTCGAAGCTTGCGGCTTGCCGTTCACCGTCGGCTGGAGGGAATCCGGCAAAGGGGTATCGAGGGGAGGAGAGCTAACGAGGTCGGCAGAGTTAACGAGGTCCGGAGCCAAGCTCGGCGTCGCGGGGGTAGGCAGGGCTGTCCCGTAGCCTTCATCCGGCGTCCTCGACCCTACGTTCTCGGCGCTGGGCACCAGGGAGGGGATGGCCAGGAGGTTGGGAGGAGCGAAGAGCTGAGACCTCTCGACGAAAACCTTCTCGGCTTTCTCGAAGTCAGCCTTGTTGAGCCAGACGCCCTGAACCACGTGGTGACAGGCGCTCAGGCTGCCGTGGGCGCAGGGCAGGGTCGCCGAGAGCATCCGCGGTTTGAGGGGAAGGTCTTGGGCAGCTTTAGACGCCGGCCGCTGGGTCTCGGCCACCTCCTGGCTCTGCCAATCCCCCGTTTTTTTCCTGGACAAGCTCTCGGCGTGATCGTGGGAGGGCTTCTCAAACCACATGTGCTCGGTGGACGAACCCGAGAGGACCGAGTCGGCCGCCTTGGGGGCCGCCGCCGCCGCGCCTTTGGGTTTGGGAGACCTCTTCCTCTTCCTCTGCTTCTTCCCGTTCCTCCCTCTTTTCGGGTCCCCCTTGGGCTCACCCTCGACCAGGGAATCGTCGTTGAGGACCCCGTTCACAGCCTCGAGCTCCGGGCACTCCTCGGGGGCGGCGGCGGCCAGCATGGCTTCGCGCTCGTAGTGCAGCCGCTCGGCTTCGTCGTATTTGTGTTTGTCTACCCACACTTTCTCTACCGGGCACGGAGGTTTCCTCGTCCTCATCTTCCCAAGAAGGGCAGCATTAAAAAAAGAGAAGCACAACAGTGTAGTCGCGGCAAAAGCCAACAAAGCAAGGGCATGCAGGCGTCAGGAATTAATAAGAGAGCTGACAAAAGCCACCGTGCTGGCACAACTCACATTTAAGAGCCAAAGAATTCATTATTTCTTCTTTTTTTTGGTATAAATCATAGCTCAGAGAAGCAAAACCGCCTCCAAACATGCTTAATTTCTGACGAATCAGATTCCTCCTCAAAACACTTCTCTTTTTGAGAACTACATAATGATTTAAAAATAAAGGTGCTGGCTGGAGGCACCTCCAATTTCACTTTCGGGCGATAACCACCAGGATCAGGCTGCTGGGGTCCTGCTCAAAGCCCTGGGACGGAAAAGATTGGTTCAAACTAGCAGGTTAGTGCTTAATTACTTGCTGGGTATCGTCCACCAGGCACTGATTTGGGAAGACGTGCTAAAAAAAATAAGCTGTCCTAATTCCTGAGTGTTTTTTTTAGAGGTCATTGCTTGCAACGATTTGGGTTTTGCCAGCAGAAAGCCAGCAGAGGGAGCTGATGGAGAAATTATGACAATTTGGGGTCAAAAACCTGGATGCTGGTGAACCAAAAGCGACCGAGAGCTGGAGATTGTTAACACAGATTACACAAAAAAGATCAGTTCAGGTAAAAAAAAAAAAAAAACATTGCTCGTGCTTTGGGTTCTCCTGCCTTAATCATGCTGGACAGGGAAAAAAAAATAATCAGGCAGGTTCTAGGAGATGCAGATAATTGGAAACGGTGAAGGAAACACCTTTGATCGTTGGAAATGGTAAAGGAAATAAAATTTTAAGCACAGAATTCACTGCTCGGGTAGCTAACGAGCAGGTAGGCAAGCAGGACGACATGGTCAGACCCCTGGATAAAAATAAGTCGGAGGCCAAGTGCCCCTAAGTCAGCTCAGCTCCCCTTTTAGCGACAGACAGCTGCGGGTTTCGTAACTGCAGCTCATTTGGCAGCCTGGCGCAGATCAAAACTCACGCAGCAAGGAAATATCCGCCAGAACCCAGCCACGGCTGGCAGTTCCAGGAAGGTTTTACGAGCCTGGAGCTCAGGGAGCGACAACTGGCCGTTATTCCAACCGAAAACCTTGGTCTTTTGAAGCTTTATTTGAAAAAAAAATGCGGTTTAAATTAGTAAAGCAGTGAATTTAAGTCCTCAATGTACCAATTTAAACGGGATTTTCGGAGGGGAGCATCAAGACGAGGCAACATCTGCGAGCTGTACCTGCATTTTACTCATCTGATTTCTCCCAGGCTACAAAGGAATAAAGTAAAAGCTCCAGGCCAGCGTCCCTATTCCCCCGATTTTCCACGGGACAGCTGGGAGTACTTACATTTTTCGCTCCTGCGACAGCATTAAGAGAAAATAGAAAGAGTTAAGAGAGATTTCCAAGCGCTAGAGACGCAGCAGCTCGGCAGCAAGGACACAGACAACAAGAGCTGAATGTATTAACATCGAGTTAACTGCCCCCATAATACGTAATCAAATGTATTTAATTCAACTTACAGCTGGGTAACTCGCCAGAACTATGCATCTTCAGCAGGCACCACCACAGACACCCAATTACCTTTAATTTTAAGCAACAATTGCAATATATTTATGCAAAAAAAGGCTCCCGGTGATGACAGGGAGCAGGGAGAGGCTCCCGGGACTGTCACAGCTGCTTTGAGCAGGTGACAAAGGGAAGCTCGGGTGCCCCTGCTTTAAGGCGAGCAAGGCCAAAGAGCAAATCCTTAAATAAATGCGGAAAATTCGAGGATTGTAGGGTCAAGTCATGAATTTGCAGTTATTTCCAGCCAGCAATCCGTACAGCAGTTTATGTATGAGACGGGAATTGGATGCTAGTGCCAACGCTCAGCCTGATTTTTCCGAAAAATCCTCAAAACGACGTGTGCGAGCTCGCAGAATCCTTCCAGAATTAATAAAGGGAGCCACGGCCACGGGGCTGCACCTCTGCAGCCCAACGAGACGCGGATCCTCCGGTCCTTGAGCACACCAAACTGGTCGGTTCTGCACGGGAGAACAAACCCCCAAGCCCAAACGATTCCCCACGAATTCCCCAGCAGATTTTTAGCTCGGAGGAATTCAAAGGGTTTGTGGTTTCCTGAGATGACGGCCGGGGAAGGGTTTTGCAGAGGGAAACACCACCAAGAGGAGGTCATCAGCACGCCCAAGACGCTCGTGGTCCCGCGGTGGCCAAAGCTGAGGCTCGCTCGGGGTTAAAGACCCCATTTTCAATGAGTTTACAACCAAGAAAGGAGGAAAAAAGACAAAACAAAACAATTTCTACTCTGCATTCATCTGACAACACCTGAAGGGACAAATTTAGCTCTTCCGAGGATTTGGAACTAATTTTAACCAGGTAAGCTTGGACTCCTACCACCCCGAGTTTTACTTTTAAAAGCTTCAGAAGCTGAGCAAGGTCCCTCGAGCCCAGGCACGCTCAGAGCCAAGAGAACCAAGAGTTTTTCCCTCCTCCGGTGATTTTACGATGGGAAAAACCAAATCCCATTCTTAACATTTCTCAACGCCGAATAGCAAACGCTCCCCGGGAGCGAAGCACCTCGGGTGAACGTCCCCCCCCAGCATCTCCTAAAGAGCTGACCATAAACCCGACGGGTTTTTCACTCTCTGCTCACCACTTCCCGGGTGTTTCGAGCCAGAACAAACCTTCCAGCGCTGCAGGACAATGCCCGGAGTTAAAAATAGGCCCCGAAAAGGTCCCTGCTGTCCGTCTGTCAACCCTTTTTTATTGTTGTTCCGTGTAAGCTTTGGGCTTAAGCTATTTGGCGGCGTTATCCCCTGAAATCCAGCTACTTTTTAGCTAAAACCACGGCGCACAACGCATCATCCCGCGGCTGCAGGCAAAAAAAAATAAAGTTTGGTCAACCCTGAGCATCGATTTAGCAGCAGCTGATCCTTCCCTTCTGTCCAGGAACACGTTTATGCTCTTCCCGACGCCAGGGCTGTAAAGGAAACGCATCTTTTTGGCTGTAAAGGTTTGCGTTGCAGCTTGCCGGGGTCCTAAATTGCAGCCGAGAGGTGTTGGGAGTGCTTTCTGGTGATTCAGAGCGAGTTAAAGAGAACCGAGGCTGGGAAAAAAAGAGGCTGCTTTCGCACCGGAGGGGCTGGCGGCCTCTCACAGGGGTTCCACCCCCTCCTCGACACGGGCACCGGCTCGGCACAGGGAGCAGAAGGGAAAGGAAACGTTAAGGCTTGTGTGGTGCAGGTTTTTGTTTTTTTTTTGCTGGTTTCACTCCCTGGATCGGCTCTGCCCTCGTCAGATCACCTCTGCTGGAAGAGGAAGCTCCCTGCTAACAGGGAAACGACGACGACACCAACCTCAGCCACCTCCAACCTTGACTCTTTGCTCCCCCAGTGATTTTCACTGCTAATTAAAACACAAGCCAGGGCCTGGGAAAGCAGCAGCAGGGGAAGAGAGGAGGGAAGCAGTCACCTTCACACGGCACAGTCGACAGCAAGAGGAAGAGGAGGAAAAAAAAAAAAAAAAGAGGCGTACCTGCAAAGTCAGGGAGGGAAAGGGCACACCTAGAAAAGGAGAGGACAGGGTTACAGCCCCACGGCCCAGCTACGGCGTTTTCCTCTCTGTCCTGAGCACAAAAGGGCTGTGAACATCAGATTGCCACCAGTTGTGAAGCATCAGCAGCCTGGATATCAAGGAATAACCCCGCGGTGATGGAAAGGCCAACCCCGCGCCGGTTTTGGTGAACACCAGGAGGGGGAAAAAGGATGGAAAAAGGAATGACAGCAGCCTCAAGGACTCCAGCTACCGCTGCAAATCCTCGGAAATCCCAAGAGGGCACGGAGACGGCCTCCGCACATGCACTCCCCCCCTGGGGTTCTGCCTGCTCCCCCCAGCAGAGGGCTGAAGCTGGGTTTCCTGGGTGGAAAAAAAAGAATAATAAAGGAAAAGCAGAAGCAGAGGGAGGAGGAGGAGGAGAGGGCAAGGCGAGACCAGCAGGGAAAACGTGAAGGGATTTGAGCAGAGCCCTGACACAGCAGAGCCCAGGCTGGGTCCCAGCCTGCTGCAGGGGGGTGGAGCGGCGCAGGGCACCAGTAACGGGGTGGCAGCGGCCAGTAAAGCTTACTGGGAGCCTTCAGAGAGTTTAATCCACGCCAAGCTCCGTCCCTTAACGGAGTAAGGATGATTTAGGGGGGAGGGTGGATGGTGCAGGGCTCCAGGGTTGGAGCTGCCAGGTTGAATCTCCCCCTCCCTTGAGCCCCAAAATATCCTTGCCAAGGGTCTGGGGGGCAAAGCACAGGTACTAAGGGCTCTCACAGCCTCCTCCTTCAGGTCTGGGATTAAATAGGGGTTTGGGAGCCTTAAAATCCCCTTCAAGGAGACTGGAAAAAAAAAAAGAGGGGTGTTTTTTTTTTGGGGGGGGCTGTGAGAGGATAATTACGCTCGGAGGAGCTCACAGAGCTGATATAACATGGGAAGGGAGCTCGGAGATTTGGGGAGGGGCAGCACACACCCCTCTGAGGGAAAAAAAATAAAGTTTGAGGGGTAAAAACACCCCAAAAACTGCTCCATGGAGGGGGGGGGGGCACATGGGACACCCTCTTTGTGGGGACAGAAAGAGGGAGGAGACCCCACAGGGGATAAAAAACCAAATAACCCCGTTCCCTGCGGCAGCACGAGGGGAACAGACCCCAAACCCCTCAGGGGACCCCCAAACCCCTCAGGGGACCCCCAAACCCCTCAGGGGACCCCCCCAAACCGCTGCCCGTGAGGGAAAAGCCCCCCCAGAACCCCCCCCAAACCCCTCACCGCGGCCTGGAAACGTGACGAGGCCCAACGGGCAGCGCCCCCGGTGGGCTGCGAGATGCTGAAGAGGCTCCAGAGGGGGTTTAAAGGGGAAAAAAGGGGGAAAAAGGGGGTCGTGGGGGCGGCACTCACCGGCGGCGCTGAGGCGCGGGCGGCTCCGCTCCGCTCGGCGTCCGCCGGGCAAAAGGGGGCAGCGCGCGGCGCGCGGGGGGTTGTGGGCGCGGCGCGAACCACGCGCGGCGGCGGCGGGGGGGGGCGGACACGAGGTGAGGGGAGGATAAACGGGATAAGAGGGGCAAATCGGGCTGAAGAGGGTACGGTTAAGATTATTTTATTAAGTCGTGTTAGGAAAGGGGTGCTAAGGGTTGAGGGGGGGTGGGGAGGTGGAGAGAAAAAGCGAGGCGCCCCCCCCCCGCGGTGCGAATGGCACCGCCTCAGAGGCACGGGAGAGATTGAGGGAAGAGTCCAACTGCGCGGCGGGGCGGGGGGGGGAGAGGAAAGATGGGGGGGGGGGGAGCGCGCATGCGCTGTAGGCGCCGGGGCTGGGAGCGGAGACAAAGGCGCCCCCCCCTCCCCCCCCGCGTTCCCCTCCCCCCCCCGCTTATAACGCGCCCCATGGCGGCGGGGGCGGCTGCGAGCCCGGGGGGGGGGCAGAGGCGGGCGGGGGGTTTCAGAGGCTTTAAAGGGGTTAAAGGGGAAACGAGGGGGGCTCGGGGGGGCGAGAAAGGTCTGAAGAAGGAGGCTGGGGGGGGGGCGGCGATGTCGGGGGGTCGGCGGGGTGGTGGAGGGGGCGGAAAAAGCGGGGGGGGGGTGTCGGCGAAGATGGCGCTGAGGCGGGCGTACTCCATCAAGGACAAGCTGCAAGCCATCGAGCGGGTGAAGAAAGGCGAGCGGCAGGCGTCGGTGTGCCGGGCTTTCGGGGTGCCGGGGGGGACGCTGCGGGGTTGGTTGAAGGACGAGGGGAAACTGCGTTGGTTCCTGGAGCAGCTGGGGGGGGAGGTGGGCACCCAACGCAAGAAGATGAGGTTGGCCAATGAAGAAGAGATCGACCGAGCCGTCTACGCTTGGTTCCTCGCCCTGCGGCGTCACGGAGTCCCCCTCTCCGGACCTCTCATCCAAGCTCAAGCCGAAGCCTTCGCCCGGCAGATCTACGGCCCCGAATGCACCTTCAAAGCCAGCCACGGTTGGTTCTGGCGCTGGCAGAAGCGCCACGGCATCTCCAGCCAACGCATCTACGGCGAGCACGAGCAGGCGCCCGCCGTTCACCCCGAACCGCCGCCACCGTTATCACCGGTTCCCGACACTGGGGGTTATGGTGACGAGCAGATCTACAACGCCAACGTCACCGGGCTCTACTGGAAGCTGCTGCCCCATCAACGGCCGGTTCCTCGCCACCGGGTCACCGTGTTGCTGGCCGCCAACTTGACCGGCGCCCACAAGCTGAAGCCTTTGGTGGTGGGCGGCCTCCGTCAGCCTCCCAGCCTCCGCCACCACAACCAGGACAAATTCCCCGCTTGTTATCGCTACGGCCCCGAGGCCAGGTTGGGACCGGCTCTCCTCCGGGCTTGGTTCTTCGAGGACTTTGTGCCGGGCGTCAAGCGGTACCTGCGGCGGAGCTGCTTGCAGCAGAAGGCCGTGTTGTTGCTCAGCTCGCCGACGCCGCTCAACGGGGGCGGCCACGAGGAGCTCCCCCAGCTGCAGACACCCGACGGCTCCATCCGTGCCCTCTTCCTCTCCAAGAGCCCAGCCGGAGGGGGCGGCTCGGCCGGAGGGGGTGGCCGAATCCCGGCCCCGTTGGAGCAAGGGGTGGTGGCCGCCTTCAAGCAGCTCTACAAGCGGGAGCTGCTGCGTTTGGCCGTCTCGTGCGCCGCCGGGGGTGGCGGTGGCGGTGGCAGCGGCGGCCCCGCGGACTTCGTGCGGTCCTTTCTCCTCAAGGACATGCTCTACTTGGCCGGCCTCTCCTGGGACCTCATCCCCCCCGGCGCCATCGAGAAGTGCTGGCTGCTGGGGCTGCGCGCTGCCTTCGAGCCCCAGCTCGGCGAGGAAGAGCGTGGAGATGGGGTGGACGGGGAGGAAGGCGGCGGGGACGGCAAAGTCTTCAGCGACCTGACCCACTTGGCCGCGTTGGCCTACAAGTGCTTGGCTCCCGAGGAGGTGGCCGACTGGCTGCACTTGGACGACGCGGCCCCGGGTATTGGGGAGGACGATGGGGACGAGGACGGCGAGGAGGAAGGCTCCGGAGGCTGTAGGGTGGAGGAGGAGGAGGAGGAGGAAGAAGCGGTTGCCGGAGATGGGGCTGGTGGAGGGGACATTGGGGCTGGCGGGCTTGGGGAAGAGGGTCCCCCTTTGCTCCCCACGGCCCGGGAAGCCATCAGAGGGCTGGAGACGGCGCTGCGCTGGCTGGAGGGCCAGGACCCGCGGCAAGTGGGGCCGCTGAAGCTGGTGCAGCTCCGCTCCCTCATCAGCACGGCCCAGCGGCTGCACCGCGCCGGCAGCCCCGATCCTTAGGGCAGGGATCCCGTCGCCTACCGCCCTCCTCGCCTCCCCGGGGACACCCGCGGGGCTGGGGACACCCCGTTTGTCCTGGCAGGGCTGGCAGCAGAGGTGCCAGCTCCCCTCTCCGTCACGGGCAGTCGGGGCTCAGGAGGCTCAGACGCCCGTGGGTTACCGTGGCTGAAGGGGGAAGAGTCAAGTTTTAGGGCTAATGGTTTTGGGTTTTTTTTTTTGCACGCGACACGCTCCATAGGTCGCAGATTCCATGGGGACGGGATGGGTGGCGTCTGTGCTGCCCCCGTGGGGAGATGGGGTGACGGAGAGACCCGCGAGGAGCCGGGACCGTGGGGCAAAGCTCTAATTCCCCAAATCTCCGAGCAGGCAGCTGTGTGATCGGGATGTTTCTCACCCCACAGCAGCGTGGAAGACGGGTGCGGAGTTGTGGCAAAGATTTTCGAGGAAAGGGATGGGGTTTTGGGGGGGCACAGATCCTGCGGGGAGGCGATGCGGGTGCAGGATCTGGCAGGGTAGCATCGCCTCGGCGTCCTCACATCGTCAAGCAGACGGCGGGGTGCTGCCCTAAAGGGGATGGCGACGCCCTTCCCGCTGCCAAAACGGTTTCCTGTGAAACCGGGGAGATTTGGGGCTGCTTTAAGACAACTTTTTTCATGCGCTGGATTGGGACGGGGACACGGAGGGGGGCTACCAGCAAGCTGCAGATCCCCTGGTGAGCGTCGCTTACAGCACAGCAGCACCAGGACCACAGGTACCATCATCCCAGCGCCCTCCTAAAACCAAGTTTTGGGGTCCAGGCTCCTGTTTTGCCCTGTGTCTCGTGTGAGATGGGAGCAGGAACAGCTCCCGGAGCTGTCGTGAAATACCGGAGGCATCGGATGTGAATTAAGCCGCTCTTTTCTCGACCTGATTTTGATAAATGTTTAGCCTGCTTAGCCAAATTGTTGAAAAAAAAAGGGGGGAAAAAAAAAAAAACAAGCTGACATGCCCCGTGTCAGCAGGCGGGATGGGTGTTTTTACTTGTCGGGTCTTTGTCTCATGGTTTCAGAGTTTATGGAGATTAAATGGATTTTTATTCCTGCTCGGAGGTTGTCTTTTGTAAACGGTCCCTCGGTGGTGCCGCTCCGCCGTGTTCCCAAAGCTCCCAAGCACGGTCAGCTCGGTGCCCAAAACGCTGCATCTGTCCCCAAAATGCTCGAAGCTGGGGTCAGCCTTTCCTTCCGAGCCCTGTTTCCAAATACAATCCCATGAGCTGAGTCCGAGAATTAATAAAGTGGCCTTTAAAGCCCGTTTTGTCCTCCAGCTGGATGCTCAGCTTCAAAGGCCTCGACATCCAGTGGGGATTTTGCATTATTGCGTTATTCCCACCCCAAAACTGCTGCAGAACCAAGGTCAATATTCAGACTACTGGAGAAATAAAATTATTTTCCCCCTTCAAACCCAACCAGCCTCCCAATTTCGGCCGCTGCCAGGCTCCAAGCCGGCACGTTGCGTAGAGCCCGACCACTTTTGTGCTTCTCCCTTCCAGCCTTGCACCCTAATACATCCTAAAACTTGAGCTGTGGCTGACTTCGAGCACCCAACTGGGAGGAAACTGGTGGAGGACAGGCTGGATTTCACTCCCCTGGCAAAGCCAGTAAGGTAGTGGCAATAATTTACCAGCATTATATATACCCACAACCCCAAAATAGAGCAGAGGACCGGGCACTGGTGTCCACGTGGAACCAAGATCTGGGTGCTGCAGCTCAGGATCAGCTCCAGCCCTATCAAAGCTGCTATAAGGGAGGGTCAGGATGGGTGCTAGGGAAAGGATCTGCACCCAGAGGGTGGTCGGGCACTGGGACAGGCTCCCCAGGGACGTGGTCATGACCCCAAGCCTGCTGGAATTCAAGCATTTGGACAACGCCCTCAGACACAGGGTCTGGTTTTTGGGTGGCCCATGGCGCAGCCAGTTGGACTTGATGAGCCCTCGTGGGTCATAACTTGAAATATTTTGTGATTTTTATGATTCATCCTCGCCCTGCTCCCCAAAAACCATGTCCCCATCCCTGTTTCAGTGCCAGAAGTAGCAGCAGTCATCCCGGCACGCATCCAGCGTGGTGCCACCACCGGGCAGCACTTCTGTGCCAGGAGGGTGCCGAAACGCCGCCACAGGCTGCCCAGGGTGGGCAGTGGAGTCTCCTCCTTGGAGATCTCCAAAAATCGCTTGGACGTGGTGTGCTGGGCACCCGGGGTGTCCCTGCTTGAGCAGGGACCTGGACCTGATGGCTTCAGAGGTGCCTCCCACCCTCCTCCCCTCCGATTCTGCCATCTCCCTCCCCGCTGTCCCAGCGTGGCACGAACCCCACTGCTGTCACCTCCCCAAGGAAAAAAAAAAGGACCAAACAGACCAGAAAGAGCCAAGCCGGCCTCCGTGCTGCCCACATTTATTGGGTCCCAGCCCTGCAGCGGTGGCCAGCCACGTGGGCACCTCCCATCTCCATCCAGGTTCTCCCAAAGGAATCGAGTGGTCCCGGTAGAGCTTTGGTCTGGGGTCACCACGGCTGGAGGACGAGAAGCGGCAGCACCTCTAGTCCCTGGCACCAGGGGAGGGGGGAACGGAGGTGCCCGTCCCCAACCTGGCCTTTAGTCCTTGCCCACGTCGCAGGCTCGCTGGGTGGCAGCCTCCACGGCGTTCATGATGGTGGCGCGCAGCGCGCCCTTCTCCAGCTGGTGCAGGCCGTGGATGGTGGTGCCGCCGGGCGTGCAGACGTCCCCGCGCAGCTTGGCCGGGTGCTCCCCGGTCTCCAGCATCATCTTCGCCGCGCCCTGAGGGTGCACGGGGCGAGAAGCAAGGAAGGGGTCGTTCCCACCTCCTCCCAACCTCCCTTTTGACTGCAGCGTCCTCCCGTCTCCCCCAGTTTTCCGGGGAGAGGAGGTGCTGAAGCGTCTGCCCCACCGCCACGGCTTTGCTCCCAAGAGGGGAAACTGAGGCAGGAGGCAAGGCAGCGCCTCCTCCGATCTGCCACCCGTGGGGGATGCCCCGTTTATCCCGGGCTGAAACTCAGTCCTGACTCTCCCTTCGCTGCCTGGTGGCGCTGATGGGGCACCCGATGCTGCATGGGGACCGCTCGCATCCTTCTCAGCCCCGTTCCCACCTTCACTCCTCGCTGCCCCCCCAATTTTGGCTCCCGGAGGAGCCGATGACATTAAAAGCTTGCACCAAGCCTGGAAGGCGCTGCAGAAACAGGAGGAATGTGGGGTGAATAAGGACACGGGGAGCCCCCCGAACACCGGCACCGACTCACCAGCAGCGTCTGGGCCGCGATCCTGCTGGCCAAGCCCCCCGGCATCCCCATCTTCACAGCCCCCTCGGCCAGGGCTTCGGCAAAGAGGTAGACCTGGGGAAGGCGAAGCAGCGAAGGGGAGAAGAAGAAGAAGAAGGACCCCAAACCTATGAGGAGCGGGGTCTCCGCCGCCGCCGCCGAGCGCGGTTTGCGGCGCGTGGCGCTTTACGTAGGCGACCCGCTGCGCTGAGGCCGGTGTGGATGTTGATGTAGGACTCGGGCACCTCCTCGCAGAGCCCGCAGGAGGTCAGGAGGTTTTGGAGCAGGGCGGCATCCTCGTCGCTGGCCCCGCTGCCCGGGCGAACACCATGGCCCCCGCTTGCACCACGCAGGGCAGGTTGGGCATGAGCCGCAGCACCTTGGTGCCGGCGGGGAGAGCTGGGATGAGATGGGTTTGGAGAGGGGGGTCAGGATTTTTTTTTGGGGGGGTTCTGAGATGCTCGGTGTCACCCGTGGGGGGTGGCGGGGAAGGGAGGTGCAGGGGGTGTCGGCTGGGTGGGGATGGAGGCATGGGGCTGGGTGAACGTGGTGGGAGGGGGAGGGAGGAAAGGGGGAGGGAAAAAGGGTTGAGGGGGGAAAAGGGGAAAAGGGAGGAGGGGGAAAAAGGGAGGAGGGGAAAAAAGGGAGGAGGGGGAAAAAAGGGAGGAGGGGGAAAAAGGGGAAAAAGGGAGGAGGGGAAAAGGGAAAAAGGGAGGAGGGGGAAAAAGGGGAAAAGGGAGGAGGGGGAAAAAGGGGGAAAAGGGAGGAGGGGGGAAAGGGGAAAAGGGAGGAGGGGGAAAAGGGGGAAAAGGGGGAAAAGGGGGGAAAAGGGGGAAAAGGGGGAAAAGGGGGAAAAGGGAGGAGGGAGGGGGAAAAGGGGAGGAGGGAGGGGGGGAAAAGGGGAGGAGGGGGGGAAAAGGGAGGAGGGAAAGGGAAGAGGGAAAAGGGAGGAGGGGGGAAAAGGGGAAAAGGGGAAAAGGGGAAAAGGGGGAAAAGGGGGAAAAGGGGGGAAAAGGGGGAAAAGGGGGAAAAGGGGAAAAGGGGGAAAAAGGGGGAAAAGGGGAAAAGGGGGAAAAGGGGGAAAAGGGGGAAAAGGGGGAAAAGGGAGGGTGAGGGGGAAAAAGGAGGAAGGGGGAAAAGGAAAAAGGGAAAAAGGGAGGAGGGGGAAAAAAGGAGCAAAAAGGCTAGAGGAAAAAGGGAGGAGGAAAACGGATGGAGAAAATAAAAAAAAAAAGAGGGGAAAAAGAAGAGGAGGAAAAAGAGGGGGAAAAAGAAAGAAGGAGGAGGAGGAGGAGGAGGAGGAGGAGGAGGAGGAAGGGGCTGTCAGGGTGCCCTCACCCGCTGCAGCTTTTGGAGGGTGACGCCGGCCGCCAGCGAGACGACGAGGTGGTGGGGCCCGACGGCGGGCCGGATCTCCTGCAGGACCCCCGGCAGGACGTGGGGTTTGGTGGCCAGGAAGACCAGGGTGCTCTCCTGCAGCACCTCCAGGTTGCAGTGCGTAGTCCTACAGCCCAAATCCTGCGGGGCCGAGCGTCACAGCAGCAGCCCCACAACCCCACAGCGTCCCCCCCCGCCCCATCCTCCCATCCCCACGTGCCGGGCATTTGGGGACCCCCCCCCACCCACCTCCTAATTTCACCCCCGATCCCTGCAAAGCTTTGCAAAGGGGGAAAGGGCACCCCAAAACCAGGACCCCAACGTGCCCCGTGGCACCACCGAGGGATTTCGTCGCCGGCCCCGTGGCCCCACTCACCCGCCAGGCGTCCAGGTTCCTGTCCGAGGGCGCGCTGGCCAGGATGCTGCTGGCTGGCACCTTCCCTTGGGGGACACGGGGATATGGGGTGGCCCCACAGCAGTGGGGACAGCCCAGCATGGTGGGGACGCGCTGCTCTGTCCCCAACCCCATCAGCCGGGGGGGGGGATATGGGATGATGGGGGCCTGATCCTGGCTTCGGAGCACACAGGGGGCTGTCCCCATGTCCCCGTGTCACGCTTATAGGGGCCAGGACCACCCCTGTATCCCCTCAGTCCCAATGTGCCCACATCCCTAGGTTCTCATGTCCCCACGTCCCCAGGTCCTCACATCCCCATGTCCCTAGGTCCCCACGTCCCTAAGTCCCCATATCCCCATGTCCCAATGTCCCCATGTCCCCACATCCCCAGGTCCCAGTGTCCCCATCCCTAGGTCCCCACATCCCCATGTCCTTAGGTCCCCACGTTCCTAAGTCCCAATGTCCCCACACCCCAATGTCCCCATGTCCCTAGGTCCCCACACCCCAACGTTCCCCACATCCCTAGGTCCCTAAGTCCCCATGTCCCTAGGTCCCAATGTCCCCACATCCCAATGTTCCCACACCCCTATGTCCCCATGCCCCCGTGTCCCCATAACCCCACACCCCAATGTCCCCATGTCCCCAGGTCCCCACGCCCCAATGTCCCCCACATCCCTAGGTCCCCACATCCCCATGTCCCTAAGTCCCAATGTCCCCACATCCCAGGGTCCCCACGTCCCCAGGTCCTCATGTCCCTAGGTCCCCGGGTCCCAACGTCCCCACACCCCCACATCCCAATGTCCCCACGTCCCAATGTCCCCACATCCCGAAGTCCCAATGTCCCCAAGTCCCCACGTCCCTGCGCCCCCACGTCCCTGCGCCCCCACGTCCCCACGCTCCCCACGCCCCAATATCTCCCTCCCCACCCCCCCCCACATTTCCGGGCCACCCCGGGGGAGGTGACAACGCTGTCCCCAAGCCCCCCCCGTGCCCCCCCCTCCATCCCCAGCCCCCTACCTGCCCGCAGCAGCCCCCTGGCCATGCCCCCCGCCATGCGCCCTGCGCCCACGAAGCCCACCCGCAGCTCCGCCGCCTCCATCCCGGACCCCCCCCCCCCCCCGCTCCGTGGACACCCCCCCGACCCCTCCCTCGCCTTCCTATTGGTCAATCTTCCCCCTCCCCCCCCCCTCTGATTGGTGGATGGGGCTGTAAGAGGCGGGACCTGGAGGTGGGGGGGGCCTGGGTTGTGCGCAGGTGCGAGTGCGCCACGTGGATGGGGGGGGGGGGGGCGCAAAATTGGGGACCCCCCCGGGGGGATGGTGGGGATGTGGGGAGGGGCTGACCCCAACCCTATGGGTGGGGGGAGTCCCTAACCCTGCCCTATAACCCTATGGGGTGCTGGGGGGCCCCCCTTCTTGGGGAGGGGCCCCCCTTCTTGGGGAGGGGCCCCCCTTCTTGGGGAGGGGGCCCCCTTCTTGGGGAGGGGGCCCCCTTCTTGGGGAGGGGGCCCCCTTCTTGGGGAGGGGGCCCCCTTCTTGGGGAGGGGGCCCCCTTCTTGGGGAGGGGGTCCCAGTTGCCCACCCTTCCCAGGATTTGGGGAGGGGGCTGCCCTAGCTTTTTGGGTGCCCCCCCTTATTTTTTTATGCTGCAGGACCCCCACCATGCTGCCCCCCTGTTGCTGCTGGGCTCTGCTCCTCCTCTGCGCCCCCGCTGCCGGGGGGGGGCTGCTGGGCTGGCTGGGTTTCGGCACCCCTCCCCAGGAAGGGACCCCCCCAGGACCACCGAGCCCTCCCCCAGGACCACCGAGCCCCCCCCACGTCCCCTTTGAGATGACGACGGGCGACGAGCGCTTCCAGGCCGAGGGGGCGCAGTGGGAGCTGTCCCCCCTGGACGCCTGCCACCGCCAGGTGTGGCCACGGGGCTCCCCTTGGTTGGGAAACAGGGGGGGCACAGGGGGTCCCCCCGCCTTGGGGAGCCACCCTGGGGTGCTCTAGGGAAAGGTGCTGGCCCCCTGAGACACTTTTGGGGTGAAGGCGAAACACTGGGGTTGTCTTTGGCTTTGCTTCTTGATTGCCACCCTAAAAAACCACCCCGGGCGATCCGGGAGCACCCATGGGTGCCAGGTCCCGGTGACACCGGTGTCCCCGCCACCAGGTCGTGGCGCGGCTCCGCTCGTCCTGCGCCGACCTGAGCGAGGAGGAGGTGGCCAAGCTGGGGGTGGCCCTGTTCAACTGCCAGGCCAGCGCCGAGGGCCGCCGCACCTACCCCTGCACCCCGGAGATGGTAAGGGGGCGGCGAGCCCCAATTCCCCCCCAACACCCCCCTTAAAACCCTATAGCGATGCCCAACCCTGCATCAAGCAGCCTGAGCAGCTCCCGGCCTGCTCTGCCTGCCTTCTTGCTCTCATTTTGGGGTTAAAAAAAAGTCTCTCTCCCAATCCCAGTGATGCCATATTTGTGCTCCTCACCTCTCCATCCTTGCGCACTGCTGAAATTTCCACCCCTAAAAAAAAAAAGGCGCTCAGGGGATGGCTCCTGGAGCCCATGCTGCTCCTCGTAGCATCCCCTCTCCCTCAACCGAGCGCTTTTGGAGGGGGATTTGGCTCCGGGGGGCTCCTTTTGGGGATGAAAAAGGGGTTGGGGGTGACGCCAGCGCCCTCGCGGTGCCGCCCCCAGCCGCTGGCGAGCTGCACAGCCCCTATGGACCCCGACACCTGGAGCGCCTACCACATCGTCTCCAACCGTGCCCGCGCCGTCTGCTACGCCGCCCGGCAGCTGGAATTTCGGCGCCGCGCCGAGCACGCCGTGGCCGCCTTGGCCGCCGCCGCCTCCGACCAGCTCGACGCCGCGCAGGCCCTCAAGGTGCGCGGCGGTGACGGTGGGGTCGGATACGGGGTGCGTGGCCGCGGGGTCGCTGCCTCACCCTTCCGTGTCCTCCTCCCCGTGGGCAGGAGAGGCACGAGGAGCTGCGGGAGCGGATGGCCGAGGGGCTGCGGCGGGTGCTGAGCGGGCAGAAGGTGCTGGAGGAGCAGCAGGAGCGCCTCGCGGGCGAGCAGGGCAGGATGGAGGCTGCCACCCGCCGCGGCTTGCGGCAGCGGGCGCTGGAGGAGCGGCTCCTCGACGGCGAGCGGCGCCGGGTGGCCCGGCTCGTGGAGGGCATGGCACGCAGCGTGGGTAAGAGTTGGTGGCCGGGTGGCTGTCACGCGTCCCCGTTGCACCCCGTGGCCTGAGGTGGCTTTCTCGCACAGGGGACATCAGCAGGAGCTTGGCTACGCAGGACCGGGGGCTGCGGGACGGGCAGCGAGCCATCCTGGCCGACCTCCGCCGCCTGCAGGAAAGAGCTCGGGACGTCTCCGCTCAGCTAGGTGGGAGCAGGGCGACCCCACATCCCCGATGTTTATCCCTTGGGGATGCCCCCGTTTATCTGTGGGGTCGTCCCCTGGTTTGATGGCTCGTTGGCTCACCCCGTCCTCATGTCCTCGGTGCGTAGAGAGCGACCTGGCCTCGCTGCTGGCCCAGCGGAGCCGCGCGGCGCGGTCCTTCGAGGAGGTGGCGGGGACGCTGCAGCGCCTCAACCGGAGCCTGGGGCTGGTGCTGGCGGCCGCCGAGGGCGTGCGGAGCGTGCAGAGGGGAGTGGAGAGCCACCTGCAGAGCTTCCACGCCGCCCTCGCTTGGGCCGGTGAGCGGGGCGAGGGGCGGAGGGGTGCTGGGTGCCTTTGGCTGGGTGGTGCTGACGCTGGGATCTGCTCCTAATCCCTCAGGGTTGAGCCCCGGGGCCGTCCCCACCTGTGTCCTGCACGGCTCCTATTTTCTGCTGCTGGCCCTGCTGCTGGCCTTCCTCCAGGTGCCCGCGCCGCCCCGCGCCCTCCTCCTCCTCCTCGTCGTCTCCAGCGCCCTCAGCGAGCTCCGTGGCGCCGAGCCCATCGGCTTCCCGGCCCTCGCCGCTCTCCTGGCCCTGGCTGTGGCAGGTGGGATGGGTTTTGGGGCCGGATGGGGGGACGTGGGCCGAGGACGCAGCGGGGTTGAGCCGCCCTAGGGTGCTGCAGCCCGTGTGGGGATGGGCCGGGGTGCTCGGCCCTCTCCCACCCTCTTTTTTCCTGCAGGGCACTGGGTGCTGGCGGCTGCCCTCCGCATTGCTCGGCTGATGCTCCACCAGGCTGAGCCTCGCCGTCACCTCACCTCCACCCCAGAAAGGTACGGGGCAGGGGGACAGGCACAGCACCCTTGGGTGCTGCTCGGACCCAGCTGAAGGAGCAGAGGTCCTTGGGGGGTGGGCTGTGGGTACCCAAGGGCGCAGGATGCGCGTTGGTGTGGGCTTCCCATGACCTTGGGCGCCTTGTCCCGGAGGCTGGTGGTGGTGGGTGGTTGGAGAAGGGTCCCCCCATCGTGAGTGGGGCTGAGGAACGAGCCGGGGAGGTGACGGAGCTCACGGTTTTCCCCCCTTTCCTTCCCAGGGACTGCAAAATGGGGCTGCTGCAGGAGGAGCTGGCCAGGATGGAGATGAGCTGCCTGCAAGGTGAGGGCTGGGGGGGGGGGACCTCTAAGAGCCCCACGGTGCCCACGTGGTACTCGTGCCACCCCCTGGTGACCCCATGCTAGACCCTGGGACACCGCTGGGAGCACATCACCACCCCCGATGTGTCTTGCAGAGCCCTCATGCCTGGAGCAGCCCCTGGTGATGGCCGGGGACCCCCATGCAGCAGGGAGGACGTCGCTGGTCCCCGGCAAAAAGGGGCTGAGCTTGGTCCCTTTACCTGGGCACCCCAGCCCCAGGAGGAGCCCGTATGGGGTAAGCCTGAGCCAGGGGTAGGCGTGGGATATGGAAATATGGAAATATTGTGGGATATGTGGGATAAAGGGACATGTGCAGCACAAGTGGGTCACCGGGGATCATCTCTGTGCCCTACCGAACCTCTTCTTCCTCGGCCAGGTGATGTTGGAACCAGGTCTTGGAGCTGGGCAGCGCTGGGAACCCAAACCCTACAGCCCGAGCCAGTCCCTGGCCAGCAGCAACGCGTGAGTACTGCCTGCAGGGGACATCTCGGACTCCGAGGATGCTTTGGGGCTGGTGTCACCACCAGTGACCCAACCTGATGGCTGGGAGCCTTTTGGGGCCGTGGTGCTGATGGGTATTTTCCCCCCCCCCCAGGTCCTCGCTGTCCCCACGGACCCCGTGCCGGGGGCTCACCAGGGCTGGGCAGCGGTGTCGGAAGAGAGCTGTCCCCGGGCAGGACTTCTGCCACGTCCACACGGATGGGTCCCCACGCCTCTGACCCCCGTCCCCTCCCCGAGGGGGGCTTTTTAACCCACTTTTGGCAGGTGGAGAACACGGAGCTGTGCTCAGCACCCTGTGGGTGCCCCTTGGTGTGGGTATGGGACTGCTGGGCTCCCCCTTGAGCCCAGCGGGGCGGATACTCCTTGTCCCACCAGTTTTATGCTATTTGCACGTATTTTAATAAATGCCAGGTTTATTTATAGCTATTTATTTTCCCTATTCTGGTTCCCTTCTCCCCCCCCAGGAGCCGCTGGGAGCTATGGGGCTGTCCCCACCCCGTTGTGCTTGCCCCATGCACCAAAGCACCACCACCCACTCCCGTGCTGCAGGAACAGCCCCGATCAGCTTCTCTTTATTACAGCCTAATTACACGTAATTAGCAGCGTGTAGCCTCTTACAGCCCAACAGGATCTTCCAGCCTCTGCCCCAGGGGAGGAACACGGCCAATGGTGGCTGCTACTGCCCCATTTAGGGTTCACCAGCACTTTTGGGGTCCCCAGTCCTCCCCCCTACCTGAGCACGAGGTCTTTTCCTTCGGCTTTTCTACCTAAGATGCTACTTGATTATTTTTATTGTTTTCCACTCTTCCCCTTCCCTGTCCCCGCTCACCCTCAAGCCTAACCAGCACCCTGGTCCCCCTCTGGCTTTGGAAATGTCACCGTCACCCCCCCGAGCCCTGTCCCCTGCCCCAGCAGAGGACAACCCTGAGTCGAAGAGGATGCGAAGAGCGCCGCTCCCTCACTTCCTCGCGCCGGCGTAGTTGGCGCTGAACCAGGCGCAGGTCTCCTGCACGGCTGGGGAAGGAGAGGAGGGGACTGGCAGCAGGATTTTGGGGATGGGGGCGTAACAGGGTGGCCATACCCTTTGCCCTTGGCACCCCCGAGGTAAGGCTGGGGGCTGCGTGTGCCCCCCCTTTTTTTTTTTTTTTCCTCACCTTGTTTAAAGGGGGTGAACTGGAAGCCGGGGAGGTAGCGCCGCAGCTTGGCGTTGCTGGCTGTCTTCTTGAACTGCCCGTCCGCCTTGGTGGTGTCAAACTGGCACGGGGGGGGCGGTTAAGGGGAAAAAAAAAAGGGGAAAATTTGGAGGCTAGCGGGGTGAGGTTGCGCTCTGTGCCCTCCTCCATCCTGGCTGGGGATGCTCCGGGCATGGCTTTGCCCTGGGGTCTGCGTTGTGGGGGCTCTGCTGCGACCCCACAGTCGCTGGTGGGATGGGGGGGCTCTGCTGCGACCCCACAGTCGCTGGTGGGATGTGGGGTGCCCCCTTTTGCTCCACCAGCTTTGCCTTAAAGGATACGATGAGCTCTCCTTTGAAGTCCATGGCCTCCACGATCGCATCGGCGGCCTCCTTGATGGAGACCTCATCTTCTTCGCCCACTGTGGAGAACGGGGATGAGTTGAGGCTGTTTTTTTTTTTTTCCCACCCCCCCTTTCTTGGAAGGGAGCTGCTGCTTCTCACCTGACAAGATGATGGGCTCCACCTCCTCGTATTCCCGCAGCACCCAAAGGAAGAGCCGGGCCAGATCCTGATGAGAGGAGTCGAGTTGGGTTTTTAGGGGGGGGGCTGCTCCCCCAGCCCCAGGACAACCCAGGAAGGCTCAGCCTGTGGTGAAATCCAAGCTCCACACCTACCAGAGAGTAGATGAACTGCCTCCGGGGCTTGCCTGTGCCCCAGACGGTCAAAGCAGAGCCCGTCTCTGCAGGAGAACAGAGAGAGCATCCATCAGCATCATCCCCGTACTCCAGACTACGGCTACCCCTCCCAAAAATAAAAAAAAACAACCCCCAAAAATGTCCCACAACGCTCACGTTTGGCCAGGTACACCTTGTGGATGAGCCCCGGCAGCACGTGGCCGTCCTCGATGTTGAAGTTGTCGTGGGGCCCGAAGATGTTGGTGGGGATGACGGCGGTGAAGCGGCAGCCGTGCTGCTCGAAATAGCCCCTGGGGGGAGAGCGTGGGGTGAGTGGGCTCGTGGTGCCATCCCATAAAGCAATCCTTGGGGTTTTCCCCATGTGTTCCCATGGCTAGCAAGGCAAATTCCCCCTGGCATCTCTGGCTGCTGAGCTCAGGTATCTCCCCAGCCCCATTAGGCAGCCCTGGAGGTTTCCCCTGCCCTGATGTTTATAGGATGCTCACAGCCCTCTGGCACCAGGATGGGTCTCCTGTGGCCCCGCACCTATTCTGGACGTCGATCATCCTCTTGGCGTAGGAGTAGCCGAAGTTGGAGCTGTGGGGTGGCCCGTTGTGGATCTGGGGACAGGAGAGCAGAGGAAACCCGGTGGGAATTCAGCAGCGGCCACCTCCTGCCTCACCCCCCGGGAGCCGTGTGGGGTCAGAAACTTGATGCAACACTCTGGATGTGGGGAGGTGGTGTGGTTTTTCACCCTGCTGCACACCTCGGAGAAGCCAAAAATGCTCCACGGAGAGGTTTGGCCCACGGATGGGCTGGATAAAAGGGGTGGTAATCGGCAAGGCCGTGCCAGGACCTGGCTGCATCCCCATGTAGGGGGGGGATGGAGACCCTCACCATGGTCTCGTCGATGGGGTACGTCGTCTTGTCCGGGAAGATGCAGGTGGAGAGGCAGGAGACCACCTTCTGCACCCCGCACTCATAGGCCGAGTGCAGGACGTTGTCGTTGATGTGGACGTTTCTCCTCTGGGGACAGAGAGAGAGAGATTTGTCAGCGGCATCCTCAGCAGGTGGAGCTGGAGGGGGAGCCCCAAAACCCTGCACCCTACAGGGTGCAGACTACAGAAACCAGAGCAGATGTTTCGTGCCCAGGACAGAGCAAACTGGGTCTCGGGGTGGGCAGGGCGTTGCAGGACCCCGACGCTGCGTGCTCACCCAGAAATCCAGGTTGCAGCGGATGTTTTTGAAGAGGCCCCCGACCATGGCAGCCAGGTGGACGACGTGGGTGGGTTTGTGCTTCTCGAAGAGGGCTTTGGTCTCTGCAGCGTTCCTGGTGGGACGAAATCACGGGGTTCGGCGGGGTGTGGGACAAAAAGGAGCACAGTGGGGGGGGTCACCCAGACTCACGTTAGGTCGGCGTCCTTGGAGGACACGAAGACCCACTCCTCGTCCGGCCGCCCCTCTCCATCTGCCACCACCTTCTGGATGGCTCTGCCCACCAAGCCGGTGCCACCCGTCACCAGGATGCGCTTGGACTTCGGCCCCGCCGCCTCCGTCATGGCCACAGCCCTGTGCCACGGGGGGAGAAGGAGAGGGAAGGGGAGGGAGCTAAGGCAGGGCCACCTTAGGAGGCCCCATTTGGGACCACCGAGGTGGCCCCGACCCTGGCACCGGCACCGGTGCAGCCGGGCGAGCCGGTGGGCTGCTTTCTTCTGCCTTCGAGCTGCTGCAGCCAGCAGAGCCAGAAAGGAAAACGAAAGCGGTGTGCCTGGCGGTGAGGCTCCCGGGGGCGGCAGAAACTCGTCAGCTGCAGTCGCTAATTAATGGGAACGGGGTGGTGGCCCGCGGGCTCGCGTGCAGGTGGCTGCGGGACACGGCCACGGGGTGCCACGCGGCACCGGGACGGCACGGCCTCCTGGAAAGGGCTGTGGGCCCCCCCCACCTTGCACCCCAAAACACGGGGATGCGACCCCCCCACTGCACCCCAAATCCCAGGGCTGCATACCCACACCTCCCTGTGCACCCCGAATCCCAGAGCTGCCCCCCTCTGCACCCTAAATCCCCCCCCCCAACACCCACCCTGCACCCCCCAATCCTACTGTTGCCCCTCCCCACGGCCCCCCCAGCACCCCAAATCCCATGCAGCCCTCCCCCCAGGAACTCCCCCATTCTGTGTAGGGGGCTCAGGCCCCGCACCCCCCTTAGGGTCTTTCCCCTCCCTGCTCCCCCCCCCCCCCAACCCCAGGGGTGCCCCCACTCCTCTGGCACCACCACAGACAGGGGTCTCCCCCCCGCGACCCCCTAGAGGGGGGGTGCCCTCTGCTCCCACCCCCCCCAAAACTTAGCGGGGGGGGGTCCCCCACCTGTGCCCCCTCCCTATTTTAGACGATCCCACCCCACCCCGCGTTGGGGGCGACCCCCATCACCACCCCACCCCCGCCACGGAGAGGGGGCTCCGTTCCCCAAGCCCACCCTGGGCGCGGGGGGGGGGGGGGAGGGGGAAATGGCGGAGAGCTCCCCAACCCCGGGTACCCCCATCTCGGGGGGTTCCCCCCCCTGTTATAGGGCTCCCCACCTGCCTCGGCTCGGCTCGGCTCAGCCCAGCCGCGCTTCCTTGGCCGTCACCGGGCGCCGCCGCTCGGCTCCTCGGGAAATGGAGTCCGCGCAGCGGGGGCGGGTACCGAGGCGGGGGGGTGGGGGGGAGGTGACATCGGTGTGGTGGCATCGGTGTCCCTCGGCTGCACCGGAGGGGACAGGTTAGGGACCGGCATCGCGGCTCCTTGCTTGCCGGAGAGCCTTGCGCACGGGCGCGCAAATGCGCACTTTACGCGCGTGCACGCTCCCGCGGAGCGGCACTCGCACCGGCGTGAGCGCGCACACGTGCGCGGCAGCTGGCTGCAAGCACGCGCAGCAGCTCACGCGCGTGCACACCTGCATACGCACGCGTGTGCGCACCTGCACGCGTGTGCGCGCTCCCCAGGGGCACTGCCCAGGGGACCCCCCAAGCCGACACGGGGTGCCCTGACCCCCCCCCCCAAAAAGCACCTGAAGGTTTTGGGGTAACTCAAGCTGAAGGTTTTAGGGGAACCTCAGCCCCCCCCTGCAGGTCTCGCCTCCAGGACCCCGGTGATTTCCTAGGAAAGAGCCCCGAATCTGCTCCTCTGCTTGCCCTGAAGCTCTCACCGCTCAGATTGCACCCGGGGGGTGGCCCCGGCTTGGAGCTGGCACCCCAGCTGGGGGTGCTGGGCAAAGCCCCCCTCGCCAGAAGGTTGGGATCCGGTGGGAGCATCATTATAGGGGGCACAAGCAGCACCCCACGTCCTCCTCCTGGGCTTTCCACCAGGCAGCGGTGCAGGGGAAAGGGGTGCGCAGCCTCCGTCCCCTCCTCCCCAAAGCAAGGGCTCGCCCAGCTCTTAAAAAAGGATTTTAATGAGCACCTTTAATGCACTGAAGCGGAGATTAAAACCCAGCAGGGCTTTCTGGTGGGCGGGGGAAGGTTTTAAAGCCCCTCCAAGCTGGCTCGTCCTTTGGGATTTCTGCTAAGCGAAGGCAGGGCCTTGAAGAATGGGACGTTGAAGAACGGGACTAAGGGACACCCAGCCAGGATTTCCCACTTCTCTTCCAAAGACATGGTCCCCTTGTGGAGGAGTAATAAGATATCTCAGCTTTTTACTCCTTTTTTCTCCCTCTTTCTTTCTACTGGGTGAGCCCTGGAAGAGGAACAGGCCTTTTTCCTTCGGGGAAGTCTGAGGAAAAGCAATTTCTTTGGGGACCCCCTTCCTGGGGCTCTTTTTTTTTTTTTTTTTCTTTTTTCCCCAGCACACCAAAGGATGTCACCTTGTGCGGGTTGTGCTGTGTTGCGCGGAAGCATCCGGCCCTCCTCTCCCAGCTGGGTGAGTCCCAGCCTGACCCGACGGCCACAGGGTCCTGCCTGCCCAAAAAGGGTCACAGAAAAGGGGCTGTAGGACAAACCTGGGGGTCTGGTGGCTCCACAGACAGGCATTTCTGGGGAAAGGGGCCCCACCACTTGTCCCTGAGTTGTGGTGCCAGTTCATGGGGTGGGACATTTGAGGATTAGCCCCTTACCTTGCTCAGAGCAGCCCCCAGCCCACCCAGGGCTTTCCCAATTCCAGCATCCCCTTCCTGGGAGCCACTCCAGCTCCGCTGCTCTTTCCCTCGTGAAACACGCCGGCTGATTTTACACCTGAAGCCCGTGAAGAGGCATAGAGGGTTGAAGCTGCCTCGCCATGCGAGGTAATGCCTCGTTTGCCCTGCAAACCTCTTTCATCCTCCAGCAGACGCCAAGAAGAAACCTCATCCCGGTGTTTTCTGCGCGGCCCCTCCACCTGCCCCAGCCCAAGGCAGGGGGATGAATCGCAGCCGCCCCACATCCAGCTGCATCCACGCTTCCAGCTCGCCGCAGCCGGTGGCTTGCGGTAAAATTAGCCGAGCCAGGGAAATGCAAAAAAGGCCAGGGAAGGCTCTCCAGGTGCCTGTGGGTGGAGAACGGCTTCCTGCTGTACCCTGAGGCCTTCGGAGAGTAATCACGGGTAACTCCTGTTCCTGCCAAGGCATTGCCACGTGCAGCTGGAGCTGCAGTCCGGCGCCTGGACCGCTGAGCCGCCCGCCGCCCCGCCGCCTTCCTGGGCGACCGCGGGGCTGGATTTGAGCATGGCAGCGCTGGAAGCGATGTTAGGGCAAGGAAGGGAAGATCACAGGGAGAGGTGTAAACGTGCACTGACCGCACGGGATGGGGCAGGCTCTCTTGCTTCTGAAACCTGGGCTTTTGGTATAATCTAGCAAGATCTGTCAAGTTAAGTGTGAAACTGTGGAGCAGACCCCGTAGCTCAAGCAGAGAGGTCTTCTGGGTGGCACAAAGCGGAGACCTCGCAGCAGCCAGGGGAAAGCTTGGGTGGCTTCGTCAGATCCAGCAGCAGCTGGAGAGCCATTGCCTTTGCCTGCTGCCTCGTTTCTGTAACGAAGCTTCCTCGTGGGTGACCTATTTCTCTCCAACTGGTCTGGTTTCGGCTCCAGCCCTTCTCTGCCCTCCCCGTTCCACCCAGGGAAGTGGGGAAGACGGAGCCAAGCCACCCAGATGCTGCCCACCCCAGGGTGGGAGCCAGCTCGAAGCGATGATTCAAGGAACAACGGCCACGGCTTTCTCCAGACCCAACCCCCCACCCCCCGTCCTTGCTCTTGCTAATGATGGGAGGTTTCTCTGCATATGAAATACGAACCAATCGCAATTCAAATGAAGCATTTCTGGCCTTGGGTATAAATAAAAGGTATAAATCCGACTCCTCGCAGGCTCCTGGCTTGTGGGGAGCGGCTGCTGTGCACTAATGCCCTCGCCACCACTTCGCCTTTGGCCCTGCCGAGTCCAGTCCTCCCGAGGGAGACGAGGGAAAGACCCCGCGTGGCTGCAGGCTGTGACCACTCTGCGACGAGGTTTGGGGCAGCTGAGAGTCACAACGCGAGTCAGACACTGGGAGAGGTGCCACCCGCTCCACCTGTAGCTCAGGAGGGTGAAGGTGGACCTGCTCCAGCAGGTTTCTCCTGCTGCGTGCCTGGCTTGGGGTCTCCTAAGGATGAGGTACAGCAAATACCCAGGCTGGGCAGGGAACAGCCGAGGCGACCTCGCCTCTGGCTCCCCTGGGGGCTGCTGGCACGAGGGTGGATGGCAGGGAAGCATGCGCTGGTCCATCCATGCTGCCAGGAGGTGGGGGATCTGGGTGGAGGACAACGTGGCTGTGAGCCTCCTCCCAAGCGCTCCCTGAACCCGTCTGAGCTGACTGTGCCCGAAACGAGCAGCTCTGGAGCAAGTTTGGGCTCAGACGGCCTCTGAAGCATGAGGCAGACATCCCGCTGGGCCTGGCTGCTCAGGCATGTCACAGGGCTGCAGAGAGACGAGATCGGCACCCGTTCCAGTCCAAGGGTTGACGTCGAGCTGGCAGAACTCCAAGGTGAACAACTCTCTCTCGTAAGAGCAGGTAATAAGATTTTTATATATATATATATATTTATTTTTTTTTTTCCTTGTATTGAATAGAGATTAGTAGAAGATGAACTGAAATAAACCCCTCAAGGCCAACGAGGCACGTCTCCAGGGGAGATGAGCTATCTGCACTAAATCACGGCATGAAAACGCCAAACAGATCCAAGCCCATTCCTCCTCTCTTTGCCTGGCTCCGAGGCAGGTGATGCTTGGTTTTGATTTCAGGGAAGGCCTTTGTTCCCAGCAAAAGCTTTGTCTTTGAAATGAGGCCGACTGCAGCTGTGTGCCGAACTCTCCAGCACTCTGGACTCCAGCTGCTGCGGAGAGGTTCTCTAAATTTGCTTTTGATGAATATTTCAGTGCTGCCAATAGCCCTGGAGACTGCAAGTCTCACTCCGGAGCTCACCTGTTTTGCAGGAGCCTCCCTGCACAGCAGGAATTACAGAGAGCAAAAACTGAAAATAAAAATTAAAAAAAAAAAAAAAAAAAAAACAAAACAAACAAAAAAAAAAAAAAAAGAAATGAGAAGAAAAAATGAACGGCATCGGTGATGGGCAACTGGAGGAAGGGGGAGGTGGTAGTATTCAAAGATCAGGGTTTGAGTACCCAACATGGGAAGGTGGCACAAGGGAAAGTGCCTTCACCCCACCAGCTCTTACCTATGCAGCCCCATAGGAGTCCCATCTCCACAGCAGAGCAGGGTCTTGTTCCTGCTCCTGGTCCCCAGCGTCCCCATACGATGCCTTGGGGACCCCTCCGTGGGGAGGATGGTGACCAGGAGCTTCCTGCATGGGTACCTCGGGGACACTGGGGCAGAAGGATGGTGACTTATGTGAGAAAAAAACTCAGTAACTTTCTCAGACAGGGTCTTCTGTAAAGCTATTTTCTTTGTGATTGCAATGGCAGGAGTACACAGGAAAAGTATATCACAACCTTATATTCCCTAGTACCCAATGCTCAATTCCTCCCCTGGTTCCTCACTGGCTGAGCACTACAGGTTCACAAACTACTCAACGCGCTTCTGTACCATAAACGTACAATTTTATTTGGCCAACTGTTAATTTCTCCTTTTTCCTTTTGTTTATTATTTTTCCTTCTTCTCTCATGACTAGAGGGCCCATGTTTTTTGTTTTTACTGATTTCACACTGCTCATCCTGTTTTTCTTAGCTATCCTCCTTATTTTGGGACTGTGGGTCCTTCCCTTTATCTTCTTAACATCCTCCCCACTGCTCTGCTGCACAATCACTCTTGAATATGAAAGGTTAGTGGAATTTTTCACTGCAAAAACACATTCTGCTGCAAAAATACCACTTTGTTTCTCACATTTGGGGTCCCCTACACAGGTGGCCCAGGGACCTTGCAGGATTCAGGTTGGTGGCCTGATGGTCACCTGGGCATCCCCCCAACACAGATCATTTGGTGACCCTGTAGCAAGAAGTGACCAAGGCCTGAGGACTCCCGTGTCGGCAGAATGGGAACCACACGGTGGGGTGGATGGTGGAACAAGGACCCTCTGCTTGGTCAGCTGAGGACTCCATGGCAAGGGGGTGGTGACATGGGCACCTTGCATGGCTTTAGCAGGGTCCTCACAGCAAGGGGGACCATGTGAGGGTGACCGTGGTTCCCCACAGGGAGAGGACACCGTGTCATGGAGACTCCTAGGCAGTTGAATACCAAAGGGAGATCGTGACAGGGGAATCATGACAGGACCATGAACAGGTCTCCCTGGCATCTTGCAGCACAGCCAAGATGAACAGTGCGTGTTGAGGTATTGACTGCAGCTTTTGGGTGTTACCTAAATGGGGCATTTTGCTTTTCTGTAACCCTTCTGAGCTCCCTAATACCTGTACATGCAGTATTTTGTTTGTTTTTCAGCAGTATTTCTAGTCATTTGTTTCCTCACTTGCCCCCACCGCAGCCCAGCAGTTGTTTGGCGGGCAGTTTGGTGAAGATTATGTCCTTATTTTACGGGGAGGTGTTGATTGTGGGGTCCTGACAGGCACTTTGTGGAAGCTTCCAGAAGCTTCTACAGCAGCTGGGGCTGCCAGGTGCCCTATGACTGGCAGGCTCTGGTTGTTAGCTGCCTGCTGGTGCTGTGAGTGCCCAGCTCTGCTGAGGGCAGGCTGTGGTTGCTGGGGCAGAGGCTGGTGGCATTGCCCAAGGAGGAATGCGAGCCACAGGAATGGCAGCCTGGTTTGTGATGGCCTTTATGGTCTCTTGGGGGGGGGGGGGGGGGGGGGTTGAGTGTCATGGGGTGAGGCCATTTCTCTGTTTTTGCTGAGCCTGGAGTGGGATTGAATAGAATAGTTCAGGTGGAAGGGACCTTCAAAGATTATCCAGTCCAACTGCCTAGCCACTTCTGGGCTAACCAAAAGTTAAGTTAAAGACATGGACCTACTGTAGCAGGTTCAGAGGAGGGACACAGAAGTGAGTAGAAGGCTAAAACACCTCTTAAAAACTGAGAGAATTGTGTTCTCACAGAAGAGGGCTTTGGGGAGATCTCACTATGGCCTTTAAGTATTAAAGGAAGCCTATAGGAAAGATGGAAAAGAGCTTTTTACCAGGGTCTGTAATGATAGCACAAAACGTAACAGTTTTTAAAAAGGAGGACAGATTTAGATTAGCTATTAGGCAGACATAATTTACTGTGAGGGTGACGAGACACTGGAACGGGTTGCCCACGGAAGCTGTGGAAGTGTTCAAGGTCAGGAGAGTGGAGCCAGGCTCTTCTCGGTGACACCCAGTGATAGGACAAGGGGCAATGGGTGTAAGCTGGAACAAAGGAGGTTCCGCTTAAATATGAGACAAAAATGTTTTACAGTGAGGGTGACAGAACACTGGAAGAGGCTGCCCGGGGGGGTTGTGGAGTCTCGTTCTCTGGAGACTTTTCAAAATGGACCCATATTTGGAGCAGTTCTTGAAGAGCTGCTGCCTGTGGGAAGCCCACACAGGATCAGTTCAGGAAGGATGGCAACATAGGGGAGGGAGCCCACCTTGGAGCAGAAGAAGAGAGTGACCCAGAAGGAGTGGCGGAGATGAAGTGTTACAGACTGATCGCAGCCCCCATTCCTGCATTACCCTTTGTCGCTCAGTGGGGAGGAGGTGGAAGAGGGTGGATGGGTGAAAGGCGTTTTTAGTTTGTTCTCGTTGTCTCTCACTTCTCTAGTTTGTTAACAATAGTTAACACATTTCTCTCATCTCCCTATGCTGAGTCTGTTTTGCCTGTGACGGTAATTGTTGAGTGATCTCCCTGCCCTTATCTCAATATTTGAGCGTTTTTCATCATATTTTCGCCCCCTTTCCCTTTGAGGAGAGGGAGTAAGAAAACAGTTGTGGTGGAGCTCGGCTCCCCACCTGAGTAAAACCACCACAACAGAGGATTAGTTTTTGGGTCCTCATCCTTGGAGATATTGAGAACCCAACCTCACGTGGTCAGAACAGACTTAGCATGTTGTGGGAGTCCACTCTTCTCCTGCGCTTGACATAAGTGTGGCAGAGGCTTATGAGGTCTATTATGAATCACAATAGACCTTAATGTGACCCTTCCTTGACAGGCAAATCCATGACCAAAAAGAAAGGCGGGTACCTCCTTAAAACATGTGCCTATTGAAATAATTCATGGGAAAATGATGTATCACATCAGAGTCGAAAAACAGTTTGACTACATGACAATCACTTTAACTTATAAATACAGTGGCCAGAGAAAAATGTGGTGGAGTATATTTTTCCCCAACTCAGCTATGATTCATGATTAACTAAGGTTACATCAGTCCTGAAACTCAGCTGCCCAGCTGGGTGAAACCACAACAGCCCATTTCTGTGCTTCTCTGGATTGTGCCTTGACAGAAATAGCCATGGTTGTGGAGCTGATGACCCAGTTGGTCAGGGACGGCACAAAGGTGCATCCACAATCCATGAGGAGTCTTGCACCATCTGTGTGGTGTCCATGTGAGGGACAACTCTGTTAAATAATACTGCCTCAGTAGAGACCCCAGAGGGACACCACTCCTCCCTGGTGTCCACCTGGGCACCGAGCTGTTGAGCGCAACTCTTGAGATGTGACCATGCAGGCAATTCCTTATCTGCTGAGTGGCCCATCATGTCTTTCCATGGTAGTGAGAAGGAGCTATGTAAGAGTGTTGTGCAAACGCTTCTTGAACACCAAGAGGCTTGGGCCCTGATGGCCACTTGAGCCCTGCTTTTTGTCCTCTTTCTCGGGTGAAGTTGGAAGAGCGTTGGGAGAAGAAAGCAAGAGGAGGCATCTGAGGATATGGGATGCAGATTGATTTTATTGAGGAAAACATGAAACAGAGGGAGTGTCAAGTGGAAGGTGCACATTCTGAGGTGCTTGGAGGGCGACCACCAGCCTATGTCCCTTGCGTAGAGCAGATTGTCCCAGAGCGCCAAGGTCTCCCTACCCCGTGGTAGGAGCAGCCCCAGAAGGTTTCCCAAGGGATTGTGCTAGCGAGCAAGGCATTGCAGCAGAGAGTAGTGGCCATAGGTGGTGGTGCTAAGGAAAGAAGAAAAAAGAAGAAAGAAGGAGGTATGTTGGCCATGTTTCCTGACAGCATGGAATGTCCCATTCAGGGCTTCCTTGCTTTGTTGTGCCATGGAATGATGAGCTGCAGCCGGTGAGCCCGTGTGCCATGAGCAGCACAGAGGAGCGTCCTCAGTCTGAGAGCTGGCGGGCACGGTGTTGGAGGCTGCTGTCAGGGGTGTTGGCGTGGGTCCTTAGCAGGGGTAGCAGGCTCTTCCGCCAGAGAAGCAGCCCAGGCCTCCGAAGCCGTAGCCTCCAAGGCCATAGCCTCCGAAGCCATAGCCTCCCAGGCCATAGCCTCCGAAGCCATAGCCTCCCAGGCCAAAGCCTCCAAAGCCACCGGAGGAGATGGGCACTCCCTGGGCGCTGAGGTTGCTGCCCACGGCAGCTGATGCGGAGGATCCAACGGCGGTGTTCTGGGGGAAGGAGCTGAGGATGGGTCCTGGCAGGGTGACCAGCACGGCAGGAGGCTGGATGACGACGCGGGAGTCCTCGCACTGCCTGACACAGGGCTCGTTGCAGCTGTTAGCCAGCGGGGTGGGTCCGCAGGGGCGGCAGATGTCGTAGCAGGACATGTCTGTGGTGTGGAGGGTGCCTGGAAGAGAGGGTGTTGGGAAGGCGGAGGGTGTTGGGGGTGTGTGGAGCGGTGCTGGGGGGGCCAAGGGAGTGGGAGGCCTTGGGTCGTGTGGAGGATGGCTTTGGGGAAGCTGAAAGGGCTGCTGAGGCTGGGGACACAGGGTGTATGGAAAGATAGGCCTGGTGGGACGGGTGAAGGAGGGAATCAGGGTTCAGGCTCACCTTGTTGGTCGCAGGGGAGAAGGCGTCAGGTGAAGTGTGTGAGGGTGCGAGGCGCAGGGCCGGCTTTTATGCTGGTCCTTGAGTGCCTGGGGGCAAGAGAGCCTTTGCGCACAACAGCATTTTGCAAGAGTCGCTCTTGTATGCCAAAGCCTGGCAAGTAATGAGGTGGGGTGTGCTGTTCTTCCCGCAACTCTACCTTTTCATTTCCTCCTGTTTTCCTCCTGATGAGTTGTCCATTCCAAAGTCCATTGTTGTCCATTCCAAATCTAGTGATTCCTTTGGAATGAAAAAATTAGAAGTTCAAATATGTATTGTCTCAAATGTTTACTGTCTGACCAAAAAGTGCCTTGTGTTTAGTAAGGAGTGGTATCAGTCACTTCTAGTCCTCAGGAACCGCTCACAAATCCTGTGATATTCAACAAGTAATTGAAAATGGCCTCAGAGAGACATGAGGGAGCTCTGTCAGTATTCATGGTGCAACCTTTTGGGTTTCCACCTGAGCTGAGGAAGTATTCTATCCCTGCTAAATACCTGTGTCAACAAGAACAAGACCCATGTCAACTGCTGGACAATCACATTCCTTGACCAGCCAGCAGTGCTGTGTTTGATGTATCCCAGGACATGGTTTGCTGTTTTGGCTACAAGGGCACACGGTTGACTCATCTTGCTGTCAACTAGAAGCCCCAGATCTCTTTCCACAGGGCATCTCTCCAGCTCTCTCATCTCCCATTCTGTACATATCGCCAGGGTGCCCTGTACCAAGTGCCAAATATGACACTTAGTCTTCTTAAACTTCATGGGACTGGTGGTTGCACAGCCCTGTGGTCTATCAAGATCTCTCTCGACAACATTGAGGGAGACAACAGCAACTCCTTATTTCCTATCATCTGCAAACTTACTTAGTATGCATTTGAGTCTTATATCCAGATGATTTACAGAAACATCAAAGAGAACCGGGTCCAAAATGAAGACCTGGTGAACCCCACCAGTGACTGGCTTCAGGCCTCATATAACCCCATTTACTACAACCCTTTGAACTTGACCAGTCAGCCAACAGTCCACCAACTGTGTTATGTATTTATCTATGTACATGCCAGACATTTTGTCCCGGAGGATGTTGTGAGAAACAGTATCAAAAGGTTTGCTGAAATCCAAAGAAATTGCATGTACTGCCTTCCTTTGGTCTATTAGATGGGTAACCTTGTCGTAATAGGAAGTGGCTGCACCTCATGCCCAGCGCATGCAGGAAGCCCCTCTTGACAATGAAGCCGCAACCACACCACATGAGAGCAGCACCATGACCTCACTGAAAACACTGCTCCTCTCCTATGCTTGGGTCACGTCTTCTGCCCGCCCTGACATGCACCTTCAAGAGCAATCCCTTGGCCTCTAATAATTACTTTGACGCGAAAGATGCAACCATTGCCAAATAGATGTCCTCAAGAGGAGGACATGAAAATTGAGTGTTGCAGGATCAAAAACACACCCCACCTCATTACTTTCCAAGCTTTGGCATGTAAGAGCAGGTCAAGCTAAATGCTGTCATGTGCAAAGGCTCTCTCGCCCCGCAGGCACTCAAGGACCAGCATAAAAGCTGGCCCTGCGCCTTGCACCCTCACAAACTCCTCCCGACGCCTTCTCCCCTGCGACCAACAAGGTGAGCCTGAACCCTGATTCCCTCCTTCACCCGTCCCACCATGCCTATCTTTCCATACACCCTGTGTCCCCAGCCTCAGCAGCCCTTTCAGCTTCCCCAAAGCCATCCTCCACACGACCCCAGGCCTCCCCACTCCCTTGGCCCCCCCCCCAGCAGCACTCCACACACCCCTAACACCCTCCGCCTTCCCAACACCCTCTCTTCCAGGCACCATCCACACCACAGCCATGTCCTGCTACGACATCTGCCGCCCCTGCGGACCCACCCCGCTGGCTAACAGCTGCAACGAGCCCTGTGTCAGGCAGTGCGAGGACTCCCGCGTCGTCATCCAGCCTCCTGCCGTGCTGGTCACCCTGCCAGGGCCCATCCTCAGCTCCTTCCCCCAGAACACCGCCGTTGGATCCTCCGCATCAGCTGCCGTGGGCAGCAACCTCAGCGCCCAGGGAGTGCCCATCTCCTCCGGTGGCTTTGGAGGCTTTGGCCTGGGAGGCTATGGCTTCGGAGGCTATGGCCTGGGAGGCTATGGCTTCGGAGGCTATGGCCTTGGAGGCTACGGCTTCGGAGGCCTGGGCTGCTTCTCTGGTGGAAGAGCCTGCTACCCCTGCTAAGGACCCACACCAGCACCCCTGACAGCAGACTCCAACACCGTGCCAGCCAGCTCTCAGGCTGAGGACGCTCCTCTGTGCTGCTCATGGCACACGGGCTCACAGGCTGCGGCTCATCATTCCATGGCACAACAAAGCCAGCAAGGAAGGAAGGTGCCAGCTCATGCTGTCAGGAAACATGGCCAACATACCTCCTTCTTTCTTCTTTTTTCTCCTTTCCATAGCACCACCACCTATGGCCGCTACTCTCTGCTGCTATGACTGGTTCATAAGCCAAATGCCACCATGGATTGACACCCTCTCTGCTACCCTCCTCAATAGGACAGGAAGTTCTCAGTGCTCTGGGGAAATGTGCTGTAGATGAGGGAGAGCAGCTGGTGGTCACTCTAATAGAACCTCAAACCCTGGCTCTTGTATTGTTGCTCCTTCCTTTTATTTTTTTCCCCCCTCAATAAAATCTATCTGCATCCCATCGTGACATTTGTTGTCTTTCTTTTTTCAACCCAACGCTCTTTCCACTTCACCTACTACCAACGCTTTGCTCAAGAGTCCATTGGGTGGGGTTGTAAAGGGCCACTGAACCTCCCCTCTCAAGGATGTCATCACCAACAACACAGGTGGGCACCAGCTGGTTTTCCAGCCCATCATCCAATACATACGGATGACCACACTAAGGGTTCGGCACATGCCATGGAATTAGATTTCACACTGCTTTAATAGAGCAGCAATTTAGGATTTATTTTATATTCTGAAGTATAGATGGTATGATTTTTAACAGCTCTGCATCAACACTTGATTATCTGAGAATTTAACAGAATTATTTTAATGGGATTTGCTACAATAGAAACAGTGACTTAAAGGCTCAAGAATGGCAAGGTTCAGCTGAGACTTACTGCGGGGTTCTTGTGGGTATTTAAATTCAGTCATGCGCTTCCAAAATACCCCGTAGAGTATACCCTAATTCCTTGTTGGTGTTTGTCTGCATCTGAGGTTGTTCCTCAAGGAGTCAGGCCTGAGATGCACTTCCCTTCGGGGGTATGCTGTGAGGCATACACTTTGTCCTGGCACCAGGCAGTAACTGAATTTAGTCTGGTTCCCTTGTCTTTGTACCCGCCCATCCGGGATTTAGAACAAGGAGGAGATTCAGCCTGAGCACCCTTCTCTGCGGGTTGAAAACGCCCAGCTCTCTCACCTTCTCCTCATATTGAAGGAGCGCCAGGCCCTTCAGCATCTTGGTAGTCCTGCACTGGAATTGCTCCAGCCTGTCTGCTTCCACCTTCCACTGGGGCGCCTCAAAATGGACAAAGGACTCTACAAGGGGCTTCACCGGTGCTGAGGAGAGATGACGGAGCGCCTTCCTCAATTTGCTGGCAACGCTCTTCCCCATGCCCTCCTGGAGCCTGGTGGACTCTTTTGCCACAAGGCTGCATTGCTGACTCAAGGTTTTGCTCGGCAAAGCTGCCTGCCACTATAAATCTGGTTACATTCAATGTATGTTGAATTATCACTATCATGAATGCACAGTTAGTGCAATAAGCATTATAAGCACAGTCACATAATCACGATCACGGATTCACAAATAAGAGAATACACTTTCAGTTTAGTAAATTAGAAGCATCAGGAGTACAAGTTCTTATTAACCAAAAGGCCATGCTTTGGTTATCAGTTTGAGCCAGAGCTGCCCATGCAGTCTGTCAGTTCCACAATAACATCTGGTTCCTGATCCCTGAAGGGACGTCACAGAGTCTGGCCACAGTGCCTTTGCTCTGCTCCACTCTCCATACTATGTCTCTCAGACACAGCAGACAAAGATTCCCTGTTGTTGCAGATACCTAGGGTTGCAGGCTTTGTTGCCAAAGAGAATACCATGGAAGTACTTCATTGCGTATCCTCCGCATCTGAGCCTTGATGTTTCCTCAAGGCTACACGATTCCTTAAGAGGTGGAAAACTATTTAGCCTCACCGAGACACCTCCAGCAATTATTCTAAAATGTCAAGTAGATGTCTCTCCATTTTAGTGAGATATCAGTCTCACTAAACTCTTAACTAACCTCTCAAGACAACGCAGCTGTTGAGCGCAACTCTTGAGATGTGACCATGCAGGCAATTCCTCATCTGCTGAGTGGCCCATCATGTCTTTCCACGGTAGTGAGAAGGAGCTATGTAAGAGTGTTGTGCAAACGCTTCTTGAACACCAAGCGGCTTGGGCCCTGATGGCCACTTGAGCCCTGCTTTTTTGTTCTTTTTGTCGGGTGAAGTTGGAAGAGCGTTGGGAGAAGAAAGCAAGAGGAGGCATCTGAGGATATGGGATGCAGATTGATTTTATTGAGGAAAACATGAAACAGAGGGAGCGTCAAGTGGAAGGTGCACATTCTGAGGTGCCTGGAGGGCGACCACCAGCCTATGTCCCTTGCGTAGAGCAGATTTTCCCAGAGCACCAAGGTCTCCCTACCCCGTGGTAGGAGCAGCCCCAGAAGGTTTCCCAAGGGACTGTGCTAGTGAGCAAGGCATTGCAGCAGAGAGTAGTGGCCGTAGGTGGTGGTGCTATGGAAAGGAGAAAGAGGAAGAAAGAAGGAGGTATGTTGGCCATGTTTCCTGACAGCATGGAATAGCCACTTCCTTGCTTGCTGGCTTTCTTGTGCCATGGAATGATGAGCCGCAGCTGGTGAGCCCGTGTGCCATGAGCAGCACAGAGGAGCGTCCTCAGCCTGAGAGCTGGCTGGCAAGGTGTTGGAGGCTGCTGTCAGGGGTGTCGGCGTGGGTCCTTAGCAGGGGTAGCAGGCTCTTCCGCCAGAGATGCAGCCCAGGCCTCCGAAGCCATAGCCTCCAAGGCCAAAGCCTCCGAAGCCACCGGAGGAGATGGGCACTCCCTGGGCGCTGAGGTTGCTGCCCACGGCAGCTGATGCGGAGGATCCAACGGCGGTGTTCTGGGGGAAGGAGCTGAGGATGGGTCCTGGCAGGGTGACCAGCACGGCAGGAGGCTGGATGACGACGCGGGAGTCCTCGCACTGCCTGACACAGGGCTCGTTGCAGCTGTTAGCCAGCGGGGTGGGTCCGCAGGGGCGGCAGATGTCGTAGCAGGACATGTCTGTGTTTTGGAGGGTCCCTGGAAGAGAGAGTTTTGTGAAGGCTGAGGGTGTTGGGGGGGTGAGGAGCAGTGCTGGGGGAGGCCAAGGAAGCAGGGCGGCCTTGGGTAGTGGGGAGCATGGCTTTGGGGAGGCGGAAGGCATGCTGAGGCTGGGGGGATAGTGAGGTTGGGGAGACAAGGCTGGTCGCGCGGGTGAAGGAGGGTAGCAGGTTTCAGGCTCACCTTGTTGGTCGCAGGGGAGAAGGCGTCGGGAGGAGTGTGTGAGGGTTCGAGGCACAGGGCCGGCTTTTATGCTGGTCCCCGAGTGCCTTTGGGGCAAGAAACCCTTTGCGCATGACAGTATTTGGCGTGCGCTGCTCTTACATGCCAAAGCCTGGCAAGTAATGAGGTGGGGTGTGTTGTCGTTCCCACAACGCTCTGGTGTCCTTTTCTCCTGTTGAGGATGTGTCTCTGTGGCCGTGGCGGCAGCTTTTAAGTGAGAGTGGCTCTTTGGGTGGATTTACATGGAGCGTGCATTTGAGGGCAGTCAGCAGACGCGGCCAAAGCATGGGAGAGGTGGGGTGTCATGAAGTGAGGTCATGGCGTGTCACTCGTTTGGTGCTGTTTGCGGCTGCATTGTTGCGAGGAGGGGGCCCTATTTGCTGGGGTCTCCATAACGCAAGCTGGTCTGGGCTTCCCAGATGTGGTGGGCACGAGGCACTGGCACTGGTTTCACACTCGCTCCCTCCTTGCCATCCTGCCCACTCCCAACGCTTGTGTTCATTCCTTGTCTTTCACATTGGGTGTCCTGCGTCAGTTGGCAGCTTGGTGGCCTTTATGCTTGGAAGGTTTTTTTGTGGGAGAAGGGATGTTGTGTGTTTTCTTCTTGTGGCAGCTTGGGGGTGGTCTTGTTCTCGTCTTCATTCCCGCCCATCTGGTATTTAGAACAAGAAGGATATTCAGCCTGAGCACCCTTCTCTGCGGGTTGAAAATGCCCATCTCTCTCACATTCTCCTCATATTGAAGAGGCTTCGGGCCCTTCAGCATCTTGGTAGCAATGCACTGGAATTGCTCCAGCCTGTCTGCTTCCATCTTCCACTGGGGCACCTCAAAATAGACAAAGGACTCCACAAGGGGCCTCACCGGTGCTGAGGAGAGATGACGGAGCGCCTTCCTCAATTTGCTGGCAACGCTCTTCCCCATGCCCTCAATGAGCCTGGTGGCCTCTTTTGCCACAAGGCTGCATTGCTGACTCATCGTCAGCTTGCTCTCCAACAGCAACACAAGGTCCTGCTCGGCAAAGCTGCCTGCCCCTGTGTCGGACAACACCATGTCCTGCTGCCCGGCGTTAGTCCTCCCCAGAGGCAGCAATTTGCTTTGCCCCTTCTGCAACTTCATGATGTTCCTCTCTGCCCAGTTCTCCAGCCTCTCCACGTCATTCTGAATGGTGCCACGTTCATCACGTGCATGAGTCGCTCCTTCCCGTCTCGGGTCATCTGCAGACTTCCTGCGGGGTCACTCCATCCCATCACCCACCGCACTACTGAGGATATTGAACAGTGCTGGCCTCACTGCCGAGCCCTGGCCCACACCACTTGGGCCTTGCCTCCATCACCGCTCTGTGCTACTCAGCAGAGGACTCTGCACCTAAGCAATCGTCCACTTTTCAGCCCACATTCGTCCCTTTATCTAACCCATACTTTGTCCGATTCTCCATGAGCGTGTCACGGGAGCAAGCGTCAAAGAAAGCCCTTACAGCATACAGGCTCTACTAAAGTTGAGAAGCTGCCACAGTTTTTTCTTCATCCAACAAGTTGGTCACTTCAGTGTAGAAGAGGATGAGGAGGTTCCCGCGTGACATTCCGTATGTAAATCCTTGCTGACTACTGCCCATCACATTCTGGTTCTTCGTCTGCTCGGCAACACTTTCCGAGAGGATTTCCTTTAGAACCTTCCCAGCGACTGAAGTCAGGACAACCAGCTTCTGGTTGCGCACTCCTTCCTTCTTCACCTTTTTGAACATAGGAGTGGGGCGAGTCTCTTCAACCTCAGCCAAACGGGGACCATCAAAGACTAGGCAGGGAAAGGGCCTCACCCTTGGATGCTCAGCACCGAACAAGACCCCAAAAGCTCTGACTCAGTCTCTCTGACAAACAACTCCCCCTCAGCTCAGGGCTTGCAAGCTCTCAACCAGGCCTGAGAGGACAACGTCCTGCTGTCGCAAACACCTCTCCTCCGCCTGATCAAACTACCAACACCAAGCTGCCAACGGAAGAAAAGACGCAGCCTCCCTTCTCCCACAAAAGGACCTTCCAAGTACAAAGGCCACCAAGCTTCCTACCGATGCAGCACACCCAATGTGAAAGACGAGGAATAAACACAAGTGTAGGGAGTGGGCAGGATGGCAAGGAGGGAGTGAGTGTGAAACCAGTGCCAGTGCCTCGTGCCTAGCACATCTGGGAAGCCCAGAGCAGCCAGTAATATGGCGATGCCAGCAAATAGGGCCCCCTCCGCGCAACAATGCAGCCGCAAACAGCACCGCACGAGTGACACGCCATGACCTCACTTCATGACACCCCACCTCTCCCATACTTTGGCCGTGTCTGCTGATTGCCCTCAAATGCACTCTTCATGCAAATCCACCCAAAGAGCCACTCTCACTTAATAGCTGCCGCCACGGCCACAGAGACACATCCTCAACAGGAGAAAAGGACACCAGAGCGTTGTGGGAACGACAACACACCCCACATCATTTCTTGCCAGGCTTTGGCATGTAAGAGCAGCGAACGCCAAATGCTGTCATGCGCAAAGGGTTTCTTGCCCCAAAGGCACTCAAGGACCAGCATAAAAGCCGGCCCTGTGCCTCGAACCCTCACACACTCTTCCTGACGCCTTCTCCCCTGCGACCAACAAGGTGAGCCTGAACCCCACTCCCATCCTTCGCTCACCCGACCAGCCTTATCTCCCTACCACCAGCTTCCCCCCAGCCTCAGCAACCCTTCTGCCTCCCCTAAGCCATGCTCCACACAACCCTAGGCCTCCCCGCTCTCTTGCCTCCCCCCCCAGCACCGCTCCACACACCCACAACTCCCTCTGCCTTCCCAACACCCTCTCTTCCAGGCACCCTCCACACCACAGACATGTCCTGCTACGACATCTGCCGCCCCTGCGGACCCACCCCGCTGGCTAACAGCTGCAACGAGCCCTGTGTCAGGCAGTGCGAGGACTCCCGCGTCGTCATCCAGCCTCCTGCCGTGCTGGTCACCCTGCCAGGACCCATCCTCAGCTCCTTCCCCCAGAACACCGCCGTTGGATCCTCCGCATCAGCTGCCGTGGGCAGCAACCTCAGCGCCCAGGGAGTGCCCATCTCCTCCGGCGGCTTTGGAGGCTTTGGCCTTGGAGGCTATGGCTTTGGAGGCTTTGGCCTTGGAGGCTATGGCTTCGGAGGCTTTGGCCTTGGAGGCTATGGCTTCGGAGGCCTGGGCTGCATCAACGGCGGAAGAGCCTGCTACCCCTGCTAAGGACCCACGCCAACACCCCTGACAGCAGCCTCCAACGCCTTGCCAGCCAGCTTTCAGGCTGAGGACACTCCTCTGTGCTGCTCATGGCACAAGGGCTCATCGGCTGCAGCCCCCTCTGTTTCATGTTTTCCTCTATAAAATCAATCTGCATCCTGAGATTCCTCCTCTTGCTTTCTTCACCCAACGCTCTTCCAATTTCACACGACAAAAAGAACAAAAAGCAGGGCTCAAGTGGCCATCAGGGCCCAAGCCGCTTGATGTTCAAGAAGCGTTTGGACAACGCTCTTACATAGCTCCTTCTCACTACCAGGGAAAGACATGATGGGCCACTCACCATATAAGCAATTGCCTGCATGGTCACATGCCAAGAGTTGTGCTCAACAGCTAGCTTGTCTTGAGAAGTTAGTTGAGAGTTTAGTGAGACTGATGTTTAGTGAGTCATGTATTTGACATTTAGAATAGAATAATTGCCAGAGGTTACTTGGTGAGGCTAAACAGTTGTCCACCTCTTAAGGGATGGTTCAGTGTTGAGGAAACTTCAAGACTCAGATGCAGAGGCTATGCAATGAAGTACTTACATGGTATTGTCTTTGGCAACAAAGCCTGCAACCCTCGGTATCTGTAACACCAGGGAATCTTGCTGTGCTGTGTCTGAGAGACATAGTATGGAGAGTGGAGTAGAGCAAAGGCACTGTGGCCAGACTCTGTGACGTCCCTTCCGGGATCAGGAACCAGTGGAACTGACAGACTGCATGGGCAGCTCTGGCTCAGACTGATAACCAAAGCATGGCCTTTTGGTGAACAAGAACTTGTACTCCTGATGCTTCTAATTTACTAGACTGAAAGTGTATTCTGCTATTTGGGAATCCGTGATCGTGATTATGTGACTGTGCTTATAATGCTTATTGCACTAACTGTGCATTCATGATGGTGATAATTCAACATACATTCAATGTAACCAGACTTATAGTGGCAGGCAGCTTTGCCGAGCAAAACCTTGAGTCAGCAATGCAGCCTTGTGGCAAAAGAGGCCACCAGGCTCCAGGAGGGCATGGGGAAGAGCGTTGCCAGCAAATTGACGAAGGCGCTCCTTCATCTCTCCTCAGCACCGGTGAGGCCCCTTGTGGAGTCCTTTGTCCAGGTTTAGGTGCCCCAGTGGAAGACGGAAGCAGACAGGCTGGAGCAATTCCAGTGCACTGCTACCAAGATGCTGAAGGGCCTGAAGCCTCTTCAATAATGAGGAGAAGGTGAGAGAGATGGGCGTTTTCAACCCACAGAGAAGGGTGCTCAGGCTGAATCTCCTCCTTGTTCTAAATCCCGGATGGGCGGGTACAAAGACAAGGGAACCAGACTAAATTCAGTTACTGCCTGGTGCCAGGACAAAGTGTATGCCTCACAGCATACCCCCGAAGGGAAGTGCATCTCAGGCCTGACTCCTTGAGGAACAACCTCAGATGCAGACAAACACCAACAAGGAATTAGGGTGAGTAATTCACGCTAGGGGGTGTTTTGGAAGTGCATGACTGAATTTAAATACCCCCAAGAACCCTGCAGTAAGTCTCAGCTGAACCTTGCCATTCTTGAGCCTTTAAGTCACTGTTTCTATTGTGGCAAATCCCATTAAAATAATTCTGTTAAATTCTCAGATAACCAAGTGTTGATGCAGAGCTGTTTAAAATCATACCATCTATACTTCAAAATATAAATTAAATTCCAATTTGCTGCTCTATTAAAGCAGTGTAAAATCTAATTCCATGGCATGTGCCGAACCCTTAGTGTGGTCATCCGTATGTACTGGATGATGGGCTGGAAAACCAGCTGGTGCCCACCTGTGTTGTTGGTGATGACATCCTTGAGAGGAGAGGTTCAGTGGCCCTTTACAACACCACCCAATGGCCTCTTGAGCAAAGTGTTAATAGTAGGTAAAGTGGAAAGAGCGTTGGGTTGAAAAAAAGAAGAGGATAAATGTCAGGATGGGATGCAGATAGATTTTATTGAAGGTGAAAAAAAAAATAAAAAAAAGAACCAACAATACAAGCACCAGGGCTTGAGGTGCTATTAGAGTGACCACCAGATGCTCTCCCTTCTCTACATCACATTTCTACCAGAGCATTGAGAACATCCTGTTCTATTGAGGAGAGTAGCAGAGAGGGTGTCAATCCATGGTGGCATTTGGCTTATGAACCAGTCATAGCAGCAGAGAGTAGTGCCCGTAGGTGGTGGTGCTATGGAAAGGAGAAAGAGGAGGAAAGAAGGAGGTATGTTGGCCATGTTTCCTGACAGCATGGGCTGGCCCCTTCCTTGCATGCTTGCTTTGTTGTGTCATGGAATGATGAGCCACAGCCGGTGAGCCCGTATGCCATGAGCAGCACAGAGGAGCATCCTCAGTCTGAGAGCTGTCTTCCATGGTGTTGGAGGCTTCTGTCAGGGGTGTTGGCGTGGGTCCTTAGCAGGGGTAGCAGGCTCTTCCACCAGAGAAGCAGCCCAGGCCTCCGAAGCCATAGCCTCCAAGGCCAAAGCCTCCGAAGCCGCCGGAGGAGATGGGCACTCCCTGGGCGCTGAGGTTGCTGCCCACGGCAGCTGATGCGGAGGATCCAACGGCGGTGTTCTGGGGGAAGGAGCTGAGGATGGGTCCTGGCAGGGTGACCAGCACGGCAGGAGGCTGGATGACGACGCGGGAGTCCTCGCACTGCCTGACACAGGGCTCGTTGCAGCTGTTAGCCAGCGGGGTGGGTCCGCAGGGCCGGCAGATGTCGTAGCAGGACATGTCTGTGGTGTGGAGGGTGCCTGGAAGAGAGGGTGTTGGGAAGGCAGAGGGAGTTGTGGGTGTGTGGAGCGGTGCTGGGGGGGGGAGGCAAGAGAGCGGGGAGGCCTAGGGTTGTGTGGAGCATGGCTTAGGGGAGGCAGAAGGGTTGCTGAGGCTGGGGGGAAGCTGGTGGTAGGGAGATAAGGCTGGTCGGGTGAGCGAAGGATGGGAGTGGGGTTCAGGCTCACCTTGTTGGTCTCAGGGGAGAAGGCGTCGGGAGGAGTGTGTGAGGGTGCGAGGCGTAGGGCCGGCTTTTATGCTGGTCCCCGAGTGCCTTTGGGGCAAGAAACCCTTTGCGCATGACAGCATTTGGCGTGAGCTGCTCTTACATGCCAAAGCCTGGCAAGTAATGAGGTGGGGTGTGTTGTCATTCCCACAACACTCTGGTGTCCTTTTCTCCTGTTGAGGATTGCTACCTTGCGTGCGTTTGAGGGCAGTCGGCAGACGCGGCCAAAGCATGGGAGAGGTGGGGTGTCATGAAGTGAGGTCATGGCGTGTCACTCGTGCGGTGCTGTTTGCGGCTGCATTGTTGTGTTTGGAAACTGTCTTGGGCAGAGTGACCATGAAATGCTAGAGTTTTCCATTCTTGGAGAAGCCACGAAGGGGACCAGTAAAACCACTGTATTGGACTTCCGGAGGGCCGACTTTGAACTGTTCAGGACACTGGTTGGTAGAGTCCCTTGGGAGGCGGTTCTGAAGGGCAGAGGAGTCCAGGAAGGCTGGGCGCTTGTCAGGAAGGGAATCTTAATGGCACAGGAGCGGTCTGTCCCCACGTGTCCAAAGACGAGCCGGCGGGGAAGAAGACCGGCCTGGCTCAACAGAGAATTGTGGCTTGAGCTTAGGAGGAAATAGAGGGATTACAATCTTTGGAAAAGAGGGCGGGCCACTCGGGAGGACTATAAGGATGTTGCGAGGCAGTGCAGGGACAAAATTAGAAAGGGCAAAGCTCATCTGGAGCTCAATCTGGCTACTGCCATCAAAGACAACAAAAAATGTTTCTACAAATACATTAATGCAAAACGGAGGACTAAGGAGAATCTCCAGCCTTTGCTGGATGCCGGGGGAACTTAGTTACAAAAGATAAGGAAAAGGCAGAGGTGCTTAATGCCTTCTTAGCCTCAGTCTTTAGCGACAAAACCAGTTGCTCTCTGGATACCCAGTACCCTGAGCTGGTGGAAGGGGATGGGGAGCAGAATGTGGCCCTCCCTATCCGTGAGGAAATTGTTGGCGACCTTCTACGGCACTTGGATGTATGCAAGTCGATGGGGCCAGATGGGATCCACCCGAGGATACTGAGAGAACTGGCGGAGGAGCTGGCCAAGCCGCTTACCATCATTTATCAACAGTCCTGGCTATCGGGGGAGCTACCAGTCGACTGGTGGCTAGCAAACATGAGGCCAACTACAAGAGGGACCAGGGGGTAGACCCAGGAAACTATAGGCCTGTCAGTTTGACCTCAGTGCCAGGGAAGCTCATGGAGCAGATTATCTTGAGTGTCACCACGCGGCACTTACAGAGCAACCAGGTGATCAGGCCCAGTCAGCATGGGTTTATGAAAGGCAGGTCCTGCTTGACGAACCTAATCTCCTTCTATGACAAAGTGACGCGCTTGGTGGATGAGGGAAAGGCTGTGGACGTGGTCTACCTTGACTTCAGCAAGGCTTTTGACACCGTTTCCCACAACATTCTCCTCAAGAAACTGTCTGATCATGGCTTGGACTGGCGTACGCTTCGTTGAGTTAAAAACTGTCTGGATAGCCGGGCCCAAAGAGTCGTGCTGAATGGAGTCAAATCCAGCTGGAGGCCGGTCACTAGTAGTGTTCCCCAGGGCTCGGTACTGGGGCTGGTCCCCTTTAATATCTTCATTGATGATCTGGATGAGGGCAGTGAGTGCACCCTCAGTAAGTTCGCAGATGACACCAAGTTAGGTGCCTGTGTTGATCTGCTTGAGGGTAGGAAGGCTCTGCAGGAGGATCTGGAAAGGCTGGACCGATGGGCTGAGGTCAACTGTATGAAGTTCAACAAGGCCAAGTGCCGGGTCTTGCACCTGGGGCACAACAACCCCAAGCAGAGCTACAGGCTGGGACATGAGTGGTTGGACAGCTGCCAGGCGGATAAGGACCTGGGAGTATTGGTTGATAGTCGGCTGAATATGAGCCAGCAATGTGCTCAGGTGGCCAAGAAGGCCAACAGCATCCTGGCTTGTATAAGAAGCAGTGTGGCCAGCAGGTCTAGGGAAGTGATTGTCCCCCTGTACTCGGCTCTGGTGAGGCTGCACCTCGAGTACTGTGTTCAGTTTTGGGCCCCTCGCTACAAGAAGGACATGGAGGTGCTCGAGAGAGTCCAGAGAAGGGCAACGAAGCTGGTGAGGCGTCTGGAGAACAAGTCCAACAAGGAGCGGCTGAAGGAGCTGAGTTTGTTAAGCCTGGAGAAAAGGAGACTCAGAGGCGACCTTATCACTCTTTATAAGTACATTAAAGGAGGCTGTAGCGAGGTGGGGGTTGGTCTATTCTCCCACGTGCCTGGTGACAGAACAAGGGGGAACGGGCTAAAGTTGCGCCAGAGGTGTTTTAGGTTGGATATTAGGAAGAACTTCTTTACTAAGAGGGTTGTGAGGCATTGGAATGGGCTGCCCAGGGAAGTGGTGGAGTCACCATCCCTGGAGGTTAAAAGACATTTAGATGTTGAACTTAGCGATATGGTTTAGTGGAGGACTTACAATAAGGTCAGAGGTTGGACTAGGTGGTCTTGAGGTCTCTTCCTACCTAGACAATTCTGTGATTCTGTGAGTCTCGCACCGTACGTGTGGTGTCCGTGTGAGGGACAACTCTGTTAAATAATGCTGGCCTCAGTAGAGACCCCAGAGGGACAGCACAACTCCCTGGTGTCCACCTGGGCACCGAGCTGTTGAGCGCAACTCTTGAGATGTGACCATGCAGGCAATTCCTTATCTGCTGAGTGGCCCATCATGTCTTTCCCTGGTAGTGAGAAGGAGCTATGTAAGAGCGTTGTCCAAACGCTTCTTGAACACCAAGAGGCTTGGGCCCTGATGGCCACTTGAGCCCTGCTTTTTGTTCTTTTTGTCGGGTGAAGTTGGAAGAGCGTTGGGAGAAGAAAGCAAGAGGAGGCATCTGAGGATATGGGATGCAGATTGACTTTATTGAGGAAAACATGAAACAGAGGGAGCGTCAAGTGGAAGGTGCACATTCTGAGGTGCCTGGAGGGCGACCACCAGCCTATGTCCCTTGCGTAGAGCAGATTTTCCCAGAGCGCCAAGGTTTCCCTACCCTGTGGTAGGAGCAGCCCCAGGTTTCCCAAGGGATTGTGCTAGTGAGCAAGGCATTGCAGCAGAGAGTAGCAGCCGTAGGTGGTGGTGCTATGGAAAGGAGAAAGAGGAACAAAGAAGGAGGTATGTTGGCCATGTTTCCTGACAGCAAGGGCTGGCCCATTCCTTGCTTGCTGGCTTTCTTGTGCCATGGAATGATGAGCCGCAACTGGTGAGCCCGTGTGCCATAAGCAGCACTGAGGTGCGTCCTCAACATGAGAGCTGGCTGGCACGGTGTTGGAGGCTGCTGTCAGGGGTGTTGGCGTGGGTCCTTAGCAGGGGTAGCAGGCTCTTCCGCCGTTGATGCAGCCCAGGCCTCCGAAGCCATAGCCTCCAAGGCCAAAGCCTCCGAAGCCACCGGAGGAGACGGGCACTCCCTGGGCCCTGAGGTTGCTGCCCACGGCAGCTGATGCGGAGGATCCAACGGCGGTGTTCTGGGGGAAGGAGCTGAGGATGGGTCCTGGCAGGGTGACCAGCACGGCAGGAGGCTGGATGACGACGCGGGAGTCCTCGCACTGCCTGACACAGGGCTCGTTGCAGCTGTTAGCCAGCGGGGTGGGTCCGCAGGGGCGGCAGATGTCGTAGCAGGACATGTCTGTGGTGTGGAGGGTGCCTGGAAGAGAGGGTGTTTGGAAGGCAGAGGGTATTGGGGGTGTGTGGAGCGGTGCTGGGGAGGCCAAAGGAATGGGGAGGCCAGGGGTTGTGTGGAGTATGGTGTTGGGGAGGCAGAAGGGTTGCTGAGGCTGGGGAAGAGGGCAGGTGGGGAGATAAGGATGGTCAGGTGGGCGAATGGATGGGAGTGGGGTTCAGGCTCACCTTGTTGGTCGCAGGGGAGAAGGCGTCGGGAGGAGTGTGTGAGGGTGCGAGGCGCAGGGCCGGCTTTTATGCTGGTCCCCGAGTGCCTTTGGGGCAAGAAACCCTTTGCGCATGACAGCATTTGGCGTGAGCTGCTCTTACATGACAATGCCTGGCAAGTAATGATGTGGGGTGTGTTGTCATTCCCACAACGCTCTGGTGTCCTTTTCTCCTGTTGAGGATGTGTCTCTGCGGCCGTGGCGGCAGCTTTTAAGTGAGAGTGGCTCTTTGGGTGGATCTGCATGGAGCGTGCGTTTGAGGGCAGTCGGCAGACGCGGCCAAAGCATGGGAGAGGTGGGGTGTCATGAAGTGAGGTTATGGCGTGTCACTCGTGCGGTGCTGTTTGCGGCTGCATTGTTGCACGGAGGGGGCCCTATTTGCTGGCATCGCCATAACACAGGCTGTTCTGGGCTTCCCACATGTGCTAGGTGGGAGGTACTGGCACTGGTTTCACATTCGCTCCCTCCTTGCCATCCTGCCCACTCCCAACGCTTGTGTTCATTCCTTGTCCTGGACATTGACATTGACATTGGGTGTCCTGCGTCAGTTGGCAGCTTGGTGGCCTTTATGCTTGGAAGGTTTTTTTGTGGGAGAAGGGATGTTGTGTGTTTTCTTCTTGTGGCAGCTTGGGGGTGGTCTTGTTCTCGTCTTCATTCCCGCCCATCTGGTATTTAGAACAAGAAGGATATTCAGCCTGAGCACCCTTCTCTGCGGGTTGAAAATGCCCATCTCTCTCACATTCTCCTCATATTGAAGAGGCTTCGGGCCCTTCAGCATCTTGGTAGCAATGCACTGGAATTGCTCCAGCCTGTCTGCTTCCATCTTCCACTGGGGCACCTCAAAATAGACAAAGGACTCCACAAGGGGCCTCACCGGTGCTGAGGAGAGATGACGGAGCGCCTTCCTCAATTTGCTGGCAACGCTCTTCCCCATGCCCTCAATGAGCCTGGTGGCCTCTTTTGCCACAAGGCTGCATTGCTGACTCATCGTCAGCTTGCTCTCCAACAGCAACACAAGGTCCTGCTCGGCAAAGCTGCCTGCCCCTGTGTCGGACAACACCATGTCCTGCTGCCCGGCGTTAGTCCTCCCCAGAGGCAGCAATTTGCTTTGCCCCTTCTGCAACTTCATGATGTTCCTCTCTGCCCAGTTCTCCAGCCTCTCCACGTCATTCTGAATGGTGCCACGTTCATCACGTGCATGAGTCGCTCCTTCCCGTCTCGGGTCATCTGCAGACTTTCTGCGGGGTCACTCCATCCCATCACCCACCTCACTACTGAGGATATTGAACAGTGCTGGCCTCACTGCCGAGCCCTGGCCCACACCACTTGGGCCTTGCCTCCATCACCGCTCTGTGCTACTCAGCAGAGGACTCTGCACCTAAGCAATCGTCCACTTTTCAGCCCACATTCGTCCCTTTATCTAACCCATACTTTGTCCGATTCTCCATGAGCGTGTCACGGGAGCAAGCGTCAAAGAAAGCCCTTACAGCATACAGGCTCTACTAAAGTTGAGAAGCTGCCACAGTTTTTTCTTCATCCAACAAGTTGGTCACTTCAGTGTAGAAGAGGATGAGGAGGTTCCCGCGTGACATTCCGTATGTAAATCCTTGCTGACTACTGCCCATCACATTCTGGTTCTTCGTCTGCTCGGCAACACTTTCCGAGAGGATTTCCTTTAGAACCTTCCCAGCGACTGAAGTCAGGACAACCAGCTTCTGGTTGCGCACTCCTTCCTTCTTCACCTTCTTGAACAGAGGAGCGGGGCGAGTCTCTTCAACCTCAGCCAAGCGGGGACCATCAAAGACTAGGCAGGGAAAGGGCCTCACCCTTGGATGCTCAGCACCGAACAAGACCCCAAAAGCTCTGCCTCAGTCTCCCTGACAAACCACTCCCCCTCAGCTCAGGGCTTGCAAGCTCTCAACCAGGCCTGAGAGGACAACGTCCTGCTGTCGCAAACACCTCTCCTCCGCCTGGTCAAACTACTAACACCAAGCTGCCAACGGAAGAAAAGACGCAGCCTCCCTTCTCCCACAAAAGGACCTTCCAAGCACAAAGGCCACCAAGCTTCCTACCGATGCAGCACACCCAATGTGAAAGACAAGGAATAAACACAAGTGTAGGGAGTGGGCAGGATGGCAAGGAGGGAGCGAGTGTGAAACCAGTGCCAGTGCCTCGTGCCTAGCGCATCTGGGAAGCCCAGAGCAGCCAGTAATATGGCGATGCCAGCAAATAGGGCCCCCTCCGCGCAACAATGCAGCCGCAAACCGCACCGCACGAGTGATACGCCATGTCCTCACTTCATGACACCCCACCTCTCCCATACTTTGGCCACGTCTGCTGATTGCCCTCAAATGCACTCTTCATGCAAATCCACCCAAAGAGCCACTCTCACTTAAAAGCTGCCGCCACGGCCACAGAGACACATCCTCAACAGGAGAAAAGGACACCAGAGCGTTGTGGGAACGACAATACACCCCACATCATTAATTGCCAGGCTTTGGCATGTAAGAGCAGGGCATGCCAAATGCTGTCATGCGCAAAGGGTTTCTTGCCCCAAAGGCACTCGGGGACCAGCATAAAAGCCGGCCCTGCGCGTAGCGCCCTCACACACTCCTCCTGACGCCTTCTCCCCTGAGACCAACAAGGTGAGCCTGAACCCCACTCCCATCCTTCGCTCACCCGACCAGCCTTATCTCCCCACGCAGCCTCTCCCCCCAGCCTCAGCAGCCCTTCTGCCTCCCCAACACCATGCTCCCCACAACCCCAGTCCTCCCTGCTCCCTTGGCCTCCTCCAGAAGTGCTCCACACACCCCTAAAACCCTCTGCCTTCCAAACACCCTCTCTTCCAGGCACCCTCCACACCACAGACATGTCCTGCTACGACATCTGCCGCCCCTGCGGACCCACCCCGCTGGCTAACAGCTGCAATGAGCCCTGTGTCAGGCAGTGCGAGGACTCCCGCGTCGTCATCCAGCCTCCTGCCGTGCTGGTCACCCTGCCAGGACCCATCCTCAGCTCCTTCCCCCAGAACACCGCCGTTGGATCCTCCGCATCAGCTGCCGTGGGCAGCAACCTCAGCGCCCAGGGAGTGCCCATCTCCTCTGGTGGCTTGGGAGGCTTTGGCCTTGGAGGCTATGGCTTTGGAGGCTTTGGCCTTGGAGGCTATGGCTTCGGAGGCCTGGGCTGCATCAACGGCGGAAGAGCCTGCTACCCCTGCTAAGGACCCACGCCAACACCCCTGACAGCAGCCTCCAACGCCTTGCCAGCCAGCTTTCAGGCTGAGGACACTCCTCTGTGCTGCTCATGGCACAAGGGCTCATCGGCTGCAGCTCCCTCTGTTTCATGTTTTTCTCTATAAAATCAATCTGCATCCTGAGATTCCTCCTCTTCCTTTCTTCTCCCAATGCTCTTCCAATTTCACCCGACAAAAAGAACAAAAAGCAGGGCTCAAGTGGCCATCAGGGCCCAAGCCTCTTGGTGTTCAAGAAGCGTTTGGACAACGCTCTTACATAGCTCCTTCTCACTACCATGGAAAGACATGATGGGCCACTCAGCAGATAAGGAATTGCCTGCATGGTCACATCTCAAGAGTTGCGCTCAACAGCTGCGTTGTCTTGAGAGGTTAGTTGAGAGTTTAGTGAGACTGATGTCTCACTAAAATGGAGAGACATCTGCTTGACATTTTAGAATAATTGCTGGAGGCGTCTCGGTGAGGCTAAATAGTTTTCTACCTCTTAAGGGATCGTTTAGCGTTGAGGAAACTTCAAGGCTCAGATGCGGAGGATACGCAATGAAGTACTTCCATGGTATTGTCTTTGGCAACAAAGCCTGCAACCCTAGGTATCTGTAACAATAGGGAATCTTTGTGTGCTGTGTCTGAGAGACATAGTATGGAGAGTGGAGCAGAGCAAAGGCACTGTGGCCAGACTCTGTGATGTCCCTTCCGGGATCAGGAACCAGATGTTATTGTGGAACTGACCGACTGCATGGACAGCTCTGGCTCAAACTGATAACCAAAGCATGGCCTTTTGGTGAACAAGAACTTGTACTCCTGTTGCTTCTAATTTACTAGACTGAAAATGTATTCTGCTATTTGGGAATCCGTGATCGTGATTATGTGACTGTGCTTATAATGCTTATTGCACTAACTGTGCATTCATGATAGTGATAATTCAACATACATTGAATGTAACCAGATTTATAGTGGCAGGCAGCTTTGCCGAGCAAAACCTTGAGTCAGCAATGCAGCCTTGTGGCAAAAGAGTCCACCAGGCTCCAGGAGGGCATGGGGAAGAGCGTTGCCAGCAAATTGAGGAAGGCGCTCCGTCATCTCTCCTCAGCACTGGTGAGGCCCCTTGTGGAGTCCTTTGTCCAGTTTGAGGCGCCCCATTGGAAGATGGAAGCAGACAGGCTGGAGCAATTCCAGTGCAGGACTACCAAGATGGTGAAGGGCCTGGTGCTCCTTCAATATGAGGAAAAGGTGAGAAAGCTGGGCGTTTTCAACCTGCAGAGAAGCCTGCTCAGTCTGAATCTCCTCCTAATTCCAAATCCCGGATAGGCAGGAATGAAGACAAGGAAACCAGACTAATTTCAGTTACTGCCTGCTGCAGGGTTTGGAACCTGCAGCAGGCAGTTCGAGGCATGCATGGTGTGCAGGGCCGCAGCCCCTCCTGGCTGGGTGGTCCCGGGCGTGACTGCTGAGTGGAAAGGCCTGAGGTGCCAAGGCTTGATGTGCCCCATTCGGCTGAGATGGTTTTGGCTTGCTGCTGAAGTGAGTAGTGCTGGTTGCTGAGGAAGATGAAGCAAGGTAGGAAGGGGGGCAGTGCAACTGCGTGTGCCATGTTCCGTGAGACCTACTGCATTGAAGCCACGAATGCTGAGGGCACGGTGTGGTGTCCTTGCGAGGCCACTACTAATTCTCTTTGGAAGGTCCTGGTGAGTGGGAGAGGCTCCTGAAGGCTGGAAGAGACTCGCCCCACTCCTCTGTTCAAGAAGGTGAAGAAGGAAGGAGTGCGCAACCAGAAGCTGGTTGTCCTGCCTTCAGTCGCTGGGAAGGTTCTAAAGGAAATTGTCCCGGAAAGTGTTGTCAAGCAGACGAAGAACCAGAATGTGATGGGCAGTAGTCAGCAAGGATTTACATACGGAATGTCACGCGGGAACCTCCTCATCCTCTTCTACACTGAAGTGACCAACTTGGTGGATGAAGAAAAAACTGTGGCAGCTGCTCAACTTTAGTAGAGCCTGTATGCTGTAAGGGCTTTCTTTGACGCTTGCTCCCATGACACGCTCATGGAGAATCGGACAAAGTATGGGTTAGATAAAGGGACAAATGTGGGCTGAAAAGTGGACGATTGCTTAGGTGCAGAGTCCTCTGCTGAGTAGCACAGAGTGGTGCTGGAGTCAAGGCCCAAGTGGTGTGGGCCAGGGCTTGGCAGTGAGGCCAGCACTGTTCAATATCCTCATTAGTGAGGTGGGTAGTAGGATGGAGTGACCCCGCAGGAAGTCTGAAGATGACCCGAGACAGGGAGGAGCGACTGATGCATGTGATGAACGTACGTGGCACCATTCAGAATGACGTGCAGAGGCTGTAGAACTGGGCAGAGAGGAACATCATGAAGTTGCAGAAGGGGCAAAGCAAATTGCTGCCTCTGGGGAGGACTAACGCCGGGCAGCAGGACATGGTGTTTTCCGACAGAGGGGCAGGCAGCTTTGTGGAGCAGGACCTTGTGTTGCTGTTGCAGAGCAAGCTGACGATGAGTCAGCAATGCAGCCTTGCGGCAAAAGAGGCCACCAGGCTTCAGGAGGGCATGGGGAAGAGCGTTGCCAGCAAATTGAGGAAGGCGCTCCGTCATCTCTCCTCAGCACTGGTGAGGCCTCTTGTGGAGTTCTTTGTCCAGTTTGAGGTGCCCCAGTGGAAGATGGAAGCAGACAGGCTGGAGCAATTCCAGTGCATTGCTACCAAGATGCTGAAGGGCCTGGAGCCTCTTCAGTATGAGGAGAAGGTGAGAGAGCTGGGCGCTTTCAACCCACAGAGAAGGGTGCTCAGGCTGAATCTCCTTCTTGTTCCAAATCCCGGATGGGCGGGAACGAAGACAAGGGAGCCAGACTAAATTCAGTTACTGCCTGCTGCCAGGAGAAGGGTGAGTGGATGCCACAGAGAAGCAATTGCCTTGGAAGTGAGGGAAGCCCTTTTTCCCTGTGGGAGTGGTCAAGCAGTAGACAGAAAGCAGAGGTTTTGCATTTCCATCCTTGGAGGTATGAGAAACCCAGGAACTGCACATGGTCCTGGACAGCCTGCTGTAGCTGCCTGTGCTTGAGTAGGGCACTGGCAGTACATAATCTGCAGAGGTTACTTCCAAACGGAAGGGATTCTGTGGCTGCATCTGTTGTCAATGCGGGAGAATGCTCCTGGGTGAGAAAGCAGTTGAGTGTGTGCTGACACAGAGAGATTGTTTCAGAGGGCATGTGCAGCAGAGACTATGCGTGCCCAAGCCTTTGTTTGGTCAAGTGTAGGTCTTGTGTGATGTGCTGCAAGATGTGGTGGCCCTTTTTGACTCACCCCGATGCTGTCTTGAGCTTTGGCTTTGTACTGAGGGAAGTGGGAAGAAGAAGGGAAGAGGAGGAGCGTCAGGCTGGCATGCTTGAGACCTTTATTGAGGAAAGCGCATGGAAAGGAAGGAGCAGCAAGTGGAACATCCCCGGGGGGTCTTGGGTGCACGTTGGGTGACCAACAACGTCATCCTTGTGCATGGAAGATTTTCCCGGAGCACGGAGATCTTCCTGCCCTGTGATGGGATCAGCGGAGAGGGAGTCAGTCCCTGGTGGTGTTTGGCTTGTGAGCCCATCATAGCAGCAGAGAGAACCAGACATTGGAGTACGTGCAAGTCAAGGAAAGAAGTGGGAGAATGGTAGAATGTAAGTGGGCCATGTTTCCAAGCAGCGTGGAATAGCCCACGTCCTTCGTTCTCTGGTTCATGCCTTGAGAGAAATAGCCATGCTTGTAGAGCTGATGACCCGGTGGGTCAGGGACGTCACAAAGGAGCATCCATAATTCATGAGGAGTCTCGCACCATCCGTATGGTGTCCGTGTGAAGGACAACTCTCTTAAAAAATACTGGCCTCAGTAGAGACCCCAGAGGGACACCACTCCTCCCTGGTGTCCACCTGGGCACCGAGCTGTTGAGCGCAACTCTTGAGATGTGACCATGCAGGCAATTCCTTATCTGCTGAGTGGCCCATCATGTCTTTCCATGGTAGTGAGAAGGAGCTATGTAAGAGTGTTGTGCAAACGCTTCTTGAACACCAAGAGGCTTGGACCCTGATGGCCACTTGAGCCCTGCTTTTTTGTTCTTTTTATCGGGTGAAGTTGGAAGAGCGTTGGGAGAAGAAAGCAAGAGGAGGCATCTGAGGATATGGGATGCAGATTGATTTTATTGAGGAAAACATGAAACAGAGGGAGCGTCAAGGTGCATATTCTGAGGTGCCTGGAAGGTGACCACCAGCCTATGTCCCTTGCGTAGAGCAGATTTTCCCAGAGCGCCAAGGTTTCCCTACCCTGTGGTAGGAGCAGATCCAGAAGGTTTCCCAAGGGATTGTGCTAGTGAGCAAGGCATTGCAGCAGAGAGTAGTGGCCGTAGGTGGTGGTGCTATGGAAAGGAGAAAGAGGAAGAAAGAAGGAGGTATGTTGGCCATGTTTCCTGACAGCAAGGGCTGGCCCCTTCCTTGCTTGCTGGCTTTCTTGTGCCATGGAATGATGAGCCGCAACTGGTGAGCCTGTGTGCCATGAGGAGCACAGAGGAGCATCCTCAGTCTGAGAGCTGGCTGGCAAGGTGTTGGAGGCTGCTGTCAGGGATGTTGGCGTGGGTCCTTAGCAGGGGTAGCAGGCTCTTCCGCCAGAGATGCAGCCCAGGCCTCCGAAGCCATAGCCTCCCAGGCCAAAGCCTCCGAAGCCACCGGAGGAGATGGGCACTCCCTGGGCGCTGAGGTTGCTGCCCACGGCAGCTGATGCGGAGGATCCAACGGCGGTGTTCTGGGGGAAGGAGCTGAGGATGGGTCCTGGCAGGGTGACCAGCACGGTAGGAGGCTGGATGACGACGCGGGAGTCCTCGCACTGCCTGACACAGGGCTCGTTGCAGCTGTTAGCCAGTGGGGTGGGTCCGCAGGGGCGGCAGATGTCGTAGCAGGACATGTCTGTGGTGTGGAGGGTGCCTGGAAGAGAGGGTATTGTGAAGGCGGAGGGTGTTGGTGGTGTGAGGAGCGGTTCTGGGGGAGGCAAGGGAGCAGGGAGGCCTGGGGTTGTGTGGAGCATGGCTTAGGGGAGGCAGAAGGGTTGCTGAGGCTGGGGAAGAGGGCAGGTGGGGAGTTAAGGATGGTCAGGTGGGCGAATGGATGGGAGTGGGGTTCAGGCTCACCTTGTTGGTCGCAGGGGAGAAGGCGTCGGGAGGAGTGTGTGAGGGTGCGAGGCACAGGGCCGGCTTTTATGCTGGTCCCCGAGTGCCTTTGGGGCAAGAAACCCTTTGCGCATGACAGCATTTGGTATGAGCTGCTCTTACATGACACTGCCTGGCAAGTAATGAGGTGGGGTGTGTTGTTCCCACAACGCTCTGGTGTCCTTTTCTCCTGTTGAGGATGTGTCTCTGTGGCCGTGGCGGCAGCTTTTAAGTGAGAGTGGCTCTTTGGGTGGATCTGCATGGAGCGTGCATTTGAGGGCAGTCGGCAGACGCGGCCAAAGCATGGGAGAGGTGGGGTGTCATGAAGTGAGGTCATGGCGTGTCACTCATGCAGTGCTGGTTGCGGCTGCATTGTTTTGAGGAGGGGACCCTACTTGCTGGCATCGCCATAACGCAGGCTGGTCTGGGCTTCCCAGATGTACTGGGCATGAGGCGCTGGCATTGATGTCATACTTGCTCCCTCCTTGCCATCCTGCCCACTCCCAATGGTTGTGTTTATTCCTCATCTTTCACATTGGGTGTCGTACGTCAGTTGGCGACTTGGTGGTCTTTGTGCTTGGAAGGTCTTTTGTGGGAGAAGGGAGTTTGTGATTTTTCTTCTTTTGGCAGCTTGGGGGTGGTCTGATTCCCTTGTCTTCCTTCCCACCCATCCGGGATTTGGAACAAGGAGGAGATTCAGCCTGAGCACCCTTCTCTGCGGGTTGAAAGCGCGCAGCTCTCTCACCTCCTCCTCATAGTGAAGAGGCTCCAGGCCCTTCAGCATCTTGGTAGCAATGCACTGGAATTGCTCCAGCCTGTCTGCTTCCATCTTCCAATGGGGCACCTCAACCTGGACAAAGGACTCCACAAGGGGCCTCACCGGTGCTGAGGAGAGATGACGGAGCGCCTTCCTCAATTTGCTGGCAACGCTCTTCCCCATGCCCTCCTGGAGCCTGGTGGCCTCTTTTGCCGCAAGGCTGCATTGCTGACTCATCGTCAGCTTGCTCTCCAACAGCAACACAAGGTCCTGCTCCGCAAAGCTGCCTGCCCCTGTGTCGGACAACACCATGTCCTGCTGACCAGCGTTAGTCCTCCCTAGAAGCAGCAAGTTGCTTTGCCCCTTCTGCAACTTCATGATGTTCCTCTCTGCCCAGTTCTCCAGCCTCTGCACGTCATTCTGAATGGTGCCACGTACGTTCATCACATGCATCAGTCGCTCCTCCCTGTCTCGGGACATCTTCAGACTTCCTGCGGGGTCACTCCATCCCATCACCCACCGCACTAATGAGGATATTGAACAGTGCTGGCCTCACTGCCGAGCCCTGGCCCACACCGCTAGGGCCTTGCCTCCAACACCACTCTGTGCTACTCAGCACAAGAGTCTGCACCCAAGTAATTGGCCACCTTTCAGACCACCAGTGAACCTTTATCTAACCTATACTTTGTCTGCTTCTCTACGAGCGTGTCATGGGAGCTAGCATCAAAGAAAGCCCTTACTACAGCCTTTACTAATGTTGAGCAGCTGCCACCGTTTTTTCCTCATTCACCAAGCTGGTCAATTCAACGTAGAAGACGCTGAGAATGCTCTCGCATGACTTTCTCTATGTAAATCCTTGCTGACTACTGCCCATCACATTCTGGTTCTTCATCTGCTCGACAACACTTTCCGAGAGGATTTCCTTTAGAACCTTCCCAGCGACTGAAGTCAGGACAACCACCTCTGGTTGCGCACTCCTTCCTTCTTCACCTTCTTGAGCAGAGGAGCGGGGTGAGTCTCTTCCAGCTTTCAGGAGCCTCTCCCACTCACCAGGACCTTCCAAAGAGAATTAGTAGTGGCCTCACAAGGACACCACACCGTGCCCTCAGCATTTGTGGCTTCAATGCAGCAGGCCTCATGGAACATGGCACACGCAGTTGCACAGCCCCCCTTCCTACCTTGCTTCATCTTCCTCAGCAACCAACACTACTCACTTCAGCAGCAAACCAAAACCACCTCAGCCAAATGGGGACCATCAAAGCCTAGGCAGGGAAAGGGCCTCACCCTTGGATGCTCAGCACCGAACAAGACCCCAAAAGCTCTGCCTCAGTCTCCCTGACAAACCACTCCCCCTCAGCTCAGGGCTTGCAAGCTCTCTACCAGGCCTGAGAGTACAACGTCCTGCTGTCGCAAACACCTCTCCTCCGCCTGATCAAACTACCAACACCAAGCTGCCAACGGAAGAAAAGACGCAGCCTCCCTTCTCCCACAAAAGGACCTTCCAAGCACAAAGGCCACCAAGCTTCCTACCGATGCAGCACACCCAGTGTGAAAGACAAGGAACAAACACAAGTGTAGGGAGTGGGCAGGATGGCAAGGAGGGAGCGAGTGTGAAACCAGTGCCAGTGCCTCGTGCCCACCACATCTGGGAAGCCCAGAACAGCCAGTATTATGGCGATGCCAGCAAATAGGGCCCCCTCCTCGGAACAATGCAGCCGCAAACTGCACCGCACGAGTGACACGCCATGACCTCACTTCATGACACCCCACCTCTCCCATGCTTTGGCCACGTCTGCCGATTGCCCTCAAATGCACGCTCGATGCAAATCCACCCAAAGAGCCACTCTCACTTAAAAGCTGCCGCCACGGCCACCGAGAAACATCCTCAACACGAGAAAAGGACACCAGAGCGTTGTGGGAACGACACCACACCCCACCTCATTACTTGCCAGGCTTAGGCATGTAAGAGCAGCTCACGCTAAATGTTGTCATGCGCAAAGGGATTCTTGCCCCAAAGGCACTTGGGGACCAGCATAAAAGCCGGCCCTGCGCGTAGCGCCCTCACACACTCCTCCTGACGCCTTCTCCCCTGAGACCAACAAGGTGAGCCTGAAACCCACTCCCATCCTTCGCTCACCCGACCAGCCTTATCTCCCCACGCAGCCTCTCCCCCCAGACTCAGCAGAACTTCCGCCTCCCCAAAGCCATGCTCCACAGAACCCTAGGCCTCCCTTCTCCCTTGGCCTCCCCCAGCACCGCTCCACACACCCCTAACACCCTCCTCTTTCCAAAAACACCCTCTCTTCCAGGCACCCTCCACACCACAGACATGTCCTGCTACGACATCTGCCGGCCCTGCGGACCCACCCCGCTGGCTAACAGCTGCAACGAGCCCTGTGTCAGGCAGTGCGAGGACTCCCGCGTCGTCATCCAGCCTCCTGCCGTGCTGGTCACCCTGCCAGGACCCATCCTCAGCTCCTTCCCCCAGAACACCGCCGTTGGATCCTCCGCATCAGCTGCCGTGGGCAGCAACCTCAGGGCCCAGGGAGTGCCCGTCTCCTCCGGCGGCTTCGGAGGCTTTGGCCTTGGAGGCTATGGCTTCGGAGGCCTGGGCTGCATCTCTGGTGGAAGAGCCTGCTACCCCTGCTAAGGACCCACGCCAACACCCCTGACAGCAGCCTCCAACACCGTGCCAGCCAGCTCTCAGACTGAGGACGCACCTCAGTGCTGCTGATGGCACACGGGCTCACCAGCTGCGGCTCATCATTCCATGGCACAAGAAAGCCAGCAAGCAAGGAAGTGGCTATTCCATGCTGTCAGGAAACATGGCCAACATACCTCCTTCTTTCTTCTTCTTTCTCCTTTCCATAGCACCACCACCTACGGCTGCTACTCTCTGCTGCAATGCCTTGCTCACTAGCACAATCCCTTGGGAAACCTTCTGGGGCTGCTCCTACCACGGGGTAGGGAGATCTTGGCGCTCTGGGAAAATCTGCTCTACGCAAGGGACATAGGCTGGTGGTCGCCCTCCAGGCACCTCAGAATGTGCACCTTCCACATGACGCTCCCTCAGTTTCATGTTTTCCTCAATAAAGTCAATCTGCATCCCATATCCTCAGATGCCTCCTCTTGCTTTCTTCTCCCAACGCTCTTCCAACTTCACCCGATAAAAAGAACAAAAAGCAGGGCTCAAGTGGCCATCAGGGCCCCAGCCTCTTGGTGTTCAAGAAGCGTTTGGACAATGCTCTTACATAGCTCCTTCTCACTACCATGGAAAGACATGATGGGCCACTCAGCAGATAAGGAATTGCCTGCATGGTCACATCTCAAGAGTTGCACTCAACAGCTAGCTTGTCTTGAGAGGTTAGTTGAGAGTTTAGTGAGACTGATGTTTAGTGAGTCATGTATTTGACATTTAGAATAGAATAATTGCCAGAGGTTACTTGGTGAGGCTAAACAGTTGTCCACCTCTTAAGGGATCGTTTAGCGTTGAGGAAACTTCAAGGCTCAGATGCAGAGGCTATGCAATGAAGTACTTATATGGTATTGTCTTTGGCAACAAAGCCTGCAACCCTAGGTATCTGTAACACCAGGGAATCTTGGTGTGCTGTGTCTGAGAGACATAGTATGGAGAGTGGAGTAGAGCAAAGGCACTGTGGCCAGACTCTGTGACGTCCCTTCAGGGATCAGGAACCAGTGGAACTGACAGACTGCATGGGCAGCTCTGGCTCAAACTGATAACCAAAGCATGGCCTTTTGGTGAACAAGGACTTGTACTCCTGATGCTTCTAATTTACTAGACTGAAAGTGTATTCTGCTATTTGGGAATCCGTGATCGTGATTATGTGACTGTGCTTATAATGCTTATTGCACTAACTGTGCATCCATGATGGTGATAATTCAACATACATTGAATGTAACCAGACTTATAGTGGCAGGCAGCTTTGCCGAGCAAAACCTTGAGTCAGCAATGCAGCCTTGTGGCAAAAGAGGCCACCAGGCTCCAGGAGGGCATGGGGAAGAGCGTTGCCAGCAAATTGAGGAAGGCGCTCCGTCATCTCTCCTCAGCACCGGTGAGGCCCCTTGTGGAGTCCTTTGTCCAGTTTGAGGCGCCCCATTGGAAGATGGAAGCAGACAGGCTGGAGCAATTCCAGTGCAGGGCTACCAAGATGCTGAAGGGCCTGGCGCTCCTTCAATATGAGGAGAAGGTGAGAGAGCTGGGCGTTTTCAACCCGCAGAGAAGGGTGCTCAGGCTGAATCTCCTCCTTGTTCTAAATCCTGGATGGGCGGGAATGAAGACAACAAAACCAGACTAAATTCAGTTACTGCCTGGTGCCAGGACAAAGGGTATGCCTCACAGCATGCCCCTGAAGGGAAGTGCATCTCAGGCCTGACTCCTTGAGGAACAACCTCAGATGCAGACAAACACCAACAAGGAATTAGGGTGAGTAATTCACGCTAGGGGGTGTTTTGGAAGTGCATGACTGAATTTAAATACCCCCAAGAACCCTGCAGTAAGTCTCAGCTGAACCTTGCCATTCTTGAGCCTTTCAGTCACTGTTTCTATTGTAGCAAATCCCATTAAAATAATTCTGTTAAATTCTCAGATAATCAAGTGTTGATGCAGAGCTGTTAAAAATCATACCATCCATACCACAAAATATAAAATAAATCCTAAATTGCTGCTCTATTAAAGCAGTGTGAAATCTAATTCCATGACATGTGCCCAACCCATAGTGTGGTCATCCGTATGTATTGGATGATAGGCTGGAAAACCAGCTGGTGCCCACCTGTGTTGTTGGTGATGACATCCTTGAGAGGAGAGGTTCAGTGGCCCTTTACAACCCCACCCGATGGCCTCTTGAGCAAAGTGTTAATAGTAGGTAAAGTGGAAAGAGTGTTGGGTTGAAAAAAAGAAGAGGACGAATGTCAGGATGGGATGCAGATAGATTTTATTGAAGGTGAAAAAAAAAAAATAAAATTAAGAACCAACAATACAAGCGCCAGTTCCTGTGGTGCTATTAGAGTGACCACCAGCTGCTCTCCCTTCTCTACATCACATTTCTACCAGAGCACTGAGAACATCCTGTCCTATTGAGGAGAGTAGCAGAGAGGGTGTCAATCCATGGTGGCATTTGGCTTATGAACCAGTCATAGCAGCAGAGAGTAGCGGCCGTAGGTGGTGGTGCTATGGAAAGGAGAAAGAGGAAGAAAGAAGGAGGTATGTTGGCCATGTTTCCTGACAGCATGGAATAGCCACTTTCTTGCTTGCTGGCTTTCTTGTGCCATGGAATGATGAACCATGGCTGGTGAGCCCGTGTGCCATGAGCAGCACAGAGGAGCGTCCTCAGCATGAGAGCTGGCTGGCACGGTTTTGGAGGCTGCTGTCAGGGGTGTTGGCGTGGGTCCTTAGCAGGGGTAGCAGGCTCTTCCACCAGAGATGCAGCCCAGGCCTCCGAAGCCATAGCCTCCCAGGCCAAAGCCTCCGAAGCCACCGGAGGAGACGGGCACTCCCTGGGCGCTGAGGTTGCTGCCCACGGCAGCTGATGCGGAGGATCCAACGGCGGTGTTCTGGGGGAAGGAGCTGAGGATGGGTCCTGGCAGGGTGACCAGCACAGCAGGAGGCTGGATGACGACGCGGGAGTCCTCGCACTGCCTGACACAGGGCTCGTTGCAGCTGTTAGCCAGCGGAGTGGGTCCGCAGGGGCGGCAGATGTCATAGCAGGACATGTCTGTGTTGTGGAGGGTCCCTGGAAGAGAGGGTGTTGGGAAGGCAGAGGGAGTTGTGGGTGTGTGGAGCGGTGCTGGGGGGGGAGGCAAGGGAGAGGGGAGGCCTAGGGTTGTGGGGAGCATGGCTTTGGGCAGGCGGAAGGGCTGCTGAGGCTGGGGGGAGAGGTCAGGTGGGGGGATAAGGATGGTCAGATGGGCGAATGGATGGGAGTGGGGTTCAGGCTCACCTTGTTGGTCGCAGGGGAGAAGGCGTCGGGAGGAGTGTGTGAGAGTGTGAGGCACAGGGCCGGCTTTTATGCTGGTCCCCGAGTGCCTTTGGGGCAAGAAACCCTTTGCACATGACAGCATTTGGCGTGAGCTGCTCTTACATGACAGTGCCTGGCAAGAAATGAGGTGGGGTGTGTTGTCGTTCCCACAACGCTCTGGTGTCCTTTTCTCCTGTTGAGGATTGCTACCTTGCGTGCATTTGAGGGCAGTCGGCAGACATGGCCAAAGCATGGGAGAGGTGTGGTGTCATGAAGTGAGGTCATGGCGTGTCACTCGTGCGGTGCTGTTTGCGGCTGCATTGTTGTGGTTGGAAACTGTCTTGGGCAGAGTGACCATGAAATGCTAGAGTTCTCCATTCCTGGAGAAGCCAGGAAGGGGACCAGTAAAACCACTGTATTGGACTTCCGGAGGGCCGACTTTGAACTGTTCAGGACACTGGTTGGTAGAGTCCCTTGGGAGGCGGTTCTGAAGGGCAGAGGAGTCCAGGAAGGCTGGGTGCTTGTCAGGAAGGGAATCTTAATGGCACAGGCGCGGTCTGTCCCCACGTGCCCAAAGACGAGCCGGCGGGGAAGAAGACCGGCCTGGCTCAACAGAGAATTGTGGCTTGAGCTTAGGAGGAAGAAGAGGGATTAGAATCTTGGAAAAGAGGGCAGGCCACTCGGGAGGACTATAAGGATGTTGCGAGGCAGTGCAGGGACAAAATTAGAAAGGGCAAAGCTCATCTGGAGCTCAATCTGGCTACTGCCATCAAAGACAACAAAAAATGTTTCTACAAATACATTAATGCAAAACGGAGGACTAAGGAGAATCTCCAGCCTTTGCTGGATGCCGGGGGAACTTAGTTACAAAAGATAAGGAAAAGGCAGAGGTGCTTAATGCCTTCTTAGCCTCAGTCTTTAGCGACAAAACCAGTTGCTCTCTGGATACCCAGTACCCTGAGCTGGTCTAAGGGGATGGGGAGCAGAATGTGGCCCTCCCTATCCGTGAGGAAATTGTTGGCGACCTTCTACGGCACTTGGATGTATGCAAGTCGATGGGGCCAGATGGGATCCACCCGAGGATACTGAGAGAACTGGCGGAGGAGCTGGCCAAGCCGCTTACCATCATTTATCAACAGTCCTGGCTATCGGGGGAGCTACCAGTCGACTGGTGGCTAGCAAACATGACGCCAACTACAAGAGCGGCCGGGGGATAGACCCAGGAAACTATAGGCCTGTCAGTTTGACCTCAGTGCCAGGGAAGCTCATGGAGCAGATTATCTTGAGTGTCACCACACGGCACTTACAGGGCAACCAGGTGATCAGGCCCAGTCAGCATGGGTTTATGAAAGGCAGGTCCTGCTTGACGAACCTGATCTCCTTCTATGACAAAGTGACGCGCTTGGTGGATGAGGGAAAGGCTGTGGACGTGGTCTACCTTGACTTCAGCAAGGCTTTTGACACCGTTTCCCACAACATTCTCCTCAAGAAACTGTCTGATCATGGCTTGGACTGGCGTACGCTTCGTTGAGTTAAAAACTGTCTGGATAGCCGGGCCCAAAGAGTCGTGCTGAATGGAGTCAAATCCAGCTGGAGGCCGGTCACTAGTAGTGTTCCCCAGGGCTCGGTACTGGGGCTGGTCCCCTTTAATATCTTCATTGATGATCTGGATGAGGGCAGTGACTGCACCCTCAGTAAGTTCGCAGATGACACCAAGTTAGGTGCCTGTGTTGATCTGCTTGAGGGTAGGAAGGCTCTGCAGGAGGATCTGGAAAGGCTGGACCGATGGGCTGAGGTCAACTGTATGAAGTTCAACAAGGCCAAGTGCCGGGTCTTGCACCTGGGGCACAACAACCCCAAGCAGAGCTACAGGCTGGGACATGAGTGGTTGGACAGCTGCCAGGCGGATAAGGACCTGGGAGTATTGGTGGATAGTCGGCTGAATATGAGCCAGCAGTGTGCTCAGGTGGCCAAGAAGGCCAACAGCATCCTGGCTTGTATAAGAAGCAGTGTGGCCAGCAGGTCTAGGGAAGTGATTGTCCCCCTGTACTCGGCTCTGGTGAGGCTGCACCTCGAGTACTGTATTCAGTTTTAGGCCCCTCGCTACAAGAAGGACATGGAGGTGCTCGAGAGAGTCCAGAGAAGGGCAACGAAGCTGGTGAGGCGTCTGGAGAACAAGTCCAACAAGGAGCGGCTGAAGGAGCTGAGTTTGTTAAGCCTGGAGAAAAGGAGACTCAGAGGCGACCTTATCACTCTTTATAAGTACATTAAAGGAGGCTGTAGCGAGGTGGGGGTTGGTCTATTCTCCCACGTGCCTGGTGACAGAACAAGGGGGAACGGGCTAAAGTTGCGCCAGAGGTGTTTTAGGTTGGATATTAGGAAGAACTTCTTTACTAAGAGGGTTGTGAGGCATTGGAATGGGCTGCCCAGGGAAGTGGTGGAGTCACCATCCCTGGAGGTTAAAAGACATTTAGATGTTGAACTTAGCGATATGGTTTAGTGGAGGACTTACAATAAGGTCAGAGGTTGGACTAGGTGGTCTTGAGGTCTCTTCCAACCTAGACAATTCTGTGATTCTGTGAGTCTTGCACCATATGTGTGGTGTCCGTGTGAGGGACAACTCTGTTAAATAATACTGGCCTCAGTAGAGACCCCAGAGGGACACCACTCCTCCCTGGTGTCCACCTGGGCACCGAGCTGTTGAGCGCAACTCTTGAGATGTGACCATGCAGGCAATTCCTTATCTGCTGAGTGGCCCATCATGTCTTTCCCTGGTAGTGAGAAGGAGCTATGTAAGAGCGTTGTCCAAACGCTTCTTGAACACCAAGAGGCTTGGGCCCTGATGGCCACTTGAGCCCTGCTTTTTGTTCTTTTTGTCGGGTGAAGTTGGAAGAGCGTTGGGAGAAGAAAGCAAGAGGAGGCATCTGAGGATATGGGATGCAGATTGACTTTATTGAGGAAAACATGAAACTGAGGGAGCGTCAAGTGGAAGGTGCACATTCTGAGGTGCCTGGAAGGCGACCACCAGCCTATGTCCCTTGCGTAGAGCAGATTTTCCCAGAGCGCCAAGGTTTCCCTACCCTGTGGTAGGAGCAGCCCCAGGTTTCCCAAGGGATTGTGCTAGTGAGCAAGGCATTGCAGCAGAGAGTAGCAGCCGTAGGTGGTGGTGCTATGGAAAGGAGAAAGAGGAAGAAAGAAGGAGGTATGTTGGCCATGTTTCCTGACAGCAAGGGCTGGCCCATTCCTTGCTTGCTGGCTTTCTTGTGCCATGGAATGATGAGCCGCAACTGGTGAGCCCGTGTGCCATAAGCAGCACTGAGGTGCGTCCTCAACATGAGAGCTGGCTGGCACGGTGTTGGAGGCTGCTGTCAGGGGTGTTGGCGTGGGTCCTTAGCAGGGGTAGCAGGCTCTTCCGCCGTTGATGCAGCCCAGGCCTCCGAAGCCATAGCCTCCAAGGCCAAAGCCTCCGAAGCCACCGGAGGAGACGGGCACTCCCTGGGCCCTGAGGTTGCTGCCCACGGCAGCTGATGCGGAGGATCCAACGGCGGTGTTCTGGGGGAAGGAGCTGAGGATGGGTCCTGGCAGGGTGACCAGCACGGCAGGAGGCTGGATGACAACGCGGGAGTCCTCGCACTGCCTGACACAGGGCTCGTTGCAGCTGTTAGCCAGCGGGGTGGGTCCGCAGGGGCGGCAGATGTCGTAGCAGGACATGTCTGTGGTGTGGAGGGTGCCTGGAAGAGAGGGTGTTTGGAAGGCAGAGGGTTTTAGGGGTGTGTGGAGCGGTGGTGGGGAGGCCAAAGGAATGGGGAGGCCAGGGGTTGTGTGGAGTATGGTGTTGGGGAGGCAGAAGGGTTGCTGAGGCTGGGGAAGAGGGCAGGTGGGGAGATAAGGATGGTCAGGTGGGCGAATGGATGGGAGTGGGGTTCAGGCTCACCTTGTTGGTCTCAGGGGAGAAGGCGTCTGGAGGAGTGTGTGAGGGTGCGAGGCGCAGGGCCGGCTTTTATGCTGGTCCCCGAGTGCCTTTGGGGCAAGAAACCCTTTGCGCATGACAGCATTTGGCGTGAGCTGCTCTTACATGACAATGCCTGGCAAGTAATGATGTGGGGTGTGTTGTCATTCCCACAACGCTCTGGTGTCCTTTTCTCCTGTTGAGGATGTGTCTCTGCGGCCGTGGCGGCAGCTTTTAAGTGAGAGTGGCTCTTTGGGTGGATCTGCATGGAGCGTGCGTTTGAGGGCAGTCGGCAGACGCGGCCAAAGCATGGGAGAGGTGGGGTGTCATGAAGTGAGGTTATGGCGTGTCACTCGTGCGGTGCTGTTTGCGGCTGCATTGTTGCGCGGAGGGGGCCCTATTTGCTGGCATCGCCATAACACAGGCTGTTCTGGGCTTCCCACATGTGCTAGGTGGGAGGTACTGGCACTGGTTTCACATTCGCTCCCTCCTTGCCATCCTGCCCACTCCCAACGCTTGTGTTCATTCCTTGTCCTGGACATTGACATTGACATTGGGTGTCCTGTGTCAGTTGGCGGCTTGTTGGCCTTTATGCTTGGAAGGTCCTTTTGTGGGAGAAGGGACTTTGTGTGTTTTCTTCTCGTGGCAGCGTGGGGGTGGTCTTGTTCTCTTGTCTTCATTCCCGCCCATCCAGTATTTAGAACAAGAAGGAGATTCAGCCTGAGCACCCTTCTCTGCGGGTTGAAAACCCGCTCATGATTCTCCATGAGCGTGTCACGGGAGCAAGCGTCAAAGAAAGCCCTTACAGCATACAGGCTCTACTAAAGTTGAGAAGCTGCCACAGTTTTTTCTTCATCCAACAAGTTGGTCACTTCAGTGTAGAAGAGGATGAGGAGGTTCCCGCGTGACATTCCGTATGTAAATCCTTGCTGACTACTGCCCATCACATTCTGGTTCTTCATCTGCTCGGCAACACTTTCCGAGAGGATTTCCTTTAGAACCTTCCCAGCGACTGAAGTCAGGACAACCAGCTTCTGGTTGCGCACTCCTTCCTTCTTCACCTTCTTGAACATAGGAGCGGGGCGAGTCTCTTCAACCTCAGCCAAACGGGGACCATCAAAGACTAGGCAGGGAAAGGGCCTCACCCTTGGACGCTCAGCACCGAACAAGACCCCAAAAGCTCTGACTCAGTCTCTCTGACAAACAACTCCCCCTCAGCTCAGGGCTTGCAAGCTCTCTACCAGGCCTGAGAGGACAACGTCCTGCTGTCGCAAACACCTCTCCTCTGCCTGATCAAACTACCACCCCTAAACTGCCACAAGAACAAAACACACAGCCTCCCTTCTCCCACAAAAGGACCTTCCAAGCACAAAGGCCAACAAACCACCGACCGATGAAGCACACCCAATGTGAAAGATGAGGAATAAACACAAGCATAGGGAGTGGGCAGGATGGCAAGGAGGGAGCGAGTGTGATACCAGTACCAGCGCCTCGCGCCTAGCACATCTGGGAAGCCCAGACCAGCCTGCAGTACGGCGATGCCAGCAAATAGGGCCCCCTCCTCGCAACAATGCAGCTGCAAACAGCACCGCACGAATGACACGCCATGACCTCACTTCATGACACCCCACCTCTCCCATGCTTTGGCCGCGTCTGCCGACTGCCCTCAAAAGCACGCTCCATGCAAATCCACCCAAAGAGCCACTCTCACTTAAAAGCTGCCGCCACGGCCACAGACACACATCCTCAACAGGAGAAAAAGACACCAGAGCGTTGTGGGAACGACAACACACCCTACCTCATTACTTGCCAGGCTTAGGCATGTAAGAGCAGCTCACGCCAAATGCTGTCATGCGCAAAGGGTTTCTTGCCCCAAAGGCACTCGGGGACCAGCATAAAAGCCGGCCCTGCACATAGCACCCTCACACACTCCTCCCGACGCCTTCTCCCCTGCGACCAACAAGGTGAGCCTGAACCCCACTCCCATCCTTCGCTCACCCGACCAGCCTTATCTCCCCACGCAGCCTCTCCCCCCAGCCTCAGCAGCCCTTCTGCCTCCCCAACACCATGCTCCCCAGAACCCCAGTCCTCCCTGCTCCCTTGGCCTCCTCCAGAAGTGCTCCACACACCCCTAAAACCCTCTGCCTTCCAAACACCCTCTCTTCCAGGCACCCTCCACACCACAGACATGTCCTGCTACGACATCTGCCGCCCCTGCGGACCCACCCCGCTGGCTAACAGCTGCAACGAGCCCTGTGTCAGGCAGTGCGAGGACTCCCGCGTTGTCATCCAGCCTCCTGCCGTGCTGGTCACCCTGCCAGGACCCATCCTCAGCTCCTTCCCCCAGAACACCGCCGTTGGATCCTCCGCATCAGCTGCCGTGGGCAGCAACCTCAGCGCCCAGGGAGTGCCCATCTCCTCTGGTGGCTTGGGAGGCTTTGGCCTTGGAGGCTATGGCCTGGGAGGCCTGGGCTGCATCTCTGGTGGAAGAGCCTGCTACCCCTGCTAAGGACCCACGCCAACACCCCTGACAGCAGCCTCCAACACCGTGCCAGCCAGCTTTCAGACTGAGGATGCTCCTCTGTGCTGATCATGGCATACGGGCTCACCAGCTGCGGCTCATCATTCCATGGCACAAGAAAGCCAGCAAGGAAGGAAGGGGCCATCCCATGCTGTCAGGAAACATGGCCAACATACCTCCTTCTTTCTTCCTCTTTCTTCTTTCCATAGCACCACCACCTACGGCCGCTACTCTCTGCTGCAATGCCTTGCTCACTAGCACAATCCCTTGGGAAACCTTCTGGGGCTGCTCCTACCATGGGGTAGGGAGACCTAAGGGCTCTGGGACAATCTGCTCTACGCAAGGGACATAGGCTGGTGGTCGCCCTCGAAGCACCTCAGAATGTGCACCTTCCACTTGACGCTCCCTCAGTTTCTTGTTTTCCTCAATAAAGTCAATCTGCATCCCATATCCTCAGATGCCTCCTCTTGCTTTCTTCTCCCAACGCTCTTCCAACTTCACCCGATAAAAAGAACAAAAAGCAGGGCTCAAGTGGCCATCAGGGCCCAAGCCGCTTGGTGTTCAAGAAGCGTTTGGACAACGCTCTTACATAGCTCCTTCTCACTACCATGGAAAGACATGATGGGCCACTCAGCAGATAAGGAATTGCCTGCATGGTCACATCTCAAGAGTTGCGCTCAACTGCTAGGTTATCTTGAGAGGTTAGTTGAGAGTTTAGTGAGACTGTTGTCTCCCTAAAATGGACAGACATTTATTTGACATTTTAGAATATTTGCTGGAGGTGTCTCGGTGAGGCTAAATAGTTTTCCACCTCTTAAGGGATCATTTAGCGTTGAGGAAACTTCAAGGCTCAGATGCGGAGGATACGCAATGAAGTACTTACATGCTATTCTCTTTGGCAACAAAGCCTGCAACCCTAGGTATCTGCAACTACAGGGAATCTTTGTCTGCTGTGTCTGAGAGACATAGTATGGAGAGTGGAGCAGAGCAAAGGCACTGTGGACAGACTCTGTGACATCCCGTCAGGGATCAGGAACCAGTGGAACTGACAGACTGCATGGGCAGCTCTGGCTCAAACTGATAACCAAAGCATGGTCTTTTGGTGAATAAGAACTTGTACTCCTGATGCTTCTAATTTACTAAACTGAAAGTGTATTCTGGTATTTGGGAATCCGTGATCGAGATTATGTCACTGTGCTTATAATGCTTACTGCACTAACTGCATTATTGATAGTGATAATTCAACATACATTGAATGTAACCAGATTTATAGTGGCAGGCAGCTTTGCCCAGCAAAACCTTGAGTCAGTAATGCTGCCTTGCATCAAAAGAGGCCACCAGGCTCCAGGAGGGCATGGGGAAGAGCGTTGCCAGCAAATTGAGGAAGGTGCTCCGTCATCTCTCCTCAGCACCGGTGAGGCCCCTTGTGGAGTCCTTTGTCCAGTTTGAGGCAGCCCATTGGAAGATGGAAGCAGACAGGCTGGAGCAATTCCAGTGCATTGCTACCAAGATGCTGAAGGGCCTGGCGCTCCTTCAATATGAGGAGAAGGTGAGAGAGCTGGGCGTTTTCAACCCGCAGAGAAGGCTGCTCAGGCTGAATCTCCTCCTAATTCCAAATCCCGGATAGACGAGAATGCAGACAAGGAAACCAGACTAATTTCAGTTACTGCCTGCTGCAGGGTTTGGAACCTGCAGCGAGCAGTTGGAGGCATGAATGGTGTGCAGGGCCGCAGCCCCTCCTGGCTGGGTGGTCCCGGGCGTGGCTGCTGAGTGGAAAGGCCTGAGGTGCCAAGGCCTGAGGTGCCAAGGCTTGATGTGCCCCATTCGGCTGAGGTGGTTTTGGCTTGCTGCTGAAGTGAGTAGTGTTGTTAGCTGAGGAAGATGAAGCAAGGTAGGAAGGGGGGCAGTGCAAGTGCGTGTGCCATGTTCCGTGAGACCTACTGCATTGAAGCCACGAATGCTGAGGGCACGGTGTGGTGTCCTTGCGAGGCCACTACTAATTCTCTTTGGAAAGTCCTGGTGAGTGGGAGAGGCTCCTGAAGGCTGGAAGAGACTCGCCCCTCTCCTCTGTTCAAGAAGGTGAAGAAGGAAGGAGTGCGCAACCAGAAGCTGGTTGTCCTGACTTCAGTTGCTGTAAAGGTTCTAAAGGAAATCGTCCCGGAAAGTGTTGTCGAGCAGATGAAGAACCAGAATGTGATGGGCAGTAGTCAGCAAGGATTTACATAGGGAAAGTCATGCGGGAGCCTCCTCAGCGTCTTCTACGTTGAAGAGACCAACTTGGTGGATGAGGAAAAAACTGTGGCAGCTTCTCAACTTTAGTAGAGGCTGTATGCTGTAAGGGCTTTCTTTGATGCTTTCTCCCATGACACACTCATAGAGAAGCAGACAAAGTATGGGTTAGATAAAGGTACGCTGAGGTGGGCTGAAAAATGGCTGATTGCTTGGGTGCAGAGTCCTCTGCTGAGTGGCACAGAGCGGTGCTGGAGGGAACCAAAGACAAGGGAACCAGACTAAATTCAGTTACTGCCTTGTGCCAGGACAAAGGGTATGCCTCACAGCACACCCCTGAAGGGAAGTGCATCTCAGGCCTGACTCCTTGAGGAACAACCTCAGATGCAGACAAACACCAACAAGGAATTAGGGTGAGTAATTCACGCTAGGGGGTGTTTTGGAAGTGCATGACTGAATTTAAATACCCTCAAGAACCCTGCAGTAAGTCGCAGCTGAACCTTGCCATTCTTGAGCCTTTAAGTCACTGTTTCTATTGTAGCATATCCCATTAAAATAATTCTGTTAAATTCTCAGATAATCAAGTGTTGATGCAGAGCTGTTAAAAATCATACCATCCATACCACAAAATATAACATAAATCCTAAATTGCTGCTCTATTAAAGCAGTGTGAAATCTAATTCCATGACATGTGCCCAACCCATAGTGTGGTCATCCGTATGTATTTATGATGGGCTGGAAAACCAGCTGGTGCCCACCTGTGTTGTTGGTGATGACATCCTTGAGAGGAGAGGTTCAGTGGCCCTTTACAACACCACCCGATGGCCTCTTGAGCAAAGCGTTAATAGTAGGTAAAGTGGAAAGAGCGTTGCGTTGAAAAAAAGAAGAGGACAAATGTCAGGATGGGATGCAGATAGATTTTATTGAAGGTGAAAAAAATAAAATAAAATTAAAAACCAACAATACAAGCGCCAGGGCCTGTGGTGCTATTAGAGTGACCACCAGCTGCTCTCCCTTCTCTACATCACATTTCTACCAGAGCACTGAGAACATCCTGTCCTATTGAGGAGAGTAGCAGAGAGGGTGTCAATTCATGGTGGCATTTGGCTTATGAACCAGTCATAGCAGCAGAGAGTAGCGGCTGTAGGTGGTGGTGCTATGGAAAGGAGAAAGAGGAGGAAAGAAGGAGGTATGTTGGCCATGTTTCCTGACAGCATGGAATAGCCACTTCCTTGCTTGCTGGCTTTCTTGTGCCACGGAATGATGAGCCGCAGCTGGTGAGCCCGTGTGCCATGGGTGGCACAGAGGAGCGTCCTCAGCATGAGATCTGGCTGGCACGGTGTTGGAGGCTGCTGTCAGGGGTGTTGGCGTGGGTCCTTAGCAGGGGTAGCAGGCTCTTCCACCAGAGATGCAGCCCAGGCCTCCAAAGCCATAGCCTCCAAGGCCAAAGCCTCCAAAGCCGCCGGAGGAGATGGGCACTCCCTGGGCGCTGAGGTTGCTGCCCACGGCAGCTGATGCGGAGGATCCAACGGCGGTGTTCTGGGGGAAGGAGCTGAGGATGGGTCCTGGCAGGGTGACCAGCACGGCAGGAGGCTGGATGACGACACGGGAGTCCTCGCACTGCCTGACACAGGGCTCGTTGCAGCTGTTAGCCAGCGGGGTGGGTCCGCAGGGGCGGCAGATATCGTAGCAGGACATGTCTGTGTTGTGGAGGGTGCCTGGAAGAGAGGGTGTTTGGAAGGTGGAGGGTGTTGGGGGTGTGAGGAGTGGTGGTGGGGAAGGCCAAGAGTGTGGGGAGGCCTGTGTTTGTGGGGAGCAAGGTGTTGGGGAGGTGGAAGGGCTGCTAAGTGTGGAGGCAGAGGGCAAGTGGAGAGATAGGGCTGGTGGGGTGGGTGAAGGAGGGGGTCGGGGTTCAGGCTCACCTTGTTGGGCGCAGGGGAGAAGGCGTCTGGAGGAGTGTGTGAGGGTGCGAGGTGAAGGGCCGGCTTTTATGCTGGTCCTTGAGTGCCTTTGGGGCAAGAAACCCTTTGCGCATGACAGCATTTGGTATGAGCTGCTCTTATATGACAATGCCTGGCAAGAAATGAGGTGGGGTGTGTTGTCGTTCGCACAATGCTCTGTTGTCCTTTTCTCCTGTTGAGGATGTGTCTCTGTGGCCGTGGCGGCAGCTTTTAAGTGAGAGTGGCTCTTTGGGTGGATTTCCATGGAGCGTGCGTTTGAGGGCAGTCGGCAGACGCGGCCAAAGTATGGGAGAGGTGGGGTGTCATGAAGTGAGGTCATGGCGTGTCACTCGTGCGGTGCTGTTTGCGGCTGCATTGTTGTGGTTGGAAACTGTCTTGGGCAGAGTGACCATGAAATGCTAGAGTTCTCCATTCTTGGAGAAGCCAGGAAGGGGACCAGTAAAACCACTGTACTGGACTTCCGGAGGGCCGACTTTGAACTGTTCAGGACACTGGTTGGTAGAGTCCCTTGGGAGGCGGTTCTGAAGGGCAGAGGAGTCCAGGAAGGCTGGGCGCTTGTCAGGAAGGGAATCTTAATGGCACAGGCGCGGTCTGTCCCCACGTGCCCAAAGACGAGCCGGCGGGGAAGAAGACCGGCCTGGCTCAACAGAGAATTGTGGCTTGAGCTTAGGAGGAAGAAGAGGGATTAGAATCTTGGAAAAGAGGGCAGGCCACTCGGGAGGACTATAAGGATGTTGCGAGGCAGTGCAGGGACAAAATTAGAAAGGGCAAAGCTCATCTGGAGCTCAATCTGGCTACTGCCATCAAAGACAACAAAAAATGTTTCTACAAATACATTAATGCAAAACGGAGGACTAAGGAGAATCTCCAGCCTTTGCTGGATGCCGGGGGAACTTAGTTACAAAAGATAAGGAAAAGGCAGAGGTGCTTAATGCCTTCTTAGCCTCAGTCTTTAGCAACAAAACCAGTTGCTCTCTGGATACCCAGTACCCTGAGCTGGTCGAAGGGGATGGGGAGCAGAATGTGGCCCTCCCTATCCGTGAGGAAATTGTTGGCAACCTTCTACGGCACTTGGATGTATGCAAGTCGATGGGGCCAGATGGGATCTACCTGAGGATACTGAGAGAACTGGCGGAGGAGCTGGCCAAGCCACTTACCATCATTTATCAACAGTCCTGGCTATCGGGGGAGCTACCAGTCGACTGGTGGCTAGCAAACATGACGCCAACTACAAGAGGGGCCGGGGGGTAGACCCAGGAAACTATAGGCCTGTCAGTTTGACCTCAGTGCCAGGGAAGCTCATGGAGCAGATTATCTTGAGTGTCACCACGCGGCACTTACAGAGCAACCAGGTGATCAGGCCCAGTCAGCATGGGTTTATGAAAGGCAGGTCCTGCTTGACGAACCTGATCTCCTTCTATGACAAAGTGACGCGCTTGGTGGATGAGGGAAAGGCTGTGGATGTCGTCTACCTTGACTTCTGCAAGGCTTTTGACACCGTTTCCCACAACATTCTCCTCAAGAAACTGTCTGATCGTGGCTTGGACTGGCGTACGCTTCGTTGAGTTAAAAACTGTCTGGATATCCGGGCCCAAAGAGTCGTGCTGAATGGAGTCAAATCCAGCTGGAGGCCGGTCACTAGTAGCGTTCCCCAGGGCTCGGTACTGGGGCTGGTCCCCTTTAATATCTTCATTGATGATCTGGATGAGGGCAGTGAGTGCACCCTCAGTAAGTTCGCAGATGACACCAAGTTAGGTGCCTGTGTTGATCTGCTTGAGGGTAGGAAGGCTCTGCAGGAGGATCTGGATAGGCTGGACCAATGGGCTGAGGTCAACTGTATGAAGTTCAACAAGGCCAAGTGCCGGGTCTTGCACCTGGGGCACAACAACCCCAAGCAGAGCTACAGGCTGGGACATGAGTGGTTGGACAGCTGCCAGGCGGATAAGGACCTGGGAGTGTTGGTTGATGGTCGGCTGAATATGAGCCAGCAGTGTGCTTAGGTGGCCAAGAAGGCCAACAGCATCCTGGCTTGTATAGGAAGCAGTGTGGCCAGCAGGTCTAGGGAAGTGATTGTCCCCCTGTACACGGCTCTGGTGAGGCTGCACCTCGAGTACTGTGTTCAGTTTTGGGCCCCTCGCTACAAGAAGGACATGGAGGTGCTCGAGAGAGTCCAGAGAAAGGCAACGAAGCTGGTGAGGCGTCTGGAGAACAAGTCCAACGAGGAGCGGCTGAAGGAGCTGAGTTTGTTAAGCCTGGAGAAAAGGAGACTCAGAGGCGACCTTATCACTCTTTATAAGTACATTAAAGGAGGCTGTAGCGAGGTGGGGGTTGGTCTATTCTCCCACGTGCCTGGTGACAGAACAAGGGGGAACGGGCTAAAGTTGCGCCAGAGGTGTTTTAGGTTGCATATTAGGAAGAACTTTACTAAGAGGGTTGTGAGGCATTGGAATGGGCTGCCCAGGGAAGTGGTGGAGTCACCATCCCTGGAGGTTAAAAGACATTTAGATGTTGAACTTAGCGATATGGTTTAGTGGAGGACTTACAATAAGGTCAGAGGTTGGACTAGGTGGTCTTGAGGTCTCTTCCAACCTAGACAATTCTGTGATTCTGTGAGTCTCGCACCGTACGTGTGGTGTCCGTGTGAGGGACAACTCTGTTAAATAATGCTGGCCTCAGTAGAGACCCCAGAGGGACAGCACAACTCCCTGGTGTCTACCTGGGCACTGAGCTGTTGAGCGCAACTCTTGAGATGTGACCATGCAGGCAATTCCTTATCTGCTGAGTGGCCCATCATGTCTTTCCATGGTAGTGAGAAGGAGCTATATAAGAGCGTTGTCCAAACGCTTCTTGAACACCAAGAGGCTTGGGTCCTGATGGCCACTTGAGCCCTGCTTTTTTGTTCTTTTTGTCGGGTGAAGTTGAAAGAGCGTTGGGAGAAGAAAGCAAGAGGAGGCATCTGAGGATATGGGATGCAGATTGACTTTATTGAGGAAAACATGAAACTGAGGGAGCGTCATGTGGAAGGTGCACATTGTGAGGTGCCTGGAGGGCGACCACCAGCCTATGTCCCTTGCGTAGAGCAGATTTTCCCAGAGCACCAAGGTCTCCCTACCCCGTGGTAGGAGCAGCCCCTGAAGGTTTCCGGAGGGATTGTGCTAGTGAGCAAGGCATTGCAGCAGAGAGTAGTGGCCGTAGGTGGTGGTGCTATGGAAAATAGAAAGAGGAAGAAAGAAGGAGGTATGTTGGCCATGTTTCCTGACAGCATGGAGTAGCCTCTTCCTTGCTTGCTGGCTTTCTTGTGCCATGGAATGATGAGCCACAACTGTTGAGCCCATATGCCATGATCAGCACAGAGGAGCGTCCTCAGTCTGAGAGCTGGCTGGCACGGTTTTGGAGGCTGCTGTCAGGGGTGTTGGCGTGGGTCCTTAGCAGGGGTAGCAGGCTCTTCCACCAGAGATGCAGCCCAGGCCTCCGAAGCCATAGCCTCCAAGGCCAAAGCCTCCGAAGCCGCCGGAGGAGATGGGCACTCCCTGGGCGCTGAGGTTGCTGCCCACAGCAGCTGATGCGGAGGATCCAACGGCGGTGTTCTGGGGGAAGGAGCTGAGGATGGGTCCTGGCAGGGTGACCAGCACGGCAGGAGGCTGGATGACGACGCGGGAGTCCTCGCACTGCCTGACACAGGGCTCGTTGCAGCTGTTAGCCAGCGGGGTGGGTCCGCAGGGGCGGCAGATGTCGTAGCAGGACATGTCTGTGGTGTGGAGGGTGCCTGGAAGAGAGGGTGTTGGGAAGGCAAAGGGTGTTAGGGGTGTGTGGAGCGGTGGTGGGGGAGGCCAAGGGAGCGGGGAGGCCTGGGGTTGTGGGGAGCATGGCTTAGGGGAGGCAGAAAGGCTGCTAAGGCTGGGGGGAGAGGCCGCGTGGGGCGATAAGGCTGGTCGGGTGGGCGAAGGATGGGAGTGGGATTCAGGCTCACCTTGTTGGTCTCAGGGGAGAAGGCGTCGGGAGGAGTGTGTGAGGGTGTGAAGTGCAGGGCCGGCTTTTATGCTGGTCCTTGAGTGCCTTTGGGGCAAGAAACCCTTTGCGCATGACATCATTTGGCGTGAGCTGCTCTTACATGCCAAAGCCTGGCAAGTAATGAGGTGGGGTGTGGTGTCGTTCCCACAATGCTCTGGTGTCCTTTTCTCCTGTTGAGGATTGCTACCTTGCGTGCGTTTGAGGGCAGTCGGCAGACGCGGCCAAAGCATGGGAGAGGTGGGGTGTCATGAAGTGAGGTCATGGCGTGTCACTCGTGCGGTGCTGTTTGCGGCTTCATTGTTGTGAGGAGGGGACCCTACTTGCTGGCATCGCCATAACTCAGGCTGGTCTGTGCTTCCCAGATGGAGTGGGCATGAGGCGCTGGCATTGATGTCACACTCGCTCCCTCCTTGCCATCCTGCCCACTCCCAATGGTTGTGTTTATTCCTCATCTTTCACATTGGGTGTCGTACGTCAGTTGGCGACTTGGTAGTCTTTGTGCTTGGAAGGTCTTTTGTGGGAGAAGGGAGTTTGTGATTTTTCTTCTTTTGGCAGCTTGGGGGTGGTCTGATTCCCTTGTCTTCCTTCCCACCCATCCGGGATTTGGAACAAGGAGGAGATTCAGCCTGAGCACCCTTCTCTGTGAAAACGTGGGTTGAAAACGCCCAGCTCTCTCACCTTCTCCTCATATTGAAGGAGCGCCAGGCCCTTCAGCATCTTGGTAGCAATGCACTGGAATTGCTCCAGCCTGTCTGCTTCCACCTTCCACTGAGGCGCCTCAACCTGGACAAAGGACTCCACAAGGGGCCTCACCGGTGCTGAGGAGAGATGACGGAGCGCCTTCCTCAATTTGCTGGCAACGCTCTTCCCCATGCCCTCATGGAGCCTGGTGGCCTCTTTTGCCGCAAGGCTGCATTGCTGACTCATCGTCAGCTTGCTCTCCAACAGCAACACAAGGTCCTGCTCGGCAAAGCTGCCTGCCCCTGTGTCGGACAACACCATGTCCTGCTGCCCGGCGTTAGTCCTCCCCAGAGGCAGCAATTTGCTTTGCCCCTTCTGCAACTTCATGATGTTCCTCTCTGCTCAGTTCTCCAGCCTCTGCACATCATTCTGAATGGTGCCATGTTCATCACGTACATCAGTCGCTCCTCCCTGTCTCGGGTCATCTGCAGACTTCCTGCGGGGTCACTCCATCCCATCACCCACCACACTAATGAGGATATTGAACAGTGCTGGCCTCACTGCTGAGCCCTGGCCCACACCACTTGGGCCTTGCCTCCAACACCGCTCTGTGCCACTCAGCACAAGACTCTGCACCCAAGCAATCGGCCACCTTTCAGCCCACCTGTGTCCCTTTATCTAACCTATACTTTTTCTGCTTCTCTACGAGCATGTCATGGGAGCAAGCGTCAAAGAAAGCCCTTACAGCATACAGGCTCTACTAAAGTTGAGCATCAACCACTGCTTTTTCCTCATCCACCAAGCTGGTCACTTCAATATAGAAGACCCTGAGAATGCTCTTGCATGACTTTCTCTATTTAAATCCTTGCTGACTACTGCGCATCACATTCTGGTTCTTCGTCTGCTCAACAATGCTTTCTGGGACAATTTCCTTTAGAGCCTTCCCAGCGACTGAAGTCAGAACAACCAGCCTCGGGTTTCCCACACCTTCCTTCTTCAGCTTCCTGAACAGAGGAGCGGAGAGAGTCTCTTCCAGCCTTCAGGAGCCTCTCCCACTCTCCATGACCTCCCAAAGAGAATTAGTAGTGGCCTCGCAAGGACACCACACCGTGCCCTCAGCATTCGTGGCTTCAATGCAGCAGGCCTCATGGAACATGGCACACCCAGTTGCACAGCCCCCCTTCCTACCTTGCTTCATCTTCCTCAGCAAACAACACTATGCACTTCAGCAGCAAGCCAAAACCACTTCAGCCAAATGGGTACCAAACGGGGACCATCAAACACTAGGCAGGGAAAGGGCCTCACCCTTGGACCCTCAGCACTGAACAAGACCCCAAAAGCTCTGCCTCAGTCTCCCTGACAAACCACTCCCCTTGAGCTCAGGGCTTGCAAGCTCTCTACCAGGCCTGAGAGGACAAGGTCCTGCTATCGCAAACACCTCTCCTCTGCCTGATCAAACTACCACCCCTAAACTGCCACAAGAACAAAACACACAGCCTCCCTTCTCCCACAAAAGGACCTTCCAAGCACAAAGGCCAACAAACCACCGACCGATGAAGCACACCCAATGTGAAAGAGGAGGAATAAACACAAACGTAGGGAGACTGTAGGATGGCAAGGAGGGAGCGAGTGTGATACCAGTACCAGCGCCTCGCGCCTAGCACATCTGGGAAGCCCAGACCAGCCTGCAGTACGGCGATGCCAGCAAATAGGGCCCCCTCCTCGCAACAATGCAGCTGCAAACAGCACCGCACGAATGACACGCCATGACCTCACTTCATGACACCCCACCTCTCCCATGCTTTGGCCGCGTCTGCCGACTGCCCTCAAAAGCACGCTCCATGCAAATCCACCCAAAGAGCCACTCTCACTTAAAAGCTGCCGCCACGGCCACAGACACACATCCTCAACAGGAGAAAAGGACACCAGAGCGTTGTGGGAACGACAACACACCCTACCTCATTACTTGCCAGGCTTAGGCATGTAAGACCAGCTCACGCCAAATGCTGTCATGCGCAAAGGGTTTCTTGCCCCAAAGGCACTCAGGGACCAGCATAAAAGCCGGCCCTGCACATAGCACCCTCACACACTCCTCCCGACGCCTTCTCCCCTGCGACCAACAAGGTGAGCCTGAACCCCACTCCCATCCTTTGCCCACCTGACCAGCCTTATCTCCCCACGCGGCCTCTCCCCCCAGCCACAGAAGCCCTTCCACCTCCCCAAAGCCATGCTCCCCACAACCCTAGGCCACCCTGCTCCCTTGTCCTCCTACAGCAGCGCTCCACACACCCCTAACACCTTCCGCCTTCCCAACACCCTCTCTTCCAGGCACCCTCCACACCACAGACATGTCCTGCTACGATATCTGCCGCCCCTGCGGACCCACCCCGCTGGCTAACAGCTGCAACGAGCCCTGTGTCAGGCAGTGCGAGGACTCCCGCGTCGTCATCCAGCCTCCTGCCGTGCTGGTCACCCTGCCAGGACCCATCCTCAGCTCCTTCCCCCAGAACACCGCCGTTGGATCCTCCGCATCAGCTGCCGTGGGCAGCAACCTCAGCGCCCAGGGAGTGCCCGTCTCCTCCGGTGGCTTCGGAGGCTTTGGCCTGGGAGGCTATGGCTTTGGAGGCCTGGGCTGCATCAACGGCGGAAGAGCCTGCTACCCCTGCTAAGGACCCACGCCAACACCCCTGACAGCAGCCTCCAACACCGTGCCAGCCAGATCTCATGCTGAGGACGCTCCTCTGTGCTGCTCATGGCACATGGGCTCACCGGCTGCAGCTCCCTCTGTTTCATGTTTTCCTCTATAAAATTAATCTGCATCCTGAGATTCCTCCTCTTCCTTTCTTCTCCCAACGCTCTTCCAATTTTGCCCGACAAAAAGAACAAAAAGCAGGGCTCAAGTGGCCATCAGGGCCCAAGCCGCTTGGTGTTCAAGAAGCGTTCGGACAATGCTCTTACATAGCTCCTTCTCACTATCAGGGAAAGACATGATGGGCCGCTCACCATATAAGCAATTGCCTACATGGTCACATGCCAAGAGTTGCGCTCAACAGTTTGCTTGTCTTGAGAAGTTAGTTGAGAGTTTAGTGAGAATGATGTCTCACAAAAATGGAGATATATCTACTTGACATTTAGAATAGAATAATTGCCAGAGGTTACTCGGTGAAGCTAAACAGTTGTCCACTTTTTAAGTGGTGGTTCAGTGTTGAGGAAAATTTAAGGCTCAGATGCGGATGATACGCAATGAAGTACTTAACTGGTATTGTCTTTGGCAACAAAGCCTGCAACCCTAGGTATCTGTAACACCAGGGAATCTTGGCGTGCTGAGTCTAAGAGACATAGTATGGAGAGTGGAGCAGAGCAAAGGCACTGTGGCCAGACTCTGTGACGTCCCGTCAGGGATCAGGAACCGGATGGTATTGTGGAACTGACCATCTGCATGGGCAGCTGTGGCTCAAACTGATAACCAAAGCATGGCATTTTGGTGAACAAGGACTTGTACTCCTGATGCTTCTAATTTACTAGACTGAAAGTGTATTCTGCTATTTGGGAATCCATGATCGTGATTATGTGACTGTGTTTAAAATGCTTATTGCACTAACTGTGCATTCATGATGGTGATAATTCAACATACACAGAATGTAACCAGATTTATAGTAGCAGGCAGCTTTGCCGAGCAAAACCTTGAATCAGCAATGCAGCCTTGCGGCAAAAGAGGCCACCAGACTCCAGGAGGGCATGGGGAAGAGCGTTGCCAGCAAATTGAGGAAGGCGCTCCGTCATCTCTCCTCAGCACTGGTCAGGCCCCTTGTGGAGTCCTTTGTCCAGTTTGAGGCCGACCATTGGAAGATGGAAGCAGACAGGCTGGAACAATTCCAGTGCATTGCTACCAAGATGCTGAAGGGCCTGAAGCCTCTTCAATATGAGGAGAAGGTGAGAGAGCTGGGAGTTTTCTAGCCGCAGAGAAGGGTGCTCAGGCTGAATCTCCTCCTTGTTCTAAATCCCGGATGGCCAGGTACAGAGACAAGGGAACCAGACTAAATTCAGTTACTGCCTGGTACCAGGACAAAGGGCACGCCTCACAGCATACCCCCGAAGGGAAGTACATCTCAGGGCTGACCCCTTGAGGAGTCAGGTGCAGACAAACACCAACAAGGAATTAGGGTGAGTAATTCACTCCAGGGGATATTTTGGAAGTGCGTGACTGAATTTAAATACTCCCAAGAACCCTGCAGTAAGTCTCAGCTGAACCTTGCCATTCTTGAGCCTTTAAGTCACTGTTTCTATTGTAGCAAATCCCATTAAAATAATTCTGTTAAATTCTCAGATAACCAAGTGTTGATGCAGAGCTGTTTAAAATCATACCATCTATACTTCAAAATATAAAATAAATTCCAAATTGCTGCTCTATTAAAGCAGTGTGAAATCTAATTCCATGACATGTTCCCAACCCTTAGTGTGGTCATCCGTATGTATTTATGATGGGCTGGAAAACCAGCTGGTGCCCACCTGTGTTGTTGGTGATGACATCCTTGAGAGGGGAGGTTCAGTGGCCCTTTACAACCCCACCCAATGGACTCTTGAGCAAAGCTTTAGTAGTAGGTGAACTGGAAAGAGCGTTGAGTTGATAAAAGGAAGAGGACAAATGTCAGGATGGGATGCAGATAGATTTTATTGAGGGGAAAAAAAAATGAAAGGAAGGAGCAACAATAAAAGTGCCAGAGTCTGAGGTGCTATTAGAGTGACCACCAGCTGCTCTCCCTTGTCTACAGCACATTTCCCCAGAGCACTGAGAACATCCTGTCCTATTGAGGAGAGTAGCAGACAGGGGGTCAATCCATGGTGGCATTTGGCTTATGAACCAGTCATAGCAGCAGAGAGTAGCGGCCGTAGGTGGTGGTGCTATGGAAAGGAGAAAGAGGAAGAAAGAAGGAGGTATGTTGGCCATGTTTCCTGACAGCATGGGATGGCCAATACCTTGCTTGCTTGCTTTGTTGTTGCATGGAATGATGAGGCGCAGCTGGTGAGCCCGTGTGCCATGAGCAGCACAGAGGAGCATCCTCAGTCTGAGAGCTGGCAGGCACGGTGTTGGAGGCTGCTGTCAGGGGTGTTGGCGTGGGTCCTTAGCAGGGGTAGCAGGCTCTTCCACCAGAGATGCAGCCCAGGCCTCCCAGGCCATAGCCTCCAAGGCCAAAGCCTCCGAAGCCGCCGGAGGAGATGGGCACTCCCTGGGCGCTGAGGTTGCTGCCCACGGCAGCTGATGCGGAGGATCCCACGGCGGTGTTCTGGGGGAAGGAGCTGAGGATGGGTCCTGGCAGGGTGACCAGCACGGCAGGAGGCTGGATGACGACGCGGGAGTCCTCGCACTGCCTGACACAGGGCTCGTTGCAGCTGTTAGCCAGCGGGGTGGGTCCACAGGGGCGGCAGATGTCGTAGCAGGACATATCTGTGATGTGGAGGGTTCCTGGAAGAGAGGGTGTTTGGAAGGCGGAGGGTGTTAGGGGTGTGTGGAGCGCTGCTGGAGGGCAAGGGAGCGGGGTGGCCTGGGGTTGTGTGGAGCATGGCTTTGGGGAGGAGGAAGGGCTGCTGAGGCTGGGGGGAGAGGCCACGTGGGGAGAAAAGGCTGGTCGGGTGGGCGAAGGATGGGAGTGGGGTTCAGGCTCACCTTGTTGGTCTCAGGGGAGAAGGCGTCAGGAGGAGTGTGTGAGGGTTCGAGGCACAGGGCCGGCTTTTATGCTGGTCCTTGAGTGCCTTTGGGGCAAGAAACCCTTTGCGCATGACAGCATTTGGTATGAGCTGCTCTTACATGCCTAAGCCTGGCAAGTAATGACGTAGGGTGTGTTGTCGTTCCCACAACGCTCTGGTGTCCTTTTCTCGTGTTGAGGATGTGTCTCTCTGGCCGTGGCGGCAGCTTTTATGTGAGAGTGGCTCTTTGGGTGGATTTGCATGGGGAGTGCATTTGAGGGCAGTCAGCAGACGCGGCCAAAGCATGAGAGAGGTGGGGTGTCATGAAGTGAGGTTATGGCGTGTCATTCATGCGGTGCTGTTTGCGGCTGCATTGTTGTGAGGAGGGGGCCCTATTTGCTGGCATCGCCATAACGCAGGCTGTTCTGGGCTTCCCAGATGTGCTAGGCGCGAGGCGCTGGTGCTGGTATCACACTCGCTCCCTGCTTGCCATCCTGCCCACTCCCTATGCTTGTGTTTATTCCTCCTCTTTCACATTGGGTGTGCTTCATCGGTTGGTGATTTGTTGGCCTTTGTGCTTGGAAGGTCCTTTAGTGGGAGAAGGGAGGTTGTGTATTTTGTTCTTGTGGCAGCTTGGGGATGGTAGTTTGATCAGGCGGAGTAGAGATGTTTGCGACAGCAGGACGTTGTCCTCTCAGGCCTGGTTGAGAGCTTGCAAGCCCTGAGCTCAGGGGGAGTGGTTTGTCAGGGAGGCTGAGGCAGAGCTTTTGGGGTCTTGTTCGGTGCTGAGGGTCCAAGGGTGAGGCCCTTTCCCTGCCTAGGCTTTGATGGTCAGACGCAGGGTTTGGACCCTGCAGTGGGCAATTGGAGGCATGCATGGTGCGCAGGGCCGCAGCCGTGTGCCCCTCCTGGCTGGGTGGTCCTGGCATGGCTCTTGAGTGGCAAGTCCTGTCCCCGTTTGGCTGAGGTGGTTTTGGCTTGCTGCTGAAGTGAGTAGTGTTGTTTGCTGAGGAAGATGAAGCAAGTTAGGAAGGCGGGCTGTGCAACTGGGTGTGCCATGTTCCGTGAGACCTACTGCATTGAAGTCAGGAATGCTGAGGACGCGGTGTGGTGTCCTTGCGAGACCACTACTAATTCTCTTTGGAAAGTCCTGGTGAGTGGGAGAGGCTCCTAAAGGCTGGAAGAGACTCGCCCCACTCCTCTGTTCAAGAAGGTGAAGAAGGAAGGTGCGCACAACCAGAAGCTGGTTGGCCTGACTTCAGTCGCTGGGAAGGTTCTAAAGGAAATTGTCCCAGAAAGCGTTGTTGAGCAGATGAAGAACCAGAATGTGATGGGCAGTAGTCAGCAAGGATTTACATAGAGAAAGTCATGCGAGAGCATTCTCAGCGTCTTCTACGTTGAATTGACCAGCTTGGTGAATGAGGAAAAAACGGTGGCAGCTGCTCAACATTAGTAAAGGCTGTAGTAAGGGCTTTCTTTGACGCTAGCTCCCATGACACGCTCGTAGAGAAGCAGACAAAGTATAGGTTAGATAAAGGTTCACTGGTGGTCTGAAAGGTGGCCAATTACTTGGGTGCAGAGTCTTGTGCTGAGTAGCACAGAGTGGTGTTGGAGGCAAGGCCCTAGCGGTGTGGGCCAGGGCTCGGCAGTGAGGCCAGCACTGTTCAATATCCTGATTAGTGCGGTGGGTGATGGGATGGAGTGACCCCACAGGAAGTCTGCAGATGACCCGAGACAGGGAGGAGCGACTGATGCATGTGATGAACATGGCACCATTCAGAATGACGTGCAGAGGCTGGAGAACTGGGCAGAGAGGAACATCATGAAGTTGCAGAAGGGGCAAAGCAAATTGCTGCCTCTGGGGAGGACTAACGCCGGGCAGCAGGACATGGTGTTGTCCGACACAGGGTCAGGCAGCTTTGCCGAGCAGGACCTTGTGTTGCTGTTGCAGAGCAAGCTGACGATGAGTCAGCAATGCAGCCTTGCGGCAAAAGAGGCCACCAGGCTCCATGAGGGCATGGGGAAGAGCGTTGCCAGCAAATTGAGGAAGGCGCTCCGTCATCTCTCCTCAGCACTGGTGAGGCCCCTTGTGGAGTCCTTTGTCTATTTTGAGGCGCCCCAGAGGAAGGTGGAAGCAGTCAGGCTGGAGCAATTCCAGTGCAGGGCTACCAAGATGCTGAAGGGTCTGGAGCCTCTTCAATATGAGGAGGAGGTGAGAGAGCTGGGCGTTTTCAACCCACGTTTTCACAGAGAAGGGTGCTCAGGCTGAATCTCCTCCTTGTTCCAAATCCCGGATGGGCGGGAACAAAGGCAAGGTAACCAGACTAAATTCAGTTACTGCCTGCTGCCAGGATAAATGTGAGTGAACGCCACAGAGAAGAGATGAATTTTCTTTGGGAAGGAAGGAAAGCCTTTTCTAGTGTGACAGCAGTCGAGCAGAGGAAGATGTTACCCAGAGTTTTAATTTTTGGTTCCCCATCCTTCAAGATACTGACAATACAGCTGCACGTTTTCAGAAGTGTTAGTACTTCTAACAGTACTAACTGTGTACTGTCTTAGTACTGTCTCAGTACTAATTAGTGTACTGTCTGAGTCCACTCTATTCCTGTACTTGACAGAAGTCTGGCTGAAGCTTTCGAGCCACAACAGGCCTTGATATGACCCTTCCTTTATTGTCAAATTCACAACTACAAAAAAAGGTTGTTACCTCCTTAAAACATGTTCCCGATGAAATAACTGAAAAGAAATTGTTGGATTACATCGGAGTCAAAGAACAGTGTGGTAAGGAGTCTGCGTTGGACTACGTGTCACTCACTTTGTCTTATAAATATCATGGCCAGAGAAAAATGTGGTGGAGTACATTTTTTCCCCAACTCAGCTATGGTTTGGGAATAACTTCAGTCCTCCATTGTCAATGGGCAACAGGTATGAAGTGTGAGTACTGTCAGGCACTCCCTAATCGTCACTCAGACCCTGCAACCTGGGCTCTGGAGAGTACCAGCACTGTACATTCTGGAATGTACCAGAATGGCAAGATTGGTGTAAAATACCAAAATTGCCTTATCTGAACTGTAGCCAGGATGGAAAATTACAGTCAATCATCTTGTGGTCCTATAAATAGTAGTCCTAAGCAAAGAACCCCATGAGCTCTCTAGGCATTGAAAACTCAATCTCTACCTGAGCTGGGACACCTCACATCATACCCCTGAGGGAAAGTTCATCTCAGGGCTGACTTCTTGAGGAGTCAGATGCAGACAAACACCAACAACAAGTTAGGGTAAGTAATTCACTCCAGGGGGCATTTTGGAAGTGGGTGACTGAATTTAAATACCCCCAAGAACCCTGCAGTAAGTCGCAGCTGAACCTTGCCATTCTTGAGCCTTTAAGTCACTGTTTCTATTGTAGCAAATCCCATTAAAATAATTCTGTTAAATTCTCAGATAACCAAGTGTTGATGCAGAGCTGTTTAAAATCATACCATCTATACCTCAAAATATAAAATAAATCCTAAATTGCTGCTCTATTAAAGCAGTGTGAAATCTAATTCCATGGCATGTGCCGAACCCTTAGTGTGGTCATCCGTATGTATTTATGATGGGCTGGAAAACCAGCTGGTGCCCACCTGTGTTGTTGGTGATGACAGCCTTGAGAGGGGAGGTTCAGTGGCCCTTTACAACACCACCCGATCGCCTCTTGAGCAGAGTGTTAATAGTAGGTGAACTGGAAAGAGTGTTGGGTTGAAAAAAAGAAGAGGACGAATGTCAGGATGGGATGCAGATAGATTTTATTGAAGGTGAAAAAAAAAATAAAAAAAAGAACCAACAATACAAGCGCCAGGGCCTGAGGTGCTATTAGAGTGACCACCAGCTGCTCTCCCTTCTCTACATCACATTTCTACCAGAGCACTGAGAACATCCTGTCCTATTGAGGAGAGTAGCAGAGAGGGTGTCAATCCATGGTGGCATTTGGCTTATGAACCAGTCATAGCAGCAGAGAGTAGCGGCCGTAGGTGGTGGTGCTATGGAAAGGAGAAAGAGGAAGAAAGAAGGAGGTATGTTGGCCATGTTTCCTGACAGCATGGAATAGCCACTTCCTTGCTTGCTGGCTTTCTTGTGCCATGGAATGATGAGCCGCAGCTGGTGAGCCCGTGTGGCATGAGCAGCACAGAGGAGCGTCCTCAGCATGAGAGCTGGCTGACACGGTGTTGGAGGCTGCTGTCAGGGGTGTTGGCGTGGGTCCTTAGCAGGGGTAGCAGGCTCTTCCGCCAGAGATGCAGCCCAGGCCTCCGAAGCCATAGCCTCCCAGGCCAAAGCCTCCGAAGCCACCGGAGGAGATGGGCACTCCCTGGGCGCTGAGGTTGCTGCCCACGGCAGCTGATGCGGAGGATCCAACGGCGGTGTTCTGGGGGAAGGAGCTGAGGATGGGTCCTGGCAGGGTGACCAGCACGGCAGGAGGCTGGATGACGACGCGGGAGTCCTCGCACTGCCTGACACAGGGCTCGTTGCAGCTGTTAGCCAGCGGGGTGGGTCCGCAGGGGCGGCAGATGTCGTAGCAGGACATGTCTGTGGTGTGGAGGGTGCCTGGAAGAGAGGGTGTTGGGAAGCTGGAGGGTGTTGGGGGTGTGAGGAGTGGTGGTGGGGAAGGGCAAGAGAGTGGGGAGGCCTGTGTTTGTGGGGAGCAAGGTGTTGGGGAGGTGGAAGGGCTGCTAAGTGTGGAGGCAGAGGGCAAGTGGAGAGATAGGGCTGGTGGGGTGGGTGAAGGAGGGGGTCGGGGTTCAGGCTCACCTTGTTGGTCGCAGGGGAGAAGGCGTCTGGAGGAGTGTGTGAGGGTGCGAGGCGAAGGGCCGGCTTTTATGCTGGTCCCCAAGTGCCTTTGGGGCAAGAAACCCTTTGCGCATGACAGCATTTGGTATGAGCTGCTCTTACATGCCAAAGCCTGGCAAGAAATGAGGTGGGGTGTGTTGTCGTTCGCACAATGCTCTGTTGTCCTTTTCTCCTGTTGAGGATGTGTCTCTGTGGCCGTGGCGGCAGCTTTTAAGTGAGAGTGGCTCTTTGGGTGGATTTGCATGGAGCGTGCGTTTGAGGGCAGTCGGCAGACGCGGCCAAAGCATGGGAGAGGTGGGGTGTCATGAAGTGAGGTCATGGCGTGTCACTCGTGCGGTGCTGTTTGCGGCTGCATTGTTGTGGTTGGAAACTGTCTTGGGCAGAGTGACCATGAAATGCTAGAGTTCTCCATTCTTGGAGAAGCCAGGAAGGGGACCAGTAAAACCACTGTAATGGACTTCCGGAGGTCCGACTTTGAACTGTTCAGGACACTGGTTGGTAGAGTCCCTTGGGAGGCGGTTCTGAAGGGCAGAGGAGTCCAGGAAGGCTGGGCGCTTGTCAGGAAGGGAATCTTAATGGCACAGGAGCGGTCTGTCCCCACGTGCCCAAAGACGAGCCGGCGGGGAAGAAGACCGGCCTGGCTCAACAGAGAATTGTGGCTTGAGTTTAGGATGAAGAAGAGGGATTACAATCTTTGGAAAAGAGGGCGGGCCACTTGGGAGGACTATAAGGATGTTGCGAGGCAGTGCAGGGACAAAATTAGAAAGGGCAAAGCTCATCTGGAGCTCAATCTGGCTACTGCCATCAAAGACAACAAAAAATGTTTCTACAAATACATTAATGCAAAACGGAGGACTAAGGAGAATCTCCAGCCTTTGCTGGATGCCGGGGGAACTTAGTTACAAAAGATAAGGAAAAGGCAGAGGTGCTTAATGCCTTCTTAGCCTCAGTCTTTAGTGACAAAACCAGTTGCTCTCTGGATACCCAGTACTCTGAGCTGGTGGAAGGGGATGGGGAGCAGAATGTGGCCCTCCCTATCCGTGAGGAAATTGTTGGCGACCTTCTACGGCACTTGGATGTATGCAAGTTGATGGGGCCAGATGGGATCCACCCGAGGATACTGAGAGAACTGGCGGAGGAGCTGGCCAAGCCGCTTACCATCATTTATCAACAGTCCTGGCTGTCGGGGGAGCTACCAGTCGACTGGTGGCTAGCAAACATGCGGCCAACTACAAGAGGGGCCGGGGGGTAGACCCAGGAAACTATAGGCCTGTCAGTTTGACCTCAGTGCCAGGGAAGCTCATGGAGCAGATTATCTTGAGTGTCACCACGCGGCACTTACAGGGCAACCAGGTGATCAGGCCCAGTCAGCATGGGTTTATGAAAGGCAGGTCCTGCTTGACGAACCTGATCTCCTTCTATGACAAAGTGACGCGCTTGGTGGATGAGGGAAAGGCTGTGGACGTGGTCTACCTTGACTTCAGCAAGGCTTTTGACACCGTTTCCCACAACATTCTCCTCAAGAAACTGTCTGATCGTGGCTTGGACTGGCGTACGCTCTGTTGAGTTAAAAACTGTCTGGATAGCCGGGCCCAAAGAGTCGTGCTGAATGGAGTCAAATCCAGCTGGAGGCCGGTCACTAGTAGTGTTCCCCAGGGCTCGGTACTGGGGCTGGTCCCCTTTAATATCTTCATTGATGATCTGGATGAGGGCGGTGAGTACACCCTCAGTAAGTTCGCAGATGACACCAAGTTAGGTGCGTGTGTCGATCTGCTCGAGGGTAGGAAGGCTCTGCAGGAGGATCTGGATAGGCTGCACCTATGGGCTGAGGTCAACTGTATGAAGTTCATCAAGGCCAAGTGCCAGGTCCTGCACCTGGGGCACAATAACCCCAAGCAGAGCTACAGGCTGGGACATGAGTGGTTGGACAGCTGCCAGGCGGATAAGGACCTGGGAGTATTGGTTGATGGTCGGCTGAATATGAGCCAGCAGTGTGCTTAGGTGGCCAAGAAGGCCAACAGCATCCTGGCTTGTATAGGAAGCAGTGTGGCCAGCAGGTCTAGGGAAGTGATTGTCCCCCTGTACTCGGCTCTGGTGAGGCTGCACCTCGAGTACTGTGTTCAGTTTTGGGCCCCTCGCTACAAGAAGGACATGGAGGTGCTCGAGAGAGTCCAGAGAAGGGCAACGAAGCTGGTGAGGCGTCTGGAGAACAAGTCCAACGAGGAGCGGCTGAAGGAGCTGAGTTTGTTAAGCCTGGAGAAAAGGAGACTCAGAGGCGACCTTATCACTCTTTATAAGTACATTAAAGGAGGCTGTAGCGAGGTGGGGGTTGGTCTATTCTCCCACGTGCCTGGTGACAGAACAAGGGGGAACGGGCTAAAGTTGCGCCAGAGGTGTTTTAGGTTGGATATTAGGAAGAACTTCTTTACTAAGAGGGTTGTGAGGCATTGGAATGGGCTGCCCAGGGAAGTGGTGGAGTCACCATCCCTGCAGGTTAGAAGACATTTAGATGTTGAACTTAGCGATATGGTTTAGTGGAGGACTTACAATAAGGTCAGAGGTTGGACTAGGTGGTCTTGAGGTCTCTTCCAACCTAGACAATTCTGTGATTCTGTGAGTCTCGCACCATACGTGTGGTGTCTGTGTGAGGGACAACTCTGTTTAATACTGGCCTCAGTAGGGACCCCAGAGGGACACCACTCCTCCCTGGTGTCCACCTGGACACCGAGCTGTTGAGCGCAACTCTTGAGATGTGACCATGCAGGCAATTCCTTATCTGCTGAGTGGCCCATCATGTCTTTCCATGGTAGTGAGAAGGAGCTATGTAAGAGCGTTGTCCAAACGCTTCTTGAACACCAAGAGGCTTGGGCCCTGATGGCCACTTGAGCCCTGCTTTTTTGTTCTTTTTATCGGGTGAAGTTGGAAGAGCGTTGGGAGAAGAAAGAAAGAGGAGGCATCTGAGGATATGGGATGCAGATTGATTTTATTGAGGAAAACATGAAACAGAGGGAGCGTCAAGGTGCACATTCTGAGGTGCCTGGAAGGCGACCACCAGCCTATGTCCCTTGCGTAGAGCAGATTTTCCCAGAGCGCCAAGGTCTCCCTACCCAGTGGTAGGAGCAGCCCCAGGTTTCCCAAGGGATTGTGCTAGTGAGCAAGGCACTGCAGCAGAGAGTAGTGGCCGTAGGTGGTGGTACTATGGAAAGGAGAAAGAGGAAGAAAGAAGGAGGTATGTTGGCCATGTTTCCTGACAGCAAGGGCTGGCCCCTTCCTTCCTTGCTTGCTTTGTTGTGCCATGGAATGATGAGCCGCAACTGGTGAGCCCGTGTGCCATCAGCAGCACTGAGGTGCGTCCTCAGCATGAGAGCTGGCTGGCACGGTGTTGGAGGCTGCTGTCAGGGGTGTTGGCGTGGGTCCTTAGCAGGGGTAGCAGGCTCTTCCGCCAGAGATGCAGCCCAGGCCTCCGAAGCCATAGCCTCCAAGGCCAAAGCCTCCGAAGCCACCGGAGGAGATGGGCACTCCCTGGGCCCTGAGGTTGCTGCCCACGGCAGCTGATGCGGAGGATCCAACGGCGGTGTTCTGGGGGAAGGAGCTGAGGATGGGTCCTGGCAGGGTGACCAGCACGGCAGGAGGCTGGATGACGACGCGGGAGTCCTCGCACTGCCTGACACAGGGCTCGTTGCAGCTATTAGCCAGCGGGGTGGGTCCGCAGGGGCGGCAGATGTCGTAGCAGGACATGTCTGTGGTGTGGAGGGTGCCTGGAAGAGAGGGTGTTGTGAAGGCAGAGGGTATTGGGGGTGTGTGGAGCGGTGCTGGGGAGGCCAAAGGAATGGGGAGGCCTGGGGTTGTGTGGAGCATGCCTTTGGGGAGGCAGAAGGGTTGTTGAGGCTGGGGAAGAGGGCAGGTGGGGAGATAAGGATGGTCAGGTGGGCGAATGGATGGGAGTGGGGTTCAGGCTCACCTTGTTGGTCGCAGGGGAGAAGGCGTCGGGAGGAGTGTGTGAGGGTGCGAGGCGCAGGGCCGGCTTTTATGCTTGTCCCCGAGTGCCTTTGGGGCAAGAAACCCTTTGCGCATGACAGCATTTAGCGTGAGCTGCTCTTACATGCCTAAGCCTGGCAAGTAATGAGGTGGGGTGTGTTGTCGTTCCCACAACGCTCTGCTGTCCTTTTCTCCTGTTGAGGATGTGTCTCTGTGGCCGTGGCGGCAGCTTTTAAGTGAGAGTGGCTCTTTGGGTGGATTTGCATGGAGAGTGCATTTGAGGGCAGTCGGCAGACGTGGCCAAAGCATGGGAGAGGTGTGGTGTCATGAAGGGAGGTCATGGCGTGTCACTCGTGCGGTGCTGTTTGCGGCTGCATTGTTGCGAGGAGGGGGCCCTATTTGCTGGGGTCTCCATATTACTGGCTGTTCTGGGCTTCCCAGATGTGCTAGGTGGGAGGTACTGGCACTGGTTTCACATTCGCTTTCTCCTTGTCATCCTGCCCACTCTCACCTTCTCCTCATATTGAAGAGGCTTCGGGCCCTTCAGCATCTTGGTAGCAATGCACTGGAATTGCTCCAGCCTGTCTGCTTCCATCTTCCACTGGGGCGCCTCAAACTGGACAAAGGACTCCACAAGGGGCCTCACCGGTGCTGAGGAGAGATGACGGAGCGCCTTCCTCAATTTGCTGGCAACGCTCTTCCCCATGCCCTCCTGGAGCCTGGTGGCCTCTTTTGCCGCAAGGCTGCATTGCTGACTCATCGTCAGCTTGCTCTCCAACAGCAACACAAGGTCCTGCTCGGCAAAGCTGCATGCCCCTCTGTCGGACAACACCATGTCCTGCTGCCCGGCGTTAGTCCTCCCTAGAAGCAGCAAGTTGATTTGCCCCTTCTGCAGCTTCATGATGTTCCTCTCTGCCCAGTTCTCCAGCCTCTGCACATCATTTTGAATGGTGCCACGTTCATCACGTGCATCAGTCGCTCCTCCCCATCTCGGGACATCTGCAGACTTCCTGCGGGGTCACTCCATCCCATCACCCACCGCACTAATGAGGATATTGAACAGTGCTGGCCTCACTGCCGAGCCCTGGCCCACACCGCTTGGGCCTTGTCTCCAGCACCGCTCTGTGCCACTCAGCACAAGCCTCTGCACCCAAGCAATTGGCCATTTTTCAGCCCACCTCAGCGTACCTTTATCTAACCCATACTTTTTTGCTTCTCTATGAGCATGTCATGGGAGCAAGCGTCAAAGAAAGCCCTTACTACATACAGGCTTTACTAAAGTTGAGCAGCTGCCACTGCTTTTTCCACATCCACCAAGCTGGTCACTTCAACGAAGAAGACGCTGAGGAGGCTCCCGCGTGACTTTCTCTATGTAAATCCTTGCTGACTACTGCCCATCACATTCTGGTTCTTCATCTGCTCGACAACACTTTCCGAGAGGATTTCCTTTAGAACCTTCCCAGCAACTGAAGTCAGGACAACCAGCCTCTGGTTGCGCACTCCTTCCTTCTTCACCTTCTTGAACAGAGGAGAGGGGCGAGTCTCTTCCAGCCTTCAGGAGCCTCTCCCACTCACCAGGACTTTCCAAAGAGAATTAGTAGTGGCCTCGCAAGGACACCACACCGTGCCCTCAGCATTCCTGGCTTCAATGCATAAGGTCTCACGGAACATGGCACACCCAGTTGCACAGCCCCCCTTCCTACCTTGCTTCATCTTCCTCAGCAACCAACACTACTCACTTCAGCAGCAAGCCAAAACCACCTCAGCCGAATGGGGACAAGCCTTGCCACTCGGCAGCCATGTCCAGGACCACCCAGCCAGGAGGGGCACACAGCTGCGGCCCTGCGCACCATGCATGCCTCCAATTGCCCGCTGCAGGGTCCAAACCCTGTGACTGACCATCAAAGCCTAGGCAGGGAAAGGGCCTCACCCTTGGATGCTCAGCACCGAACAAGACCCCAAAAGCTCTGCCTCAGTCTCCCTGACAAACAACTCCCCCTCAGCTCAGGCCTGAGAGGACAACGTCCTGCTGTCGCAAATACCTCTCCTCTGCCTGATCAAACTACCAACACCAAGCTGCCAATGGAAGAAAAGACGCAGCCTCCCTTCTCCCACAAAAAGACCTTCCAAGCACAAAGGCCAACAAGCTTCCGACCGATGCAGCACACCTAATGTGAAAGACAAGGAATAAACACAAGTGTAGGGAGTGGGCAGGATGGCAAGGAGGGAGCGAGTGTGAAACCAGTGCCAGTGCCTCGTGCCCACCACATCTGGGAAGCCCAGACCAGACTGCAGTACGGCGATGCCAGCAAATAGGGCCCCCTCCTCGCAACAATGCAGCCGCAAACTGCACCGCATGAGTGACACGCCATGACCTCACTTCATGACACCCCACCTCTCCCATGCTTTGGCCGCGTCTGCCGACTGCCCTCAAACTCACGCTCCATGCAAATCCACCCAAAGAGCCACTCTCACTTAAAAGCTGCCGCCACGGCCACAGAGACACATCCTCAACAGGAGAAAAGGACACCAGAGCATTGTGGGAATGACAACACACCCCACCTCATTACTTGCCAGGCTTTGGCATGTAAGAGCAGCTCATACCAAATGCTGTCATGCGCAAAGGGTTTCTCGCCCCAAAGGCACTCGGGGACCAGCATAAAAGCCGGCCCTGCACCTCGCACCCTCACACACTCCTCCCGACGCCTTCTCCCCTGCGACCAACAAGGTGAGCCTGAACCCCACGCCCATCCATTCGCCCACCTGACCAGGCTTATTTCCCTACCACCAGCTTCCCCCCAGCCTCAGCAACCCTTCTGCCTCCCCTAAGCCATGCTCCACACAACCGCAGTCCTCCCCGTTCCTTTGGCCTCTACCAGCACCGCTCCACATACCCCCAATACCCTCCAGCTTCCCAACACCCTCTCTTCCAGGCACCCTCCACACCACAGACATGTCCTGCTACGACATCTGCCGCCCCTGCGGACCCACCCCGCTGGCTAACAGCTGCAACGAGCCCTGTGTCAGGCAGTGCGAGGACTCCCGCGTCGTCATCCAGCCTCCTGCCGTGCTGGTCACCCTGCCAGGACCCATCCTCAGCTCCTTCCCCCAGAACACCGCCGTTGGATCCTCCGCATCAGCTGCCGTGGGCAGCAACCTCAGCGCCCAGGGAGTGCCCATCTCCTCCGGGGGCTTCGGAGGCTTTGGCCTTGGAGGCTATGGCTTCGGAGGCCTGGGCTGCATCAACGGCGGAAGAGCCTGCTACCCCTGCTAAGGACCCACGGCAACACCCCTGACAGCAGCCTCCAAAACCTTGCCAGCCGTCTTTCAGGCTGAGGACGCTCCTCTGTGCTGCTCATGGCACATGGGCTCACCGGCTGTGGCTCATCATTCCATGGCACAACAAAGCAAGCAAGCAAGGTATTGGCCATCCCATGCTGTCAGGAAACATGGCCAACATACCTCCTTCTTTCTTCCTCTTTCTACTTTCCATAGCACCACCACCTACAGCTGCTACTCTCTGCTGCAATGCCTTGCTCACTAGCACAATCCCTTGGGAAACCTTCTGGGGCTGCTCCTACCACGGGGTAGGGAGACCTTGGCGCTCTGGGAAAATCTGCTCTACGCAAGGGACATAGGCTGGTGGTCGCCCTCCAAGCACCTCAGAATGTGCGCCTTCCACATGACGCTCCCTCTGTTTCATGTTTTCCTCAATAAAGTCAATCTGCATCCCGTATTCTCAGATGCCTCCTCCTGCTTTCTTCTCCCAACGCTCTTCCAACTTCACCCGAGAAAAAGAACAAAAAGCAGGGCTCAAGTGGCCATCAGGGCCCAAGCCTCTTGGTGTTCAAGAAGCGTTTGGACAACGCTCTTACATAGCTCCTTCTCACTACCAGGGAAAGACATGATGGGACACTCACCATATAAGCAATTGCCTGCACGGTCACATGCCAAGAGTTGCGCTCAACAGCTAGCTTGTCTTGAGAAGTTAATTGAGAGTTTAGTGAGACTGATGTTTAGTGAGTCATGTATTTGACATTTAGAACAGAATAATTGCCAGAGGTTACTTGGTGAGGCTAAACAGTTGTCCACCTCTTAAGGGATGGTTCAGTGTTGAGGAAACTTCAAGACTCAGATGCAGAGGATACGCAATGAAGTACTTACATGGTATTGTCTTTGGCAACAAAGTCTGCAACCCTAGGTATCTGTAACACCAGGGAATCTTGGTGTGCTGTGTCTGAGAGACATAGTATGGAGAGTGGAGTAGAGCAAAGGCACTGTGGCCAGACTCTGTGACGTCCCTTCCGGGATCAGGAACCAGTGGAACTGACAGACTGCATGGGCAGCTCTGGCTCAAACTGATAACCAAAGCATGGCCTTTTGGTGAATAAGAACTTGTACTCCTGATGCTTCTAATTTACTAGACTGAAAGTGTATTCTGCTATTTGGGAATCCGTGATCGTGATTATGTGACTGTGCTTATAATGCTTATTGCACTAACTGTGCATTCATGATGGTGATAATTCAACATACATTGAATGTAACCAGATTTTTAGTAGCAGGCAGCTTTGCCGAGCAAAACCTTGAGTCAGCAATGCAGCCTTGTGGCAAAAGAGGCCACCAGGCTCCAGGAGGGCATGGGGAAGAGCGTTGCCAGCAAGTTGAGGAAGGTGCTCCGTCATCTCTCCTCAGCACTGGTGAGGCCCCTTGTGGAGTCCTTTGTCCAGGTTGAGGCAGCCCATTGGAAGATGGAAGCAGACAGGCTGGAGCAATTCCAGTGCATTGCTACCAAGATGCTGAAGGGCCTGGCACTCCTTCAATATGAGGAGAAGGTGAGAGAGCTGGGCGTTTTCAACCCGCAGAGAAGGGTGCTCAGGCCAAATCTCCTCGTTGTTCTAAATCCTGGATGGGCAGGAATGAAGACAACAAAACCAGACTAAATTCAGTTACTGCCTGGTGCCAGGACAAAGGGTATGCCTCACAGCATGCCCCTGAAGGGAAGTGCAACTAGGCCTGACTCCTTGAGGAACAACCTCAGATGCAGACAAACACCAACAAGGAATTAGGGTGAGTAATTCACGCTAGGGGGTGTTTTGGAAGTGCATGACTGAATTTAAATACCGCCAAGAACCCTGCAGTAAGTCGCAGCTGAACCTTGCCATTCTTGAGCCTTTAAGTCACTGTTTCTATTGTAGCAAATCCCATTAAAATAATTCTGTTAAATTCTCAGATAATCAAGTGTTGATGCAGAGCTGTTAAAAATCATACCATCCATACCACAAAATATAAAATAAATCCTAAATTGCTGCTCTATTAAAGCAGTGTGAAATCTAATTCCATGGCATGTGCCGAACCCTTAGTGTGGTCATCCGTATGTATTGGATGATGGGCTGGAAAACCAGCTGGTGCCCACCTGTGTTGTTGGTGATGACATCCTTGAGAGGGGAGGTTCAGTGGCCCTTTACAACACCACCCAATGGCCTCTTGAGCAAAGCGTTAATAGTAGGTAAAGTGGAAAGAGCGTTGGGTTGAAAAAAAAGAAGAGGACGAATGTCAGGATGGGATGCAGATAGATTTTATTGAAGGTGAAAAAAAAAATAAAATTAAGAACCAACAATACAAGTGCCAGGGCCTGAGGTGCTATTAGAGTGACCACCATCTGCTCTCCCTTCTCTACATCACATTTCTACCAGAGCACTGAGAACATCCTGTCCTGTTGAGGAGAGTAGCAGAGAGGGTGTCAATCAATGGTGGCATTTGGCTTATGAACCAGTCATAGCAGCAGAGAGTAGCGGCCGTAGGTGGTGGTGCTATGGAAAGAAGAAAGAGGAAGAAAGAAGGAGGTATGTTGGCCATGTTTCCTGACAGCATGGAATAGCCTCTTCCTTGCTTGCTGGCTTTCTTGTGCCATGGAATGATGAGCCGCAGCTGGTGAGCCCGTGTGCCATGAGCAGCACAGAGGAGCGTCCTCAGCATGAGAGCTGGCTGGCACGGTGTTGGAGGCTGCTGTCAGGGGTGTTGGCGTGGGTCCTTAGCAAGGGTAGCAGGCTCTTCCGCCAGAGATACAGCCCAGGCCTCCGAAGCCATAGCCTCCAAGGCCAAAGCCTCCGAAGCCACCGGAGGAGACGGGCACTCCCTGGGCCCTGAGGTTGCTGCCCACGGCAGCTGATGCGGAGGATCCAACGGCGGTGTTCTGGGGGAAGGAGCTGAGGATGGGTCCTGGCAGGGTGACCAGCACGGCAGGAGGCTGGATGACAACGCGGGAGTCCTCGCACTGCCTGACACAGGGCTCGTTGCAGCTGTTAGCCAGCGGGGTGGGTCCGCAGGGGCGGCAGATGTCGTAGCAGGACATGTCTGTGTTGTGGAGGGTGCCTGGAAGAGAGGGTATTGTGAAGGCGGAGGGTGTTAGGCGTGTGTGGAGTGGTGGTGGGGGAGGCCAAGGGAGCGGGGAGGCCTGGGGTTGTGTGGAGCATGGCTTTGGGGAGGTGGAAGGGCTGCTGAGGCTGGGGGGAGACGGGGGGTAGCGAGATAAGGCTGGTCAGGTGGGCAAAGGATGGGAGTGGGGTTCAGGCTCACCTTGTTGGTCGCAGGGGAGAAGGCGTCGGGAGGAGTGTGTGAGGGTGCTACGCGCAGGGCCGGCTTTTATGCTGGTCTCCGAGTGCCTTTGGGGCAAGAATCCCTTCGCGCATGACAGCATTTGGCGTGAGCTGCTCTTACATGCCAAAGCCTGGCAAGTAATGAGGTGGGGTGTGTTGTCATTCCCACAACGCTCTGCTGTCCTTTTCTCGTGTTGAGGATGTGTCTCTGTGGCCGTGGCGGCAGCTTTTAAGTGAGAGTGGCTCTTTGGGTGGATTTGCATGGAGCGTGCGTTTGAGGGCAGTTGGCAGACGCGGCCAAAGCATGGGAGAGGTGGGGTGTCATGAAATGAGGTCATGGCGTGTCACTCCTGCGGTGCTGTTTGCGGCTGCATTGTTGTGAGGAGGGGGCCCTATTTGCTGGTGTCTCCATATTACTGGCTATTCTGGACTTCCCAGACGTGCTAGGCGCGAGGCACGGGCACTGGTTTCACACTCGCTCCCTCCTTGCCATCCTGCCCACTCCGTACGCTTGTGTTCATTCCTTGTCTTTCACATTGGGTGTCCTGCATCAGTCGGCGGCTTATTGGCCTTTGTGCTTGGAAGGTCCTTTTGTGGGAGAAGGGAGGCTGTGTGTTTTTTTCTTCTTGTGGCAGCTTAGGGGTGGTAGTTTGATCAGGCAGAGGAGAGGTGTTTGCGACAGCAGGACGTTGTCCTCTCAGGCCTGGTTGAGAGCTTGCAAGCCCTGAGCTGAGGGGGAGTGGTTTGTCAGGGAGACTGAGGCACAGCTTTTGGGGTCTTGTTCGGTGCTGAGCGTCCAAGGGTGAGGCCCTTTTCCTGCCTAGGCTTTGATGGTCAGACGCAGGGTTTGGAGCCTGCAGCGGGCAATTGGAGGCATGCATGGTGCGCAGGGCCACTCCTGGCTGGGTGGTCCCGGGAATGGCTGCCGAGTGGCAAGGCCTGTCCCCGTTTGGCTGAGGTGGTTTTGGTTTTCTGCTGAAGTGAGTAGTGTAGGTTGCTGAGGTGTGGTGGTTTTACCGTGCTGGGCAGCTAAACCCCACAACCGCTCTCTCACTCCCCCTCTTTTTAGATGAGGAGGGGGAGAAGTAAAGCAAAGAACAACTCACGGGTTGAGATAAGGATAATTTAATTAAAGGGAAATAATAATAATAATTAAATAAAGATTATTATGAACTAAACAATTTAACTAAAGGGAAATAAAAGGGAAAGGGGAAAAGGGAGGGGGAAAGGGAAAATAAAAAGAAGGGAGGAAAACAAACAAAATAAATGAAGGCTATGTGGAAGTGCAGAGGTAGGAAATTGCTCTCTACTTCCCACAAATGAGCGATGATTGACCACGTCCTTGAAGCAGGGCCTCAACGCACGTAGCCGGTGTTCGGGAGGAGGACCGACGTCTTCACAACGAGAGCCCACCCCTCCCCTCTTCTTCCTGTTTCCACCTTTTATTGCTGTGTGACATCACATGGTATGGAATATCCCTTTGGTTGGTTTAGGTCAGCTGCCCTGGTGATGTTTCTCTTCTCACTTTTTGCCCACCCCCTAGGAGGGTTAGAGAGAGGCCCGATGCTGTGCCACTGCTGCTCAGCAGTAGACACAACACTGGTGTGATAACACTGCTGTCCCAGCTACAAGTACAGCACTGTATGGGCTGCTGCCGGGAAAGTTAACATTCCAGCCAGACCCAGTACATGAGGAAGATGAAGCAAGGTAGGAAGGGGGGCTGTGCAACTGGGTGTGCCATGTTCTGTGAGGCCTGCTGCATTGAAGCCACGAATGCTGAGGGCACGGTGTGGTGTCCTTGCAAGGCCACTACTAATTCTCTTTGGAAGGTCCTGGTGAGTGGGAGAGGCTCCTGAAGGCTGGAAGAGACTCGCCCCGCTCCTCTGCTCAAGAAGGTGAAGAAGGAAGGAGTGCGCAACCAGATGCTGGTTGTCCTGACTTCAGTCGCTGGGAAGGTTCTAAAGGAAATCCTCTCGGAAAGTGTTGCCGAGCAGACGAAGAACCAGAATGTGATGGGCAGTAGTTAGCAAGGATTTACATAGGGAAAGTCACGCGGGAACCTCTTCATCCTCTTCTACACTGAAGTGACCAACTTGGTGGATGAAGAAAAAACTGTGGCAGCTTCTCAACTTTAGTAGAGCCTGTATGCTGTAAGGGCTTTCTTTGACGCTTGCTCCCATGACACGCTCATGGAGAATCGGACAAAGTATGGGTTAGATAAAGGGACGAATGTGGGCTGAAAAGTGGCCGATTGCTTAGGTGCAGAGTCCTCTGCTGAGTGGCACAGAGCGGTGCTGGAGGCAAGGCCCTAGCGGTGTGGGCCAGGGCTCGGCAGTGAGGCCAGCACTGTTCAATATCCTCATTAGTGAGGTGGGTAGTAGGATGGAGTGACCCCGCAGGAAGTCTGAAGATGTCCCGAGACAGGGAGGAGCAACTGATGCACGTGATGAATGTGGCACCATTCAGAATGACGTGCAGAGGCTGTAGAACTGGGCAGAGAGGAACATCATGAAGTTGCAGAAGGGGCAAAGCAAATTGCTTCCTCTGGGGAGGACTAACGCCGGGCAGCAGGACATGGTGTTGTCCGACACAGGGGCAGGCAGCTTTGCTGAGCAGGACCTTGTGTTGCTGTTGGAGAGCAAGCTGACGATGAGTCAGCAATGCAGCCTTGCGGCAAAAGAGGCCACCAGGCTCCAGGAGGGCATGGGGAAGAGCGTTGCCAGCAAATTGAGGAAGGCGCTCCTTCATCTCTCCTCAGCACCGGTGAGGCCCCTTGTGGAGTCCTTTGTCTATTTTGAGGTGCCCCAGTGGAAGATGGAAGCAGACAGGCTGGAGCAATTCCAGTGCATTGCTACCAAGATGCTGAAGGGTCTGGAGCCTCTTCAATATGAGGAGAAGGTGAGAGAGCTGGGCGTTTTCAACCCGCAGAGAAGGGTGCTCAGGCTGAATCTCCTTGTTCCAAATCCCGGATGGGCGGGAATGAAGACAAGGGAGCCAGACTAAATTCAGTTACTGCCTGCTGCCAGGAGAAGTGTGATTGGACACTACAGAGAAGCAATTGCCTTGGAAGAGAGGGAACCCCTTTTTTGCTGTGAGAGTGGTCAAGCAGTGGACCTCAAGTTTTGGATTTCTATCCTTGCAGATATGAGAAACCCAGTAACTGCATGTGGTCTTGGACAGCCTGCTGTAGCTGCCTGTGCTTGAGCAGGGCACTGGCAGTACCTGGTCTCCAGAGGTTACTTCCAAACGGAAGGGATTCTGTGGCTGCATCTGTTGTCAATGCGGGAGAATGCTCCTGGGTGAGAAAGCAGTCGAGTGTGTGCTGACACAGAGAGATTGTTTCAGAGGGCATGTGCAGCAGAGCCTTTGCGTGCCCAAGCCTTTTTTTGCTTAAGGGTAGGTCTTGTGTGACGTGCTTCAAGGTGTGGTGGCCCTTTTTGACTTGCCCCGATGCTGTCTTCAGCTTTGGCTTTGTCGTGAGGGAAGTGGGATGGGCTCTGGGAGAAGGGAAGAGGAGGAGTGTCAGGCTGGCATGCTTGAGACCTTTAGTGAGGAAAGCGCATGGAAAGGAAGGAGCAGCAAGTGGAACATCCCCGTTGTTCTTGCTTGCAGGATGGGTGACCAACAACGTCCTCCTTGTGCGTGGAAGATTTTCCCGGAGCACGGAGATCTTCCTGCCCTGTGATGGGAGCAGCAGAGAGGGAGTCGATCCTTTATGGCGTTTGGCTTGTGAGCCCATCATAGCAGCAGAGAGAACCAGACACAGGAGACAGTGCAAGTCAAGGAAAGAAGTGGGAGAATGGTAGAATGTAAGTGGGCCACGTTTCCAAGCATCGCGGAATAATCCACGTTCTTGCTTGTCTTGTTCATGCCTCGAGAGAAATAGCCGTGCTTGTGGAGCTGATGACCGAGTGGGTCAGGGACGGCGCAAAGGAGCATCCATAATCCACGAGGAGTCTTGTACCATCCGTGTGGTGTCCGTGTGAAGGGCAACTCTGTTAAATAATACTGGCCTCAGTAGAGACCCCAGAGGGACACCACTCCTCCCTGGTGTCCACCTGGGCAACAAGCTGTTGAGCGCAACTCTTGAGATGTGACCATGCAGGCAATTCCTTTTCTGCTGAGTGGCCCATCATGTCTTTCCATGGTAGTGAGAAGGATCTATGTAAGAGCGTTGTCGAAATGCTTCTTGAACACCAAGAAGCTTGGGCCCTGATGGTCACTTGAGCCCTGCTTTTTGTTCTTTTTGTCGGGTGAAGTTGGAAGAGCGTTGGGAGAAGAAAGCAAGAGGAGGCATCTGAGGATATGGGATGCAGAGTGATTTTATTGAGGAAAACTTGAAACAGAGGGAGCGTCAAGTGGAAGGTGCACATTCTGAGGTGCTTGGAGGGCGACCACCAGCCTATGTCCCTTGCGTAGAGCAGATTTTCCCAGAGCGCCAAGGTCTCCCTACCCCGTGGTAGGAGCAGCCCCAGGTTTCCCAAGGGATTGTGCTAGTGAGCAAGGCATTGCAGCAGAGAGTATTGGCCGTAGGTGGTGGTGCTATGGAAAGGAGAAAGAGGAAGAAAGAAGGAGGTATGTTGGCCATGTTTCCTGACAGCATGGAATAGCCTCTTCCTTGCTTGCTGGCTTTCTTGTGCTATGGAATGATGAGCCGCAACTGGTGAGCCCGTGTGACATGAGCAGCACAGAGGAGCGTCCTCAGCATGAGAGCTGGCTGGCACGGTGTTGGAGGCTGCTGTCAGGGGTGTTGGCGTGGGTCCTTAGCAGGGGTAGCAGGCTCTTCCACCAGAGATGCAGCCCAGGCCTCCGAAGCCATAGCCTCCAAGGCCATAGCCTCCGAAGCCATAGCCTCCAAGGCCAAAGCCTCCGAAGCCCCCGGAGGAGATGGGCACTCCCTGGGCGCTGAGGTTGCTGCCCACGGCAGCTGATGCGGAGGATCCAACGGCGGTGTTCTGGGGGAAGGAGCTGAGGATGGGTCCTGGCAGGGTGACCAGCACGGCAGGAGGCTGGATGACGACGCGGGAGTCCTCGCACTGCCTGACACAGGGCTCGTTGCAGCTGTTAGCCAGCGGGGTGGGTCCGCAGGGGCGGCAGATGTCGTAGCAGGACATGTCTGTGGTGTGGAGGGTGCCTGGAAGAGAGGGTGTTGGGAAGCTGGAGGGTATTGGGGGTATGTGGAGCGGTGCTGGTAGAGGCCAAAGGAACGGGGAGGCCTGGGGTTGTGTGGAGCATGGCTTAGGGGAGGCAGAAGGGTTGCTGAGGCTGGGGGGAGACGGGGGGTAGCGAGATAAGGCTGGTCAGGTGGGCGAAGGATGGGAGTGGGTTTCAGGCTCACCTTGTTGGTTGCAGGGGAGAAGGCGTCGGGAGGAGTGTGTGAGGGTGCGAGGTGCAGGGCCGGCTTTTATGCTTGTCCCCGAGTGCCTTTGGGGCAAGAAACCCTTTGCACATGACAGCATTTGGCGTGAGCTGCTCTTACATGACAATGCCTGCCAAGTAATGAGGTGGGGTGTGTTGTCATTCCCACAACGCTCTGGTGTCCTTTTCTCCTGATGAGGATTGCTACCTTGCGTGCGTTTGAGAGCAGTCGGCAGACGCGGCCAAAGCATGGGAGAGGTGGGGTGTCATGAAGTGAGGTCATGGCGTGTCACTTGTGCGGTGCTGTTTGCGGCTGCATTGTTGTGAGGAGGGGACCCTACTTGCTGGCATCGCCATAATATTGGCTGGTCTGGGCTTCCCAGATGTAGTGGGCGCGAGGCGCTGGCATTGATGTCACACTCGCTCCCTCCTTGCCATCCTTCCCACTCCCAATGGTTGTGTTTATTCCTCGTCTTTCACATTGGGTGTCCTGCGTCAGTTGGCGGCTTGTTGGCCTTTATGCTTGGAAGGTCCTTTTGTGGGAGAAGGGACTTTGTGTGTTTTCTTCTTGTGGCAGCTTGGGGGTGGTCTTGTTCTCTTGCCTTCATTCCCGTCCATCCGGTATTTAGAACAAGGAGGAGATTCAGCCTGAGCACCCTTCTCTGCGGGTTGAAAATGCCCAGCTCTCTCACCTTCTCCTCATTACTGAAGAGGCTCCAGGCCCTTCAGCATCTTGGTAGCAATGCACTGGAATTGCTCCAGCCTGTCTGCTTCCACCTTCCACTGCGGCGCCTCAACCTAGACAATGGACTCCACAAGGGGCCTCACCGGTGCTGAGGAGAGATGACGGAGCGCCTTCCTCAATTTGCTGGCAACGCTCTTCCCCATGCCCTCCTGGAGCCTGGTGGCCTCTTTTGCCGCAAGGCTGCATTGCTGACTCATCGTCAGCTTGCTCTCCAACAGCAACACAAGGTCCTGCTCCACAAAGCTGCCTGCCCCTGTGTCGGACAACACCATGTCCTGCTGCCCGGCATTAGTCCTCCGTAGAAGCAGCAATTTGCTTTGCCCGTTCTGCAACTTCATGATGTTCCTCTCTGCCCAGTTCTCCAGCCTCTGCACATCATTCTGAATGGTGCCACGTTCATCACGTACATCAGTCACTCCTCCCTGTCTCGGGTCATCTGCAGACTTCCTGTGGGGTCACTCCATCCTACTACCCACCTCACTATTGAGGATATTGAACAGTGCTGGCCTCAATGCCGAGCCCTGGCCCACACCGCTAGGGCCTTGCCTCCAGCACCGCTCTGTGCCACTAGCATAAGCGTCTGCACCCAAGGAATTGGACATTTTTCAGCCCACCTGAGCGTACCTTTATCTAACCCATACTTTGTTCGATTCTCCATGAGCGTGTCATGGCAGCAAGTGTCAAAGAAAGCCCTTACAGCATACAGGCTCTACTAAAGTTGAGAAGCTGCCACTGCTTTTTCCTCATCCACCAAGCTGGTCACTTCAACGCAGAAGACGCTGAGGAGGCTCCCGCATGACTTTCCCTATGTAAATCCTTGCTAACTACTGCCCATCACATTCTGGTTCTTCATCTGCTCGACAGCACTTTCCGAGAGGATTTCCTTTAGAACCTTTCCAGCAACTGAAGTCAGGCCAACCAGCCTCTGGTTGCGCACTCCTTCCTTCTTCACCTTCTTGAACATAGGAGTGGGGCGAGTCTCTTCCAGCCTTCAGGAGCCTCTCCCACTCACCAGGACTTTCCAAAGAGAATTAGTAGTGGCCTCGCAAGGACACCACACCGTGCCCTCAGCATTCGTGGCTTCAATGCAGCAGGCCTCACGGAGCATGGCACACCCAGTTGCACAGCCCCCCTTCCTACCTTGCTTCATCTTCCTCAGCAACCAACACTACTCACTTCAGCAGCAAGCCAAAACCACCTCAGCCGAATGGGGACAGGCCTTGCCACTCGGCAGCCATTCCCGGGACCACCCAGCCAGGAGCGGCCCTGCGCACCATGCATGCCTCCAACTGCCCGCTTCAGGGTCCAAACCCTGCTTCTGACCATCAAAGCCTAGGCAGGAAAAGGGCCTCACCCTTGGACGCTCAACACCGAACAAGACCCCAAAAGCTCTGCCTCAGTCTCCCTGACAAACCACTCCTCCTCAGCTCAGGACTTGCAAGCTCTCAACCAGGCCTGAGAGGACAACGTCCTGCTGTCGCAAACACCTCTCCTCCGCCTGATCAAACTACCAACACCAAGCTGCCAACGGAAGAAAAGAAGCAGCCTCCCTTCTCCCTCAAAAGGACCTTCCAAGCACAAAGGCCACCAAGCTTCCTACCGATGCAGCACACCCAATGTGAAAGACAAGGAACAAACACAAGTGTAGGGAGTGGGCAGGATGGCAAGGAGGGAGCGAGTGTGAAACCAGTGCCAGTGCCTCGTGCCCACCACGTCTGGGAAGCCCAGACCAGCCTGCAGTACGGCGATGCCAGCAAATAGGGCCCCCTCCTCGCAACAATGCAGCCGCAAACAGCACCAAACGAGTGACACGCCATGACCTCACTTCATGACACCCCACCTCTCCCATGCTTTGGCCGCGTCTGCCGACTGCCCTCAAATGCACGCTCAATGCAAATCCACCCAAAGACCACTCTCACTTAAAAGCTGCCGCCACAGCCACAGAGACACATCCTCAACACGAGAAAAGGACAGCAGAGCGTTGTGGGAACGACAACACACCCCACCTCATTACTTGCCAGGGATGTAAGAGCAGCTCACGCTAAATGCTGTCATGCGCAAAGGGTTTCTTGCCCCAAAGGCACTCGGGGACCAGCATAAAAGCCGGCCCTTCGCCTCGCGCCCTCTCACACTCTTCCCGACGCCTTCTCCCCTGAGACCAACAAGGTGAGCCTGAAGCCCACTCCCATCCTTCGCCCACCTGACCAGCCTTATCTCCCTACCACCAGCTTCCCCCCAGCCTCAGCAACCCTTCTGCCTCCCCTAAGCCATGCTCCACAAAACCCCAGGCCTCCCCATTCCTTTGGCCTCCCCAGCACCGCTCCACACACCCCCAATACCCTCTGCCTTCCCAACACCCTCTCTTCCAGGCACCCTCCACACCACAGACATGTCCTGCTATGACATCTGCCGCCCCTGCGGACCCACCCCGCTGGCTAACAGCTGCAACGAGCCCTGTGTCAGGCAGTGCGAGGACTCCCGCGTCGTCATCCAGCCTCCTGCCGTGCTGGTCACCCTGCCAGGACCCATCCTCAGCTCCTTCCCCCAGAACACCGCCGTTGGATCCTCCGCATCAGCTGCCGTGGGCAGCAACCTCAGGGCCCAGGGAGTGCCCATCTCATCCGGTGGCTTCGGAGGCTTTGGCCTTGGAGGCTATGGCTTCGGAGGCCTGGGCTGCATCAACGGCGGAAGAGCCTGCTACCCCTGCTAAGGACCCACGCCAACACCCCTGACAGCAGCCTCCAACACCGTGCCAGCCAGCTCTCATGCTGAGGACGCTCCTCTGTGCTGCTCATGGCACACGGGCTCACCAGTTGCGGCTCATCATTCCATGGCACAAGAAAGCCAGCAAGCAAGGAAGGGGCCAGCCCATGCTGTCAGGAAACATGGCCAACATACCTCCTTCTTTCTTCCTCTTTCTACTTTCCATAGCACCACCACCTACGGCTGCTACTCTCTGCTGCAATGCCTTGCTCACTAGCACAATCCCTTGGGAAACCTTCTGGGGCTGTTCCTACCACGGGGTAAGGAGACCTTGGGGCTCTGGGAAAATCTGCTCTACGCAAGGGACATAGGCTGGTGGTCGCCCTCCAGGCACCTCAGAATGTGCACCTTCCACTTGACGCTCCCTCTGTTTCAAGTTTTCCTCAATAAAATCACTCTGCATCCCATATCCTCAGATGCCTCCTCTTGCTTTCTTCTCCCAACGCTCTTCCAACTTCACCCGACAAAAAGAACAAAAAGCAGGGCTCAAGTGACAATCAGGGCCCAAGCCTCTTGGTGTTCAAGAAGCGTTTGGACAACGCTCTTACATAGCTCCTTCTCACTACCAGGGAAAGACATAATGGGCCACTCACCATATAAGCAATTGCCTGCATGGTCACATCTCAAGAGTTGTGCTCAACAGCTAGCTTGTCTTGAGAAGTTAGTTGAGAGTTTAGTGAGACTGATGTTTAGTGAGTCATGTATTTGACATTTAGAATAGAATAATTGCCAGAGGTTACTTGGTGAGGCTAAACAGTTGTCCACCTCTTAAGGGATCGTTTAGCGTTGAGGAAACTTCAAGACTCAGATGCAGAGGCTATGCAATGAAGTACTTACATGGTATTGTCTTTGGCAACAAAGCCTGCAACCCTAGGTATCTGTAACACCAGGGAATCTTGGTGTGCTGTGTCTGAGAGACATAGTATGGAGAGTGGAGTAGAGCAAAGGCACTGTGGCCAGACTCTGTGACGTCCCTTCAGGGATCAGGAACCAGTGGAACTGACAGACTGCATGGGCAGCTCTGGCTCAAACTGATAACCAAAGCATGGCCTTTTGGTGAACAAGGACTTGTACTCCTGATGCTTCTAATTTACTAGACTTAAAGTGTATTCTGCTATTTGGGAATCCGTGATCGTGATTATGTGACTGTTCTTATAATGCTTATTGCACTAACTGTGCATTCATGATGGTGATAATTCAACATACATTGAATGTAACCAGATTTTTAGTAGCAGGCAGCTTTGCCGAGCAGAACCTTGAGTCAGGAATGCAGCCTTGTGGCAGAAGAGGCCACCAGGCTCCAGGAGGGCATGGGGAAGAGCGTTGCCAGCAAATTGAGGAAGGTGCTCCGTCATCTCTCCTCAGCACCGGTGAGGCCCCTTGTGGAGTCCTTTGTCCAGGTTGAGGCAGCCCATTGGAAGATGGAAGCAGACAGGCTGGAGCAATTCCAGTGCGTTGCTACCAAGATGCTGAAGGGCCTGGAGCCTCTTCACTATGAGGAGGAGGTGAGAGAGCTGGGAGTTTTCTAGCCGCAGAGATGGGTGCTCAGGCTGAATCTCCTCGTTGTTCTAAATCCTGGATGGGCGGGAATGAAGACAACAAAACCAGACTAAATTCAGTTACTGCCTGGTGCCAGGACAAAGGGTATGCCTCACAGCATACCCCTGAAGGGATGTGCAACTAGGCCTGACTCCTTGAGGAACAACCTCAGATGCAGACAAACACCAACAAGGAATTAGGGTGAGTAATTCACGCTAGGGGGTGTTTTGGAAGTGCATGACTGAATTTAAATACCCCCAAGAACCCTGCAGTAAGTCGCAGCTGAACCTTGCCATTCTTGAGCCTTTAAGTCACTGTTTCTATTGTAGCAAATCCCATTAAAATAATTCTGTTAAATTCTCAGATAATCAAGTGTTGATGCAGAGCTGTTAAAAATCATACCATCCATACCACAAAATATAAAATAAATCCTAAATTGCTGCTCTATTAAAGCAGTGTGAAATCTAATTCCATGACATGTGCCCAACCCATAGTGTGGACATCCGTATGTATTTGATGATGGGCTGGAAAACCAGCTGGTGCCCACCTGTGTTGTTGGTGATGACATCCTTGAGAGGAGAGGTTCAGTGGCCCTTTACAACCCCACTCAATGGCCTCTTGAGCAAAGCGTTAATAGTAGGTAAAGTGGAAAGAGCGTTGGGTTGAAAAAAAGAAGAGGACGAATGTCAGGATGGGATGCAGATAGATTTTATTGAGGGGAAAAAAAAATAAAATTAAGAACCAACAATACAAGAGCCAAGGTTTGAGGTCCTATTAGAGTGACCACCAGCTGCTCTCCCTTGTCTACAGCACATTTCTACCAGAGCACTGAGAACATCCTGTCCTGTTGAGGAGAGTAGCAGAGAGGGTGGCAATCCATGGTGGCATTTGGCTTATGAACCAGTCATAGCAGCAGAGAGTAGCGGCCGTAGGTGGTGGTACTATGGAAAGGAGAAAGAGGAAGAAAGAAGGAGGTATGTTGGCCATGTTTCCTGACAGCAAGGGCTGGCCCATTCCTTGCGTGCTTGCTTTGTTGTGCCATGGAATGATGAGCCACAACTGGTGAGCCCGTGTGCCATGAGCAGCACAGAGGAGCGTCCTCAGCATGAGAGCTGGCTGGCACGGTGTTGGAGGCTGCTGTCAGGGGTGTTGGCGTGGGTCCTTAGCAGGGGTAGCAGGCTCTTCCGCCGTTGATGCAGCCCAGGCCTCCGAAGCCATAGCCTCCAAGGCCAAAGCCTCCGAAGCCACTGGAGGAGACGGGCACTCCCTGGGCGCTGAGGTTGCTGCCCACGGCAGCTGATGCGGAGGATCCAACGGCGGTGTTCTGGGGGAAGGAGCTGAGGATGGGTCCTGGCAGGGTGACCAGCACGGCAGGAGGCTGGATGACGACGCGGGAGTCCTCGCACTGCCTGACACAGGGCTCGTTGCAGCTGTTAGCCAGCGGGGTGGGTCCGCAGGGGCGGCAGATGTCGTAGCAGGACATGTCTGTGGTGTGGAGGGTGCCTAGAAGAGAGGGTGTTGTGAAGGCAGTGGGAGTTGTGGGTGTGTGGAGCAGTGCTGGGGGGGGAGGCAAGGGAGCGGGGAGGCCTGGAGTTGTGGGGAGCATGGCTTTGAGGAGGCGGAAGGGCTGCTGAGGCTGGGGGGAGAGGCTGCGTGGGGAGAGAAGTATTTTCAGGTGGGCGAATGGATGGGACTAGGGTTCAGGCTCACCTTGTTGGTCGCAGGGGAGAAGGCGTCGGGAAGAGTGTGTGAGGGCGCGAGGCGAAGGGCCGGCTTTTATGCTGGTCCCCGAGTGCCTTTGGGGCAAGAAACCCTTTGCGCATGACAGCATTTGGCGTGAGCTGCTCTTACATGACAGTGCCTGGCAAGAAATGAGGTGGGGTGTGTTGTCGTTCCCACAACGCTCTGCTGTCCTTTTCTCGTGTTGAGGATGTGTCTCTGTGGCCGTGGCGGCAGCTTTTAAGTGAGAGTGGCTCTTTGGGTGGATCTGCATGGAGCGTGCGTTTGAGGGCAGTCGGCAGACGCGGCCAAAGCATGGGAGAGGTGGGGTGTCATGAAGTGAGGTCATGGCGTGTCACTCGTGCGGTGCTGTTTGCGGCTGCATTGTTGTGGTTGGAAACTGTCTTGGGCAGAGTGACCATGAAATGCTAGAGTTCTCCATTCTTGGAGAAGCCAGGAAGGGGACCAGTAAAACCACTGTAATGGACTTCCGGAGGGCCGACTTTGAACTGTTCAGGACACTGGTTGGTAGAGTCCCTTGGGAGGCAGTTCTGAAGGGCAGAGGAGTCCAGGAAGGCTGGGCGCTTGTCAGGAAGGGAATCTTAATGGCACAGGCGTGGTCTGTCCCCACGTGCCCAAAGACGAGCCGGCGGGGAAGAAGACCGGCCTGGCTCAACAGAGAATTGTGGCTTGAGCTTAGGAGGAAGAAGAGGGATTACAATCTTGGAAAAGAGGGCAGGCCACTCGGGAGGACTATAAGGATGTTGCGAGGCAGTGCAGGGACAAAATAAAAAGGGCAAAGCTCATCTGGAGCTCAATCTGGCTACTGCCATCAAAGACAACAAAAAATGTTTCTACAAATACATTAATGCAAAACGGAGGACTAAGGAGAATCTCCAGCCTTTGCTGGATGCCGGGGGAACTTAGTTACAAAAGATAAGGAAAAGGCAGAGGTGCTTAATGCCTTCTTAGCCTCAGTCTTTAGCGACAAAACCAGTTGCTCTCTGGATACCCAGTACCCTGAGCTGGTCTAAGGGGATGGGGAGCAGAATGTGGCCCTCCCTATCCGTGAGGAAATTGTTGGCGACCTTCTACGGCACTTGGATGTATGCAAGTCGATGGGGCCAGATGGGATCCACCCGAGGATACTGAGAGAACTGGCGGAGGAGCTGGCCAAGCCGCTTACCATCATTTATCAACAGTCCTGGCTATCGGGGGAGCTACCAGTCGACTGGTGGCTAGCAAACATGAGGCCAACTACAAGAGGGGCCGGGGGATAGACCCAGGAAACTATAGGCCTGTCAGTTGGACCTCAGTGCCAGGGAAGCTCATGGAGCAGATTATCTTGAGTGTCACCACGCGGCACTTACAGGGCAACCAGGTGATCAGGCCCAGTCAGCATGGGTTTATGAAAGGCAGGTCCTGCTTGACGAACCTGATCTCCTTCTATGACAAAGTGACACGCTTGGTGGATGAGGGAAAGGCTGTGGACGTGGTCTACCTTGACTTCAGCAAGGCTTTTGACACCGTTTCCCACAACATTCTCCTCAAGAAACTGTCTGATCATGGCTTGGACTGGCGTACGCTTCGTTGAGTTAAAAACTGTCTGGATATCCGGGCCCAAAGAGTCGTGCTGAATGGAGTCAAATCCAGCTGGAGGCCGGTCACTAGTAGCGTTCCCCAGGGCTCGGTACTGGGGCTGGTCCCCTTTAATATCTTCATTGATTATCTGGATGAGGGCAGTGAGTACACCCTTAGTAAGTTCGCAGATGACACCAAGTTAGGTGCGTGTGTTGATCTGCTTGAGGGTAGGAAGGCTCTGCAGGAGAATCTGGATAGGCTGCACCGATGGGCTGAGGTCAACTGTATGAAGTTCAACAAGGCCAAGTGCCAGGTCCTGCACCTGGGGCACAACAACCCCAAGCAGAGCTACAGGCTGGGACATGAGTGGTTGGACAGCTGCCAGGCGGATAAGGACCTGGGAGTGTTGGTTGATGGTCGGCTGAATATGAGCCAGCAGTGTGCTTAGGTGGCCAAGAAGGCCAACAGCATCCTGGCTTGTATAAGAAGCAGTGTGGCCAGCAGGTCTAGGGAAGTGATTGTCCCCCTGTACTCGGCTCTGGTGAGGCTGCACCTCGAGTACTGTGTTCAGTTTTGGGCCCCTCGCTACAAGAAGGACATGGAGGTGCTTGAGAGAGTCCAGAGAAGGGCAACGAAGCTGGTGAGGCGTCTGGAGAACAAGTCCGACGAGGAGCGGCTGAAGGAGCTGAGTTTGTTAAGCCTGGAGTAAAGGAGACTCAGAGGCGACCTTATCACTCTTTATAAGTACATTAAAGGAGGCTGTAGCGAGGTGGGGGTTGGTCTATTCTCCCACGTGCCTGGTGACAGAACAAGGGGGAACGGGCTAAAGTTGCGCCAGAGGTGTTTTAGGTTGGATATTAGGAAGAACTTCTTTACTAAGAGGGTTGTGAGGCATTGGAATGGGCTGCCCAGGGAAGTGGTGGAGTCACCATCCCTGGAGGTTAAAAGACATTTAGATGTTGAACTTAGCGATATGGTTTAGTGGAGGACTTACAATAAGGTCAGAGGTTGGACTAGGTGGTCTTGAGGTCTCTTCCAACCTAGACAATTCTGTGATTCTGTGAGTCTCGCACCATATGTGTGGTGTCCGTGTGAGGGACAACTCTGTTAAACAATACTGGCCTCAGTAGAGACCCCAGAGGGACACCACTCCTCCCTGGTGTCCACCTGGACACCGAGCTGTTGAGCGCAACTCTTGAGATGTGACCATGCAGGCAATTCCTTATCTGCTGAGTGGCCCATCATGTCTTTCCCTGGTAGTGAGAAGGAGCTATGTAAGAGCGTTGTCCAAACGCTTCTTGAACACCAAGAGGCTTGGGCCCTGATGGCCACTTGAGCCCTGCTTTTTTGTTCTTTTTATTGGGTGAAGTTGGAAGAGCGTTGGGAGAAGAAAGCAAGAGGAGGCATCTGAGGATATGGGATGCAGATTGATTTTATTGAGGAAAACATGAAACAGAGGGAGCGTCAAGGTGCACATTCTGAGGTGCCTGGAAGGCGACCACCAGCCTATGTCCCTTGCGTAGAGCAGATTTTCCCAGAGCGCCAAGGTTTCCCTACCCTGTGGTAGGAGCAGCCCCAGGTTTCCCAAGGGATTGTGCTAGTGAGCAAGGCATTGCAGCAGAGAGTATTGGCCGTAGGTGGTGGTACTATGGAAAGGAGAAAGAGGAAGAAAGAAGGAGGTATGTTGGCCATGTTTCCTGACAGCATGGGCTGGCCCCTTTTTTCCTTGCTGGCTTTGTTGTGCCATGGAATGATGAGCCGCAACTGGTGAGCCCGTGTGCCATGAGCAGCACAGAGGAGCGTCCTCAGTCTGAGATCTGGCTGGCACGGTGTTGGAGGCTGCTGTCAGGGGTGTTGGCGTGGGTCCTTAGCAGGGGTAGCAGGCTCTTCCACCAGAGATGCAGCCCAGGCCTCCGAAGCCATAGCCTCCAAGGCCAAAGCCTCCAAAGCCACCGGAGGAGACGGGCACTCCCTGGGCGCTGAGGTTGCTGCCCACGGCAGCTGATGCGGAGGATCCAACGGCGGTGTTCTGGGGGAAGGAGCTGAGGATGGGTCCTGGCAGGGTGACCAGCACGGCAGGAGGCTGGATGACGACGCGGGAGTCCTCGCACTGCCTGACACAGGGCTCGTTGCAGCTGTTAGCCAGCGGGGTGGGTCCGCAGGGGCGGCAGATGTCGTAGCAGGACATGTCTGTGGTGTGGAGGGTGCCTGGAAGAGAGGGTGTTGGGAAGGCGGAGGGTGTTAGGGGTGTGTGGAGTGGTGGTGGGGGAGGCCAAGGGAGCGGGGAGGCCTGGGGTTGTGGGGAGCATGGCTTAGGGGAGGCTGAAAGGCTGCTAAGGCTGGGGGGAGAGGCCGCGTGGGGCGATAAGGCTGGTCGGGTGGGTGAAGGATGGGAGTGGGGTTCAGGCTCACCTTGTTGGTTGCAGGGGAGAAGGCGTCGGGAGGAGTGCGTGAGGGTGCTATGTGCAGGGCTGGCTTTTATGCTGGTCCCCGAGTGCCTTTGGGGCAAGAAACCCTTTGCGCATGACAGCATTTGGCGTGAGCTGCTCTTACATGCCTAAGCCTGGCAAGTAATGAGGTGGGGTGTGGTGTCGTTCCCACAACGCTCTGGTGTCCTTTTCTCCTGTTGAGGATTGCTACCTTGCGTGCGTTTGAGGGCAGTCGGCAGACGCGGCCAAAGCATGGGAGAGGTGGGGTGTCATGAAGTGAGGTCATGGCGTGTCACTCGTGCGGTGCTGTTTCCGGCTGCATTGTTGTGAGGAGGGGGCCCTATTTGCTGGCGTCGCCATAATGCAGGCTGGTCTGGGCTTCCCAGATGTACTGGGCGCGAGGCGCTGGCATTGATGTCACACTCGCTCCCTCCTTGCCATCCTGCCCACTCCCAATGGTTGTGTTTATTCCTCATCTTTCACATTGGGTGTCGTACGTCAGTTGGCGACTTGGTGGCCTTTGTGCTTGGAAGGTCTTTTGTGGGAGAAGGGAGTTTGTGATTTTTCTTCTTTTGGCAGCTTGGGGGTGGTCTGATTTCCTTGTCTTCCTTCCCACCCATCCGGGATTTGGAACAAGGAGGAGATTCAGCCTGAGCACCCTTCTCTGTGAAAACGTGGGTTGAAAACGCCCAGCTCTCTCACCTTCTCCTCATATTGAAGAGGCTCCAGGCCCTCCAGCATCTTGGTAGCAATGCACTGGAATTGCTCCAGCCTGTCTGCTTCCACCTTCCAATGGGGCGCCTCAACCTGGACAAAGGACTCCACAAGGGGCCTCACCGGTGCTGAGGAGAGATGACGGAGCGCCTTCCTCAATTTGCTGGCAACGCTCTTCCCCATGCCCTCCTGGAGCCTGGTGGCCTCTTTTGCCGCAAGGCTGCATTGCTGACTCATCGTCAGCTTGCTCTCCAACAGCAACACAAGGTCCTGCTCGGCAAAGCTGCCTGCCCCTGTGTCAGACAACACCATGTCCTGCTGCCCGGCGTTAGTCCTCCCCAGAGGCAGCAATTTGCTTTGCCCCTTCTGCAACTTCATGATGTTCCTCTCTGCCCAGTTCTCCAGCCTCTGCACATCATTCTGAATGGTGCCACGTTCATCACGTTCATCAGTCGCTCCTCCCTGTCTCGGGTCATCTGCAGACTTCCTGTGGGGTCACTCCATCCTATCACCCACCTCACTAATGAGGATATTGAACAGTGCTGGCCTCATTGCCGAGCCCTGGCCCACACCCCTTGGGCCTTGCCTCCAACACCACTCTGTGCTACTCAGCACAAGACTCTGCACCCAAGTAATTGGCCACCTTTCAGACCACCAGTGAACCTTTATCTAACCCATACGTTGTCTGCTTCTCTAAGAGCGTGTCATGGGAGCAAGCGTCAAAGAAAGCCTTTACAGCATACAGGCTCTACTAAAGTTGAGCATCAACCACTGCTTTTTCCTCATTCACCAAGTTGGTCTCTTCAACGTAGAAGATGCTGAGAATGCTCCCGCGTGACTTTCTCTATGTAAATCCTTGCTGACTACTGCCCATCACATTCTGGTTCTTCGTCTGCTCAACAACGCTTTCCGGGACAATTTCCTTTAGAAACTTCCCAGCAACTGAAGTCAGGCCAACCAGCCTCTGGTTGCGCACACCTTCCTTCTTCACCTTCTTGAACAGAGGAGCGGGGCGAGTCTCTTCCAGCCTTCAGGAGCCTCTCCCACTCTCCATGACCTTCCAAAGAGAATTAGTAGTGGCCTCGCAAGGACACCACACCCTGCCCTCAGCATTCGTGGCTTCAATGCAGCAGGCCTCACGGAACATGGCACATGCACTTGCACAGCCCCCCTTCCTACCTTGCTTCATCTTCCTCAGCAACCAACACTACGCACTTCAGCAGCAAGCCAAAACCACCTCAGCCAAACGGGGACCATCAAAGACTAGGCAGGGAAAGGGCCTCACCCTTGGACCCTCAGCACTGAACAAGACCCCAAAAGCTCTGTCTCAGTCTCCCTGACAAACCACTCCCCCTGAGCTCAGGGATTGCAAGCTCTCTACCAGGCCTGAGAGGACAACGTCCTGCTGTCGCAAACACCTCTCCTCCGCCTGATCAAACTACCACCCCGAAGCTGCCACAAGAACAAAATACACAACCTCCCTTCTCCCACAAAAGGACCTTCCAAGCACAAAGGCCACCAAACCACCGACCGATGAAGCACACCCAATGTGAAAGAGGAGGAATAAACACAAGCATAGGGAGTGGGCAGGATGGCAAGGAGGGAGCGAGTGTGATACCAGTACCAGCGCCTCGCGCCTAGCACATCTGGGAAGCCCAGACCAGCCTGCAGTACGGCGATGCCAGCAAATAGGGCCCCCTCCTCGCAACAATGCAGCCGCAAACAGCACTGCACGAATGACACGCCATAACCTCACTTCATGACACCCCACCTCTACCATGCTTTGGCCGCGTCTGCCGACTGCCCTCAAACACACGCTCCATGCAAATCCACCCAAAGAGCCACTCTCACTTAAAAGCTGCCGCCACGGCCACAGAGACACATCAACAGGAGAAAAGGACACCAGAGCGTTGTGGGAATGACAACACACCCTACCTCATTTCTTGCCAGGCTTAGGCATGTAAGAGCAGGTCACGCCAAATGCTGTCATGCGCAAAGGGTTTCTTGCCCCAAAGGCACTCAAGGACCAGCATAAAAGCCGGCCCTGTGCCTCGAACCCTCATGCACTCCTCCCGACGCCTTCTCCCCTGAGACCAACAAGGTGAGCCTGAAACCCACTCCCATCCTTCGCCCACCCGACCAGCCTTATCGCCCCACGTGGCCTATTCCCCCAGCCACAGAAGCCCTTCCACCTCCCCAAAGCCATGCTCCACACAACCCTAGGCCTCCCTGCTCCCTTGGCCTCCCCCAGCACCGCTCCACACACCCCTAACACCCTCCTCTTTCCAAAAACACCCTCTCTTCCAGGCACCCTCCACACCACAGACATGTCCTGCTACGATATCTGCCGCCCCTGCGGACCCACCCCGCTGGCTAACAGCTGCAACGAGCCCTGTGTCAGGCAGTGCGAGGACTCCCGCGTCGTCATCCAGCCTCCTGCTGTGCTGGTCACCCTGCCAGGACCCATCCTCAGCTCCTTCCCCCAGAACACCGCCGTTGGATCTTCTGCATCAGCTGCTGTGGGCAGCAACCTCAGTGCCCAGGGAGTGCCCGTCTCCTCCGGTGGCTTCGGAGGCTTTGGCCTTGGAGGCTATGGCTTCGGAGGCCTGGGCTGCATCTCTGGTGGAAGAGCCTGCTACCCCTGCTAAGGACCCACGCCAACACCCCTGACAGCAGCCTCCAACACCGTGCCCGCCAGCTCTCAGACTGAGGACGCTCCTCTGTGCTGATCATGGCACATGGGCTCACCGGCTGCAGCTCCCTCTGTTTCATGTTTTCCTCTATAAAATCAATCTGCATCCTGAGATTCCTCCTCTTCCTTTCTTCCCCCAATGCTCTTCCAATTTCACCCGACAAAAAGAACAAAAAGCAGGGCTCAAGTGGCCATCAGGGCCCAAGCCGCTTGGTGTTCAAGAAGCATTCGGGCAATGCTCTTACATAGTTCCTTCTCACTACCAGGGAAAGACATGATGGGCCACTCAGCAGATAAGGAATTGCCTGCATGGTCACATGCCAAGAGTTGCGCACAACAGCTAGCTTGTCTTGAGAAGTTAGTTGAGAGTTTAGTGAGACTGATGTCTCACTAAAATGGAGATACATCTACTTGACATTTAGAATAGAATAATTGCCAGAGGTTACTTGGTGAAGCTAAACAGTTGTCCACTTCTTAAGTGGTGATTCAGTGTTGAGGAAAATTTAAGGCTCAGATGCGGAGGATACACAATGAAGTACTTACATGCTATTGTCTTTGGCAACAAAGCCTGCAACCCTAGGTATCTGTAACACCAGGGAATCTTGGTGTGCTGTGTCTGAGAGACTTAGTATGGAGAGTGGAGTAGAGCAAAGGCACTGTGGCCAGACTCTGTGACGTCCCTTCAGGGATCAGGAACCAGTGGAACTGACAGACTGCATGGGCAGCTCTGGCTCAAACTGATAACCAAAGCATGGCCTTTTGGTGAACAAGAACTTGTACTCCTGGTGCTTCTAATTTACCAGACTGAAAGTGTATTCTGGTATTTGGGAATCCGTGATCGTGATTATGTGACTGTGCTTATAATGCTTATTGCACTAACTGTGCATCCATGATGGTGATAATTCAACATACATTGAATGTAACCAGACTTACAGTGGCCGGCAGCTTTGCCGAGCAGAACCTTGAGTCAGCAATGCAGCCTTGTGGCAAAAGAGGCCACCAGGCTCATTGAGGGCATGGGGAAGAGCATTGCCAGCAAATTGAGGAAGGTGCTCCGTCATCTCTCCTCAGCACCAGTGAGGCCCCTTGTGGAGTCCTTTGTCCAGGTTGAGGCGCCGCAGTGGAAGGTGGAAGCAGACAGGCTGGAGCAATTCCAGGGCAGGGCTACCAAGATGCTGAAGGGCCTGGAGCCTCTTCAATATGAGGAGAAGGTGAGAGAGCTGGACGTTTTCAACCTGCAGAGAAGGGTGCTCAGGCTGAATCTCCTCCTTGTTCTAAATCCCGGATGGGCGGGTACAAAGACAAGGGAACCAGACTAAATTCAGTTACTGCCTGGTGCCAGGACAAAGGGCATGCCTCACAGCATACCCCCGGAGGGAAGTACATCTCAGGGCTGACTTCTTGAGGAGTCAGGTGCAGACAAACACCAACAAGGAATTAGGGTGAGTAATTCACTCCAGGGGGTATTTTGGAAGTGCGTGACTGAATTTAAATACCCCCAAGAACCCTGCAGTAAGTCTCAGCTGAACCTTGCGATTCTTGAGCCTTTAAGTCACTGTTTCTATTGTAGCAAATCCCATTAAAATAATTCTGTTAAATTCTCAGATAACCAAGTGTTGATGCAGAGCTGTTAAAAATCATACCATCTATACTTCAAAATATAAATTAAATTCCAAATTGCTGCTCAATTAAAGCAGTGTAAAATCTAATTCCATGGCATGTGCCCAACCTTTAGCGTGGTCATCTGTATATATTGAATGATTGGCTGGAAAACCAGCTGGTGCCCACCTGTGTTGTTGGTGATGACAGCCTTGAGAGGGGAGGTTCAGTGGCCCTTTACAACCCCACCCAATGGCCTCTTGAGCAAAACTTTAGTAGTAGGTGAACTGGAAAGAGCGTTGAGTTGATAAAAGGAAGAGGACAAATGTCAGGATGGGATGCAGATAGATTTTATTGAGGGGAAAAAAAATGAAAGGAAGGAGCAACAATACAAGAGCCAGGGTTTGAGGTGCTATTAGAGTGACCACCAGCTGCTCTCCCTTGTCTACAGCACATTTCTACCAGAGCACTGAGAACATCCTGTCCTATTGAGGAAAGTAGCAGAGAGGGTGTCAATCCATGGTAGCATTTGGCTTATGAACCAGTCATAGCAGCAGAGAGTAGCGGCCGTAGGTGGTGGTGCTATGGAAAGGAGAAAGAGGAAGAAAGAAGGAGGTATGTTGGCCATGTTTCCTGACAGCATGGAATAGCCTCTTCCTTGCTTGCTGGCTTTGTTGTGCCATGGAATGATGAGCCGCAGCCGTTGAGCCCATATGGCATGAGCAGCACAGAGGAGCGTCCTTAGTCTGAGAGCTGGCGGGCACGGTGTTGGAGGCTGCTGTCAGGGGTGTTGGCGTGGGTCCTTAGCAGGGGTAGCAGGCTCTTCCACCAGAGATGCAGCCCAGGCCTCCCAGGCCATAGCCTCCAAGGCCAAAGCCTCCGAAGCCGCCGGAGGAGATGGGCACTCCCTGGGCACTGAGGTTGCTGCCCACGGCAGCTGATGCGGAGGATCCAATGGCGGTGTTCTGGGGGAAGGAGCTGAGGATGGGTCCTGGCAGGGTGACCAGCACGGCAGGAGGCTGGATGACGACGTGGGAGTCCTCGCACTGCCTGACACAGGGCTCGTTGCAGCTGTTAGCCAGCGGGGTGGGTCCGCAGGGGCGGCAGATATCGTAGCAGGACATGTCTGTGTTGTGGAGGGTGCCTGGAAGAGAGGGTGTTTTTGGAAAGAGGAGGGTGTTAGGGGTGTGTGGAGCGCTTTTGGAGGGCAAGGGAGCGGGGTGGCCTGGGGTTGTGTGGAGCATGGCTTTGGGGAGGCGGAAGGGCTGCTGAGGCTGGGGGGAGAGGCCACGTGGGGAGAAAAGAAAGGCTGGTCGGGTGGGCGAAGGATGGGAGTGGGGTTCAGGCTCACCTTGTTGGTCTCAGGGGAGAAGGCGTCAGGAGGAGTGTGTGAGGGTTCGAGGCACAGGGCCAGCTTTTATGCTGGTCCTTGAGTGCCTTTGGGGCAAGAAACCCTTTACTCATGACAGCATTTGGTATGAGCTGCTCTTACATGCCAAAGCCTGGCAAGTAATGAGGTAGGGTGTGTTGTCGTTCCCACAACTCTCTGGTGTCCTTTTCTCGTGTTGAGGATGTGTCTCTGTGGCTGTGGCGGCAGCTTTTAAGTGAGAGTGGCTCTTTGGGTGGATTTGCATGGAGCGTGTGTTTGAGGGCAGTCGGCAGACGCGGCCAAAGCATGGGAGAGGTGGGGTGTCATGAAGTGAGGTTATGGCGTGTCATTCGTGCGGTGCTGTTTGCGGCTGCATTGTTGTGAGGAGGGGGCCCTATTTGCTGGCATCACCATAACGCAGGCTGGTCTGGGCTTCCCAGATGTGCTAGGCGCGAGGTGCTGGTGCTGGTATCACACTCGCTCCCTCCTTGCCATCCTGCCCACTCCCTATGCTTGTGTTTATTCCTCCTCTTTCACATTGGGTGTGCTTCATCGGTCGGTGGTTTGGTGGCCTTTGTGCTTGGAAGGTCCTTTTGTGGGAGAAGGGAGGTTGTGTATTTTGTTCTTGTGGCAGCTTCGGGGTGGTAGTTTGATCAGGCGGAGGAGAGGTGTTTGCGACAGCAGGACGTTGTCCTCTCAGGCCTGGTTGAGAGCTTGCAAGCCCTGAGCTCAGGGGGAGTTGTTTGTCAGGGAGACTGAGGCAGAGCTTTTGGGGTCTTGTTCAGTGATGAGGGTCCAAGGGTGAGGCCCTTTCCCTGCCTAGGCTTTGATGGTCAGACGCAGGGTTTGGAGCCTGCAGCGGGCAATTGGAGGCATGCATGGTGCGCAGGGCCGCAGCCGTGTGCTCCTCGCTGGGTGGTCCTGGCATGGCTCTTGAGTGGCAAGGCCTGTCCCCGTTTGGCTGAGGTGGTTTTGGCTTGCTGCTGAAGTGAGTAGTGTTGTTTGCTGAGGAAGATGAAGCAAGTTAGGAAGGCGGGCTGTGCAACTGGGTGTGCCATGTTCCGTGAGGCCTGCTGCATTGAAGCCAGGAATGCTGAGGACGCGGTGTGGTGTCCTTGCGAGACCACTACTAATTCTCTTTGGAAAGTCCTGGTGAGTGGGAGAGGCTCCTAAAGGCTGGAAGAGACTCGCCCCACTCCTCTGTTCAAGAAGGTGAAGAAGGAAGGTGCGCGCAACCAGAGGCTGGTTGTCCTGACTTCAGTCGCTGGGAAGGTTCTAAAGGAAATTGTCCCAGAAAGCGTTGTTGAGCAGATGAAGAACCAGAATGTGATGGGCAGTAGTCAGCAAGGATTTACATAGGGAAAGTCATGCGAGAGCATTCTCAGCGTCTTCTACATTGAATTGACCAGCTTGGTGAATGAGGAAAAAACGGTGGCAGCTGCTCAACATTAGTAAAGGCTGTAGTAAGGGCTTTCTTTGATGCTAGCTCCCATGACACGCTCGTAGAGAAGCAGACAAAGTATAGGTTAGATAAAGGTTCACTGGTGGTCTGAAAGGTGGCCAATTACTTGGGTGCAGAGTCTTGTGCTGAGTAGCACAGAGTGGTGTTGGAGGCAAGGCCCTAGCGGTGTGGGCCAGGGCTCGGCAGTGAGGCCAGCACTGTTCAATATCCTCATTAGTGCGGTGGGTGATGGGATGGAGTGACCCCACAGGAAGTCTGCAGATGACCCGAGACAGGGAGGAGCGACTGATGAACGTGATTAACGTGGCACCATTCAGAATGATGTGCAGAGGCTGGAGAACTGGGCAGAGAGGAACATCATGAAGTTGCAGAAGGGGCAAAGCAAATTGCTGCCTCTGGGGAGGACTAACGCCGGGCAGCAGGACATGGTGTTGTCTGACACAGGGGCAGGCAGCTTTGCCGAGCAGGACCTTGTGTTGCTGTTGGAGAGCAAGCTGACGATGAGTCAGCAATGCAGCCTTGCGGCAAAAGAGGCCACCAGGCTCCAGGAGGGCATGGGGAAGAGCGTTGCCAGCAAATTGAGGAAGGCGCTCCGTCATCTCTCCTCAGCACCGGTGAGGCCCCTTGTGGAGTCCTTTGTCCAGGTTGAGGCGCCCCATTGGAAGGTGGAAGCAGACAGGCTGGAGCAATTCCAGTGCATTGCTACCAAGATGCTGGAGGGCCTGGAGCCTCTTCAATATGAGGAGAAGGTGAGAGAGCTGGGCGTTTTCAACCCACGTTTTCACAGAGAAGGGTGCTCAGGCTGAATCTCCTCCTTGTTCCAAATCCCGGATGGGCGGGAAGAAAGGCAAGGGAACCAGACTAAATTCAGTTACTGCCTGCTGCCAGGACAAAGGTGAATGAACGCCCCAGAGAAGAGATGATTTTTTTTGGGGAAAGAAGGAAAGCCTTTTCTAGTGTGACGGCAGTTGAGCAGAGGAAGATGTTACCCAGAGTTTTAATTTTTGGTTCCCCATCCTTCAAGATACTGACAATACAGCTGCACGTTTTCAGAAGAGTGTTAGTATACTGTCTGAGTCCACTCTATTCCTGTACTTGACAGAAGTCTGGCTGAAGCTTTCGAGCCACAACAGGCCTTGATATGACCCTTCCTTTATTGTCAAATTCACAACTACAAAAAAAAGGTTGTTACCTCCTTAAAACATGTTCCCGATGAAATAACTGAAAAGAAATTGTTGGATTACATCGGAGTCAAAGAACAGTGTGGTAAGGAGTCTGCGTTGGACTACGTGTCACTCACTTTATCTTATAAATATCATGGCCAGAGAAAAATGTGGTGGAGTACATTTTTTCCCCAACTCAGCTATGGTTTGGGAATAACTTCAGTCCTCCATTGTCAATGGGCAACAGGTATAAAGTGTGAGTACTGTCAGGCACTCCCTAATCGTCACTCAGACCCTGCAACCTGGGCTCTGGAGAGTACCAGCACTGTACATTCTGGAATGTACCAGAATGGCAAGATTGGTGTAAAATACCAAAATTGCCTTATCTGAACTGTAGCCAGGATGGAAAATTACAGTCAATCATCTTGTGGTCCTATAAATAGTAGTCCTAAGCAAAGAACCCCGTGAGCTCTCTAGGCATTGAAAACTCAATCTCTACCTGAGCTGGGACACCTCACATCATACCCCTGAGGGAAAGTTCATCTCAGGGCTGACTTCTTGAGGAGTCAGATGCAGACAAACACCAACAAGGAATTAGGGTGAGTAATTCACTCCAGGGGGTATTTTGGAAGTGCGTGACTGAATTTAAATACCCCCAAGAACCCTGCAGTAAGTTGCAGCTGAACCTTGCCATTCTTGAGCCTTTCAGTCACTGTTTCTATTGTAGCAAATCCCATTAAAATAATTCTGTTAAATTCTCAGATAATCAAGTGTTGATGCAGAGCTGTTAAAAATCATACCATCTATACTTCAAAATATAAAATAAATCCTAAATTGCTGCTCTATTAAAGCAGTGTGAAATCTAATTCCATGGCATGTGCCAAACCCTTAGTGTGGTCATCCGTATGTATTGGATGATGGGCTGGAAAACCAGCTGGTGCCCACCTGTGTTGTTGGTGATGACATCCTTGAGAGGGGAGGTTCAGTGGCCCTTTACAACCCCACCCGATCGCCTCTTGAGCAAAGTGTTAATAGTAGGTAAAGTGGAAAGAGCGTTGGGTTGAAAAAAAGAAGAGGACGAATGTCAGGATGGGATGCAGATAGATTTTATTGAAGGTGAAAAAAAAAATAAAAAAAAGAACCAACAATACAAGCGCCAGGGCCTGAGGTGCTATTAGAGTGACCACCAGCTGCTCTCCCTCATCTACAGCACATTTCCCCAGAGCACTGAGAACATCCTGTCCTATTGAGGAAAGTAGCAGAGAGGGTGTCAATCCATGGTAGCATTTGGCTTATGAACCAGTCATAGCAGCAGAGAGTAGCGGCCGTAGGTGGTGGTGCTATGGAAAGGAGAAAGAGGAAGAAAGAAGGAGGTATGTTGGCCATGTTTCCTGACAGCATGGGCTGGCCCCTTCCTTGCATGCTTGCTTTGTTGTGTCATGGAATGATGAGCCACAGCCGGTGAGCCCGTATGCCATGAGCAGCACAGAGGAGAGTGAGTCTTCAGGCCGAGAGCTGTCTTCTGTGGTGTTGGAGGCTTCTGTCAGGGGTGTTGGCGTGGGACTTAGCAGGGGTAGCAAGCTCTTCTGCCAGAGAAGCAGCCCAGGCCTCCGAAGCCATAGCCTCCAAGGCCAAAGCCTCCAAAGCCGCCGGAGGAGATGGGCACTCCCTGGGCGCTGAGGTTGCTGCCCACGGCAGCTGATGCGGAGGATCCAACGGCGGTGTTCTGGGGGAAGGAGCTGAGGATGGGTCCTGGCAGGGTGACCACCACGGTGGAAGGCTGGATGGCGACGTGGGAGTCCTCGCACTGCCTGACACAGGGCTCGTTGCAGCTGTTAGCCAGCGGGGTGGGTCCGCAGGGGCGGCAGAGGTTGTAGCAGGACATGTCTGTGTTGTGGAAGGTGCCTGGAAGAGAGGGTGTTGGGAAGGCGGAAGGTGTTGGTGGCATGAAGAGCAGTGCTGGGGGAGGCCAAGGGAGTGGGGAGGCTTGGGATTGTGGGGACCCTGCCAGTGGGGAGGCAGAAGGGCTGCTGAGACTTTGGGCAGAGGGCATGTGGAGAGATAGGCCTAGTGGGGTGGGTGAAGGAGGGGATCGGGGTTCAGGCTCACCTTGTTGGTTGCAGGGGAGAAGGCGTCAGGAGGAGTGTGTGAGGGAGCAAGGTGCAGGGCCAGCTTTTATGCTGGTTCTTGAGTGCCCATAGGGCAAGAGAGCCTTTGCGCATGACAGCATTTGGCATGACCTGCTCTTGCATTCCAAAGCCTGGCAAGTAATGAGGTGGGGCATGTTTTTGATCCTGCAACACTCAATTTTCATGTCCTTCTCTGGAGGACATGTCCATTTGGCAATGGTGGCACCTTTTACGTCAAAGTAATTATTAGAGGCCAAAGGATTGCTCTTGAAGGTGCATGTGAAAGCGGGCAGAAGACATGACCCAGGCAGAGGAGAGGAGTGGTGTTTTCAGTGAGGTCATGGTGCTGCTCTCATGTGGTGTGATTGCGGCTCTCTTGTGAGGAGGGGCTTCTTGCATGCGCTGGGCATGAGGTGCAGCCACTTCCTTTTATGACAAGGTTACCCATCTAATAGACCAAAGGAAGGCAGTACATGCAATTTCTTTGGATTTCAGCAAACCTTTTGATCCTGTTTCTCACAACATCCTCCGGGACAAAATGTCTGGCATGTACATAGATAAATACATAACACAGTTGGTGGACTGTTGGCTGACTGGTCAAATTCAAGGGGTTGTAGTAAAGGGGGGTTCATCACACTTGCTCCCAGTCACTAGTCATGTTTCCCAGGACTCCATTTTAGACCCAGATTTCTTTGATGTTTTTGCACATGGTCTGGATACAGGACTCAAAAGAGTACTAAGTAAGTTTACAGATGATATGAAATAAGGCGTTGTGTTGTCTCCCTCAAGGGTGGGGAGGTTGTGCAAAGAGTTCTTGACAGACCACAGGGCTGTGCAATCACCAGTCATACGAAGTTTAAGAAGAGTAAGTACCAGATTCTGCACCTGGGGCACGGTAACCTGTCCCAGTGTATGTACAGACTGGGGGATGAGGTACTGGGGAGCTGCCCCACAGAAAGGGATCTGTGGCTTCTAGTTGACAGTAAGTTGAGTAATGAAGCGGGGTGTGTTTTCTTACCTCAAATGTTCCCTTTTTGGGTCCTGCTGTTCAGGACATGGCCAATTATCATGGCAGTGCATTTCAAGTGTCAGTATTAAAGGCCAAAAAATAGTTCTTGAATGTGTTTGTTAGAATCATTAAATGATTGAATGTTTTCAGTGGGAAGGCATGTTAATTCTAAGATTCCTGTAGGCCCATTTTAGTTACTGGAGTGTTATAAATGGCTAAGCAAACTTGCTGAGTGCCTGCTCAATACCACCATGCATATCAGTGACAAAGAGGTGAAATAATACTGGTTCCAGGACAAAATCCCGAGAGAAAGCACTCCTCCCTGGTCTCTATATGAGCATTGAGCTGTTGCCCACAACTCCTTGAATGTGTTCATCCAGCCAATTATTTGTCTGCTAAGTGGTCCATCTGTCAAACCTGTGACAATCCTCTTTAAAAACAAGGATATATATGTAAGAGTGCTGTCCAGATCCTTCTTGAACAGCAACAGGCTTGGGCCCTGCTGTCCTGCTGAGCCCTGCTTAATGTTGAGTGAAGTTGAAGGAGTGTTGGGAGCAGAAAGGTAGAGAAGACATCACAGGCTGACATGCACAAGAACTTTGTTGTGGAAAAAGAGTGCAAAGGTGTGAGAGTAGAAGGGACCTGTTCTGTGCTGCAAGTAGTGCAACCGTCAGGCTGTGTCCCATTGTAGAGCAGATTTTCCCAGAGCCCCAAGGTCTTCCTCCACTGCAATAGAATCAAGACATGGAAGGTGCTGGGTGGGTTTGTGGCTGCGAGCACATCATTGCAGTGGAGAGTACTGGACATGGAAGATGGTGGTAGGAGTAGAAGGAAATGAGAGAGGAGTAGACTGTTGATCAGCCATGTTACCATGCAGCATGGACTGGCCCCCTTTCCTACTTGTGTGTGGAGTACCATGAGAAGTAGAACTGTGGCTGGTGAACCCATGCACCACGAACAGCACAGAGATGCATCCTCACTCTGAGAAGTGGCTTGCACAGTCTTGAAGGCTTTAGTCAGGGAGGTTGGTGTGGGTCCTTCACAGGTGTAGCAGTGTCTTCTGCTGGAGAAGCAGCCAAGGCCTTCGGAGCATCAATAATAAATTCAATAATCATGGATTTATAAAGAACACATCCGATGTGACCATCTGCAGAGTCTTCTATGTAGAAGTGACTGACATTCTACATATATGACTCTGTGATAGTGTTTGTTGTGAAGGTGTAGGATCATGTTGCAGAAGAAAGCAGGTCAAGTTGTGCTGACATGAGGAGATTGTTTAAGAGGGCATAGTCAGAAGAGCCTTAGAGTGCCCAAGGCTTTAGTTGGGCACATACATCACAGAACCATAGAATCACAGAATTGTCTAGGTTGGAAGAGACGTCAAGACCACCTAGTCCAACCTCTGACCTAACACTGACAAGTCCTCCACTAAACCACATCACTAAGCTCTACATATAAATGTCTTTTAACCTCCAGGGATGGTGACTCAACCAGGGCTGCCCATTCCAATGCCTGACAACCCTTTTGGTAAAGAAGTTTTTCCTAATATCCAACCTAAACCTTCCCTGGAGCAATTTTAGCCCATTCCCCCTCGTCCTGTCACCAGACATGTGGGTGAATAGACCAATCCTCACCTCGCTACAGCCTCCTTTAATGTACCTATAGAGAGCAATAAAGTCACCCCCAAGCCTCCTCTTCTCCAGGCTGAACAATCCCAGCTCCCTCAGCCGCTCCTCTTAAGACTTGTTCTCCAGGCCCTTCACCAGCTTTGTTGCCCTTCTCTGGACTCTCTCGAGCACCTCCATGTCCTTCTTGTAGCGAGGGGCCCAAAACTGAACACAGTACTCGAGGTGCAGCCTCACCAGAGCCGAGTACAGGAGGACAATCACTTCCCTAGACCTGCTGGCCACACTGCTTCTTATACAAGCCAGGATGCTGTTGGCCTTCTTGGCCACCTGAGCACACTGCTGGCTCATATTCAGCCGACTATCCACCAATACTCCCAGGTCCTTCTCTGCCTGGCAGCTTTCCAACCACTCATGTCCCAGCCTGTAGCTCTGCTTGGGGTTGTTGTGCCCCAGGTGCAAGACCCAGCACTTGGCCTTGTTGAACTTCATACAGTTGACCTCAGCCCATCGGTCCAGCCTATCTAGATCCTCCTGCAGAGCCTTCCTACCCTCAAGCAGATCGACACACGCACCTAACTTGGTGTCACCTGCAAACATACTGAGGGTGCACTCGATCCCCTCATCCAGATCATCGATAAAGATATTAAAGGGGACCGGCCCCAATACCGAGCCCTGGGGGACACCACTAGTGACCAGCCTCCAGTTGGATTTGACTCCATTCAGCACGACTCTTTGGGCCCGGCTATCCAGACAGTTTTTAACCCAATGAAGCGTACGCCAGTCCAAGCCACAAGCAGCCAGTTTCTTGAGGAGAATGTTGTGGGAAATAGTGTCAAAAGCCTTGCAGAAGTCAAGGTAGACGACATCCACAGCCTTTCCCTCATCCACCAAGCGCGTCACTTTGTCATAGAAGGAGATCAGGTTCGTCAAGCAAGACCTGCCTTTCATAAACCCATGGTGACTGGGCCTGATCACTTGGTTGCCCTGTAAGTGCCTCGTGATGTAAGTGCCTCCATGCGTTTCCCTGGCACTGAGGTCAAACTGACTGGTCTATAGTTCCCCGGGTCTACCCTCCAGCCCTTCTTGTAGATGGGCATCACATTTGCTAGCCGCCAGTCTAATGGGACCTCCCCCAATAGGGGGGTCTTGGGTGTAGGTCTTGGGTGATGCGCTGGAAGCCCAGGTGGTGCCCACTTGTGGTGATGTTGGTGACATCCTTGCCAGGTGTGGTGGTTTTACTCATCTGGACAGCTGAGCTCTGCCACAACTGTTCTCTCACTCCCCCTCCTCAAATGGAAAGGTGGGAGAAAATATAATGAAAAGGGCTCAAGGGTTGAGATAAGGACAGGGAGATCACAAAACAACGATAGTCACAGGCAAAACAGGCTCAGCACTGGGAGATTAATAAAACTTATTATCCATTCCTAATAAGCTAGAGCAGTGAGAAAGAAACAAAACACAAACAAAGTAAAGATATCTACCTCTGTCCACCCCATTCCACCTCCTCCCCTTGAGCGGCATAGGGGAACATGAAAGGTGGGCTGCAGTCAGTCCTTGTTGCTTCATGTCCGCCACTCCTTCGTGGTCCCTCTCTGCCCCTGCTCCAAGTGGGGTCCCTCCAATGGGGCATTCATAACTTCTTTTGGCAACCTGTTCCGGTGCCTCACCACCCTCACAGTAAAGAATTTACTCCTAATATCTAATCAAACTCTATCCTCTTTTCGTTGAAGACCATTCCCCCTTGTCCTATTATTATCTACATGAGTAAAGAATCCTTCTCCATCTTTTTGATAAGCCCCCTTCAAATATTGAAATGTCTCAAGGAAGTCTCCCTGGAGCCTTCTCTTCTCCGGGCTGAACAACCCAGGATCTATGAGCCTTGCTTCATAGGAGACATGCTCCAGCCCTCTGATTATCTTTGAAGCCTTCCACTGCACTAAATATAACAGGTACACATCTTTCTTGTGCTGGGGGCCCCAAACCTGAAAGCAGTACTCCAGGTGGGGCCTCACAAGGTGTGCTGGTTTTACCCTGCTAGGCAGCTAAACACCACAACCACTCTCTCACTCCCCTTCCTTAGATGAGGAGGGGAAGAAGTAAAATAAAGAACAACTCACCGGTTGAGATAAAGATAATTTAATTAAAGGGAAAAATAATAATAATAAATATTAAGGAAAGATTAGTATTAACTAAACAATTTAACTAAAGGGAAAAAAAATGAAAGGGGAAAAGGGGGGGAAGGGAAAAAAGGAAAAACAAACAAAAACAAACAACAAATAAAGGCTATGTGGAAGTGCAGAGGAAAGAAATTACTCTCTGCTTCCCACAAATGAGCGATGTTTGACCACATCCTTGAAGCAGGGCCTCAACGTACATAGCCTATTTTCAGTAGAGGATCGACGTTTTCACAATGAGAGCCCAGCCCTCCCCTCTTCTGTTAACACCTTTTATTGTTGAGTGTGACATCATATGGTATGGAATATCCCTTTGGCTGGTTTAAGTCAGCTGCCCTGGTGATGTTTCTCTTCTCACTTTTTTGCCCACCCCCTTGGAGGGTTAGAGAGAGTCCTAATGTGCCAGCACTGCTCCGCAGTAGACACAGCACTGGTGTGATAACACTGCTGTTCCAGCTACAAGTGCAGAGCACAGCACTGTATGGGCTGCTGCAGGGAAAGTTAACATTCCAGCCAGACACAGTACACAAGGGCAGAGTAGAGTGGGACAATCAACTCCCTCGACCTGCAGGTCACACCTCTGTTCATGCAGCCCAGGATGCAGTGGGCCTTCTGGGCTGCAGGTGTGTACTTCTGGGTCCTGTGAAACCTTTCATCCACCAGAACAACCCAAGTCCTTCTCTGCAGGGCTGCTCTCAATGAGTTCTTCTCCCAGTCTGTACTCATATCTAGGATTGCCCCAACCCATTTGCAGCACCTTGCACTTCGACTTGTTGAACCTCATGTGGTTCTCATGGGCCCACTTCTCCAGCCTGTCCAGGTCACTTTGAGTGGAGCGTGTTGTGTGAAGAAAGGAGGAGTGTCAGGCTGGCATGCATTAGAACTTTATTGAGGAAGACTCATGAAAAGGAAAGAGCACAAGCAGCAGGGCCCTGGTCAGAGGTGCAGGCACAGTGACCATCAGCAGCTGTGCATTTTGTGTGGAAGGTATTCCCAGAGCACGTTGATCAGAGCATCCTCAGTCCATGAAGTTGGTTGCAGGGCATTGTTAGCTGCTGTCAGGGGTGTTGGCGTGGGTCCTTAGCAGGGGTAGCAGGCTCTTCTGCCAGAGAAGCAGCCCAGGCCTCCGAAGCCATAGCCTCCAAGGCCAAAGCCTCCGAAGCCGCCGGAGGAGATGGGCACTCCCTGGGCGCTGAGGTTGCTGCCCACGGCAGCTGATGCGGAGGATCCAACGGCAGTGTTCTGGGGGAAGGAGCTGAGGATGGGTCCTGGCAGGGTGACCACCACAGTGGAAGGCTGGATGGCGACGTGGGAGTCCTCGCACTGCCTGACACAGGGCTCGTTGCAGCTGTTAGCCAGCGGGGTGGGTCCGCAGGGGTTGCAGAGGTTGTAGCAGGACATGGCTGTGGTGTGGAGGGTGCCTGGAAGAGAGGGTGTTGGGAAGGCGGAGGGTGTTGGGGGTGTGTGGAGCACTGCTGGGGGAGGCCAAGGGAGTGGAAAGGCCAAGAGTGGGGCTGTGGGGAGCCTGACAGAGGGGAGGTGGACTGGCTGCTGAGGCTGGGGTCAGAGGGCGTGTGGAGAGATAGGCCTGGTGGGGTGGGTGAGGGAGGGGATCGGGGTTCAGGCTCACCTCGTTGGTTGCACTGGAGAAGGCGTTGGGAGGAGTGTGTGAGAGTGCGAGGAGCAGGGCCGGCTTTTATGCTGGTCCCCGAGTGCCTTTGGGGCAAGAGAGTCTTTGCACATGACAGCATATGGCATGACCTGCCCTTGCATGCCAAAGCCTGGCAAGTAATGAGGTAGGATGTGTTGTCATTCCCACAATGCTCCCTTTTCATTTTCTCCTTTGAGGATGTGTCTTTTTAACTTGGCGGTACATTTCAAGTGAGCGTATTAAAGAACAAAGGATAGTTCTTGAAGGTGCATGAAAGAGCGAATAGAAGATGCATCTATAGCATGTGAGAGGTTCATTGTCATCAGTGACATCATGGTTTGGCACTCATGAGGTTTGGTTGTTGGCTTTGTTGTGAGGAGGGGGCATTGGCTGTTGGCATCCCCAGCAGGCTGGTCTGGATTTCCCAAGTGTGCCAGGTATGATGCTCTTCCAATTGCATCACATTCACTCCCTCCGTGCTTTCATCCCAACTCACCAGCCTGCGTTTAGCCCTTGTTTTTCCCTGCTGGGTGTGCTACATTGGTGGCTTGGTGGCCATCTTGCACGTAGAGGCTGTATGTGGGAGCAAGCGGGCTCCCTGTCTTGTCCCTGGGACTGCAGTCTGAAGAGGCAGAGAAGAGGTGTTTGCATAGCAGGGTGTTGTAGTCGTGGGCCTGTCTCAGGGCTGACAAGACTAAGTGCGTTGGGAGCCCTGCCATGCTTCCTAAAGGGTTGCATTGGCACCTCAATAATGCTCCCTTTTCTGGGGCCAGCATGTTGACAGCCAGGGCTTTGGCCTAATGCAGTTTGGTGGGAGTCCCTTGGGCTGTCTGGTGAGGCATGGTAGAGGCTCACAAGAGAGAGGCTGTCCCTCATTAGAAGCAGAGGACAGACATGTGGAACTGTCCACAAGGTTTGGCCCCATGGTTCAGGGGAGTTCTCTGGGGTGAGCTAAAGGGGGAATCCCTGTGCATGGTGTTTGATGTTGAGACAGACGATGTGGACCTTTCAGAGGGGAGCTGGAGGTGTGCATGCTGCTTGTGGCTGTGGACCTGAGGCCGTGGTGGTGATGGCTGCATTCCAAGGAGTGGGGGATTTGCAATGCCACTCCCTGATCTGCCAAGGTGAGTGTTTTGTAGGCTGTCTCACTGGAGCTTGTTGACGAGGATGCTGGGGAGGCTGTGTGGCTGATTATGCAGGAGTTCTTGGGACCTGACAGGCTGCGCCTGTAAACGCTGAGCATCCTGGCCGATGTTTCACATATTTTTTGTACTGTGGTGCCCAGAACTGCACACAGTACTTAAGGTGAGACTGCACAGCTCAGAGCAGAGCAGGACAATCCCTTCCCTTGACCGACTAGAAATGTAATGCTTGATGCACCCCAGGATACAGTTGGTCCTCCTGGCTGCCAGGGCACATTGCTAGCTCATCTTCAACTTGCTATCAAGCAAAACCCCCCGATTCCTCTCTGTGGGACTGCTCTCCAGCATCTCGTCACCCAGTCTGTACATATAGGCAGGGTTGCCCCTTCCCAGGTGCAGGACCTTGTGCTTGTTAAACTTCATGCAGTTGGTGATCGCCCAGCTCTCCAGTCAGTCCAGATCTTTCTGCAAGGCCTTTCCACCCTCAGCAGAGTCCACAACTCCTCCAAGTTTATTATCGTTGCCAGATTTGCTCAAAACACCTTCTAGTCCTACATCCTAATAGTTTAAAACAACATTGAAATGAACTGGCCCTAAAATGGAGCCGTAGGGGACCCCACTGATGACTGGCTGCCAGCTTCATGTGGCCCCATTTACCATAACCATTTGAGCCCTACCCATTAGCCAATTGTTCACCCATCATATTATGTTTGTATCTAGCTGTATGCTGGACATTTTGTCCACTAGGATCCTATGGGAAACTATGTCAAAATCTTTACTGAAATCCAAAAAGATTACATCTGCTGGTTTCCCTTGATCGACTAAATGGGTGATCTTATAAAAAAAAAAAAATCACATTTGTTAAACAGGACCTACCCCTCATTAAATCAAGTTGGCTGGGACCAATGACTCCACGCCCCGAGTAGCTCAGGGGAACGGGGAGCGTGGGCTACAGTCAGTCCCTGTTGCTTCATGTCCACCACTCCTTCACAGTCACTCTCTGCTCCTGCTCCACGTAGCGTCACTCCCACAGGATGCTGTCCTTCCCAAACTGAGCCTGTGTGGGCTTCCCACAGGCAGCAGCTCTTCAAGAACTGCTCCATATGGGTCCATATCACGGGGTCCATATGTCAGGAGCAAACTGCTCCAGCACAGACCCCCCACAGTCGGCAGCTCTCCCCAGACTCCCTGCTCCTGTGTGGTCTCCTCTCCACAGGCTGCAGCTCTGTCCTGGGGGCCTGCTCGTGCAGGGGCTCTCCATGGGCTGCTGCCTCCTCTCCACTGCATTTGTACAGGGTGAAGTGGGAATCATCATAGAATGGCTCACCTTGAAAGGAACCTTAAGGTCCCACCCTCACAGCGAAGAATTTCCTCCGAATTTCTAGTCTAAATCTATCCTCTTTTAGCTGAAGACTGTTCCCCCTTGTCCTATCATTATCTACACGAGTAAAGAGTCCTTCTCCATCTTTTTTAGAAGACCCCTTTAAATATGGGAAGGTCTCAAGAAAGTCTCCCCAGAGCCTTCTCTTCTCGGGGCTGAACATCACAGAATCACAGAATTACATAACATTAAGGATTGGAAGGGACCTTGAATGATCATCTAGTCCAATCCCCCTGCCGGAGCAGGAACACCTAAATCATGTCACAAGGGAATGTGTCCAGGTGGGTATTGAAAGTCTCCAGAGAAGGAGACTCCACAACCCCCCTGGGCAGCCTGTTCCAGTGTTCTCTAAACCTCAACATAAAAAAGATTTGCCTAATATTTAAGCAGGACTTCCTGTGTTCTAGCTTACACCCATTAACCCTTGTCCTATCACTGTGTGTCACCGAGAAGAGCCTGGCTCCATCCTCCTGACACTCGTCCTTTACATATTTATAAACATCACCAACTTTCTCAACGTTTCTTCATAGGAGAGGTGCTCTAGCCCTCTGATCATCTTTGGAGCCATACGCTGGACTCGCTCTAACAGGTACACATCATCTTGTGCTGTGGGCCATAAAGCTTTAGGTAGTACTCCATGTGGGGCCTCATGAGGGCAGAGTAGAGGGGAACAATCACCTCCCTCGACCTGCAGGTCACACCTCTGTTCATGCAGCCCAGGATGCAGTGGGCCTTCTGGGCTGCAGGCATGCACTGCTGGGTCCTGTTGAGCCTTTGGTCCACCAGTACCCCCAAGTCCTTCTCTGCAGGGCTGCTCTCAATGAGTTCTTCTCCCAGTCTGTACCCCTGTCTGGGATTGCCCTGACCAAGGTGCAGCACGCTGCACTTAGAATTGTTGAACCTCATGCAGTTCATACGGGCCCACTTCTCCAGCCTGTCCAGAACCCTTTCAATGGAAAGTGTTGGGTGGAGAAAGGAGGAGTATCAGGCTGGCATGCATTAGAACTTTATTGAGGAAGACTCATGAAAAGGAAGGAACACAAGCAGCAGGGCCCTGGTCAGAGGTGCAGGCACAGTGACCATCAACAGCTATGCAATTTGTGTGGAAGGTATTCCCAGAGCACGTTGATCAGAGCATCCTCAGTCCATGAAGTTGGTTGCAGGGCATTGTTAGCTGCTGTCAGGGGTGTTGGCGTGGGTCCTTAGCAGGGGTAGCAGGCTCTTCCACCAGAGATGCAGCCCAGGCCTCCCAGGCCAAAGCCTCCGAAGCCGCCGGAGGAGATGGGCACACCCTGGGCGCTGAGGTTGCTGCCCACGGCAGCTGATGCGGAGGATCCAACGGCGGTGTTCTGGGGGAAGGAGCTGAGGATGGGTCCTGGCAGGGTGACCAGCACGGCAGGAGGCTGGATGACGACATGGGAGTCCTCGCACTGCCTGACACAGGGCTCGTTGCAGCTGTTAGCCAGCGGGGTGGGTCCGCAGGGGCGGCAGATGTCGTAGCAGGACATGTCTGTGGTGCGGAGGGTCCCTGGAAGAGAGGGTGTTGTGAAGGCGGAGGGTGTTGGGGGTGTGAGGAGCGGTGCTGGGGGAGGCCAAGGGAGTGGAGAGGCCTGGGGTCATGAGGAGCATGGTGGTGGGGAGGCGGAAGGGCTGTTAAGGCTCGGGGCCGAGGGTGTGTGGAGAGATAGGGAGATGAGGCTGGTGGAGCGGGGAAGGAGGGTGTGGGGTTCAGGCTCACCTTGTTGGTCTCAGGGAAGAAGGTGTCTGGAGGAGTGTGTGAGAGTGTGAGGCGAAGGGCCGTCTTTTATGCTGGTCCACGAGTGCCCGCAGGACAAGAAACCCTTTGTGCATGATGGCATTTGGTGTGAGCTCCTCTTGCATGCCAAAGCGTGACAAGTGGGGTGTGTTGTCCTTCCCACAACGCACCTTTTTCATTTCCTTGTGTTCAGGACATGTCTATTTGGCCTTGGCGGCAGCTTTTAAGTATTATGGCTCTTTGGGAGGATTTGCATTGAGAGTGGTAGTGAGGGCAGTCCGCAAAAGTGGCCAAAGCATGGGAGAGGTGGGGTGTCATGAAATGAGGTCATGGCATGTCACTCATGCAGTGCGGTTTGCGGCTGTATTGTTGTGAGGAGGGGGCCCTATTTGCTGGCATCGCCATACTGCAGGCTGGTCTGGGCTTCCCAGATGTGCTGGGCGTGAGACACTGGCACACTTCTTTACAATGATCTTACCCCTCTCATTTATAATGTGTAACCACCGGTAGGTGTACTCTCTTAGGAGTTCAGCAAAGATTTGATTAAGTTCCTTAGAATATCCTTCTGGACAAAATGTCAAGCACACAAGCTAGACTAATACCTAATGTGATGGTTGAGCAGTTGGCTGATTGGTCAGACTCAAAGTGTAGTTGTAAATGGGGTTACCTGTACCTGGCAGGGAGTCACTGTGGGTGTTCCCGAGGGCTCCATTTTGGGTAGAGAAGCCTCGCACACAGATGTTGATAAATTAGAGGGATGGGCTATGAGCAACAGCATGAAATTTAACAAGGGCAACTGGCGAATTCCCCATCTGAGACAGGGCAACCCTGGACCTATGTCCAGACTGGGGGAGGAGAGGCTGGACAGCGGCTCAGCATGAAAGGGCATCGGGGTTCTAGTTGACAGCAAGTGGAGTGAGAGTCAACAGGGTGCCCTGGCAGCCAAAGTTCCCCATTTCCTGGGTTACATCAAGCACAGCATTGCTGGCTGGTCAATGGAAGTGATTGTCCCACTCTACTGTGCACTGGTGCAGCCTTCCCTCAAGTGCTGTGTACAGAATTGGTCACCGCAATCTAACGACACAAAACTCTTAGAGATTGTCAAAAGGAGAACTACAGAGATGGTGAAAGGTTTATAGGGCAGGACGTACGAGGAGTGGCTGCAAGCCCTTGGTTTGTTGAGCCCAGAGAAGAGGAGACCTCACCAGAGCCTACAGCTTCCTCACAAGGGCAGCGGAGGACAGGCGCTGATCTCTTCTGTCTGGTGAGCAGCAGTGGGGCCCGAGGGAACAGCCTGAAGCTGTGTCAGGGCAGGTTCAGCTTGGATATTAGGGAAAGGCTCTTTCCTGAGAGGGTGGTTGGGCACTGGAACAGGTTCCTGTGGAAGATGTCACAGCACCAAGCCTGCTGCAGCACAAGACAACACTCTTAGAAACGCGGTTTGATTTTTGGGTGGTCCTGTGTGGAGCCACGAGTTGGATGCAGTGTTCCTTGTGGGTCCCTCACAACTTGGTCTATTCTGTGATTCCATGAGTCCATCGCATTTGCTGCCTCCCTGCCTTTCTAACAACTCGCTAAGCCAGTCTTTACCCTTGTCTTTCCCCTTGGGTGTGCTGTATCGGTGGCTTGGTGGCCGTGGTGCTTGGAAGGTTGTAGGTGGGAGAAAGGAAGCTGCCTGCTTTGTCTTGTGCAAACCTGGGGCCATCCCTGTGGGTGGCAGTCCAAGCAGGCAGGAGAGGGCTGTTTGTGAGAGCAGGCTGTTGTCCCCTGCAGCCTGGTACTGAGCTCGCAAGCCCTTTGATGTCAGCAGTCCTGCCGTTCTTCTCAAAGAATTGCTTTGGCCATTCCATAGCGCTTTCCTTTGCTGATGCCAGCATGTTCCCAGGCTAGGCTTTGGCCCAACACACTGCCTGATAGGGGTCCCTTGGGTTGATTGGGGATGCCTGCAAGATAGCTTGAGACTCCTGAGAGGCTGAGGGAGTGGAACTGTGACGAAGGGCTAGCTGGGGAGCCCAGGTGTTGGGGATCTTCTTTAGGGTGAGTGTCAAGGTGACAGGATTTTTCTGCCCCGTGTTTGATGGTCAGAAAGAGGATCTGGACGTTCCAGAAGTGAGCTGGAGGCATCCAGATTAGTAGACCTTGTGCTGATGTTTGCATACCAAAGGCAGGAATGATGGCAAGGCCTGCCTGAGGGCAGCTGAGGTGAGTGTTTTGCAGGCTGTCTCTCAGGTGAGCAGAGCTTCTTGCAGAGGCAGATGGGTAGGTTGTGCACCTGGATGTGCAGAAGTGATCAGGATCTGATGGGCTGCACCCAAAGAAGGTGAGGGTTCTGGCTGATGTCTGTGCAAGGCCACTTCCAACTATCTTTGAAAGGTTATGGTGACTGGGACAGGACCTGAAAACTGGATGAAACTCACCCCACTCCTATGTTCAACAAGATGGAGCAGAAATGTCTGGAAACTGCAGACCGGTTGGTCTGTCATGCATCACTGGGAAGGTTCTGAAAGAAATCCTCCTGGAAAGCACATGAGAAGCACATGAATGATAAGAGAGAGATGGGGAGTAGTCAGCATGGATCTACGAAGAGAAGATCATAGTGAAGCCTGCTCAGTGTACTCTACCTTGCAGTGACCTGATGGGTGGACAAGGGGAGAGCAACAACTGTTGCTTACCTTACCTTTCGGAAAGACTTTGATGCTTGCTCCCATGACACGCTCGCAGAGGAGCTGACAAGTACAGGTTACACAAACAAACAAACAGTGGGGTGGTCTGAAAAGTGGCTGCATGCCACTGCACATGGTCCTGGACAGCCTGCTGACCATTCTTGACCATAGCTGTTGCCCTACCCGGTGTCAAGAGGTTCTTTCGTGACCATATCATTCTGAGATAGTGTTTGTTGTGACAGTGTAGGATTATAGAACAGAAGAAAACAGTGGTAGGGCGTGCTAATGAGGGGAAATTTTTTGAGAGGGTGTGGGTAGAAGAGCCTTAGCAGGATGAAGCCTGTGTTTGGTCAGTTGTAGGTCTTGGGTGATGTCATTTAAGGTGTTGTGGCCCTTTCTGACCTGCCCTGATGACCTCTTGTGCTTGGGCAGCGGTAGGCCCCTTTGTAGCTTGCTGAAAGAGGCCCTGTTCAAACGTGGGATAACTGCTGGATTCTCCTCACAGAGGCCATCCCTGCAGTCCCTACTACCAAAACCTTGCCATGTAAACCCAATACACCAGGGGAGGTCTTGTGGCATTTTTTGACCTGCCCTACCTATGTCTTGAGCAAAGCATTTCTGGGGCCTCACAAGGGCAGAGAAGAAGGGGACAATCAACTCCCTCACTATGCTGGCCAATCCTCTGTTGATGCAGCAGAGGCTGCAGTTGGCCTTCTGGGCTGCAGGCGTGCATTGGTGGATCCTGTCATCCACCAGAACAACCCAAGTCCTTCTCTGCAGGGCTGCTCTCAATGAGTTCTTCTCCCAGTCTGTACTCCTGTTTGGGATAGCCCTGACCTAGGTGCAGCACCTTGCACTTCGACTTGTGGAACCTCATGCGGATCACAAGGGCCTGCTTCTCCAGCCCATCCATATCCCTTTGAATGAAGAGCATTGTGTGAAGAAAGGAGGAGTGTCAGGCTGGCATGCATTAGAACTTTATTGAGGAAGACTCATGAAAAGGAAGGAGCACAAACAGCAGGGCCCCGGTCAGAGGTGCACGCAGAGTGACCATCAGCAGCTATGCATTTTGTGTGGAAGGTACTCCCAGAGCACGTTGATCAGAGCATCCTCAGTCCATGAAGTTGGTTGCAGGGCATTGTTAGCTGCTGTCAGGGGTGTTGGCGTGGGTCCTTAGCAGGGGTAGCAGGCTCTTCTGCCAGAGAAGCAGCCCAGGCCTCCGAAGCCATAGCCTCCAAGGCCAAAGCCTCCGAAGCCGCCGGAGGAGATGGGCACTCCCTGGGCGCTGAGGTTGCTGCCCACGGCAGCTGATGCGGAGGATCCAACGGCGGTGTTCTGGGGGAAGGAGCTGAGGATGGGTCCTGGCAGGGTGACCACCACGGTGGAAGGCTGGATGGCGACGTGGGAGTCCTCGCACTGCCTGACACAGGGCTCGTTGCAGCTGTTAGCCAGCGGGGTGGGTCCGCAGGGGTTGCAGAGGTTGTAGCAGGACATGTCTGTGTTGTGGAGGGTGCCTGGAAGAGAGGGTGTTGGGAAGGTGGAGGGTATTAGGGGTGTGTGGAATGGTGGTGAGGGAGGCCAAGGGAATGGGAAGGCCTGGGTTTGTGGGGAGTATGGTGGTGGGGAGCCAGAATGGCTGCTGATGCTGGGGTCAGAGGGCATGTGGAGAGATGGGCCTAGTGGGGCAGGGGAACGAGGGGATCAGGGTTCAGGCTCACCTTGTTGGTCTCAGGGGAGAAGGTGTTGGAAGGAGATTGTGAGGGTGTGAGGTGCAGGGCCAGCTTTTATGCTGGTTCTTGAGTGCCCGCGGGGCAAGAGAGCCTTTGTGCATGACAACATTTGGCGTGAGCTCCTCTTACATGCCAAAGCGTGGCAAGTAATGAGGTGGGGTGTGGTGTCCTTCCCACAACTTGACCTTTTCTTTTCCTCCTCTTGAGGACATGGTATTGGGTCCTGACGGCACCTTCAAAGTTTGATAATTAGAGGCTGGAGCATTTCTGTGAAAGGTGCAGGGGAGGACAGGTGTATGTTGTGGCCAAAGACTGGTTGAGGTGCGGTGTCATGAGTGAGGTCTTTCTGTGGCATTTATGTGGTGCGGCCCAGCCACACTGGGCTTTGTCGCTCTAAGCAAGTTATTGCAGTGGAGAGCATTGGGCATAGAAGCGGGTGGTATGAAAAGAAGGAACGAGAGATGAGTAGGTCCTACAATGGCCATGCTTTCTGACACCATAGGCTTCCCCCCCTTTCCTCCAAAGCTGAAGTCCCCAGAGAACACAAGATTTGAGACTCTGCTTGGTGGGATTTCTCGGGCTAGGTTGTGTGGTCTGTGAGCGGCCCTGAGATTCATGAAAGGCAGAGGACAAGAGGGATTGTGAGAAGGGGCCAGCTGGGAGCCATCGTGTTATTGGGGATGATATTTGGGATTTGTGTCAAGGGGGAAACCTATTTCTCTGCCTAGTGTTTGATTTTGTGAAAGATGATTTGGAAATTTCAGACAGAAATTGGAGGCGTGCGGTCTGCAACTCAAAACGGTGGGTAATATCAAGGCCTACCACTCGTTAGCCAAAGGCAGTATTTCGCGGGCTGTCTCTCAGGTGAGTAGTGCATGTTACTGAAGAAGATGGAGAAGCTTTGCCACTGGATGTACTGAAGTACACAGGACCTGTCAGTTTGCACCTACAAATGCTGAGAGTCCTGGCTGATATTTTCACAAGGCTACTTTCATCTTTCTTTGAAAGTTGATGGCGACTGGGTTCCTGAAGACTGGAAGGGAATCATTCCACTCCTATGTTCAACAAGATGGAGAAGGAATGTCTGGGAAACTGCAGGCTGGTCACTCTGTCATGCATCACTGGGAAGGTTCTGAAAGAAATCCTCCTGGAAAGCACACGACAAGCACATGAATGATAAGAGAGAGATGGAGAGTAGTCAGCATGGATCTGTAAAGAGCAGATCATACTTGAGCCTTCTCAGTGTCTTCTACATGGAAGTGACCTGATGGGTGGACAAGGGGAGAGCAACAACTGTTGCTTAACTTACCTTTCGGAAAGGTTTTGATGCTTGCTGCCATGACACGCTCGCAGAGAAGCTGACAAGTACAGGTTACACAAACAAACAGTGGGGTGGTCTGAAAAGTGGCTGCATGCCACTGCACATGGTCCTGGACAGCCTGCTGACAGTTCTTGACCACAGATGTTGCACTTCCCGATGTCAAGAGGTTCCTCGTGACCATATAATTCTGAGATAGTGTTTGTTGTGACAGTGTAGGATTATAGTAGAGAAGAAAACAGTGGTAGGGCGTGCTAATGAGGGGAAATTTTTTGAGAGGGCATGGTTAGAAGAGCCTTAGCATGATGAAGCTTGTGTTTGGTCACTTGTAGGTTTTGGGTGATGTATTTTAAGGTGTTGTGGCCTTTTTCGACCTAGCCCTAAGACCTCTAGATCTTTGCCTTTGTACTGATGGAAGTGGGAAGAAGAAGGGAATAGGAGGAGCATCAGGCTGGCTTTCTTGAGAACTTTATTGAGGAAAGCACATGGAAAGGAAGTAGCAGCAAGTGGAACAGCCTCTGGGGCTCTTGGATGCAGGTAGGGTGACCAAAACCTCATCCTTGTGTGCGGAAGATTTTCCCGGAGCATGGAGATCTTCCTGCCCTGTGATGGGAGCAGCAGAGAGGGAGTCGATCCCTTGTGGAGTTTGGCTTTTGAGCACGTCATAGCAGCAGAGAGAACCGGACATAGGAGACAGTGCAAGTCAAGGAAAGAAGTGGGAGAATGGTAGAATGTAAGTGGGCCATGTTTCCAAACATCGCGGAATAGCCCACGTCCTTGCTTCTCTGGTTCATGCCTTGAGAGAAATAGCCGTGCTTGTGGAGCTAATAACACAGTGGGTCAGTGACAATGCAAAGGTGCAATCTCAATCCACAAGTAGTCACGCACCACATATGTGGTGTCGATGTGGGGGACAACTCTGTTAAATAATACTGGCCTCAGTAGAGACCCCAGAGGGACACCACTCCTCCCTGGAGTCTACTTGGGCACCGAGATGCTGAGCGCAACACTTGGAATGTAATCATTCAGGCAATTCCTTATCTGCTGAGTGGCCCATCATGTCTTTCCACGGTAGTGAGAAGGAGCTATGTAAGAGCGTTGTCCAAACGCTTCTTGAACACCAAGCGGCTTGGGCCCTGATGGCCACTTGAGCCCTGCTTTTTGTTCTTTTTATCGGGTGAAGTTGGAAGAGCGTTGGGAGAAGAAAGCAAGAGGAGGCATCTGAGGATATGGGATGCAGATTGATTTTATTGAGGAAAACATGAAACAGAGGGAGCATCAAGTGGAAGGTGCACATTCTGAGGTGCCTGGACGGTGTCCACCAGCCTGTGTGCCTTGCATAGAGCAGATTTTCCCAGAGCGCCAAGGTCTCCCTACCCCGTGGTAGGAGCAGCCCCAGAAGGTTTCCCAAGGGATTGTGCTAGTGAGCAAGGCATTGCAGCAGAGAGTAGCATCCGTGAAAGTTTGTGCTATGGAAAGGAGAAAGATGAAGATAGAAGGAAGTATGTTGGCCATGTTTCCTGACAGCATGGCCTGGCCCTTCCTTTCTTTCTTGCTTTGTTATGCCATGGAATGATGAGCTGCGGCTGGTCAGCCTGTACGCCATGAATAGTGCAAAGGTGTGTCCTCTGACCGAGAAGTCAATGGCACGGTGTTGGAGGCTGCTGTCAGGGGTGTTGGCATGGGTCCTTAGCAGGGGTAGCAGGCTCTTCTGCCAGAGTAGCAGCCCAGGCCTCCGAAGCCATAGCCTCCAAGGCCAAAGCCTCCGAAGCCGCCGGAGGAGACGGGCACTCCCTGGGCGCTGAGGTTGCTGCCCACGGCAGCTGATGCGGAGGATCCAACAGCGGTGTTCTGGGGGAAGGAGCTGAGGATGGGTCCTGGCAGGGTGACCACCACGGTGGAAGGCTGGATGGCGACGTGGGAGTCCTCGCACTGCCTGACACAGGGCTCGTTGCAGCTGTTAGCCAGTGGGGTGGGTCCGCAGGGGCGGCAGAGGTTGTAGCAGGACATGTCTGTGGTGTGGAGGGTGCCTGGAAGAGAGTGTGTTGGGATGGCGGAGGGTACTGGGGGCGTGAGGAGTGGTGGTGGTGGAAGGCCAAGAGAGTGGGGAAGCTTAGGGTGGGACAGTGGGGAGCATGGCGGTGGGGAGGTGGAAGGGCTGTTCAGGTTGGCGGAATAAGGCGTGTGGAGAGATGGGGTCGATGGGGTGGGCGAAGGAGTGGAGCGGGGTTCAGGCTTACCTTGTTGGTCACAGTGGAGAAGGAGTTGGGAGGAGTGTGTGAGGGTGTGAGACACAGGGCCGGCTTTTATGCTGGTCCTTGAGTGCCCACGGGGCAAGAGAGCCTTTGTGTATGACAACATTTGGTGTGAGCTGCTCTTACATTCCAAAGCCTGGGAAGTAATGAGGTGTGGTGTGGTGTCATTCACACAATACTCCCTTTTCGTTTCTTGTTGTTTAGGATGTTTTTGTTTCACAGAATCTTGGCAGCACATTACAAGTGACAGTAATAAAGACTAAAGGATAGTTCTGAAGGTGCATGAAAGATTGGGTAAAGATGCATCTAAAGCATGTGAGAGGTGCATTGTCATCAGTGAGGTCATAGTTTTGTACTCAAGAGGTCCGCTGCTTTGTTGTGAGGCGGAGCTCCATTTGCTGACATCCCCAGCAGGATGGTCTCAGCTTCAATTCTCTTCAGTGCTTTTGATAATCATCTGGATTTAGGCTCAAATGTGTACTCAGTAAGTTTGCAGGTGATAGTAAATAATGAGAAGCTGTTGTCTCTCTCAGGAGCTGAGAGGCTTTGCTGAGAGATCTTGAGAGACCATAAGGCCAGTCACCAGTTCTAATAATATTATCCTGGCTATACAGTGTAACGTGCTGGCTCCCCAGCTGGTCCTTAATGACTGTCCGTGTCGTCAATCTCAGGGCCTCTCCCAGCCGGCCTAATGGAACCCATCAAGCAGAGTATCAAGTCACATGGTTTTGGCTTTGGAGTAAACAGAAAGATGTGAGGAATAATGGCAAGTGTATGGCCTAGTCTTCTCTTAATCCCTTCTTGTCATAGCACAGACTTCTATGTCCAATACTCTCCACTGCAATGACTTAGCCACAGTCAGAAGCCCAGTGTGGCTGAGCCTTACGACATAAACGCCACATAAAAAACTCACTCATGACACAGCAATCAGCCAGGCTTTGGCACATCATTGACATGTCCTGCCATGCACCTTTAAAAGAAATCATTTGGCCTCTAATATTCTCGCTTTGAAGGTGCCACTGGAACCAAGCAACATGTCCCAAACAGGATGAAATACAAAGAGATGGTTGTGGGAAGAACAACATGCTCATTACTTGATGGGCATTGGCGTGCAAGAGCAGCTCACACCAAATGTTGTCATACGCAAAGGCTCTCTTGCCCCACGGGCACTCAGGGACCAGCATAAAAGCCAGCCCTGAGCCTCACACCCTTACACACTCCTCCAGACGCCTTCTCCCCTGCGACCAACAAGGTGAGCCTGAACCCCGCTCCACTCCTTCGCCCACCCCATCGACCCCATCTCTCCACACGCCTTATTCCGCCAACCTGAACAGCCCTTCCACCTCCCCACCGCCATGCTCCCCACTGTCCCACCCTAAGCTTCCCCACTCTCTTGGCCTTCCACCACCACCACTCCTCACGCCCCCAGTACCCTCCGCCATCCCAACACACTCTCTTCCAGGCACCCTCCACACCACAGACATGTCCTGCTACAACCTCTGCCGCCCCTGCGGACCCACCCCACTGGCTAACAGCTGCAACGAGCCCTGTGTCAGGCAGTGCGAGGACTCCCACGTCGCCATCCAGCCTTCCACCGTGGTGGTCACCCTGCCAGGACCCATCCTCAGCTCCTTCCCCCAGAACACCGCCGTTGGATCCTCCGCATCAGCTGCCGTGGGCAGCAACCTCAGCGCCCAGGGAGTGCCCATCTCCTCCGGCGGCTTTGGAGGCTTTGGCCTTGGAGGCTATGGCTTCGGAGGCCTGGGCTGCTTCTCTGGCAGAAGAGCCTGCTACCCCTGCTAAGGACCCACACCAACACCCCTGGCAGCAGCTAACAACACCTTGCCAGCCACTTCTCAGACAGAGGATGCACCTCTGCGCTGTTCATGGCGCACTGGTTCACTAGCCACAGCTCTACTTCTCATGGCACTGCACACTCAAGCAGGGAAGGGGGCCAGTCCATGCTGCATGGAAACATGGCTGATTGATGGCCTACTCCTCTCTCACTCCCTTCTTGTCCTTCCACCATCTTCCATGTCCAGTACTCTCCACTGCAATGATGTGCTCGCAGCCACAAACCAACCTGGCACCTCCCATGTGCTGATTCTATTGCAGTGTAGGAAGAACTTGGGGCTCTGGGAAAATCTGCTGTACCATGGGACACAGCCTGATGGTTGCACTACTCGCACCACAGGACAGGTCCCTTCTACTCTGCACGCCTTTTCACTCTTTTTCAACAATAAAGTTCTTGTGCATGCTAGCCTACGATGTCTCCTCTTCCTTTCTGCTCCCAACACTCCTTCAACTTCACTCAACATAAAGCGGGGCTCAACAGGCTGGCTGGGCCCAAGCCTGTTGCTGTTCAAGAAGGATCTGGACAGCACTCTTACATATATCCTTGTTTTTAAAATGGATAGTCACGGGCTTGACAGATGGACCACTTAGCAGACAAATAATTGGCTGGATGAACACATTCAAGGAGTTGTGGCCAACAGCTCAATGCTCATATAGAGACCAGGGAGGAGTGCTTTCTCTCAGGATTTTGTCCTGGGACCAGTATTATTTGACCTCTTTGTCACTGATATGCACGGTGGTATTGAGCAGGCACTCAGCAAGTTTGCGCATGGCACCAAGCTCAGTGGGGTGGCCGACACCTTAGAGGAAAAAGGGATGCCATCTGGAAGGACCTTGACAGGCTTAACAGGTGGGCCCAAGGAAACCTCATGGAGTTCAACAAGGCTGATTGCAAAGTCCTGCATTTGGGTTGAGACAATCCCCAATATGAATACAGCCTGAGCAGCAAGTGGATTGAGAGCAGCCCTGCGCGGAATGACTTGGGGATACTGGTGGAGAAACGCCTTAATATGACCAGTGATGTAAACTCACAGCCCAGAAAGCCAGCCATTTCCTGGGATGCACCAATAAAAGTGCAGCTAGCAAACAGAGGGATGCGATTTTCCCTCTCCCTGGAAGACTGTGTTGATTCTCCCTGGAAGACTGTGTTGAGTGCTTGGGCCCCCAGCATGAGACAGATCTGTACCTGTTAGAGCAGGTTGCAAGGAGCGATACAAAGATGGTCAAAGAGCTGGTGCACCTCTCCTACAAAGACAACCTTCCCTTCCCTACGCTGAGAAGGCGGGCTTGGTCAGCCTGGAGAAGAGAAGGCTCCAGGCAGACGTTATAATGACCCTCCAGTAATTAAAACAGGCCTACAGGAATCATAGAATTAACATGCCTTCCAACTGAAAACATTCAATCATTTAATGATTCTATCTGGTTTAACACTCAGGTTGCCTTGGATGTTCTCAGGACTTGGACTCATGAAGCCTCAAGGATCTGGATACTCTACAGCATCTCACAGTCAAGATAGTCTACAATTCTAAGAGTCTATGAAAAGGGACACAAGGCCTCTCCTAGCAAGTATGTCACTGAGAACAGCACCAACGAGCTGCTGCTGTTCTTTTGGCACGTGACTCAAGCCCTTCATTTGCCTTCATTCAACTTACTGTCAACTAGAAGACACAGATCCCTTTCCGTGGGGCAGCTCCCCAGTACCTCATCCCCCAGTCTGTACATATACTGGGACAGGTTACCGTGCCCCACGTGCAGAATCTGGTACTTACTCTTCTTAAACTTCGTATGACTGGTGATTGCACAGCCCTGTGGTCTGTCAAGAACTCTTTGCACAACCTCCCCACCCTTGAGGGAGACAACACAACGCCTTATTTCATATCATCTGTAAACTTACTTAGTACTCTTTTGAGTCCTGTATCCAGACCATGTGCAAAAACATCAAAGAAAACTGGGTCTAAAATGGAGTCCTGGAAAACATGACTAGTGACTGGGAGCAAGTGTGATGAACCCCCCTTTACTACAACCCCTTGAATTTGACCAGTCAGCCAACAGTCCACCAACTGTGTTATGTATTTATCTATGTACATGCCAGACATTTTGTCCCGGAGGATGTTGTGAGAAACAGGATCAAAAGGTATGCTGAAATCCAAAGAAATTGCATGTACTGCCTTCCTTTGGTCTATTAGATGGGTAACCTTGTCATAAAAGGAAGTGGCTGCACCTCATGCCCAGCGCATGCAAGAAGCCCCTCCTCACAACACAGCCGCAATCACACCACATGAGAGCAGCACCATGACCTCACTGAAAACACCGCTCCTCTCCTATGCCTGGGTCACGTCTTCTGCCCGCTTTGACATGCACCTTCAAGAGCAATCCCTTGGCCTCTAATAATTACTTTGACGTAAAAGGTGCCACCATTGCCAAATGGACATGTCCTCCAGAGAAGGACATGAAAATTGAGTGTTGCAGGATCAAAAACATGCCCCACCTCATTACTTGCCAGGCTTTGGAATGCAAGAGCAGGTCATGCCAAATGCTGTCATGCGCAAAGGCTCTCTTGCCCCATGGGCACTCAAGAACCAGCATAAAAGCTGGCCCTGCACCTTGCTCCCTCACACACTCCTCCTGACACCTTCTCCCCTGTGACCAACAAGGTGAGCCTGAACCCCGATCCCCTCCTTCACCCACCCCGCCAGGCCTATCTCTCCACATGCCCTCTGCCCGAAGCCTCAGCAGCCCTTCTGCCTCCCCACTGCCAGGGTCCCCACAATCCCAAGCCACCCCACTCCCTTGGCCTCTCCCAGCACTGCTCTTCATGCCACCAACACCTTCCACCTTCCCAACACCCTCTCTTCCAGGCACCCTCCACACCACAGCCATGTCCTGCTACAACCTCTGCCGCCCCTGCGGACCCACCCCGCTGGCTAACAGCTGCAACGAGCCCTGTGTCAGGCAGTGCGAGGACTCCCACGTCGCCATCCAGCCTTCCACCGTGGTGGTCACCCTGCCAGGACCCATCCTCAGCTCCTTCCCCCAGAACACCGCCGTTGGATCCTCCGCATCAGCTGCCGTGGGCAGCAACCTCAGTGCCCAGGGAGTGCCCATCTCCTCCGGCGGCTTCGGAGGCTTTGGCCTTGGAGGCTATGGCTTTGGAGGCCTGGGCTGCTTCTCTGGCAGAAGAGCCTGCTACCCCTGCTAAGGACCTACGCCAACACCCTTAACAGAAGCCTCCAAAACCATGCAAGGAAGCTCTCAGAGTGAGGATGCAGCTCTGTGCAATTTATGGCACATTGGCTCACCAGCTCTAGTTCTTCTTTTTGTCGCACTTTCTTTCTCTTTCTACTTTCCATAGCACCTCATTCTATGTCCAGTACTTTCTGCTGCAATTACCCACTCAGAGCAAGAAGCCCCTTGGGGACCTCCTTTCTGGTGAATTTATCACAGTACAGGAAGGCCTTTTTGCTCTGGGAAAATCTGCTGGACACAAGGGACGTAAGCCGATGATCACCCTTCTTGCACCTTAGAATTTGTCCCTTCTATTCTGTGTGCCTTCCTTTTTGATGTTTTTTCTTCAATAAAATCATTCTGTATCACATTCTGAGATGCCTCCTCTTTGTTTCTTCTCCCAATGCTCTTCCAACTTCTGTGACAATAAAGATAGGGCTCAAGAGGCCATCATTCCAGATGGTGAAGGGCCTTGTGCTCAGACTCCATCAAGCCTGACATAGGAATCCCATCCCAACATAAACACAGGGATGGTTGGAGAAAGCTATCGGTGAGTTCCCCAAGGTGCCAAGACCTATCCCAGGAAGTGTGTTCACCACAGCCAGCATAGCTTGGCACAATTTTTCCTTCCAGAACATGACACAAGCCTTTTACTTGCCCAAACGATGGCTTGGGTACATAAAGACCATCTGGTCAGGTATCTGATGCAATCTCCCTATGTCAGCACACACCTAATTCTCTTCCCCAGCACCACTCTCCAGCCCTCCTAAGAAATGTTTCCACAGAAGCAGAAAGAAAATCAAAGAAACAAACAGTGAAAAGAAAGAAGTGAGGAACAACGTGACTTCACAGGAAGGCCTCATTTCTATAGTCACAAAGGGAACATTACTGGCCATGGCCTATGCCCCGTGTCATGTAAAGGCTAAAAACGCCCTACAGGAAGCATTGCACACCTCATCCAACCACTCTCCTCCTCCTCAGCTATTCATGTATGCAAGGCTTTAGGGCTCTTGCACATTTTCCTGAACAAACTGAGACTGTAATAGGCTGCAAGGGAATCTCACAAAAATATCGACAGAGCCTTCTGCTGGCTGCTTCACACAGAAAGATGAATGGAGCAGGAAGTGCAGTTCTCAATGGCCACATAGCCTTTGCCAAGACTTCCAGGGCTAAAGGCAAAGACACACAATAGGAAAGAGGGCCTGCAAGCAACTATATGGCCACAAGCACAACGAGGATCGAGCACGAGAGTGGTTACAAGGGTTCTGGCACAAAGATGCACGTCACACTGCACTCACCCTTCCAAGTCTCATTCGACCAGCACAGAAACCCTTCTCTCCACTCCACAAAGACACCAACCTGTCTCACAGCAGGCCCCCAGCCTAGCATGGCATTCCTCCCCTATGCCTCTTGCCTGCCAGTCACCCCAGTGCCCAACAACAGAGAAGCGCAGTCACCCTTCCCACCTCACCTCATCTCCTTCAGCAACAAGCCCTGCTCACCTGAGGGACAGTGCACAGGACATCCACATGCATCGCAGGAAGGCAGGCCACCCACAAGCTCCCAGACAGCGATTTACCAATCCCATCAAACATCTCTAAAAACCTGGGATGGTCCTTCACAAAACAGCGTGTCCCCTGCCTCCTCCCTGCACATCTCTCCTGCACAGTCCATGCTATTGCAGCCCTCCAGTCACACAAGCTGTTCCACCAGCCTCAGGTAATCCCAGTTCTCTGAGCCGACACAGGGCTCTTGTGCCTCCTGCCTACTTCCCAAACTCTGTGCTTTTGCACACAGGCACCTCAGGTGTATCCTTTTCCCACCTCTTCTTCCTAGGACTTCTCTGGCTCAGTCACCATACCCTATGTACTGACAACCCAACCTCTGTTTCCCCACTTACCTGCAACCTACAGTCTTCCAACAGAATCAGCTTACATCCCTAGTCATCTGGTTTCACAGTATTGTGGAATGGTTGAGGTTGGAAGGGACCTCTGGACGTCACCTCATTCATCCCCTCTGCTGAAGCAGCACCACCAAGACCAGCTTACCCCGGACTGTCTCCAGGTGGTTTTTGAGTACCTCCAAGGAGAACTTGGTCACCCACACTATAAAAAAGGTTTCTACAGATTTACACAGAACATCTGGTCTTCTACTTTGTGCCCATTGCCTCTTGTCCTGGCACCACAGAATCACAGAATGGTTGAGGTTGGAGGGAACCTCTGAAGATCATCTAGTCCAACCCTCCTGCCAAGCAGGATCACCTAGAGCACATTGTGCAGGATAGCATCAAGGCATGTTTTGAATATCTCCAGAGAAGGAGACCACGACCTCTCTGGGCAACCTGTTCCAGTGCTCTCTCACCCTCACAGTAAAGAAGTGCCCTCTTGTATTCAGATGAAACTTCCTGTGCTTCAGTCTATGCCCTTTGCCTCTCGTCCTGGCACTGGGCACAACTGAAAAGAGTCTGGTTCCATCCTCTTGACACCCTCCCTTCATATATTTATATGCATTGATGAGATCTCCCTTCACTCTTCTCTTTTCCAAGCTAAACAGGCCCAGTCCTCTCAGCCTGTCCTCATATGACAGGTGCTCTAGTCCTCTAATCATCTTCATAGCCCTCCTCTGGCCTTGCTCCAGTAGTTCCATGTCCCTCTTGTACTGGGGAGCCCAGATCTGGACACAATACTCCAGGTGTGGCCTCACCTGGGCTGAGTAGACAGGCAGGATCACCTCTCTTGACCTGCTGGCAACACTCTTCTGAATGCACCCCATGATACCAATGGCCTTCTTGGCCACAAGGGCACATTGCTGACTCATGGTCAGCCTGCTGTCCACCAGGACTCCCAGCTTCCTCTCTGCAGAGCTGCTCTCCTGCAGGTCAGCCCCCAGCCTGTATTGTTGGTACTTGGGGTTATTCCTCCCTAGGTGCAGGACCCTGCACTTGCCTTCGTTGAACTTCATGAGGTTCCCCTCAGCCCATTTCTCCAGCCTGTCCAGGTCCCTTTCAATGCCAGCACAGCCCTCTGGGGTATCAGCCACTCCTCCCAGCTTTGTGTCATCAGCAAACTTCCTGAGGGTGCACTCTGTTCCATTGTCGAGGTCACTGATGAATAAATTGAACAAAACTGGACCCAGTACTGATGCCTGGGGGACACTTCTAGCCACAGGCCTGCAACTAGACTCCTCACCACTGAGCCCAACCCTCTGAGCTCTGCCATCCAGCCAATTATCAATCCATCTCACTGTCCACTCATCTAGCCCACACTTCCTGAGCTTGCCTATGAGGATGTTATGGGAGACAGTCAAAAGCCATGCTGAAGTAAAGGCAGATCACATCCACTGCTCTCCCCTCATCTACCCAGCTAGTCATCTCATCATAGAAGGTTGTCAGATTAGTTAAGCATGATTTCCCCTTGGTGAATCCATGCTGACTACTCCTGGTCACCTTCTAATCCTCCACATGCTTGGAGATGACCTCCAGGATGAGCTGCTCCATCACCTTTCCAGAGATGGAGGTGAGGCTGACTGGCCTGTAGTTTCCTGAGTCCTCCTTCTTGCCCTTTTTGAAGACTGGTGTGACACTGGCTTTCTTCCAGTCCTCAGGCACCTCTCTTGCACAACTCGCAAGAGCCTGGTTTCATCCTCTCTGCACCCTCCCTTCAGGTATTCATAGACATACATGTATGTGAGTTCTCTCCTGAGCCAAGTCTTCTCCAGGCTCAACAGTCCAAGGTCTCTTAGCATTTCCTCATTGAGAAGGCCCAGGTTGGGCCTTACCACTGCTGAGTAGAGGGGAAGGATCACCTCTCTTAATGTGCTGGCAACACTCCCTCTAATATAATGCAAGACACCATTAACCCTCCTACCTTCAAGGGCACATTGCGGCCCCGTGTTCAATCTGGTGTCCACCAGGACACCCAAGTCCTTTTCTGCTAAGCTGCTTTCCAGATGGGCAGCCCCCAGCATTTCCTGGTGCCTGGGTCTGTTCCTCCTGAACTGCAGGGCTTGGCACTTCCCCGTTTGAACTCCAAGAGGTTCCCATCAGCCTGTTTCTCCACCCTGTCAAGGTCCTTCAGGATGGCAAGACAATGCTGTGGCAGGTCAGCCATTCCTCGGCGTTCTGTCAGCAGGAACCACGCAGAAGGTATGCTCTGCTCCATCACCCGCACCATAAATGAAGATGTTCACCAGGACTGGACCCAGCATTCTCCTCTGGGATCAATTTCTGACCCTTGACCTTAGGCCTGGCTGCTCACCCCGTTTTTGATCCACCTCACTGCTTGGTCATCAAGCCGATACTTCAACAGCTTCTTCATAAAAATCTGATGGGAGACAGTGTCAAAAGCCTGGCTGAAGTCAGGCAGACAGACAACATCCACTACTCTCCTGTCACTTACCAAGCCAGTTGTTTCAGCCCAGAAGGTTATCAGGCCAGTCAAGTATGACTTCCCCTTTGGGAATCCATACTGCTGATGATGTTCTTGTCCTCTGTGTGCCTGGAAATGAATCACCTTCCCAGGGATCAAGGTTAGGTTGACTGGCTTCCAGTTACTCGGGTCCTCCTTCCTGCCTTTCTTCGAGGAGGAGTGACTTTTGCTTTCCTCCAGTCCTCAGGCATCTCCTTCACTCCCCATGACCATTTGCACATTAATGAGAGTGGCGTTGCAATGACATCAGCCAGCTCCATCAGCACTCCTGGGTGCATCTCATTGCAGCCCTTAAACTTGTTTATGTCTGCTTGACTAGGGGACATCTTCCTTGCTCCTGAGTTTTGCGCTGGTCTCTGGGACACTGGATTCCTGAAGGCTGCTCTTGCTATTGGAGACTCAAGTGAAGAAGACATTCACTACCTCTACCTTTTCCATGTCCTCTGTCAACCATCTCCACCTCATTCAGTGCCTTCGCTACTCTTCCTTTTACTGCTTTACACTTCAAGAACCCTTTCTCATTGCCTTTGACATCCCTGGATGTTTGTAAGTGAGTAGAAAAAGAGCTCTTTAAAAATAAATAAATAAGGGGGGAGGGAGGAGCAAGTGGGGCTGGCAAAATGCTGATTAAAAAGTAGTCGTGAAAATAGCGTATATAGACCACAAATGTAGGGTCCTGTCATGGCTCCCCCATACTGCAGGGTCCCAGACCCAATGTCCCCATGACTTGCTAGGGCCACCGTCTCACTAAGTGCATATTACCCATTCAGTCTATGAGAGCTATAAAAAATACTGTCCAGCCTTCATCTGCAGTCCAGAAAACCCACATGGTCTCAACATTCTCAAGACTGCAACCCAGGCAGCATGAAATGTCCTTTCTTGTAGCTACAACCTTACAAGCAAGAAGGGCGCTACGCCACTGACACTGCACACCCAATGGGAGAGGCAAGGGCTGAAGAGAGGCTAAGCAAGTTGGGACGAAATAGTCTACCTAGACTTCAGCAAGGCCTTTGACACAGTCTCCGATAGTATTCCCCTGGAGAAGCTGGCAACCCATGGCTTGGACAGGTACACTCTTTGCTGGGTTAAAAACTGGCTGGACGGCCGGACCCAGAAAGTGGTGGTGAACAGAGTGAAATCCAACTGGCAACCGGTCACCAGTGGTATTCCCCAGGGGTTGGTGTTGGGGCCCATCCTCTTTAATATCTTTATTGATGATTGGATGAGGGAATTGAGTGCACCCTCAGAAAGTTTGCAAATGACACCAAGTTGGGGGGAAATGTTGATTTGCCAGAGGGTAGGAAGGCCCTGCAGAGGGACCTGGACAGGATGGGTCAATGGGCAGAGGCCAACGGGATGAGGTTCAACATGGCTAAGTGCTGGTTCCTGCACTTTGGTCACAACAACCCCATGCAGTGCTACAGGCTTGGGGAAGAGTGGCTGGAAAGCTGTGCAGATGAAAAGGATCTGGGGTTGCTAATCGATGCTCACCTGAGCATGAGCCAGCAGTTTGTCCAGGTGGCCAAGAAGGCCAACGGCATCCTGGCCTGTGTCAGGAATGGTGCAGCCAGCAGGACCAGGGAGGTAATCGTCCCCCTGTACTTAGCTCTGGTGAGGCTGCACCTCAAGTACTGTGTTCAGCTTTGGGCCTGTGAGAAAAATCTCAATTTTCTTCAGACAGGATTTTCTGTGAAGCTATTTTATTCGTGATTGCTATGGTGGGTGTCCTGTCAATCAGGAGCACATTTTAGTAAATGAATCATAACCTTTTATTCCCTATTACCTGACACCTATCACCTCCCCTGTTTCCTCATTGACTGAATAGTACAGGTTCACAAGCTACTCGACACTCCTCTATACCATATATGTACATTTTTTCTTTTTTTTTCAACACTTTAATTTCTCCTTTCTTATGTTTTGAGAACTTGTGATCTTTGTTTTACTGTTCTCACACTGCTCATCCTGTATTTCTCAAGCTTCTACCTTATTTTGGAACAGTGAGGCCTTCTACTGTCCACTTATCTACTTAGCATTTCTCCTTATTAGGACTACACAACTACCTTGGAATACAGATAAGTAATTCTCTACTGCAAAAACACAACTTTGTTTCTCACAGGCCCCTCACTACAAGAAGGACATTGAGGCCCTGGAACATGTCCAGAGAAGGGTGACAAAGCTGGTGAAGGGCCTGGAACACAAATCCTATGAGGAGCACCTGAGGGAACTGGGGTTGTTTAGTCTGGACAAGAGAAGGCTCAGGGGAGACCTTACTGCTCTCGACGACTACCTAAGAAGAAGTGGTGGGTAGCTGGGGGTCAGCCTCTTCTCGCAGATAACTAGTGATAGGACTAGAGAGAATGGCCTTGAGTTGCGCCAGGGGAGGCTTAGTTTGGCAATTAGGAAACATTTCTTCTCAGAAAGAGCAGTCAGGCATTGGAACAGGTTGCCCAGGGAAGTGGTGAAGTCACCGTCCCTGGGGGTGTTCAAGGAAAGGTTGGACCTGGTACTTAGGGACATGGTTTAGTGGATGACATTGGTAACAGGGGGATGGTTGGACCAGGTGATCTTGAAGGTCTTTTCCAACTTTAATGATTCTGTGAATCTGTGAAGCAATTTTATTCATGATTGCAATGGCAGGCATCCTGCAAGTAGGAGTTCACAGCAAAAGTATATCATAACCTTATATTACCTATTACCCAACTCCTGATTCCTCCCTGGTTCCTCATCGACTGAGTAATACAGGTTCACAAACTACTTGACACTTATTATTATACCATACATGTACAATTTTACTTGACCAACTATTAATATCTCTTTTTCCTTTTCTTTTTCCTTCTCATCTCATGACAAGAAGGCCCTGATTATTTCTTTATACTGATTTTGCACTTCTTGTCCTGTTTGTAAGCTATGCACCTTATCTGGGGACAGTGGCACCTTCCCCTTATCTGGTTAACATACTCCCCACTCCTATGCCACTGTCATGCCTGAGCAATCACTTTTCAATACGCAAGGTTCGTGGAATTTTCCACTGAAAAATTACATTCAATGGCAAAGACACCACTTTTTTTTCTTTTTCTTTTTTTTCTTTTTTTTTTTTTTTCTCACATAAGCTGACAAAGCAGCACACATAATGGGACAGACAGGGGCTAGACTCAGACTTGCTGAGTTGGGTTGAAGGCATGGACGGAGTAAATGTGATGCAACTGGTAGCACATCATGTCCAGACACCTGGGAAGCCCAGGACAGATTGCTGGGGATACCAGCAAATGGCCCCCCCTTCTCAAAACAAAGCCACCGACCACACCTCATGAGTGCCAACCATGACCTCACTGATGACAACGCACCTCTCCCATGCCTTGGATGCATCTTCTACCCACCCTTTTACACACCTTAAAGAACTATACTTTGGTCTTTATTACTCTCACTTATAATGTACTGCCAAGTTAGACACAAACTCAACAGTAGAAAATGAAAAGACTGAGTTCTGGGAACAACAACTCACCCAACCTCATTACTTGATCGTCTTTGGCATGTAAGAGCAGCTCACGCCAAATGCTGTCATGCGCAAAGGGTTTCTTGCCCCGCGGGCACTCAAAGACCAGCATAAAAGCCGGCCCTGCACCTCACTCCCTCACACACTCCTCCCGAAGGCTTCTCCCCTGCGACCAACAAGGTGAGCCTGAACCCTGATTACCTCCTTTTTCTCTCCACCTGCCCTCTGCCCCCAGCATGAGCAGCCATTCTGCCTCCCCAAAGCCAGGCTCCCCAAATCCTCACCCTAGGCCTCCCCACTCTCTTGGCCTCTCCCAGCACCACTCCTCACACCCAAAACACCCTCCACCTTCACAACACCCTCTCTTCCAGGCACCCTCCGCACCACAGACATGTCCTGCTACAACCTCTGCAACCCCTGCGGACCCACCCCACTAGCTAACAGCTGCAACGAGCCCTGTGTCAGGCAGTGCGAGGACTCCCACGTCGCCATCCAGCCTTCCACCGTGGTGGTCACCCTGCCAGGACCCATCCTCAGCTCCTTCCCCCAGAACACCGCCGTTGGATCCTCCGCATCAGCTGCTGTGGGCAGCAACCTCAGCGCCCAGGGAGTGCCCATCTCCTCCGGTGGCTTCGGAGGCTTTGGCCTTGGAGGCTATGGCTTCGGAGGCCTGGGCTGCTTCTCTGGCAGAAGAGCCTGCTACCCCTGCTAAGGACCCACGCCAACACCCCTGACAGCAGCTAACAATGCCCTGCAACCAACTTCATGGACTGAGGATGCTCTGATCTCCGTGCTCTGGGAATACCTTCCACACAAATGCATAGCTGCTGATGGTCACTGTGCCTGCACCTCTGACCAGGGCCCTGCTGCTTCTGCTCCTTTCAGAACTCAGTTCTCAGTTTCTGAACAGAAACAGAGAACTCTGCAAGTTCAAGTCCTGAGAACATACAAGGCAACCTGAGCATTAAAGCAGATGGAATCATCAAATGATTGAATGTTTTGGGTTGGAAGGGATGTTAAGGATCATGTAGCTCCAACCAATCTGCCATGGGCAGGCATTCTTTGCAGTGGATCAGGATGCCCAAAGCCCCACCCAAGCTGGCCTCAAACACTTCCAAGGGGTGAGGCATCCACAGCTTGTCTGGGTTAGCTCACCATCCTCAGGGTGAAGAATTTCTTCCTTATATCTAATCCAAATCTAGTCTCTTTTAGTTTAAAGCTGTTAACACTTGTCATATCACTCCACGCCCTGATAAAGAGTTCCTCCCCACCTTTCCTGTAGCCTCTTCTAAGTACTAGAGGGCCTCTATACCGTCTCCTGGAGCCTTCTCTTCCCCAGGCTGACCAAGCCCGGCTCTCTCAGCCTGTGTTTGTAGGAGAGGTGCTCCAGCTCTCTGACCATCTCATGCTCTGACAGGTCCAGATCTGTCTTATGCTGGCTGAAGACTCAAGCACTTAACACAGTCTTCCAGGTGGGATCTGATGAGCAGAGTAGAGGGAGAATCACATCCCTCTGTTTGCTAGCTGCACTTCTATTGGTGCAGCCCAAGAAACCACTGGCTTTCTGGGCTGTCAGTGTACATCGCTGGCTCATGTCAAGACGTTTCTCCACCAGTAACCCCAAAGTCATTCTCCGAGGGGCTGCTCTCAATCCACTTGTTGCTCAGGCTGTATTCATGTTGGGTATTGTCTCAACCCAAATGCAGGACCTTGCAATCAGCATTGTTGAAAACCTTGAGGTTTGCTTGTGCCCACCTGCTAAGCCTGTCAAGGTCCTTCCAGGTGGCATCCCTTTTTCCTCTAAGGTGTCGGCCACCCCACAAAGCTTGGTGCCATGCGCAAACTTGCTGAGGGTCCATTCAATCCCACCGTGTATGTCAGGGACGAGGAGGTGAAATAAAACTGGTCCCAGGACAGACTCCTGTGAGATAACACTCCACCCTGGTCTTTACCTGGGCATAGAGATGTTGGCTGCTTCTCCTTGAATGTTCTCATCCATATAATTAGTTGTCTGCGAAGCAGACCGTCTGACAAATCTATGACTCTTCTTGTTTAAAAACAGTGCTGTCCAGCTGCATCTTGACCATAACCAGCTTGGGCCCTGCTGGCCTGCTGAGCCCTGCTTAATGTTGAGTGAATTAGAAGGAGTGTTGGGAGCAGAAAGGAAGAGGAGACATCACAGGCTGACATGCACAAGAACTTTATTGTGGAAAAAGAATGAAAAGGCATGCAGAGAAGAGGCCTGTTCTGTGGTGCAAGTAGTGCAACCATCAGCCTGTGTCCCATTGTAGAGCAGATTTGCCAAGAGCCCCAAGGTCTTCCTCCACTGCAATAAAATCAACACATGGAAGGTGCTGGGTGGGTTTGTGGCTGTGAGCAAGCCATTGCAGGGGAGAGTACTGGACATGGAAGATGGTGGTAGGAGTAGAAGGAAATGAGAGAGGATGGGCTGTCCGTGAGCCGTGTGTCCAGGCAGCACGGACTGGCCCCCTTCTCTGCTAGAGTGTGGAGTGCCATGAGAAGAAGAGCCGTGGCTGGTGAGCCCATGTGCCTCGAAGAGTGCAGAGGTGACTCCTCAGTCTGAGTTCTGGCTTGCATAGTGTTGCAGGCTTCTGTCAGCGGTGTTGGCATGGGTCCTTAGCAGGGGTAGCAGGCTCTTCCGCCAGAGATGCAGCCCAGGCCTCCCAGGCCAAAGCCTCCAAAGCCTCCAGAGGAGATGGGCACTCCCTGGGCGCTGAGGTTGCTGCCCACGGCAGCTGATGCGGAGGATCCAACGGCGGTGTTCTGGGGGAAGGAGCTGAGGATGGGTCCTGGCAGGGTGACCAGCACGGCAGGAGGCTGGATGACGACGCGGGAGTCCTCGCACTGCCTGACACAGGGCTCGTTGCAGCTGTTAGCCAGCGGGGTGGGTCCGCAGGGGCGGCAGATGTCGTAGCAGGACATGTCTGTGGTGCGGAGGGTGCCTGGAAGAGAGGGTGTTGTGAAGGCGGAGGGTGTTGGTGGCATGAGGAGTGGTGTTGGAGAAGGTCAAGAGAGTGGGGATGTCTGGGTTTGTGGGGAGCCTGGTGGTTGTGAGGTGGAAGGTCTGCTTGGCTTGTGGGCAAAGGACCTGTGGAGCAATGGGTCCGATGGGGTGGGTGAAGGAGGGGATCGGGGTTCAGACTCACCTTGTTGGTAACAGGGGAGAAGGCGTTGGAAGGAGTGTATGAGGGAGCGAGGCGCAGGGCCGGCTTTTATGCTGCTGCTTGGGTGCCCGGAGGGCGCGAGAGCCTTTGCGCATGACAGCATTTGGCGTGAGCTGCTCTTACATGCCAAAGCCTGGCAAGTAATGAGGTAAGGTGTGGTGTCCTTCCCACAACTTGACCTTCTCATTTCCTCCTGTTGAGGAGATGGTGTTAGATCCTGGTGGCACCTTCAAAGTGACAGAATTAGAGGCTGGAGCATTTCTTTGAAAGTGGTAAGAGAGTGCATGTAGATGATGTGTCCAAAGGCTGGTGGAGGTAAGGTGTCTTGAGTGAGGTCTTTGCGTGGCATTCATGTGGTGTGGCCCTGCCACACTGGGCTTTGTGGCTGTCAGCAAGTTATTGCAGTGGACAGCATCGGGCATAGAAGCGGGTGCTAAGAAAAGAAGGAACGAGAGATGAGTAGGTCCTACACTGGCCTTGTTTCCTGACACCGTAGGCTCCACCCTCCTTTCCTCCACATCTGAAGTCCCCAGAGAACACAAGGCTTGACACTCAGCTTGATGGGATTTCTTGGGCTGAGTCGTGTGGTCTGTGAGCGGTCCTGAGATTCATGAAAGGCAGAGGACAAGAGGGAGCGTGAGACAGGGCCAGCTGGGAGCTATCTTGTTATTGGGGATGATATTTGGGATTTGTGTCAAAGGGGAAACCTATTTCTCTGCCCAGTGTTTGATTTTCTGAAAGATGATCTGGAAATTTCAATCAGAACCTGGAAGTATATGATCTTGTTATAAATGGCTCAGTCTTCAAAATAGGACTATAATCAACGTTTACGATTTAATAAAGAAATAGAGCTAAGGAAACAGCGCTGGGTGTGCCAGGAGTCTCTGCTCCACCAAGATGCACACCAGTTACATCAAGCAGCTGATTTTTATGCTCCAAGGCTAATACATATTCATTATACTTCTAGAAAAAACAGGGTTATTAATTAGTTTCCGGAATCCAAACCCTCCTTGTGGAGCATGCATATCAGTCTCCAGTGGCCCCTCTGGGGATCTCTCATGCTGAAGGCTCATAGTCTTCCACCCAGGCTTTTTTTTTTTCTTGTCCTTCTCCTTTGTCTAACTTGGCTGTATGTTAGAGACTTGTGCAGCGTCCCCTGCAAGCTTTGTCTTTTAGTCGTCCCTCAGCTTTCCCCTTCTCCTTAATCTCCTGGCCAGATAACAGCAGACTTGCATAGTGTCCCATGCAATAGTCATAATAGTTAGCACTTATTCTGAAACCCCCCAGATATCAGAGACTTCAAGGAGAAGCCTACAAATACATTTCCCGTCAAGCTCTCTATTGACAGGAATTGCTAAAACATTCCTTTGCAAGATACAAGAACTATATACATTGACCACTCTGTTTTTCTTAGACTTGTGGTTATTCAAGGGTATGTAAGACAGAAGGCCACATTCAGCATACCATGCGGCCCTAGCATTGTTCCAGATTGACACGAATCAGAGGAACACATTTCACAATCTGCACCTCAGAAGACTGGGTGGATATCAAGGCCTTCCACTGCTAGGCAAGGTGAGTGTTTCGCGGGCTGTCTCTCAGGTGAGTAGTGCACATTGACGAGGAAGATGAAGAAGCTGTGCCACAGGATGTACTGAAGTGCACAAGACCTGTAATATTGCACCCACAAATGCTGAGAGTGCTGCCAGATATTTTCACAAGGCTACTTTCATCTGTCTTTGAAAGTTGATGGCGACTGGGTTCCTGAAGACTGGAAGAGGTTCATCCCACTGTGATGTTCAACAAGCTGGAGAACGAAGGTCTGGGACTCTGCAGGCCGGTCGGTCTGTCATGCGTCACTGGGAAGGTTCTGAAAGAAATCCTCCTGGAAAGCACACGACAAGCACATGAATGATAAGAAAGAGATGGGGAGTAGTCAGCATGGATCTACGAAGAGCAGATCATACTGGAGCCTTCTCAGTGTCTTCTACGTTGAAGTGACCTGCTGGGTGGACAAGGGGAGAGCAACAACTGTTGCTTACCTTACCTTTCGGAAACTTTGATGCTTGCTGCCATGATACACTCACAGAGAAGCTGACAAATACAGGTTACACAAACAAACAGTGGGGTGGTCTGAAAAGTGGCTGCATGCCACTGCACATGGTCCTGGAGAGCCTGCTGACCGTCCTTGACCACAGCTGTTTCCCTCCCCGGTGTCAAGAGTTTCCTTCCTGACTATATCATTCTGAGATAGTGTTTGTTGTGACAGTGTAGGATCATAGTAGAGAAGAAAGCAGTGGTAGTGTGTGCTAATGAGGGGACATTGTTTCAGAAGGCATGGGGAGAAGAGCCTTAGCATGATGAAGCTTGTGTTTGGGCACTTGTAGGTTTTGGGTGATGTATTTTAAGGTGTTGTGGTCCTTTTCGACGTATGCCGATGACCTCTTGATCTTTGGCTTTGTACTGTGGGAAGTGGGAAGATGAAGAGAAGAGGAGGTGCGTCAGGCTGGCAGGCTTGAGACTTTTATTGAGGAAAGTGCACGGAAAGGAAGGAGAAGCAAGTGGAACAGCCCCTGGGGGCCTTGGATGCAGGCAGGGTGACCAAAATCTCATCCTTGTGTGCGGCAGACTTTCCCGGAGCACGGAGAACTTCATGCCCTATGATGGAAGCAGCAGAGAGGGAGTTGATCCCTGGTGGTGTTTGGCTTGTGAGCACGTCGTAGCAGCAGAGAGAACTGCACATAGGAGACAGTGCAAGTCAAGGAAAGAAGTGGGAGAATGGTAGAATGTAAGTGGGCCATGTTTCCAAACATTGCGGAATAGCCCACGTCCTTCGTTCTCTGCTTCGTGCCTTGAGAGAAATAGCCGTGGTTGTGGAGCTGATGACCCAGTGGGTCAGTGACAATGCAAAGGCGCATCCACAATGCATGAGGAGTCTCGCACCATATGTGCGCTGTCTGTGTGACAGACGTGTTAAATAATACAGGCCTGAAGAGAGACCCTAAAGTGACACCATGCCTCCCTTGTCACCAACTGGGCACCAAGCACTTGAGCGCAACTCTTGGAATGTGATCATGCAGCCAGTTAAGGATGTGCTGAGTGGCCCATCATGTCTTTCCACTTCAGCAGGAAGGAGCTATGTAAGAGCGTTTTCCAAACATTATTTGTATACCAGCAGGCTTGGGCCCTGATGGCCACTTGAGCCCTGCTTTTTGTTCTTTTTGTTGGGTGAAGTTGGAAGAGCGTTGGGAGAAAAAAGGAAGACGAAGCTTTCAGGATATGGGATGCAGATTGATTTTATTGAGGAAAACATGAAACAGAGGGTATGTCAAGTGGAAGGTGCACATTGTGAGGTGCCTGGAGGGTGACCACCAGCCTATGTCCCTTGCGTAAAGCAGATTTTCCCAGAGCCCTTAGGTCTCCCTACCCCAAGGTGGGAGCAGCCCCTCAAGGTTTCCTGAGGGATTGTGCTAGTGAGCAAGGCATTGCAGCAGAGAGTAGTGGCCGTAGGTGGTGGTGCTATGGAAAGGAGAAAGAGGAAGAAAGAAGGAAATATGTTGGCCATGTTTCCTGACAGCAAGGGCTGTCCAGTACCTTGCTTGCTTGCTTTGTTGTGCCATGGAATGACGAGCTGTGGCTTGTCAGCTCGTACACTATGGACAGCAGAATTGGGTCCTCAGCCTGAGAGCTGGTTGGCATGGTGTTGGAGGCTACTGTCAGGGATATTGGCAGGGGACCCTTAGCAGGGGTAGCAGGCTCTTCCACCAGAGATGCAGCCCAGGCCTCCCAGGCCAAAGCCTCCAAAGCCGCCGGACGAGATGGGCACTCCCTGGGCGCTGAGGTTGCTGCCCACGGCAGCTGATGCGGAGGATCCAACGGCGGTGTTCTGGGGGAAGGAGCTGAGGATGGGTCCTGGCAGGGTGACCAGCACGGTCGGAGGCTGGATGACGACGTGGGAGTCCTCGCACTGCCTGACACAGGGCTCGTTGCAGCTGTTAGCCAGCGGGGTGGGTCCGCAGGGGCGGCAGATGTCGTAGCAGGACATGTCTGTGGTGTGGAGGGTGCCTGGAAGAGAGGGCGTTAGTATGGTGGAGGGTGTTGGTGGCATGAAGAGCTGTGCTGGGGGAGGCCAAGGGAGTGGAAAGGCCCAGAGTGGGGCTATGGGGAGCCTGGTGGTTGGGAGGTGGAAGGGCTGCTGAGGCTGGGGACAGAAGGCTTGTGGAGAGATGGGCAAGGTGTGGTGGTTGAAGGAGCGGAGCAGAGTTCAGACTCACCTTATTGAGTGCAGGGGAGAAGGCGTCGGGATGAGCGTATGAGGCTACGAGGCGCAGGGCCGGCTTTTATGCTGGTCCCCGAGTATCCGTGAGGCGAGACAGCCTTTGCGCATGACAGCATTTGGCGTGAGCTGCTCTTACATGCCACAACCCCTCAAGTAATGAGGTGGGGTGTGATCTCCCCACAATGTTCTGCCTCCATTTCTTCCTGTTGAGGATGTTGGAAGTGGCGGAACATTTCAACTGAGAGTATTAAAGACCAAAGGATAGCTTTTGAAGGTTCATATAGGGGTGGATAGATGGTACATGCATGACGTGGGAGAGGTGTGTTGTTGTCCGTGAGGTCATGGTTTGGCCCTCATGAGGTGTGGTCGGAGGCTTTGTTGTGAGGAGGAGCCCCCCCTTGTTGGCATCTCCAGCAGGCTGGTCAGTGCTTCTCAGGTATGCTGGGCGTGATGCGCTACCACTTGCATCACATTCACTCCCTCCGTGCCTTCATCCCAACTCACCAGCCTGCGTTTAGCCCTTGCTTTTCCCTGTTGGGTGTGCTACATTGGTGGCATGGTGGCCATCTTACACGTAGAGGCTGTATGTGGGAGCAAGTGTATGGGAGCAAGTGTATGTGGGAGCAAGTGTATGTGGGAGCAAATGTATGGGAGCAAGACCCCTGTCTTGTCCCTGGGGCCGCAGTCCAAAGAGGCAGAGAAGAGGTGTTTGCATAGCAGGGTGTTGTAGTCGCTTGCCTATCTCAGGGATGACAAGACTAAGTGTGTGGGGAGCCCTGCCATGCTTCATAAAGGGTTGCATTGGCACCTCCATAATGCTCCCTTTTCTGTGGCCAGCACGTTGACAGCAAGGGCTTTGGCCTAATGCAGTTTGGTGGGAATCCCTTGGGCTGTCTGTTGAGGCCTGGGAGAGGCTGTGAGATTTGTGAGGGGCAGGGACAGCCATGTGGGAGTGTCCAGAAGGTCTGGGCCCAAAGCGCTGGGTTGTTCTTTGAGGTGAGTTTCAAGGGGGAACGCTATTTCTGTGCATGGTTTTCAGTGTTGACTCATACAATGTGGATGTTTCAGAGGGGAGCTGGAGGTGTGCAAGCTGCTTGTGGCTGTGGACCTGAGGCCCCAGTGGTCGTGGTTGCGTTCTGAGGAGTGGGGGGATGGCAAATGCAGCCCCTGATCTGCCAAGGTGACTGTTTTGTACGCTGTCTCACTGGAGCTTGTTGACGAGGATGCTGGGGAGTCTGTGTAACTGCTTATGCAGGAGTATGTAGGACCCAACGGACTACACCTGCAAACACTGAATGTCCCAGGTGATATGTTTGCAATAGCAGTTTCAGTTATCTTTGAAAGGTCATGGTGACTGGGAGAGGTTCCTGAAAACTGGAAGAGACTCATCCCACTCTTTTGTTCAAGAACAGATGAAGGGATGAATATCTGGGAAACTGCAGCCTGGTCAGCCTGACATCAGTCTCTGGGAAGGTTCTGAGGAAATCCTCCCTGAATGTATTCTCAAGTACAGAAAAGTGATGGAGAGTAGTCAGCATGGATTTATAGAGAGCATATCCCGTGTGTGCCTACACAGCATCTTCTACGTAGAAGTGACTGATGTCCTACCTATATGTAGGACTCTGTGATAGTGTTTGTTGTGAAGGTGGAGGATCAGAGAGGCACAAACAACATCGATTATTGGTCGGCACTATGCAGCAGCAGGTCCCTTTGTAGATGGCTGAAACAGGCCCTTATCAAACATAGGGCAACTGCTGGATTCTTCTCACAGAGGCCACCCCTGTAGTCCGCACTACCAAAAACTTGCCACGTAAAAAGAGCTCAATTTGGGCGGTCTTGTGGTACTTTTCGACCTGATCTTGAACCATGTACTTAAACAGGGAGAAGAAGGAATCATTTTAGGCTGTCTCACCTTGGAAGGAACTTTAAGGATCATCTAACCAATCCCCCTGCTGTAGGAAGGGATGTCACCCACGAGATCACGTTGGCCAAGGCCCAGTCCAGGCTGGCCCTGAAGTCCTCCAGGGATGAGGCATTCACAGTCTTGTCTTGACAACCTGTTCCAGTGCCTCATCACCCTCACAGTGAAGAATTTCCTCCTAATGTCTAGTCTAAATCTATCCTCTTTTGGTTGAAGACCATTCCCCCCTTGTCCTATCATTATCTACACGAGTAAAGAGACATTCTCCGTCCCATTTGAAGACCCCTTTAACTCTTGAAAGTCTTCAAGGAAGTCTCCGCAGAGCCTTCACTTCCCCAGGCTGAACATCCCCAGCTCTCTGAGCCTTTCTTTCATAGGTGAGGAGCTCAAGGTGGTGCCTCATGAGGACAGAAAATAGGGGGAAAATCAACTCCCTCACTGTGCTGGTTACTGCTCTGTTGATGCAGCACAGGATGCAGTTGGCCTTGTGGGCTGCAGGCATGCATCTGTGGATCCTGTTGAGCCTTTCATCCACCAGAACAACCCAAGTCCTTCTCTGCAGGGCTGCTCTCAATGAGTTCTTCTCCCAGTCTGTACTCCTGTCTGGGATTGCCGTGACCCACGTTCAGTACATGGACTTGTTGAACCTCATGCAGTTCACATGGGCCCGCTTCTCCAGCCCGTCCAGGTCCCTTTGAATGAAGAGAGTTGGGTGAAGAAAGGAGGAGTGTCAGGCTGGCATGCATTAAAACTTTATTGAGGAAGACTCATGAAAAGGAAGGAGCACAATCAGCAGGGCCCCAGTCAGAGGTGCAGGCAGAGTGACCATCAGCAGCTATGCATTTTGTGTGGAAGGTATTCCCAGAGCACGTTGATCAGAGCATCCTCAGTCCATGAAGTTGGTTGCAGGGCATTGTTAGCTGCTGTCAGGGGTGTTGGCATGGGTCCTTAGCAGGGGTAGCAGGCTCTTCTGCCAGAGAAGCAGCCCAGGCCTCCGAAGCCATAGCCCCCCAGGCCAAAGCCTCCGAAGCCGCCGGAGGAGACGGGCACTCCCTGGGCGCTGAGGTTGCTGCCCACGGCAGCTGATGCAGAGGATCCAACGGCAGTGTTCTGGGGGAAGGAGCTGAGGATGGGTCCTGGCAGGGTGACCACCACGGTGGAAGGCTGGATGGCGACGTGGGAGTCCTCGCACTGCCTGACACAGGGCTCGTTGCAGCTGTTAGCCAGCGGGGTGGGTCCGCAGGGGTTGCAGAGGTTGTAGCAGGACATGTCTGTGTTGTGGAGGGTGCCTGGAAGAGAGGGTGTTGGGAAGCTGGAGGGTGTTGGGGCTGTGAGGAGAGTTGCCTAGGTAGGCAAGGGGAGTGGGGAGGCCTGTGTGTGTGGGGACCCTTTTGGTGGGGAGGGGGTATGCCTGCTGGGTTTAGGGGCATAGCACCTGTGGAGAGATGGGTCCGATGGGGAGGGTGAAGGAGGGGATTGGGGTTAAGGCTCACCTTGGTCGCAGAGGAGGAGGCGTCAGGAGGAGTGTGTGGGGGTGTGAGACACAGGGCCGGCTTTTATGCTGGTCCATGAGTGCCTGCAGGGTGAGAGAGCCTCTGCGCATGACAGCATTTGGCGTGAGCTGCTCTTGCATGCCACAGCCTGGCAAGAAAAGAGGTGGGGTGTGGTGTCCTTCCCACAACGCACCCTTTTCATTTCCTCCTGTTTGGACATGGTGTTGGGCCCTGACGGCACCTTCAAAGTGAGAGAATAATAGGCTGGAGCATTTCTTTGAAAGGTGCACAGGAGGTCAGGTGTATGTTGTGGCCAAAGGCTGGCTGAGGTGCGGTGTCATGAGTGAGGTCTTTGCGTGGCATTCATGTGGTGTGGCCCAGCCACACTGGGCTTTGTGGCTGTGAACAAGTCATTGCAGTGGAGAGCATTGGGCATAGAAGAGGATGCTATGAAAAGAAGGAACGAGAGATGAGTAGGTCCTACACTGGCCATGCTTCCTGACTTTTCCATGTTTCCTCTTTTCCTCCACATCTGAAGTCCCCAGAGAACACAAGGCTTGACCCTCTGCTTGATGGGATTTCTCGGGCTGGGTGGTGTGGTCTGTGAGCGGCCCTGAGGTTCATGAAAGGCAGTGGACAAGATGGACTATGAGAAAGGTTGCCATCATATTACTGGGGATGATGTTTGGGATTTATGTCAAGAGGGAAACATATTTCTCTGCCCAGTGTTTAATTTTCTGAAAGATGATTTGGACATTTCGGTGAGAAACTGGAGGCATGCGAGCAAAAACTGCAAAGGGTGAGTGAACATCAAGGCCTTCCACTGGTAAGCCAAGGTGAGTGTTTCACGGGCTGTCTCTCAGGTGAGTAGTGCACGTTGCCAAAGAAGACGGAGAAGCTGTGCCACTGGATGTACTGACGTGCACAGGACCTGTCAGGTTGCACCTACAAATGCTGAGAGTCCTGGCAGATATCTTCACAAGGCTACTTTCATCTTTCTTTGAAAGTTGATGGCAACTGGGTTCCTGAAGACTGGAAGAGGTTCATCCCACTGTGATGTTCAACAGATGGAGAAGAAAGGTGTGGGGAACTGCAGGCTGGTCACTTTGTGATCGGTCACTGTGTACAGTCTTGGTGGAACAGAAAGCAGCTGTAGGATATGCTAATGAGGGAAAATTGTTTCAGAAGGCATGGGCAGAAGGGCTTTAGAATGATGAAGCTTATGTCTGGTCACTTGTAGGTCTTGGGTGATGTATTTTAAGGTGTTATGGCCCTTTTCAACCTATCCCGATGACCTGTAGAGCTTTGCCTTTGTGCTGAGGGAAGTGGGTAGAAGAAGGGAAGAGGACGCACGTCAGGCCGGCGTGCTTGAGAACTTGTGGGTCAGCGACGGCACAAAGATGCATCCACATCCACCAGAGTCTTGCAACATATGTGTGGTGTCTGTGTGAGGGACAACTCTGTTAAATAACACTGGCCTCAATAGAGACCCCAGAGGGAAACCACTCCTCCCTGGTCCCCACCTGGGCACCGAGCTGTTGAGTGCAACTCTTGGAATGTGACTGTGCAGGCAATTCCTTATATGCTGAGTGGCCCATCATGTCTTTCCATTTTAGTGCCAAGGAGATATGTAAGAGCATTGTCGAAATACTTCTTGAACACCAAGAGGCTTGGGGCCTGATGGCCACTTGAGCCCGGCTTTTTGTTCTTTTTGTCGGGTGAATTTGGAAGAGCGTTGGGAGAAGAAAGCAAGAGGAGGCATCACAGGATTTGGGATGCAGATTAATTTTATTGAGGAAAACATGAAACAGAGGGAGCTTCAACTGGGAGATGCACATTCTGAGGTGGCTGGAGGGTTACCACTAACCTACGTCCTTGCATACAGCGGATTTTCCCAGAGCCCTTAGGTCTCCCTACCCATGGTGTGAGCAGCCCCAGAAAGGTTCCCGAGGGACTATGCTAGTGAGCAAGGCATTGCAGCAGAGAGTAGCGGTGGTAGGTGGTGGTGCTATGGAAAGGAGAAAGAGGAAGAAAGAAGGAGGTATGTTGGCCATGTTTCCTGACAGCAAGGGCTGGCCCCTTCCTTGCTTGCTTGCTTTGTTATGGCATGGAATGATGAGCTGTGGCTGATCATCTCATATGCCATGGACAGCACAGAGGTGGGTCCTCAGTCTGAGAGCTGACTGGCACGGTGTTGGAGGCTGCTGTCAGGGGTGCTGGCGTGGGTCCTTAGCAGGGGTAGCAGGCTCTTCCGCCAGAGATGCAGCCCAGGCCTCCCAGGCCAAAGCCTCCAAAGCCGCCGGAGGAGATGGGCACTCCCTGGGCGCTGAGGTTGCTGCCCACGGCAGCTGATGCGGAGGATCCAACGGCGGTGTTCTGGGGGAAGGAGCTGAGGATGGGTCCTGGCAGGGTGACCAGCACGGTCGGAGGCTGGATGACGACGTGGGAGTCCTCGCACTGCCTGACACAGGGCTCGTTGCAGCTGTTAGCCAGCGGGGTGGGTCCACAGGGGCGGCAGATGTCGTAGCAGGACATGTCTGTGGTGTGGAGGGTGCCTGGAAGAGAGGGTGTTAGTATGGTTGAGGGTGTTGGTGGCATGAAGAGCTGTGCTGGGGGAGGCCAAGGGAGTGGAAAGGCCCAGAGTGGGGCTATGGGGAGCCTGGTGGTTGGGAGGTGGAAGGGCTGCTGAGGCTGGGGACAGAAGGCTTGTGGAGAGATGGGCAAGGTGTGGTGGTTGAAGGAGCGGAGCAGAGTTCAGACTCACCTTATTGAGTGCAGGGGAGAAGGCGTCGGGATGAGCGTATGAGGCTACGAGGCGCAGGGCCGGCTTTTATGCTGGTCCCCGAGTATCCGTGAGGCGAGAGAGCCCTTGCGCATGACAGCATTTGGCGTGAGCTGCTCTTACATGCCAAAGCCTGGCAAGTAATGAGGTGGGGTGTGATCTCCCCACAATCTTCTGACTCCATTTCTTCCTGTTGAGGATGTTGGAAGTGGCGGAACATTTCAACTGAGAGTATTAAAGACCAAAGGATAGCTTTTGAAGGTTCATATAGAAGTGGATAGATGGTGCATGCGTGACGTGGGAGAGGTGCATTGTTGTCCGTGAGGTCATGGTTTGGCACTCATGAGGTGTGGTCGGAGGCTTTGTTGTGAGGAGGAGCCCCCCCTTGTTGGCATCTCCAGCAGGCTGGCCAGTGCTTCTCAGGCATGCTGGGCGTGATGCGCTACCACTTGCATCACATTCACTCCCTCCGTGCCTTCATCCCAACTCACCAGCCTGCGTTTAGCCCTTGTCTTTCTCGTTGGGTGTGCTGCATTGGTGGCATGGTGGCCATCGTGCACGTAGAGGCTGTATGTGGGAGCAAGTGTATGTGGGAGCACGTGTATGGGAGCAAGACCCCTGTCTTGTCCCTGGGGCCGCAGTCCAAAGAGGCAGAGAAGAGGTGTTTGCATAGCAGGGTGTTGTAGTCGCTTGCCTATCTCAGGGCTGACAAGACGAAGTGCATTGGGAGCCCTGCCATGCTTCATAAAGGGTTGCATTGGCACCTCCGTAATGCTCCCTGTTCTGTGGCCAGCACATTGACAGCAAGGGCTTTGGCCTAATGCAGTTTGGTGGGAATCCCTTGGGCTCTCTGTTGAGGCCTGGGAGAGGCTGTGAGATTTGTGAGGGGCAGGGACAGCCAAGTGGGAGTGTCCAGAAGGTCTGGGCCCAAAGCGCTGGGTTGTTTTTTGAGGTGAGTTTCAAGGGGGAACGCTATTTCTGTGCATGGTTTTCAGTGTTGACTCATACAATGTGGATGTTTCAGAGGGGAGCTGGAGGTGTGCATGCTGCTTGTGGCTGTGGACCTGAGGCCCCAGTGGTCGTGGTTGCGTTCTGAGGAGTGGGGGGATGGCAAATGCAGCCCCTGATCTGCCAAGGTGAGTGTTTTGTAGGCTGTCTCACTGGAGCTTGTTGATGAAGATGCTGGGGAGTCTGTGTATCTGGTTATGCAGGAGTACATGGGACCCAATGGGCTACACCTGCAAACACTGAATGTCCCAGGTGATATGTTTGCAATAGCAGTTTCAGTTATCTTTCAAAGGTCATGGTGACTGGGAGAGGTTCCTGAAAACTGGAAGAGACTCATCCCACTCTTATGTTGAAGAAAAGTTGAAGGAGGAATTTCTGGGAAACTGCAGCCTGGTCAGCCTGACATCAGTCCCTGGGAAGGTTCTAAGGAAATCCTCCCTGAATGTATTCTCAAGTACGGAAAAGTGATGGAGAGTAGTCAGCATGGATTTATAGAGAGCATATCCCATGTGTGCCTACACAGCATCTTCTACGTAGAAGTGACTGACGTCCTACATATATGTAGGACTCTGTGATAGTGTTTGTTGTGAAGGTGGAGGATCAGAGAGGCACAAAAACATCGATTATTGGTCGGCACTATGCAGCAGCAGGTCCCTTTGTAGATGGCTGAAACAGGCCCTTATCAAACATAGGGCAACTGCTGGATTCTTCTCACAGAGGCCACCCCTTTAGTCCGCACTACCAAAAACTTGCCACGTAAAAAGAGCTCAATTTGGGCGGTCTTGTGGTACTTTTCGACCTGATCTTGAACCATGTACTTAAACAGGGAGAAGAAGGAATCATTTTAGGCTGTCTCACCTTGGAATGAAATTTAAGGATCATCTAACCAATCCCCCTGCTGTAGGAATGGATGTCACCCACCAGATCACGTTGGCCAAGGCCCAGTCCAGGCTGGCCCTGAAGTCCTCCAGGGATGGGGCATTCACAGTCTTGACTTCACAACCTCTTCCAGTGCCTCATCACCCTCACAGTGAAGAATTTCCTCCTAATGTCTAGTCTAAATCTATCCTCTTTTAGTTGAAGACCATTACCCCTTCACCTATCATTATCTACACGAGTAAAGAGACATTCTCCGTCCTATTTGAAGACCCCTTGAACTCTTGAAAGGCCTCAAGGAAGTCTCCGCAGAGCCTTCACTTCCCCAGGCTGAACATCCCCAGCTCTCTGAGCCTTTCTTTCATAGGTGAGGAGCTCAAGGTGGTGCCTCATGAGGACAGAAAATAGGGGGAAAATCAACTCCCTCACGGTGCTGGTTACTGCTCTGTTGATGCAGCACTGCATGCAGTTGGCCTTGTGGGCTGCAGGCATGCATCTGTGGATCCTGTTGACCCTTTCATCCACCAGAACAGCCCAAGGCCTTCTCTGCAGGGCTGCTCTCAATGAGTTCTTCTCCCAGTCTGTACTCCTGTCTGGGATTGCCCTGACCCACGTTCAGTACATGGACTTGTTGAACGTCATGCAGTTCACATGGGCCTGCTTCTCCAGCCCGTCCAGGTCCCTTTGAATGAAGAGAGTTGGATGAAGAAAGGAGGAGTGTCAGGCTGGCATGCATTAGAACTTTATTGAGGAAGACTCATGAAAAGGAAGGAGCACAATCAGCAAGGCCCCAGTCAGAGGTGCAAGGAGAGTGACCATCAGCAGCTGTGTATTTTGTGTGGAAGGTACTCCCAGAGCATGGAGATCAGAGCATCCTCAGTCCATGAAGTTGGTTGCAGGGCATTGTTAGCTGCTGTCAGGGGTGTTGGCGTGGGTCCTTAGCAGGGGTAGCAGGCTCTTCTGCCAGAGAAGCAGCCCAGGCCTCCGAAGCCATAGCCTCCAAGGCCAAAGCCTCCGAAGCCGCCGGAGGAGACGGGCACTCCCTGGGCGCTGAGGTTGCTGCCCACGGCAGCTGATGCGGAGGATCCAACGGCGGTGTTCTGGGGGAAGGAGCTGAGGATGGGTCCTGGCAGGGTGACCACCACGGTGGAAGGCTGGATGGCGACGTGGGAGTCCTCGCACTGCCTGACACAGGGCTCGTTGCAGCTGTTAGCCAGCGGGGTGGGTCCACAGGGGTTGCAGAGGTTGTAGCAGGACATGTCTTTGGTGTGGAGGGTCCCTGGAAGAGAGGGTGTTGGGAAGCTGGAGGGTGTTGGGGCTGTGAGGAGTGGTGCCTAGGTAGGCAAGGGGAGTGGGGAGGCCTGTGTGTGTGGGGAGCATGGTGGTGGGGAGGGGGTATGCCTTCTGGGTTTAGGGGCATAGCACCTGTGGAGAGATGGGTTCGATGGGGAGGATGAAGGAGGGGATTGGGGTTAAGGCTCACCTTGGTCGCAGAGGAGGAGGCGTCAGGAGGAGTGTGTGAGGGTGTGAGACACAGGGCCGGCTTTTATGCTGGTCCATGAGTGCCCGCAGGGTGAGAGAGCCTCTGCGCATGACAGCATTTGGCGTGAGCTGCTCTTGCATGCCACAGCCTGGCAAGAAAAGAGGTGGGGTGTGTTGCCCTTCCCACAACGCACCCTTTTCATTTCCTCCTGTTTGGACATGGTGTTGGGCCCTGACGGCACCTTCAAAGTGAGAGAATAAGAGGCTGGAGCATTTCTTTGAAAGGTGCACAGGAGGTCATGTGTATGTTGTGGCCAAAGACTGGTTGAGGTGCGGTGTCATGAGTGAGGTCTTTGCGTGGCATTCATGTGGTGTGGCCCAGCCACACTGGGCTTTGTGGCTGTAGGCAAGTCATTGCAGTGGAGAGCATTGGGCATAGAAGAGGATGCTATGAAAAGAAGGAACGAGAGATGAGTAGGTCCTACACTGGCCATGCTTCCTGACTTTTCCATGTTTCCTCTTTTCCTCCACATCTGAAGTCCCCAGAGAACACAAGGCTTGACCCTCTGTTTGATGGGATTTCTCGGGCTGGGTGGTGTGGTCTGTGAGCGGCCCTGAGGTTCATGAAAGGCAGATGATAAGATGGTCTATGAGAAAGGTTGCCATCATATTACTGGGGATGATGTTTGGGATTTATGTCAAGAGGGAAACATTTCTCTGCCCAGTGTTTAATTTTCTGAAAGATGATTTGGACATTTCGGTGAGAAACTGGAGGCATGCGAGCAAAAACTGCAAAGGGTGAGTGAACATCAAGGCCTTCCACTGGTAAGCCAAGGTGAGTGTTTCACGGGCTGTCTCTCAGGTGAGTAGTGCACGTTGCCGAAGAAGACGGAGAAGCTGTGCCACTGGATGTACTGACGTGCACAGGACCTGTCAGGTTGCACCTACAAATGCTGAGAGTCCTGGCAGATATCTTCACAAGGCTACTTTCATCTTTCTTTGAAAGTTGATGGCAACTGGGTTCCTGAAGACTGGAAGAGGTTCATCCCACTGTGATGTTCAACAGATGGAGAAGAAAGGTGTGGGGAACTGCAGGCTGGTCACTTTGTGATCGGTCACTGTGTACAGTCTTGGTGGAACAGAAAGCAGCTGTAGGATATGCTAATGAGGGAAAATTGTTTCAGAAGGCATGGGCAGAAGGGCTTTAGAATGATGAAGCTTATGTCTGGTCACTTGTAGGTCTTGGGTGATGTATTTTAAGGTGTTATGGCCCTTTTCAACCTATCCCGATGACCTGTAGAGCTTTGCCTTTGTGCTGAGGGAAGTGGGTAGAAGAAGGGAAGAGGACGCACGTCAGGCCGGCGTGCTTGAGAACTTGTGGGTCAGCGACGGCACAAAGATGCATCCACATCCACCAGAGTCTTGCAACATATGTGTGGTGTCTGTGTGAGGGACAACTCTGTTAAATAACACTGGCCTCAATAGAGACCCCAGAGGGAAACCACTCCTCCCTGGTCCCCACCTGGGCACCGAGCTGTTGAGTGCAACTCTTGGAATGTGACTGTGCAGGCAATTCCTTATATGCTGAGTGGCCCATCATGTCTTTCCATTTTAGTGCCAAGGAGATATGTAAGAGCATTGTCGAAATACTTCTTGAACACCAAGAGGCTTGGGGCCTGATGGCCACTTGAGCCCGGCTTTTTGTTCTTTTTGTCGGGTGAATTTGGAAGAGCGTTGGGAGAAGAAAGCAAGAGGAGGCATCACAGGATTTGGGATGCAGATTAATTTTATTGAGGAAAACATGAAACAGAGGGAGCTTCAACTGGGAGATGCACATTCTGAGGTGGCTGGAGGGTTACCACTAACCTACGTCCTTGCATACAGCGGATTTTCCCAGAGCCCTTAGGTCTCCCTACCCATGGTGTGAGCAGCCCCAGAAAGGTTCCCGAGGGACTATGCTAGTGAGCAAGGCATTGCAGCAGAGAGTAGCGGTGGTAGGTGGTGGTGCTATGGAAAGGAGAAAGAGGAAGAAAGAAGGAGGTATGTTGGCCATGTTTCCTGACAGCAAGGGCTGGCCCCTTCCTTGCTTGCTTGCTTTGTTATGGCATGGAATGATGAGCTGTGGCTGATCATCTCATATGCCATGGACAGCACAGAGGTGGGTCCTCAGTCTGAGAGCTGACTGGCACGGTGTTGGAGGCTGCTGTCAGGGGTGCTGGCGTGGGTCCTTAGCAGGGGTAGCAGGCTCTTCCGCCAGAGATGCAGCCCAGGCCTCCCAGGCCAAAGCCTCCAAAGCCTCCAGAGGAGATGGGTACTCCCTGGGCGCTGAGGTTGCTGCCCACGGCAGCTGATGCGGAGGATCCAACGGCGGTGTTCTGGGGGAAGGAGCTGAGGATGGGTCCTGGCAGGGTGACCAGCACGGTCGGAGGCTGGATGACGACGTGGGAGTCCTCGCACTGCCTGACACAGGGCTCGTTGCAGCTGTTAGCCAGCGGGGTGGGTCCACAGGGGCGGCAGATGTCGTAGCAGGACATGTCTGTGGTGTGGAGGGTGCCTGGAAGAGAGGGTGTTAGTATGGCAGAGGGTGTTGGTGGTGTGAAGAGCAGTGCTGGGGGAGGCCAAGGGAGTGGAAAGGCCCAGAGTGGGGCTATGGTGGTTGGGAGGTGGAAGGGCTGCTGAGGCTGGGGAGAGAACGTTTGTGGAGAGATGGGCAAGGTGTGGTGGCTGAAGGAGCGGAGCAGAGTTCAGACTCACCTTGTTGGATGCAGGGGAGAAGGCTTTGGCAAGAGGGTGTGAGGGTGAGAGGCGCAGGGCCGGCTTTTATGCTGGTCCCCGAGTATCCGCGAGGCGAGAGAGCCTTTGCGCATGACAGCATTTGGCGTGAGCTGCTCTTACATGCCACAACCCCTCAAGTAATGAGGTGGGGTGTGATCTCCCCACAATGTTCTAACTTCATTTTGCCCTGTTGAGGATGTTGGAAGTGGCGGAACATTTCAACTGAGAGTATTAAAGACCAAAGGATAGCTTTTGAATGTTCGTGTAGGGGCGGATAGATGGTGCATGCGTGACATGGGAGAGGTGCATTGTTGTCCATGAGGTCATGGTTTGGCACTCATGAGGTGTGGTCGGAGGCTTTGTTGTGAGGAGGAGCCCCCCCTTGTTGGCATCTCCAGCAGGCTGGCCAGTGCTTCTCAGGCATGCTGGGCGTGATGCGCTACCACTTGCATCACATTCACTCCCTCCGTGCCTTCATCCCAACTCACCAGCCTGCGTTTAGCCCTTGTCTTTCTCGTTGGGTGTGCTGCATTGGTGGCATGGTGGCCATCTTGCACGTAGAGGCTGTATGTGGGAGCACGTGTATGGGAGCAAGACCCCTGTCTTGTCCCTGGGGCCGCAGTCCAAAGAGGCAGAGAAGAGGTGTTTGCATAGCAGGGTCTTGTAGTCGCGGGCCTGTCTCAGGGCTGACAAGACTAAGTGTGTGGGGAGCCCTGCCATGCTTCATAAAGGGTTGCATTGGCACCTCCATAGTGCTCCCTTTTCTGTGGCCAGCACATTGACAGCAAGGGCTTTGGCCTAATGCAATTTGGTGGGAATCCTTTGGGCTCTCTGTTGAGGCCTGGGAGAGGCTGTGAGATTTGTGAGGGGCAGGGACAGCCAAGTGGGAGTGTCCAGAAGGTCTGGTCCCAAAGTGCTGGGGTGTTCTTTGAGGTGAGTTTCAAGGGGGGACGCTATTTCTGTGCATGGTTTTCAGTGTTGACTCATACAATGTGGACCTTTCAGAGGGGAGCTGGAGGTGTGCATGCTGCTTGTGGCTGTGGACATGAGGCCCCAGTGGTCGTGGTTGCGTTCTGAGGAGTGGGGGGATGGCAAATGCAGCCCCTGATCTGCCAAGGTGAGTGTTTTGTAGGCTGTCTCACTGGAGCTTGTTGACGAAGATGCTGGGGAGTCTGTGTATCTGGTTATGCAGGAGTACATGGGACCCAATGGGCTACACCTGCAAACACTGAATGTCCCAGGTGATATGTTTGCAATAGCAGTTTCAGTTATCTTTCAAAGGTCATGGTGACTGGGAGAGGTTCCTGAAAACTGGAAGAGACTCATCCCATTCTTCTGTTCGAGAGCAGATGAAGGAGGAATTTCTGGGAAACTGCAGCCTGGTCAGCCTGATATCAGTCTCTGGGAAGGTTCTGAGGAAATCCTCCCTGAATGTATTCTCAAGTACGGAAAAGTGATGGAGAGTAGTCAGCATGGATTTATAGAGAGCATATCCCATGTGTGCCTACACAGCATCTTCTACGTAGAAGTGACTGACGTCCTACCTATATGTAGGACTCTGTGATAGTGTTTGTTGTGAAGGTGGAGGATCAGAGAAGGACAAACAACATCGATTATTGGTTCGGCACTATGCAGCAGAAGGTCCGTTTGTAGATGGCTGAAACAGGCCCTTATCAAACATGGGGCAACTGCTTAATTCGTCTCACAGAGGCCAGCCCTGTAGTCCCCACTACCAAAACCTTTCCATGTAAAAACAGCACAATAGGAGAGGTCTTGTGGCACTTTTTGACCTGATCTTGAACCATGTACTTAAACAGGGAGAAGAAGGAATCATCATAGAATCATCGACTGTCTCACTTTGGAAGGAACTTTAAGAATCATCTTACTCCAGCCTTCTGCCATAGGAAGGGATGTCACCCACGAGATCACGTTGGCCAAGGTCCCAGCCAGGCTGGCCTTGAACACCACTGGGGCTGGGGTAACCACAACTAATCTGTACCATTGCCTCACCACCCTCACACTGAAGAATTTCCTCCTAATGTCTAGTCTAAATCTATCCTCTTTTAGTTGAAGACCATTCCCCCCTTGTCCTATCATTTTCTACACGAGTAAAGAGACATTCTCCATCCTATTTGAAGACCCCTTTAACTATTGAAAGGCCTCAAGGAAGTCTCCGCAGAGCCTTCACTTCCGCAGGCTGAATATCCCCAGCTCTCTGAGCCTTTCTTTCATAGGTGAGGAGCTCAAGGTGCTGCCTCACTAGAACAGTAAAGTGGGGGACAATCAACGCCCTCACTATGCATATTACTGCTCTGTTGATGCAGCACTGCATGCCGTTGGCCTTGTGGGCTGCAGGCGTGCATCTGTGGATCCTGTCGAGCCTTTCATCCACCAGAACAACCCAAGTCCTTCTCTGCAGGGCTGCTCTCAATGAGTTCTTCTCCCAGTCTGTACTCCTGTCTGGGATTGCCCTGACCCACGTTTGTCGTAGCAGGACATGTCTGTGTTGTGGAGGGTCCCTGGAAGAGAGGGTGTTGTGAAGGCGGAGGGTGATGGGGTTGTGAGGAGTGGTGGTTGGGAAGGCCAAGAGAGTGGGGAGGCCTGTGTTTGTGGGGAGCATGGTGTTGGGGATGTGGAAGGGCCGCTAAGTGTGGAGGCAGAGGACAAGTGGAGAGATAGGGCCAGTGGGATGGGTGAAGGAGGGGGTCGGGGTTCCGGCTCACCTTGTTGGGCGCAGGGGAGAAGGCGTCTGGAGGAGTGTGTGAGGATGCGAGGCGCAGGGCCGGCTTTTATGCTGGTCCATGAGTGCCCGCATGGCGTGAGAGCCTTTGCGCATGACAGCATTTGGCGTGAGCTGCTCTTACATGCCAAAGCCTGGCAAGTAATGAGGTGGGGTGTGTTGCCCTTCCCACAACGCACCCTTTTCATTTCCTCCTGTTGAGGACATGTCTATTTGGCCGTGGCGGCAGCTTGTAAGTGAGAGTGGCTCTTTGGATGGATTTGCATGGAGAGTGCATTTGAGGGCAGTCAGCAGACGCGGCCAAAGCATGGGAGAGGTGGGGTGTCATGAAGTGAGGTCATGGCGTGTCACTCGTTTGGTGCGGTTTGCGGCTGCATTGTTGTGAGGAGGGGGCCCTATTTGCTGGCATCGCCATACTGCAGGCTGGTCTGGGCTTCCCAGATGTGCTGGGCATGAGGCACAGGAATACTTATTTATGATGGTGTTACCCCTCTCACTTATAATGTGTAGCCGCCAGTAGGTGTAATCTCTTAGGAGTTCAGCAGAGATTTGATTAACTTCCTCAGAATATCCTTCTGGACAAAATGTCAAGCACACAGCTAGACTAATACCTAATGTGATGGCTGAGCAGCTGGCAGATTGGTCAGACTCAAAGTGTAGTTGTAAATGGGGTTACCTGTGCCTGGCAGGGAGTCACTATGGGTGTTCCCGAGGGCTCCATTTTGGGTAGAGAAGCCTCGCACATAGATGTTGATAAATTAGAGGGCTGGGCTATGACCAACAGCATGAAATTTAACAAGGGCAACTGGCGACTTCCCCATCTGAGACAGGGCAAACCTGGATCTATGTACAGAATGGGGGAGGACAGGTTGGACAGCGGCTCAGCATGAAAGGGCATGGGTCTTAAATGCAGGTAGGGTGACCAAAACCTCATCCTTGTGTGCGGAAGACTTTCCTGGGGCATGGAGATCTTCCTGCCCTGTGATGGGAGCAGTGGAGAGGGAGTTGAGCGAGCAGCAGTGGGGCCCGAGGGAACAGCTTGAAGCTGTGTCTGGGCAGTTTCAGCTTGGATATTAGGGAAAGGCTCTTTCCCGAGAGGGTGGTTTGGCACTGGAGTAGGTTCCCCATGCAGATGGCAGAGCCCATCCCTGCAGACCCTACTACTAAAACATTGCCATGTAAACCCAATACACTAGGGGAGTTCTCGTGGCATTTTTCGATTAGCCCTACCTATATCTTGACCAAGCATTTGAGGGGCCTCACAAGGGCAGAGTAGAGGGGGCCAATCACCTCCCTCACTATGCTGGCCAGTCCTCTGTTGATGCAGCACTGCATGCAGTTGGCCTTCTGGGCTGCAGGCGTGCATTGGTGGATCCTATCGAGCCTTTCATCCACCAGAACAACCCAAGTCCTTCTCTGCAGGGCTGCTCTCAATGAGTCCTTCTCCCATTCTGTACTCCTGTCTGGGATTGCCCTGACCCAGTTGCAGCACGCTGCATATGGACTTGTTGAACGTCATGCAGTTCACATGGGCCCGCTTCTCCAGCCCGTCCAGGTCACTTTTGTATGGAGTGCGTTGTGTGAAGAAAGGAGGAGTGTCAGGCTGGCATGCATTAGAACTTTATTGAGGAAGACTCATGACAAGGAAGGAGCACAATCAGCAGGGCCCTGGTCAGAGGTGCAGGCACAGTGACCATCAGCAGCTATGCATTTTGTGTGGAAGGTATTCCCCGAGCACGTTGATCAGAGCATCCTCAGTCCATGCAGTTGGCTGCAGGGCATTGTTCGCTGCTGTCAGGGGTGTTGGCGTGGGTCCTTAGCAGGGGTAGCAGGCTCTTCTGCCAGAGAAGCAGCCCAGGCCTCCGAAGCCATAGCCTCCAAGGCCAAAGCCTCCAAAGCCGCCGGAGGAGATGGGCACTCCCTGGGCGCTGAGGTTGCTGCCCACGGCAGCTGATGCGGAGGATCCAACGGCGGTGTTCTGGGGGAAGGAGCTGAGGATGGGTCCTGGCAGGGTGACCACCACAGTGGAAGGCTGGATGGCGACGTGGGAGTCCTCGCACTGCCTGACACAGGGCTCGTTGCAGCTGTTAGCCAGTGGGGTGGGTCCGCAGGGGTTGCAGAAGTTGTAGCAGGACATGGTTGTGGTGTGGAGGGTCCCTGGAAGAGAGGGTGTTTGGAAGGTAGTAGGGTACTGGGGGCGTGAGGAGTGGTGCTGGTGGAGGCCAAGAGAGTGGGGAGGCCTGGGATTTTATGAGAGCATGTTGGTGGGGAGGTGGAAGGGCTGCTGAGTCTGGGGGCAGAGACTGTGTGGGTAGGCGGGTGAAGGAAGGGATCGGGGTTCAGACTCACCTTGTTGGTCGCAGGGGAGAAGGCGTCGGAAGGAGTTTGTGAGGGAGTGAGGTGCATAGCCGGCTTTTATGCTGGTCCATGAGTGCCTGCAGGGTGAGAGAGCCTCTGCGCATGACAACATTTGGCGTGAGCTGCTCTTACATGCCAAAGCCTGGCAAGTAATGAGTTGAGGTGTGGTGTCTTTCCCACAACTTGACCTTTTCATGTCCTATTGAGGACATGGTGTTAGATCCTGACGGCACCTTCAAAGTGAGAGAATTAGAGGATGGAGCAGTTCTCTGAAAGTTGCATTGGAAGGCAAGTACATGATGTGGCCAAAGGTGGTTGAGCTGCGGTGTCATAAGTGAGGTCTTTGCGTAGCATTCATGTGGTGTGGCCCAGCCACACTGGGCTTTGTCTCTCTGAGCATGTCACTGCAGTGGAGAGTATTGGGCATAGAAGAGGATGCTATGAAAAGAGGGAATGAGAGGTGAATAGGTCCTACAGTGACCTTGTTTCTTGACAGCATAGGCTTCCCCTCCTTTCCTCCAAACCTGAAGTCCCTAGAGAAAACACTAGGGTTGACAGTCAGCTTGATGGGATTTCTCAGGCTGGGTCGTGTGGTCTGGGAGTGGTTCTGATTTTCATGAAAGGCAGAAGAGAAGAGGGATTGTGAAAAATGGCCAGCTGGCAGCCATTGTGTTATTGGGGATATTTGGAATTTGTGTCAAGGGGGAAACCTATTTCTCTGTCCAGTGTTTGATTTTCTGAAAGATGATTTGCACATTTGAGGCAGAACTAGTGCATGTGAGCTAAAACTCCGAAGGCATTCAACTGGTTAGCCAAGGTGAATGTTTCACAGGCTGTCCAACAGGTGAGTAGTGCATGTTGCTTTGGAATATAGGGAGGCATTGCCACTGGATGTACTGACGTGCACAGGACCTGTCAGGTTGCACCCACAAATGCTGAGAGTCTGTACTGTGTCTGGCTGGGATGTTAACTTTCCCTGCAGCAGCCCATACAGTGCTGTGCTCTGCACTTGTAGCTAGAAAAGCAGTGTTATCACACCAGTTCTGTGTCTACTGTGGAGCAGTGCTGGCACATCAGGACTCCCTCTAAGCCTCCTAGGGGGTGGGCAAAAAATTGAGAAGAGAAACATCACCGGGGAGCTGACTTAAACCAGCCAAAGGGATATTCCATACCATATCATGTCACACTCAGCAATAAAAGATGGAAACGAAAAGAAGAGCGAATGTTGGGCTCTCATTGTGAGAACTTCAGTCCTCCTCCCGAAAGACGGCCTACGTATGTTGAGGCCCTGCTTCAAGGACATGGTCCAGCATCGCTCATTTGAGGGAAGTAGAGAGTGATTTCTTTCCTCTGCACTTCCACATAGACTTAATTTTTATATTTTTTTCTCTTTTTTTTCCCTTTCCCCCTCCTTTTTCCTCTTTCCTTTTTTTTTTTTCCACTTTAGTTAAATTGTTTAGTTAATAATATTATTTCCTTATTTATTATTATTATTATTTTTCCCTTTAATTAAACTATCCTTATCTCAACCCATGTGTTGTTCTTTACTTTTCTTCTTCCCTTCCTCACCTAAGGAATGGGGGTGAGAGAGCAGTTGTGGTGTTTAGCTGCCTAGCGCAGTAAAACCACAACAGAGTCCTGGCTGATATGTTCACAAGGCTTTCAGCTTTCTTTGAAAGTTGATGGCGACTGGGTTCCTGAAGACTGCAAGAGACTCATCCCACTTCTATGTTGAACAAGATGGAGAAGGTAGGTGTGGGGAACTGCAGGCTGGTTGGCCTGCCATCAGTCTCTGGGAAAGTGTGGAAGGAAATCTTCTTGGGAAGCATTGCCAAGCAATCAAAGGAGAGGAACGCGAAGGGGAGTATTCAGCATGGAGTTAGAGAACTGAAGTCATGCTTGAGCCTTCTCAGTGTCTTCTGCATTGAAATAACTCTCCTGGTAGATAAGGAAAGAGCTGCGGCTGTTGCTTACGTTGCCTTTAGTAAAAGCTTTGATGCTCCCTCCATTGACATGGCCACTCAGAAACTGAGAAGTTCTGAAACTCAGTTCAGAAACTGAGAAGTTCATGGCCATTCAGAAACTGAGAACTCACTGAGAACTGAGAACTGAGAGCCTCACAGGTCTAGATCCTCTACAGCTGTAGGAGTGTATGAAAAGGGACACAAGACCTCTCTTACCAAGTATGTCACTGACAACAGCAGCAATATGCTGCGCCTGTTCTTCTGGCATGTGACACAAGCCCTTCACTTGCCCAACCAAAGGTCTGGGCTAGCTAAGGGACTTCTGCATGGGTCAGAAGTCAGCACACACTGAATAACTCTCCCATCAGGATTTCCTAGCCACCATGGCTGAAAAATACCATCAAGACACTGCAATCAGTGTCATGGAATGAGGGTTGCACCTCTGGGATGAGGCTGGATCTTGGGCTCACCAAATCCTCAACCCGGGCTCTTTCTCAAAGAATCCTTTTCATGAGTCTTCCTCAATAAAGTTCAGAGTACAGACTCGGAGAAGAACTCATTGAGAGCAGCCCTGCAGAGAAGGACTTGGGTTGTTCTGGTGGATGATAGGCTCTACGGGACCCAGCAGTGCACACCTGAAGCCTAGAAGGCCAACCGCATCCTGTGCTGCATCAACAGAGCAGTAACCAGCATAGTGAAAGAGTTGATTGTCCCCCCGTCTACTCTCCACTGCAATGACTTGCCTACAGCCACAAAGCCCAGTGTGGCTGGGCCACACCACATGAATGCCACGCAATGACCTCACTCATGACACCACACCTCAACCAGCCTTTGGCCACATGAACTATGTGCCCTCCCATGCGACTTTGAGAGAAATGCCCCAGCCTCTAATTCTCTCACTTTGAAGGTGCCACCAGGACCCAACAACATGTCCTCAACAGGAGGAAATGAGAAGGTCAAGTTATGTGAAGGACACCACACGCCACCTCATTACTTGCTAGGCTTTGGCATGCAAGAGCAACTCATGCCAAATGTTGTCATGTGCAGAGGCTCTCTCGCCCCGCGGCTACTCACGGTCCAACATAAAAGCCGGCCCTGTGTCTCGCACCCTCACACACTCCTCCTGACGCCTTCTCCACTGCGACCAACAAGGTGAGCCTGAACCCCACTCCCCTCCTTCTCCTGAACCATCAGACCAATCTCTCCACACACTCTCCTCCATGCTCTCCACACACACAGGCCTCCCCGCTCCTCTTGCCTACCTAGGCACCACTCCTCACAGCCCCAACACCCTCCACCTTCCCAACACCCTCTCTTCCAGGCACCCTCCACAACACAGACATGTCCTGCTACAACCTCTGCAACCCCTGCGGACCCACCCCGCTGGCTAACAGCTGCAACGAGCCCTGTGTCAGGCAGTGTGAGGACTCCCACGTCGCCATCCAGCCTTCCACCGTGGTGGTCACCCTGCCAGGACCCATCCTCAGCTCCTTCCCCCAGAACACCGCCGTTGGATCCTCCGCATCAGCTGCCGTGGGCAGCAACCTCAGCGCCCAGGGAGTGCCCGTCTCCTCTGGCGGCTTCGGAGGCTTTGGCCTGGGGGGCTATGGCTTCGGAGGCCTGGGCTGCTTCTCTGGCAGAAGAGCCTGCTACCCCTGCTAAGGACCCACGCCAACACCCCTGACAGCAGCTAACAATGCCCTGCAACCAGCTTCATGGACTGAGGATGCTCTGATCAACGTGCTCTGGGAATACCTTCCACACAAAATGCATAGCTGCTGATGGTCACTCTGCTTGCACCTCTGACCAGGGCCCTGCTGTTTGTGCTCCTTCCTTTTCATGAGTCTTCCTCAATAAAGTTCTAATGCATGCCAGCCTGACACTCCTCCTTTCTTCACACAACATTCTTCATTCAAAGGGACCTGGACGGGCTGGAGAAGCGGGCCCATGTGAACTGCATGAGGTTCAACAAGTCCATGTACTGAACGTGGGCCAGGGCAATCCCAGACAGGAGTACAGAATGGGAGAAGAACTCATTGAGAGCAGCCCTGCAGAGAAGGACTTGGGTTGTTCTGGTGGATGAAAGGCTGAACAGGATCCACAGATGCATGCCTGCAGCCCACAAGGCCAACTGCATCCTGTGCTGCATCAACAGAGCAGTAACCAGCATAGTGAGGGAGTTGATTTTCCCCCTATTTTCTGTCCTCATGAGGCACCACCTTGAGGTCCTCACCTATGAAAGAAAGGCTCAGAGAGCTGGGGATGTTCAGCCTGGAGAATTGAAGGCTCTGCGGAGACTTCCTTGAGGCCTTTCAAGAGTTAAAGGGGTGTTCTTATAAAGATGGAGAATGTCTCTTTACTCATGTAGATAATGATAGGACGGGGGGAGTGGTCTTCAACTAAAAGAGGATAGATTTAGACTAGACATTAGGAGGAAATTCTTCACTGTGAGGGTGATGAGGCACTGGAAGAGGTTGTGAAGTCAAGACTGTGAATGCCCCATCCCTGGAGGAGTTCAAGGCCAGCCTGGACTGGGCCTTGGCCAACGTGATCTGGTGGGTGACATCCCTTCCTACGGCAGGGGGATTGGGTAAGATGATCCTTAAAGTTCCTTCCAAGGTGAGCCATTCTATGATGATTCCTTCTTGACCCTGTTTAAGTACATGGTTCAAGATCAGGTCGAAAAATGCCACAAGACCTCCCAAATTGAGCTGTTTTTACATGGCAAGGTTTTGGTAGTGGGGACTACAGGGGTGGCCTCTGTGAGACGAATTAAGCAGTTGCCCCATGTTTGATAAGGGCCTGTTTCAGCCATCTACAAAGGGACCTGCTGCTGCATAGTGCCGACCAATAATCGATGTTGTTTGTGCCTCTCTGATCCTCCACCTTCACAACAAACACTATCACAGAGTCCTACATATAGGTAGGACGTCAGTCACTTCTACGTAGAAGATGCTGTGTAGGCACACACGGGATATGCTCTGTATATATCCATGCTGACTACTCTCCATCACTTTTCCGTACTTGAGAATACATTCAGGGAGGATTTCCTCAGAACCTTCCCAGAGACTGATGTCAGGCTGACCAGGCTGCAGTTTCCCAGATATTCATCCCTTCATCTGTTCTTGAACAAAAGAGTGGGATGAGTCTCTTCCAGTTTTCAGGAACCTCTCCCAGTCACCATGACCTTTGAAAGATAACTGAAACTGCTATTGCAAACATATCACCCAGGACATTTAGCACCTGTAGATGTAGCCCGCTGGGTCCCACAGACTCCTGCATAACCAGATACACAGACTCCCCAGCATCTTCGTCAACAAGCTCCAGTGAGACAGCCTACAAAACACTCACCTTGGCAGATCAGGGGCTGCACTTGCCATCCCCCCACTCCTCAGAAAGCAACCACAACCACTGGGGCCTCAGGTCCACAGCCACAAGCAGCATGCACACCTCCAGCTCCCCTCTGAAACGTCCACATTGTCTGTCTCAACATCGAACACCACACAGAGAAATAGGATTCCCCCTTGAAACTCACCTCAAAGAACACCCCAGCACCTAGGGCCCAGACCTTCCGGACAGTCCCACATATCTGTCCTGTGCCTCTCAAAAATCTCACAGTCTCTCCCAGGCCTCAACAGACAGCCCAAGGGACTCCCAGCAAACGGCTGGAGACCAAAGCCCCAGCAGTCGACATGCTGGCCCCTGAAAAGGGAGCACTATGGAGGTGCCAACGCAACCCTTTATGAAGCATGACAGAGCTCCCAATGCACTTAGTCTTGTCAGTCCTGAGACAGGCCTGCGACTACAATGCCCTGCTATGCAAACAGCCCTCTGCGGACCCAGGAGCAAAACAGGGAGTGCACTTTCTGTCAGCTACAAACTCCACGTGCAAGATGGCCACCAAGCCACCAATGCAGCACACCCAACAGGGAAAAACAAGGGCTAAACGCATGCTGGTGAGTTGGGATGAAGGCACGGAGGGAGTGAATGTGATGCAAGTGGTAGCGCATCATGCCCAGCATACCTGAGAAGCACTGACCAGCCTGCTGGAGATGTCAAGAAGGGAGGCCCCTTCCTCACAACAAAGCCACCGAGAACACCTCATGAGTGCCAAACCATGACCTCACGGACAACAAAGCATCTCTCCCATGTCTTGAATGCAACATCTATCCACCCCTACAGAAACCTTCAAAAGCTATACTTGTTCAGAGGACTTCAGCTTGGAGGAAAAGGGGAAACATGGAAAAGTTGGGAAATACGTCCAGTGTAGGACCTACTTAACTCACATTCCTTCTTTTCATAGCACACAATTTTATGCCCGATGCTGTCCATTGCAATAAGTTGCTGACAGCCACAAAGTCCCGTGTGGCTTTGCCACACCACATGAATGCCACGCAAAGATCTCACTCATGACACCGCACATCTATGAGCCTTACGACACATCATATACCTGCCCTCCCATGCCACTTTCAGAGAAATGCTCCAGCCTCTAATTCTCTCACTTTGAAGGTGCCGTCAAGATCTAACACCATGTCCTTAATAGGAGGAAATGAAAAGGTCAAGTTGTTGGAAGGACACCACACCTCAACTCATTACTTGCCAGGCTTTGGCATGTAAGAGCAGCTCACGCCAAATGTTGTCATGCGCAGAGGCTCTCTCACCCTGCAGGCACTCATGGACCAGCATAAAAGCCGGCCCTGCGCCTCGCACCCTCACACACTCCTCCCGACACCTTCTCCCCTGCGACCAACAAGGTGAGCCTGAACCCCACACCCCTCCTTCACCCGCCCCATCAAACCGACCTCTCCATACACCATCTGGGCCCAGTCTCAGCGGCCCTTCCACCTCCCCACCAACATGCTACCCGCAAACCCAGGCCTCGCCAATCCCTTCGTCTCCCTTACCACCGCTCCAGACACCCCTAACACACATCACCTTCCCAACACCCTCCACCTTCCCAACACCCTCTCTTCCAGGCACCCTCCACACCACAGCCATGTCCTGCTACAACCTCTGCAACCCCTGCGGACCCACCCCGCTGGCTAACAGCTGCAACGAGCCCTGTGTCAGGCAGTGCGAGGACTCCCACGTCGCCATCCAGCCTTCCACCGTGGTGGTCACCCTGCCAGGACCCATCCTCAGCTCCTTCCCCCAGAACACCGCCGTTGGATCCTCCGCATCAGCTGCCGTGGGCAGCAACCTCAGCGCCCAGGGAGTGCCCATCTCCTCCGGCGGCTTCGGAGGCTTTGGCCTTGGAGGCTATGGCTTCGGAGGCCTGGGCTGCTTCTCTGGCAGAAGAGCCTGCTACCCCTGCTAAGGACCCACGCCAACACCCCTGACAGCAGCTAACAATGCCCTGCAGCCAACTGCATGGACTGAGGATGCTCTGATCAACGTGCTCTGGGAATACCTTCCACACAAAATGCATAGCTGCTGACGGTCACTCTGCTTGCACCTCTGACCAGGGCCCTGCTGCTTGTGCTCCTTCCTTTTCATGAGTCTTCCTCAATAAAGTTCTAATGCATGCCAGCCTGACACTCCTCCTTTCTTCACACAACGCACTCCATACAAAAGTGACCTGGACGGGCTGGAGAAGCGGGCCCATGTGAACTGCATGACGTTCAACAAGTCCAAATGCAGCGTGCTGCAACTGGGTCAGGGCAATCCCAGACAGGAGTACAGAATGGGAGAAGGACTCATTGAGAGCAGCCCTGCAGAGAAGGACTTGGGTTGTTCTGGTGGATGAAAGGCTCGATAGGATCCACCAATGCACGCCTGCAGCCCAGAAGGCCAACTGCATGCAGTGCTGCATCAACAGAGGACTGGCCAGCATAGTGAGGGAGGTGATTGGCCCCCTCTACTCTGCCCTTGTGAGGCCCCTCAAATGCTTGGTCAAGATATAGGTAGGGCAGGCCGAAAAATGCCACAAGAACTCCCCTAGTGTTTTGGGTTTACATGGCAATGTTTTAGTAGTAGGGTCTGCAGGGATGGGCTCTGCCATCTGCATGGGGAACCTATTCCAGTGTCCAACCACCCTCTCGGGAAAGAGCCTTTCCCTAATATCCAAGCTGAAACTGCCCTGACACAGCTTCAGGCTGTTCCCTCGGGCCCCACTGCTGCTCGCTCACTCCCTCTCCACTGCTCCCATCACAGGGCAGGAAGATCTCCGTGCCCCAGGAAAGTCTTCCGCACACAAGGATGAGGTTTTGGTCACCCTACCTGCATTTAAGACCCATGCCCTTTCATGCTGAGCCGCTGGAGTAAGATGATCCTTAAAGTTCCTTCCAAGGTGAGCCATTCTATGATGATTCCTTCTTGACCCTGTTTAAGTACATGGTTCAAGATCAGGTCGAAAAGTGCCACAAGATTGCCCAAATTGTGCTGTTTTTATGTGGCAAGGTTTTGGTAGTGCGGACTACAGAGGAAATTCTTCACTGTGAGTGTGGTAAGGCAATGGTACAGATAACTTGTGGTTACCCCAGCTGCGGTGGTGTTCAAGGCCAGCCTGGCTGGGAACTTGGCCAACGTGATCTCGTGGGTGACATCCCTTCCTACGGCAGAAGGCTGGAGTAAGATGATTCTTAAAGTTCCTTCCAAGGTGAGACAGTCTATGATTCTATGATGATTCCTTCTTCTCCCTGTTTAAGTACATGGTTCAAGATCAGGTCGAAAAGTGCCATAAGACCTCGCCTGTTTTGCTGTTTTTACGTGGAAAGGTTTTGGTAGTGCGGACTACAGAGGAGGCCTCTGTGAGACGAATTCAGCAGCTGCCCCATGTTTGATAAGGGCCTGTTTCAGCCATCTACAAAGGGACCTGCTGCTGCAGAGTGCCGAACCAATAATCGATGTTGTTTGTGCCTCTCTGATCCTCCACCTTCACAACAAACACTATCACAGAGTCCTACATATAGGTAGAACGTCAGTCACTTCTACGTAGAAGATGCTGTGCAGGCACACACGGGATATGCTCTCTATAAATCCATGCTGACTACTCTCCATCACTTTTCCATACTTGAGAATACATTCAGGGAGGATTTCCTCAGAACCTACCCAGAGACTGATATCAGGCTGACCAGGCTGCAGTTTCCCAGATCTTCATCCCTTCATCTGCTCTTGAACAAAAGAGAGGGATGAGTCTCTTCCAGTTTTCAGGAACCTCTCCCAGTCACCATGACATTTCAAAAAAAACCTGAAACTGCTATTGCAAACATATCACCTGGGACATTCAGCACTTGCAGGTGTAGCCTGCTGGGTCCCACGTACTCGTGCATAACCAGTTACACAGACTCCCCAGCATCTTCGTCAACAAGCTCCAGGGGGAAACCCTTCAAAACAGTCGCCTTGGCAGATCGGGACTGCACTTGCCATCCCCCCACTCCTCAGAATGCAACCAACACCACTGGGGCCTCATGTCCACAGCCACAAGCAACATGCACACCTCCAGCTCCCCTCTGAAAGGTCCACATTGTATGAGTCAACACTGAAAACCATGCACAGAAATAGCGTTCCCCCTTGAAACTCACCCCAAAGAAAACCCCAGCGCTTTGGGCCCAGACCTTCTGGACACTCCCACATGGCTGTCCCTGCCCCTCACAAATCTCACAGCCTCTCCCAGGCCTCAACAGACAGCCCAAGGGATTCCCACCAAACTGCATTAGGCCAAAGCCATTGCTGTCAACGTGCTGGCCACAGAACAGGGAGCATTATGGAGGTGCCAATGCAACCCTTTGGGAAGCATGGCAGGGCTCCCAATGCACTTAGTCTTGTCAGCCCTGAGACAGGCCCGCGACTACAACACCCTGCTATGCAAACACCTCTTCTCTGCCTCTTTGGACTGCGGCCACAGGGACAAGACAGGGGTCTTGCTCCCATACACATGCTCCCACATACACTTGCTCCCACATACACTTGCTCCCATACTCTTGCTCCCACATACAGCCTCTACGTGCAAGATGGCCACCATGCCACCAATGTAACACACACAACAGGGAAAAGCAAGGGCTAAACGCATGCTGGTGAGTTGGGATGAAGGCACGGAGGGAGTGAATGTGATGCAAGTGGTAGCGCATCACGCCCAGCATACCTGAGAAGCACTGGCCAGCCTGCTGGAGATGCCAACAAGGGGGGCCTCCTCCTCACAACAAAGCCACCGACCACACCACATGAGAGCCAAACTATGACCTCACGGACAACAATGCACCTCTCCCACGTCACGCATGCACCATCTATCCACCCCTATATGAACCTTCAAAAGCTATCCTTTGGTCTTTAATACTCTCACTTGAAATGTTCCGCCACTTCCAACATCCTCAACAGGAAGAAATGGAGGCAGAACATTGTGGGGAGATCACACCCCACCTCATTACTTGAGGGGTTGTGGCATGTAAGAGCAGCTCACGCCAAATGCTGTCATGCGCAAAGGCTCTCTCGCCTCACGGATACTCGGGGACCAGCATAAAAGCCGGCCCTGCGCCTCGCACCCTCATACGCTCATCCCGACGCCTTCTCCCCTGCACTCAATAAGGTGAGTCTGAACTCTGCTCCGCTCCTTCACCCACCACACCTTGCCCATCTCTCCACAAACCTTCTGTCCCCAGCCTCAGCAGCCCTTCCACCTCCCAACCACCAGGCTCCCCATAGCCCCACTCTGGGCCTTTCCACTCCCTTGGCCTCCCCCAGCACAGCTCTTCATGCCACCAACACCCTCCGGCATACTAACACCCTCTCTTCCAGGGACCCTCCACACCACAGACATGTCCTGCTATGACATCTGCCGCCCCTGCGGACCCACCCCACTGGCTAACAGCTGCAACGAGCCCTGTGTCAGGCAGTGCGAGGACTCCCACGTCGTCATCCAGCCTCCGACCGTGCTGGTCACCCTGCCAGGACCCATCCTCAGCTCCTTCCCCCAGAACACCGCCGTTGGATCCTCCGCATCAGCTGCCGTGGGCAGCAACCTCAGCTCCCAGGGAGTGCCCATCTCCTCCGGCGGCTTTGGAGGCTTTGGCCTGGGAGGCCTGGGCTGCATCTCTGGCGGAAGAGCCTGCTACCCCTGCTAAGGGTCCCATGCCAATATCCCTGACAGCAGCCTCCAACACCATGCCAGCCAGCTCTCAGGCTGAGGACCCAATTCCTTGCTGTCCATGGCGTACGAGCTGACAAGCCACAGCTCGTCATTCCATGGCACAACAAAGCAAGCAAGCAAGGTATTGGACAGCCCTTGCTGTCAGGAAACATGGCCAACATACCTCCTTCTTTCTTCCTCTTTCTCCTTTCCATAGCACCACCACCTACGGCCACTACTCCCTGCTGCAATGCCTTGTTCACTAGCACAGTCCCTCAGGAAACCTTCAGGGGCTGCTCCCACCATGGGGTAGGGAGACCTAAGGGCTCTGGAAAATCTGCTCTACGCAAGGACATAGGCTGGTGGTCACCCTCCAGGCACCTCACAATGTGCAATTTCCACTTGACAAACGCTCTGTTTCATGTTTTCCTCAGTAAAATCAATCTGCATCCCATATCCTGAAAGCCTCGTCTTCCTTTTTTCTCCCAACGCTCTTCCAACTTCACCCAACAAAAAGAACAAAAAGCAGGGCTCAAGTGGCCATCAGGGCCCAAGCCTGGTGGTATACAAATAGCGTTTGGAAAACGCTCTTACCTAGCTCCTTCCTGCTGAAGTGGAAAGACATGATGGGCCACTCAGCAGATCCTTAACTGGCTGCATGATCACATTCCAAGAGTTGCGCTCAAGAGCTTGGTGCCCAGCTGGAGACAAGGGAGGCATGGTGTCACTTTAGGGTCTCTCTTAAGGCCTGTATTATTTAACACGTCTGTCACACAGACACCTCACATATGGTGCGAGACTCCTCATGCATTGTGGATGCGCCTTTGCATTGTCACTGACCCACTGGGTCATCAGCTCCACAACCACGGCTATTTCTCTCAAGGCATGAACCAGAGAACGAAGGACGTGGGCTATTCCGCAGTGTTTGGAAACATGGCCCACTTACATTCTACCATTCTCCCACTTCTTTCCTTGACTTGCACTGTCTCCTATGTGCAGTTCTCTCTGCTGCTACGACGTGCTCACAAGCCAAACACCACCAGGGATCGACTCCCTCTCTGCTGCTTCCATCATAGGGCATGAAGTTCTCCGTGCTCCGGGAAAGTCTGCCGCACACAAGGATGAGATTTTGGTCACCCTGCCTGCATCCAAGACCCCCAGGGGCTGTTCCACTTGCTTCTCCTTCCTTTCCGTGCACTTTCCTCAATAAAAGTCTCAAGCCTGCCAGCCTGACGCACCTCCTCTTCTCTTCATCTTCCCACTTCCCACGGTACAAAGCCAAAGATCAAGAGGTCATCGGCCTACGTCGAAAAGGACCACAACACCTTAAAATACATCACCCAAAACCTACAAGTGCCCAAACACAAGCTTCATCATGCTAAGGCTCTTCTCCCCATGCCTTCTGAAACAATGTCCCCTAATTAGCACACACTACCACTGCTTTCTTCTCTACTATGATCCTACACTGTCACAACAAACACTATCTCAGAATGATATAGTCAGGAAGGAAACTCTTGACACCGGGGAGGGCAACAGCTATTTTCAAGGACAGTCAGTAGGCTCTCCAGGACCATGTGCAGCCACTTTTCAGACCAATCCACTGTTTGTTTGTTTGTGTAACCCATACTTGTCAGCTTCTCTGCGAGTGTATCATGGCAGCAAGCATCAAAGTCTTTCCGAAAGGTAAGGTAAGCAACAGTTGTTGCTCTCCCCTTGTCCACCCAGCAGGTCACTTTCATGTAGAAGACACTGAGAAGGCTCAAGTATGATCTGCTCTTTGTAGATCCATGCTGACTACTCCCCATCTCTTTCTTATCATTCATGTGCTTGTCGTGTGCTTTCCAGGAGGATTTCTTTCAGAACCTTCCCAGTGACGCATGACAGACCGACCGGCCTGCAGTTTCCCAGACATTCCTTCTACATCTTGTTGAACATTGGTATTGGGGTGATTTTTATCCACATTCCAGGTCCTGTCCTAGTTGCCATAAACTTTCAAAGATAATTGAAAGTGGCCTTGCACAGACATCAGCCAGAACCCTCAGCTTCTTTGGGCGCAGCCCATCAGATCCTGATTACTTCTGCACATCCAGGTGCACAACCTACCCATCTGCCTCTGCAAGAAGCTCTGCTCACCTGAGAGACAGCCTGCAAAACACTCACCTCAGCTGCCCTCAGGCAGGCCTTGCCATCATGCCTCCCTTTGGTATGCAAACATCAGCACAAGGTCTACTAATCTGGATGCCTCCAGCTCCCTTCTGAAACATCCAGATCCTCTTTCTGACCATCAAACACGGGGCAGAATAATCCTGTCACCTTGACACTCACCCTAAAGAAGACCCCCAACACCCGGGCTCCCCAGCTAGCCCTTCCTCACAGTTCCACTCCCTCAGCCTCTCATGAGTCTCAAGCTATCTTGCAGGCATCCCCCATCAACCCAAGGGGCCCCTATCAGGCAGTGTGTTGGGCCAAAGCCTAGCCTGGGAACATGCTGGCATCAGCAAAGGGAAGCGCTATGGAGTGGCCAAAGCAAGTCTTTGAGAAGAACGGCAGGACTGCTGACATCAAAGGGCTTGCGAGCTCAGTACCAGGCCGCAGGGGACAACAGCCTGCTCTCACAAACAGCCCTCTCCTGCCTGCTTGGACTGCCACCCACCGGGATGGCCCCAGGTTTGCACAAGACAAAGCAGGCAGCTTCCTTTCTCCCACCTACAACCTTCCAAGCCACCGATACAGCACACCCAACGGGAAAGACAAGGGTAAAGACTGGCTTAGCGAGTTGTTAGAAAGGCAGGGAGGCAGCAAATGTGATGGAATCATGGAATCACAGAATAGACCAAGTTGTGAGGGACCCACAAGGAACATTGCGTCCAACTCGTGGCTCCACACAGAACCACCCAAAAAAAAAACCCCGCAATTCTGAGAGTGTTGTCTTGTGCTGCAGCAGGCTTGGTGCTGCATGGGGAACCTGCACAACCACCCTCTCAGGAAAGAGCCTTTCCCTAATATCCAAGCTGAACCTGCCCTGACACAGCTTCAGGCTGTTCCCTCGGGCCCCACTGCTGCTCACCAGAGAGAAGAGATCAGCGCCTGTCCTCCGCTGCCCTTGTGAGGAAGCTGTAGGCTCTGGTGAGGTCTCCTCTTCTCTGGGCTCAACAAACCAAGATCCTGCAGCCACTCCTCGCACATCCTGCCCTATAAACCTTTCATCATCTCTGTAGTTCTCCTTTTGACAATCTCTAAGAGTTTTGTGTCGTTAGATTGCGGTGACCAATTCTGTACACAGCACTTGAGGGAAGGCCGCACCAGTGAGCAGTAGAGCGGGACAATCACTTCCTTTGACCGGCTAGCAATGCTGTGCTTGATGTAACCCAGGAAATGGGGGGAACTTTGGGCTGCCAGGGCACCCTGTTGACTCTCAGTCCACTTGCTGTCAACCAGAACCCCCATGCCCTTTCATGCTGAGCCGCTGTCCTGCCTCTCCTCCCCCAGTCTGGACATAGGTCCAGGGTTGCCCTGTCTCAGATGGGGAAGTCGCCAGTTGCCCTTGTTAAATTTCATGCTGTTGCTCATAGCCCAGCCCTCTAATTTCTCAACATCTATGTGCGAGGCTTCTCTACCCAAAATGGAGCCCTCGGGAACCCCCATAGTGACTCCCTGCCAGGCACAGGTAACCCCATTTACAACTACACTTTGAGTCTGACCAATCTGCCAGCTGCTCAACCATCACATTAGGTATTAGTCTAGCTGTGTGCTTGACATTTTGTCCAGAAGGATATTCTGAGGAACTTAATCAAATCTCTGCTGAACTCCTAAGAGATTACACCTACTGGCGGCTACACATTATAAGTGAGAGGGGTAACATCATCGTAAATAAGTATTCCTGTGCCTCATGCCCAGCACATCTGGGAAGCCCAGACCAGCCTGCAGTATGGCGATGCCAGCAAATAGGGCCCCCTCCTCACAACAATACAGCCGCAAACCGCACTGCATGAGTGACATGCCATGACCTCATTTCATGACACCCCACCTCTCCCATGCTTTGGCCATGTTTGCGGACTGCCCTCACTACCACTCTCCATGCAAATCCATCCAAAGAGCCACTCTCACTTAAAAGCTGCCGCCAAGGCCAAATAGACATGTCCTCAACAGGAGGAAATGAAAAGGGTGCGTTGTGGGAAGGGCAACACACCCCACCTCATTACTTGCCAGGCTTTGGCATGTAAGAGCAGCTCACGCCAAATGCTGTCATGCGCAGAGGCTCTCTCGCCCTGCGGGCACTCACGGACTAGCATAAAAGCCGGCCCTGCACCTTGCACCCCCACACACTCCTCCAGACGCCTTCTCCCCTGCGCCCAACAAGGTGAGCCTGAACCCCAACCCGCTCCTTCACCCCACCCACCATATCTCTCCACTTGCCCTCTGCCTCCACACTTAGCAGCCCTTCCACCTCCCCAACACCATGCTCCCCACACACACAGGCCTCCCCACACTCTTGTCCTTCCCCACCACCACTCCTCATGCCCCCAACACCCTCCACCTTCACAACACCCTCTCTTCCAGGCACCCTCCACACCACAGACATGTCCTGCTACGACATCTGCCGCCCCTGCGGACCCACCCCGCTGGCTAACAGCTGCAACGAGCCCTGTGTCAGGCAGTGCGAGGACTCCCGCGTCGTCATCCAGCCTCCTGCCGTGCTGGTCACCCTGCCAGGACCCATCCTCAGCTCCTTCCCCCAGAACACCGCCGTTGGATCCTCCGCATCAGCTGCCGTGGGCAGCAACCTCAGCGCCCAGGGAGTGCCCATCTCCTCTGGAGGCTTTGGAGGCTTTGGCCTGGGAGGCCTGGGCTGCATCTCTGGTGGAAGAGCCTGCTACCCCTGCTAAGGACCCATGCCGACACTGCTGACAGAAGCCTGCAACACTATGCAAGCCAGAACTCAGAGTGAGGAGTCACCTCTGCACTCTTCGAGGCACATGGGCTCACCAGCCACGGCTCTTCTTCTCATGGCACTCCACACTCTAGCAGAGAAGGGCGCCAGTCCGTGCTGCCTGGACACACGGCTCACGGACAGCCCATCCTCTCTCATTTCCTTCTACTCCTACCACCATCTTCCATGTCCACTACTCTCCCCTGCAATGGCTTGCTCACAGCCACAAACCCACCCAGCACCTTCCATGTGTTGATTTTATTGCAGTGGAGGAAGACCTTGGGGCTCTGGGAAAATCTGTTGTACCATGGGACACAGCCTGATGGTTGCACTACTTGCACCACAGAACAGGTCCATTCTGCTCTCATACCTTTGCACTCTTTTTCCACAATAAAGTTCTTGTGCATGTCAGCCTGTGATGTCTCCTCTTCCTTTCTGCTCCCAACGCTCCTTCTAATTCACTCAACATTAAGCAGGGCTCAGCAGGCCAGCAGGGCCCAAGTCTGTTGTTCTGTTGTTGTTCAAGAAGCTTCTTGACAGCACTCATACATATAGCATTGTTTTAAAACAAGAAGAGTCATAGGTTTGACAGAAGGACCACACAGCATAAAACTTATTGGCTGGATGAGCACATTCAAGGAGAAGCAGCCACCATCCCTATGCCCAGGTAAAGACCAGGGTGGAGTGTTATCTCACAGGAGTCTGTCCTGGGACCAGTTTTATTTCACCTCCTCATCCCTGACATACACGGTGGGATTGAGCGGGCCCTTGGCAAGTTTGTGCATGGCACCAAGCTCTGTGGGGTGGCTGACACCTTAGTGGAAAGGATTGCCAGCTACAAACACAGGCTGGGAGAGCCGGGCTTGGTCAGCCTGGGGAGGAGAAGGCTCCAGGAGACGGTATAGAGGCCCTCTAGTACTTAGAAGAGGCTACAGGAAAGGTGGGGAGGAACTCTTTATCAGGGCGTGGAGTGATATGACAAGTGTTAACAGCTTTAAACTAAAAGAGACTAGATTTGGATTAGATATAAGGAAGAAATTCTTCACCCTGAGGATGGTGAGCTAAAGGGACGCAAGACCTCTCCTACCAACTAGGTCACTGACAACAGCAGCAATGGGCTGCTGCTGTTCATCTGGCATGTGACACAAGCCCTTCACTTGCCCAACCAAAGGTCTGGGCTAGCTAAGGACTTCTGCATGGGTCAGAAGTCAGCACGCACTGAATAACTCTCTTTCCCATCAGGATTTCCTGGCCACCATGGCTGACAGATACCATCAAGACACTGCAATCAGTGTCATGGAATGAGGGTTGCACCTCTGGGATGAGGCTGGATCTAGGGCTCACCAAATCCTCAACCCCGGCTCATTCTCAAAGAATCCTGTACTTTCTCAGTTTCTGAATGACCATGTCATTGGAGAGAGCATCAAAGCCTTTACTAAAGGCAACGTACGCAACAGCCGCGGATCTTCCCTCATCTACCAGGAGAGTTATTTCAATGTGGAAGACACTGAGAAGGCTCAAGCATGACTTCAGTTCTCTAACTCCATGCTGAATACTCCCCTTCGTGTTCCTCTCCTTTGAGTGCTTGGCAATGCTTCCCAAGAAGATTTCCTTCCACACTTTCCCAGAGACTGATGGCAGGCCAACCAGCCTGCAGTTCCCCACACCTTCCTTCTCCATCTTGTTCAACATAGAAGTGGGATGAGTCTCTTGCAGTCTTCAGGAACCCAGTCGCCATCAACTTTCAAAGAAAGCTGAAAGCCTTGTGAAGATATCAGCCAGGACTCTATGGTTGTTGTACCGTGGTGAGTTCAAGGCAGCTAAACACCACAACCGCTCTCTCACCCCCATCCTTAGAGGAGGAGGGGAAGAAGAAAAGTAAAGAACAATGCACGGGTTGAGATAAGGATAATTTAATTGAAGGGAAAAATAATAATTATTAAGGAAAGATTATTATTAACTAAACAATTTAACTAAAGCGGAAAGAAAAGGAAAGGGAAAAAGGTAGGGGAAAAGAGAAAGAAGGGAGTTAAAAAAATGAAGGCTATGTGGAATGCAGAGGAAAGAAATTACTCTCCACTTCCCTCAAATGCGCGATGCGTGACCACATCCTTGAAGCAAGGCCTCAATGTATGTAGCCTGTTTTCAGGAGGAGGACCGACATTTTCACAATGAGAGCCCAGCCCTCCCCTCTTCTTCCTGTTTCCACCTTTTATTGCTGAGTGTGACTTCATATGGTATGGAATATCCCTTTGGCTGGTTTAGGTCAGCTGCCCTGGTGACGTTTCTCTTCTCACTTTTTTGCCCACCCCCTTGGAGGGTTAGAGGGAGTCCTGATGTGCCAGCACTGCTCCACAGTACACAGAGCACTGGTGTGATAACAGTGCTATTCTAGCTACAAGTGCAGAGCACAGCACTGTATGGGCTGCTGCAGGGAAAGTTAACATCCCAGCCAGACACAGTACAGACTCTCAGCATTTGTGGGTGCAACCTGACAGGTCCTGTGCACTTCAGTACATCCAGTGGCACTTCCTCCCCATATTCCAAAGCAACATGCTCTACTAACTTGTTGAACAGCCCGTGAAACACTCACTTTGGCTTACCAGTGGAAGGCCTTGATGTTCACTCACCCTTTGCAGTTTTTGCTCGCATGCCTCCAGTTTCTCACCGAAATGTCCAAATCATCTTTCAGAAAATTAAACACTGGGCAGAGAAATAGGTCTCCCCCTTGACATAAATCCCAAACACCATCCCCAATAATATGATGACTACCTTTCTCATAGTCCTTCTTATCATCTGCCTTTCATGAACCTCAGGGCCGCTCACAGACCACACCACCCAGCCCGAGAAATCCCATCAAGCAGAGTGTCAAGCCTTGTGTTCTCTGGGGACTTCAGATGTGGAGGAAAAGGGGAAACATGGAAAAGTCAGGAAACATGGGCAGTGTAGGACCTACTCATCTCTCGTTCCTTCTTTTCATAGCATCCTCTTCTATGCCCAATGCTCTCCTCTGCCATGACTTGCTCACAGCCACAAAGCCCAGTGTGGCTGGGCTACACCACATGAATGCCACGCAAAGACCTCACTCATGACACCGCACCTCAACCAGTCTTTGGCCACAACATACACCTGACCTCCTGTGCACCTTTCAAAGAAATGCTCCAGCCTCTTATTCTCTCACTTTGAAGGTGCCGTCATGGCCCAACACCATGTCCAAACAGGAGGAAATGAAAAGGGTGCGTTGTGGGAAGGACACCACACCCCACCTCTTTACTTGCCAGGCTGTGGCATGCAAGAGCAGCTCACGCCAAATGCTGTCATGCGCAGAGGCTCTCTCACCCTGCGGGCACTCATGGACCAGCATAAAAGCCGGCCCTGTGTCTCACACCCTCACACACTCCTCCTGACGCCTCCTCCTCTGCGACCAAGGTGAGCCTTAACCCCAATCCCCTCCTTCACCCTCCCCATCGGACCCATCTCTCCACAGGTGCTATGCCCCTAATCCCAGCAGGCATACTCCCTCCCCACCACCATGCTCCCCACACACACAGGCCTCCCCACTCTCCTTGCCTACCTAGGCACCACTCCTCACAGCCCCAACACCCTCCAGCTTCCCAACACCCTCTCTTCCAGGCACCTTCCACAACACAGCCATGTCCTGCTACAACCTCTGCAACCCCTGCGGACCCACCCCGCTGGCTAACAGCTGCAACGAGCCCTGTGTCAGGCAGTGCGAGGACTCCCACGTCGCCATCCAGCCTTCCACCGTGGTGGTCACCCTGCCAGGACCCATCCTCAGCTCCTTCCCCCAGAACACCGCTGTTGGATCCTCCGCATCAGCTGCCGTGGGCAGCAACCTCAGCGCCCAGGGAGTGCCCGTCTCCTCCGGCGGCTTCGGAGGCTTTGGCCTTGGAGCCTATGGCTTCGGAGGCCTGGGCTGCTTCTCTGGCAGAAGAGCCTGCTACCCCTGCTAAGGACCCACGCCAACACCCCTGACAGCAGCTAACAATGCCCTGCAACCAGCTTCATGGACTGAGGATGCTCTGATCTCCATGCTCTGGGAGTACCTTCCACACAAAATACACAGCTGCTGATGGTCACTCTGCTTGCACCTCTGACCGGGGCCCTGCTGTTTGTGCTCCTTCCTTTTCATGAGTCTTCCTCAATAAAGTTCTAATGCATGCCAGCCTGACTTTCCTCCTTTCTTCACACAACGCTCTTCATTCAAAGGGACCTGGACGGGCTGGAGAAGCAGGCCCATGTGAACTGCATGAGGTTCAACAAGTCCATGTACTGAACGTGGCTCAGGGCAATCCCAGACAGGAGTACAGACTGGGAGAAGAACTCATTGCGAGCAGCCCTGCAGAGAAGGACTTGGGTTGTTCTGGTGAATGAAAGGGTCAACAGGATCCAGCAGTGCATGCCTGCAGCCCACAAGGCCAACTGCATGCAGTGTTTCATCAACAGAGGACTGCCCAGCGTAGTGAGGGAGTTGATTGCCCCCCTCTACTCTGCCCTTGTGAGGCACCACCTTGAATACCTCTCCTGTGAAAGAAGGCTCAGAGAGATGGGGATGCTCAGCCTGGAGAAGTGAAAGCTCTACGGAGACTACCTTGAGGCCTTTCAAGAGTTAAAGGGGTCTTCAAAAAGGATGGAGAATGTCTCTTTACTCGTGTAGATAATGATAGGACAGGGGGGAATGGTCTTCAACTAAAAGAGGATAGATTTAGACTAGACATTAGGAGGAAATTCTTCACTGTGAGGGTGGTAAGGCAATGGTACAGGTAAGTTGTGGTTACCCCAGCTGCAGTGGTGATCAAGGCCAGCCTGGCTGGGACTTTGGCCAACGTGATCTCGTGGGTGACATCCCTTCCTACGGCAGAAGGCTGGAGTAAGATGATTCTTAAAGTTCCTTCCAAGGTGAGACAGTCTATGATTCTATGATGATTCCTTCTTCTCCCTGTTTAAGTACATGGTTCAAGATCAGGTCGAAAAGTGCCACAAGACCTCTCCTATTGTGCTGTTTTTACGTGGAAAGGTTTTGGTAGTTGGGACTACAGAGGAGGCCTCTGTAGAGACGAATTCAGCAGTTGCCCCATGTTTGATAAGGGCCTGTTTCAGCCATCTACAAAGGGACCTGCTGCTGCATAGTGCAGAGCCAATAATCGATGTTGTTTGTGCCTCTCTGATCCTCCACCTTCACAACAAGCACTATCACAGAGTCATATAGGTAGGACGTCAGTCACTTCTACGTAGAAGATGCTGTGCAGGCACACATGGGATATGCTCTCTATAAATCCATGCTGACTACTCTCCATCACTTTTCCGTACTTGAGAATACATTCAGGGAGGATTTCCTCAGAACCTTCCCAGAGACTGATGTCAGGCTGACCAGGCTGCAGTTTCCCAGAAATTCCTCCTTCAACTTTTCTACAAAAAAAGAGTGGGATGAGTCTCTTCCAGTTTTCAGGAACTTCTCCCAGTCACCATGACCTTTCAAAGATAACTGAAACTGCTATTGCAAACATATCACCTGGGACATTCAGCACTTGCAGGTGTAGCTCGTTGGGTCCAACGTACTCCTGCATAACCAACCACACAGCCTCCCCAGCATCCTCATCAACCAGCTCCAATGGGACAGCCTACAAAACACTCACCTCAGCAGATCAGGGGTTGCACTTGCCATCCCCCCACTCCTCGGAATGTAACCATGACCACTGGGGCCTCAGGTCCACAGCCACAAGCAGCACGCACACCTCCAGCTCCCCTCTGAAATGTCCACAGTGTATGAGTCAACACTGAAAACCACACAGAGAAATAGGATTCCCCCTTGAAACTCACCCCAAAGAGCAACCCAGCACCTTGGGCCCAGACCTTCTGGACACTCCCACATGGCTGTCCCTGCCCCTCACAAATCTCACAGCCTCTCCCAGGCCTCAACTGAAAGCCTGAGAGATTCCCACCAAACTGCATTAGGCCAAAGCATTGCTGTCAATGTGCTGGCCACAGAAAAGGGAGCATTATGGAGGTGACAATGCAACCCTTTATGAAGCATGGCAGGGCTCCCAATGCACTTAGTCTTGTCAGCCCTGAGACAGGCCCGCGACTACAAGACCCTGCTATGCAAACACCTCTTCTCTGCCTCTTAAGACTGCGGCCCCAGGGACAAGACAGGGGTCTTGCTCCCATACACTTGCTCCCACATACAGCCTCTATGTGCACAATGGCCACCATGCCACCAATGCAGCACACCCAATGAGAAAGACAAGGGCTAAACGCAGGCTGGTGAGTTGGGATGAAGGCACAGAGGGAGTGAATGTGATGGAAGTGGTAGTGCATCACGCCCAGCATACCTGAGAAGGACTGGCCAGCCTGCTGGAGATGCCAAAAAGGGGGGCCTGCTCCTCACAACAAAGCCTCCGACCACACCTCATGAGTGCCAAACCATGACCTCACGGGCAACAACGCACCTCTCCCACGTCATGCATGCACCATCTATCCACCCCTACATGAACCTTCAAAAGCTATCCTTTGGTCTTTAATACTCTCAGTTGAAATGTTCCGCCACTTCCAACATCCTCAACAGGAAGAAATGGAGGCAGAACATTGTGGGGAGATCACACCCCACCTCATTACTTGAGGGGTTGTGGCATGTAAGAGCAGCTCACGCCAAATGCTGTCATGCGCAAAGGCTCTCTCGCCTCACGGATACTCAGGGACCAGCATAAAAGCCGGCCCTGCGCCTCGCACCCTCATACGATCATCCCGACGCCTTCTCCCCTGCACTCAATAAGGTGAGTCTGAACTCTGCTCCGCTCCTTCACCCACCGCACCTTGCCCATCTCTCCACAAAGCTTCTCTCCCCAGCCTCAGCAGCCCTTCCACCTCCCAACCACCAGGCTCCCCATAGCCCCACTCTGGGCCTTTCCACTCCCCTGGCCTCCCCCAGCACAGCTCTTCATGCCACCAACACCCTCCGCCATACTAACACCCTCTCTTCCAGGGACCCTCCACACTACAGACATGTCCTGCTACGACATCTGCCGGCCCTGCGGACCCACCCCGCTGGCTAACAGCTGCAACGAGCCCTGTGTCAGGCAGTGCGAGAACTCCCACGTCGTCATCCAGCCTCCGACCGTGCTGGTCACCCTGCCAGGACCCATCCTCAGCTCCTTCCCCCAGAACACCGCCGTTGGATCCTCCGCATCAGCTGCCGTGGGCAGCAACCTCAGCGCCCAGGGAGTGCCCATCTCCTCCGGCGGCTTCGGAGGCTTTGGCCTGGGAGGCCTGGGCTGCATCTCTGGCGGAAGAGCCTGCTACCCCTGCTAAGGGTCCCATGCCAATATCCCTGACAGCAGCCTCCAACACCATGCCAGCCAGCTCTCAGGCTAAGGACCCAGTTCCGGGCTGACCATGGCGTACGAGCTGACAAGCTCGTCATTCCATGGCACAACAAAGCAAGCAAGCAAGGTATTGGACAGCCCTTGCTGTCAGGAAACATGGCCAACATAGCTCCTTCTTTCTTCCTCTTTCTCCTTTCCATAGCACCACCACCTACGGCCACTACTCTCTGCTGCAATGCCTTGCTCACTAGCACAGTCCCTCAGGAAACCTTCAGGGGCTGCTCCCACCATGGGGTAGGGAGACCTAAGGGCTCTGGGAAAATCTGCTCTATGCAAGGACATTGGCTGGTGGTCACCCTCCAGTCACCTCACAATGCGCACCTTCCACTTGACATATGCTCTGTTTCATGTTTTCCTCAATAAAATCAATCTGCATCCCATATCCTGAAAGCCTCGTCTTCCTTTTTTCTCCCAACGCTCTTCCAACTTCACCCAACAAAAAGAACAAAAAGCAGGGCTCAAGTGGCCATCAGGGCCCAAGCCTGCTGGTATACAAATAGCGTTTGGAAAACGCTCTTACCTAGCTCCTTCCTGCTGAAGTGGAAAGACATGATGGGCCACTATGCAGATCCTTAACTGGCTGCATGATCACATTCCAAGAGTTGCGCTCAAGAGCTTGGTGCCCAGCTGGAGACAAGGGAGGCATGGTGTCACTTTAGGGTCTCTCTTAAGGCCTGTATTATTTAACATGTCTGTCACACAGACACCTCACATATGGTGCGAGACTCCTCATGCATTGTGGATGCGCCTTTGCATTGTCACTGACCCACTGGGTCATCAGCTCCACAACCACGGCTATTTCTTTCAAGGCATGAACCACAGAAGCAAGGACGTGGGCTATTCCGCAATGTTTGGAAACATGGCCCACTTACATTCTACCATTCTCCCACTTCTTTCCTTGACTTGCACTGTCTCCTATGTGCAGTTCTCGCTGCTGCTACGATGTGCTCACAAGCCAAACACCACCAGGGATCGACTCCCTCTCTGCTGCTTCCATCATAGGGCATGAAGTTCTCCGTGCTGCAGGAAAGTCTGCCGCACACAAGGATGAGATTTTGGTCACCCTGCCTGCATCCAAGACCCCCAGGGGCTGTTCCACTTGCTGCTCCTTCCTTTCCGTGCACTTTCCTCAATAAAAGTCTCAAGCCTGCCAGCCTGACGCACCTCCTCTTCTCTTCATCTTCCCACTTCCCAAGTTACAAAGCCAAAGATCAAGAGGTCATCGGTGTACGTCGAAAAGGACCACAACACCTTAAAATACATCACCCAAAACCTACAAGTGCCCAAACACAAGCTTCATCATGCTAAGGCTCTTCTCCCCATGCCTTCTGAAACAATTTCCCCTCATTAGCACACACTACCACTGCTTTCTTCTCTACTATGATCCTACACTGTCACAACAAACACTATCTCAGAATGATATAGTCAGGAAGGAAACTCTTGACACCGGGTAGGTCAACAGCTGTGGTCAAGGACGGTCAGCAGGCTCTCCAGGACCATGTGCAGCCACTTTTCAGACCACCCCACTGTTTGTTTGTTTGTGTAACCTGTATTTGTCAGCTTCTCTGTGAGTGTATCATGGCAGCAAGCATCAAAACCTTTCCAAAAGGTAAGGTAAGCAAAGGTTGTTGCTCTCCCCTTGTCCACCCAGCAGGTCACTTCAACGTAGAAGACACTCAGAAGGCTCCAGTATGATCTGCTCTTTATAGATCCATGCTGACTACTCCCCATCTCTTTCTTATCATTCATGTGCTTCTCGTGTGCTTTCCAGGAGTATTTCTTTCAGAACCTTCCCAGTGACGCATAACAGATCGACCAGCCTGCAGAGTCCCAGACCTTCCTTCTTCAGCTTGTTGAACATCACAGTGGGATGAACCTCTTCCAGTCTTCAGGAACCCAGTCGCCATCAACTTTCAAAGACAGATGAAAGTAGCCTTGTGAAGATACCTGGCAGCACTCTCAGCATTTGTGGGTGCAATATTACAGGTCTTGTGCACTTCAGTACATCCCGTGGCACAGCTTCTCCATCTTCCTCAGCAACATGCACTACTCACCTGAGAGACAGCCCGCGAAACACTCACCTTGCCTAGCAGTGGAAGGCCTTGATATCCACCCAGTCTTCTGAGGTGCAGATTGTGAAATGTGTTCATCTGATTCGTGTCAATCTGGAACAATGCTAGGGCCGCATGGTATGCTGAATGTGACCTTCTGTCTTACATAACCTTGTATAACCACAAGTCTAAGAAAAACAGAGTGGTTAATGTATATAGTTCTTGTATCTTGCAAAGGAATGTTTTAGCAATTCCTGTCAATAGAGAGCTTGAAGGGAAATGTATTTGTAGGCTTTTCCTTGAAGTCTCTGATATCTGGGGGGTTTCAGAATAACTGCTAACTATTATGACTATTGCATGGGACACTATGCAAGTCTGCTGTTATCTGGCCAGGAGATTAAGGAGAAGGGGAAAGCTGTGGGATAACTAAAAGACAAAGCTTGCAGGGGACGCTGCACAAGTCTCTGACATACAGCCAAGTTGGACAAAGGAGAAGGACAAGAAAAAAAAAGCCTGGGAGGAAGACTATGAGCCTTCAGCACGAGAGACCCTCAGAGACCCCAGAGGGACCACCGGAGACTGATACGCATGCTCCACAAAGAGAGTTTGGATTCCGGAAACTAATTATATTAACCCTGTTTTTTTCTAGAAGTACTAATGAATATGTATTAGCTTTGGAGCATAAAAATCAGCTGCTTGATGTAACTGGCGTGGGTCTTGGTGGAGCAGAGACTCCCGGCGCACCCAGCGCTGTTTGCATAATAATAAAGAATTATAATTACATATAAATCATATACATATATATGTATACATAAATACACATATATATAAATACATAATAAATTGTAAACTTTGTTTATAGTCCTATTTTGAAGACTGAGCCATTTATAACAAGATCATATACTTCCAGGTTTGTCTGAAATTTCCAAACCATCTTTCAGAAAATCAAACACTGGGCAGAGAAATAGGTTTCTCCCTTGACACAAATCCCAAATATCATCCCCAATAACAAGACAGCTCCCAGCTGGCCCTTTCTCACACTCCCTCTTGTCCTCTGCCTTTCATGAATCTCAGCGCTGCTCACAGACCACACGACTCAGCCCGAGAAATCCCATCAAGCTGAGCGTCAGGCCTTGTGTTCTCTGGGGACTTCAGCTCTGGAGGAAAAGGGGGGGGGAAGCCTACGGTGTCAGGAAACGTGGCCAGTGTAGGACCAACTCACCTCTCGTTCCTTCTTTTCATAGCACCCGCTTCTATGCCCGATGCTCTCCACTGCAATGATTGCTCAGAGCCACAAAGCCCACTGTGGCTGGGCCACACCACATGAATGCCACGCAAAGACCTCACTCATGACACCGCACCTCAGCAGGCCCTTGGCCACATCATCTACCTGCCCTCCCATGTAACTTTCAGTGAAATGCCGCGGCCTCTAATACTCTCACTTTGACGGTGCCGTCAGAACCCAACACCATGTCCAAACAGGAGGAAATGAAAAGGTCGAGTTGTGGGAAGGACACCACACCTCAACTCATTACTTGCCAGGCTTTGGCATGCAAGAGCAGCTCACGCCAAATGTTGTCATGCGCAGAGGCTCTCTCACCCTGCAGGCACTCATGGACCAGCATAAAAGCCGGCCCTGCACCTCACACCCTCACACACTCCTCCCGACACCTTCTCCCCTGTTACCAACAAGGTGAGCCTGAACCCCACACCCCTCCTTCACCCGCCCCATCGGACCGACCTCTCCATACACCATCTGGGCCCAGTCTCAGCAGCCCTTCCACCTCCCCACCAACATGCTACCCGCAAACCCAGGCCTCGCCAATCCCTTCGTCTCCCTCACCACCGCTCCAGACACCCCTAACACACATCACCTTCCCAACACCCTCCACCTTCCCAACACCCTCTCTTCCAGGCACCCTCCACAACACAGCCATGTCCTGCTACAACCTCTGCAACCCCTGCGGACCCACCCCGCTGGCTAACAGCTGCAACGAGCCCTGTGTCAGGCAGTGCGAGGACTCCCACGTCGCCATCCAGCCTTCCACCGTGGTGGTCACCCTGCCAGGACCCATCCTCAGCTCCTTCCCCCAGAACACCGCCGTTGGATCCTCCGCATCAGCTGCCGTGGGCAGCAACCTCAGCGCCCAGGGAGTGCCCATCTCCTCCGGCGGCTTCGGAGGCTTTGGCCTTGGAGGCTATGGCTTCGGAGGCCTGGGCTGCTTCTCTGGCAGAAGAGCCTGCTACCCCTGCTAAGGACCCACGCCAACACCCCTGACAGCAGCTAACAATGCCCTGCAACCAGCTTCATGGACTGAGGATGCTCTGATCAACGTGCTCTGGGAATACCTTCCACACAAAATGCATAGCTGCTGACGGTCACTCTGCTTGCACCTCTGACCAGGGCCCTGCTGATTGTGCTCCTTCCTTTTCATGAGTCTTCCTCAATAAAGTTCTAATGCATGCCAGCCTGACACTCCTCCTTTCTTCACACAACGCACTCCATACAAAAGTGACCTGGACGGGCTGGAGAAGCGGGCCCATGTGAACTGCATGATGTTCAACAAGTCCAAATGCAGCGTGCTGCAACTGGGTCAGGGCAATCCCAGACAGGAGTACAGAATGGGAGAAGGACTCATTGAGAGCAGCCCTGCAGAGAAGGACTTGGGTTGTTCTGGTGGATGAAAGGCTCGATAGGATCCACCAATGCACGCCTGCAGCCCAGAAGGCCAACTGCATGCAGTGCTGCATCAACAGAGGACTGGCCAGCATAGTGAGGGAGGTGATTGGCCCCCTCTACTCTGCCCTTGTGAGGCCCCTCAAATGCTTGGTCAAGATATAGGTAGGGCAGGCCGAAAAATGCCACAAGAACTGCCCTAGTGTATTGGGTTTACATGGCAATGTTTTAGTAGTAGGGTCTGCAGGGATGGGCTCTGCCATCTGCATGGGGAACCTATTCCAGTGTCCAACCACCCTCTCGGGAAAGAGCCTTTCCCTAATATCCAAGCTGAAACTGCCCTGACACAGCTTCAGGCTGTTCCCTCGGGCCCCACTGCTGCTCACTCGACTCCCTCTCCACTGCTCCCATCACAGGGCAGGAAGATCTCCGTGCCCCAGGAAAGTCTTCCGCACACAAGGATGAGGTTTTGGTCACCCCACCTGCATTTAAGACCCCCATGCCCTTTCATGCTGAGCCGCTGTCCAGTCTCTCCTCCCCCAGTCTGGACATAGATCCAGGGTTGCCCTGTCTCAGATGGGGAATTTGCCAGTTGGCCTTGTTAAATTTCATGCTGTTGCTCATAGCCCAGCCCTCTAATTTCTCAACATCTATGTGCGAGGCTTCTCTACCCAAAATGGAGCCCTTGGGAACACCCATAATGACTCCCTGCCAGGCACAGGTAACCCCATTTACAACAACACTTTGAGTCTGACCAATCTGCCAACTGCTCAACCATCACATTAGGTATTAGTCTAGCTGTGTGCTTGACATTTTGTCCAGAAGGATATTCTGAGGATATTCTGAGGAACTCAAATCTTTGCTGAACTCCTAAGAGGTTACACCTACTGGCGGCTGCACATTATAAATGAGAGAGGTAACATCATCGTAAATAAGTATTCCTGTGCCTCATGCCCAGCACATCTGGGAAGCCCAGACCAGCCTGCAGTATGGCGATGCCAGCAAATAGGGCCCCCTCCTCACAACAATGCAGCCGCAAACCGCACCAAACGAGTGACATGCCATGACCTCACTTCATGACACCCCACCTCTCCCATGCTTTGGCCGCGTCTGCTGACTGCCCTCAAATGCACTCTCCATGCAAATCCATCCAAAGAGCCACTCTCACTTACAAGCTGCCGCCAAGGCCAAATAGACCTGTCCTCAACAGGAGGAAATGAAAAGGGTGCGTTGTGGGAAGGGCAACACACCCCACATCATTACTTGCCAGGCTTTGGCATGTAAGAGCAGCTCATGCCAAATGCTGTCATGCGCAAAGGGTTTCTTGCCCCGCGGGCACTCACGGACCAGCATAAAAGCCGGCCCTGCACCTCGCACCCTCACACACTCCTCCAGACGCCTTCTCCCCTGCGCCCAACAAGGTGAGCCGGAACCCCGACCCCCTCCTTCACCCACCCCACCGGCCCTATCTCTCCACTTGCCCTCTCCCCCCAGCCTCAGCAGCCCTTCCACCTCCCCACTACCATGCTCCCCACAACCCCAAGCCTCCCCGCTCCCTTGGCCTCCCCCACCCAGCACCGCTCCACACACCCACAACTCCCTCTGCCTTCCCAACACCCTCTCTTCCAGGCACCCTCCACAACACAGACATGTCCTGCTACGACATCTGCCGGCCCTGCGGACCCACCCCGCTGGCTAACAGCTGCAACGAGCCCTGTGTCAGGCAGTGCGAGGACTCCCGCGTCGTCATCCAGCCTCCTGCCGTGCTGGTCACCCTGCCAGGACCCATCCTCAGCTCCTTCCCCCAGAACACCGCCGTTGGATCCTCCGCATCAGCTGCCGTGGGCAGCAACCTCAGCGCCCAGGGAGTGCCCATCTCCTCTGGAGGCTTTGGAGGCTTTGGCCTGGGAGGCCTGGGCTGCATCTCTGGCGGAAGAGCCTGCTACCCCTGCTAAGGACCCACGCCAACACCGCTGACAGAAGCCTGCAACACTATGCAAGCCAGAACTCAGACTGAGGAGTCACCTCTGCACTCTTCGAGGCACATGGGCTCACCAGCCACGGCTCTTCTTCTCATGGCACTCCACACTCTAGCACAGAAGGGGCCAGTCCGTGCTGCCTGGACACACGGCTCACGGACAGCCCATCCTCTCTCATTTCCTTCTACTCCTACCACCATCTTCCATGTCCACTACTCTCCTCTGCAATGGCTTGCTCACAGCCACAAACCCACCCAGCACCTTCCATGTGTTGATTTTATTGCAGTGGAGGAAGACCTTGGGGCTCTGGGAAAATCTGTTGTACCATGGGACACAGCCTGATGGTTGCACTACTTGCACCACAGAACAGGTCCATTCTGCTCTCATACCTTTGCACTCTTTTTCCACAATAAAGTTCTTGTGCATGTCAGCCTGTGATGTCTCCTCTTCCTTTCTGCTCCCAACGCTCCTTCTAATTCACTCAACATTAAGCAGGGCTCAGCAGGCCAGCAGGGCCCAAGTCTGTTGTTCTGTTGTTGTTCAAGAAGCTTCTTGACAGCACTCATACATATAGCGTTGTTTTAAAACAAGAAGAGTCATAGGTTTGACAGAAGGACCACCTAGCATAAAACTTATTGGCTGGATGAGCACATTCAAGGAGAAGCAGCCACCATCCCTATGCCCAGGTAAAGACCAGGGTGGAGTGTTATCTCACAGGAGTCTGTCCTGGGACCAGTTTTATTTCACCTCCTCATCCCTGACATACCCGGTGGGATTGAGCGGGCCCTCGGCAAGTTTGTGCATGGCACCAAGCTCTGTGGGGTGGCCGACACCTTAGAGGAAAGGATTGCCAGCTACAAACACAGGCTGGGAGAGCCGGGCTTGGTCAGCCTGGGGAAGAGAAGGCTCCAGGAGACGGTATAGAGGCCCTCTAGTACTTAGAAGAGGCTACAGGAAAGGTGGGGAGGAACTCTTTATCAGGGCGTGGAGTGATATGACAAGCGGTAACAGCTTTAAACTAAAAGAGACTAGATTTGGATTAGATATAAGGAAGAAATTCTTCACCCTGAGGATGGTGAGCTAAAGGGACACAAGACCTCTCCTACCAACTAGGTCACTGACAACAGCAGCAATGGGCGGATGCTGTTCATCTGGCATGTGACACAAGCCCTTCACTTGCCCAACCAAAGGTCTGGGCTAGCTAAGGACTTCTGCATGGGTCAGAAGTCAGCACGCACTGAATAACTCTCTTTCCCATCAGGATTTCCTGGCCACCATGGCTGACAGATACCATCAAGACACTGCAATCAGTGTCATGGAATGAGGGTTGCACCTCTGGGATGAGGCTGGATCTAGGGCTCACCAAATCCTCAACCCCGGCTCATTCTCAAAGAATCCTGTACTTTCTCAGTTTCTGAATGACCATGTCATTGGAGAAAGCATCAAAGCCTTTACTAAAGGCAACGTACGCAACAGCCGCGGATCTTCCCTCATCTACCAGGAGAGTTATTTCAATGTGGAAGACACTGAGAAGGCTCAAGCATGACTTCAGTTCTCTAACTCCATGCTGAATACTTCCCTTCACGTTCTTCTCCTTTGTGTGCTTGGCAATGCTTCCCAAGAAGATTTCCTTCCACACTTTCCCAGAGACTGATGGCAGGCCAACCAGCCTGCAGTTCCCCACACCTTCCTTCTCCATCTTGTTCAACATAGGAGCAGGATGAGTCTCTTGCAGTCTTCAGGAACCCAGTCGCCATCAACTTTCAAAGAAAGCTGAAAGCCTTGTGAACATATCAGCCAGGACTCTATGGTTGTTGTACCGTGGTGAGTTCAAGGCAGCTAAACACCACAACCACTCTCTCACTCCCGTCCTTAGATGAGGAGGGGAAGAAGAAAAGTCAAGAGCAACGCACGGGTTGAGATAAGGATAATTTAATTGAAGGGAAAAATAATGATCATAATTATTAAGGAAAGATTATTATTATCTAAACAATTTAACTAAAGCAGAAAGAAAAGGAAAGGGAAAAAGGTAGGGGAAAAGAGAAAGAAGGGAGTTAAAAAAATGAAGGCTATGTGGCAGTGCACACTAAAGAAATTACTCTCCACTTCCCTCAAATGAGCGATGCGTGACCACATCCTTGAAGCAAGGCCTCAATGCACGTAGCTAATTTTCAGGAGGAGGACCGACATTTTCACAATGAGAACCCAGCCCTCCCCTCTTCTTCCCGTTTGCATCTCTTATTGCTGAGTGTGACACCACATGGTACGGAATATCCCTTTGGCTGGTTTAAGTCAGCTGCCCTGGTGATGTTTCTCTTCTCACTTTTTTGCCCACCCCCTTGGAGGGTTAGAGAGAGTCCTGATGTGCCAGCACTGCTCCGCTGTAGACACAACACTGGTGTGAAAACTCTGCTGTTCCAGCTACAAGTGCAGAGCACAGCACTGTATGGGCTGCTGCAGGGAAAGTTAACATCCCAGCCAGACACAGTACAGACTCTCAGCATTTGTGGATGCAACCTGACAGGTCCTGTGCACGTCAGTACATCCAGTGGCACAGCTTCTCCGTCTTCTTTGGCAACATACACTACTCACCTGAGAGACAGCCCGTGAAACACTCACCTTGGCTTACCAGTGGAAGGCCTTGATGTTCACTCACCCTTTGCCGTTTTTGCTCGCATGCCTCCAGTTTCTCACCGAAATGTCCAAATCATCTTTCAGAAAATTAAACACTGGGCAGAGAAATAGGTCTCCCCTTGACATAAATCCCAAACACCATCCCCAATAATATGATGACTACCTTTCTCATAGTCCTTCTTATCATCTGCCTTTCATGAACCTCAGGGCCGCTCACAGACCACACCACCCAGACCGAGAAATCCCATCAAGCAGAGTGTCAAGCCTTGTGTTCTCTGGGGACTTCAGATGTGGAGGAAAAGAGGAAACATGGAAAAGTCAGGAAACATGGCCAGTGTAGGACCTACTCACCTCTCGTTCCTTCTTTTCATAGCATCCTCTTCTATGCCCAATGCTCTCCACTGCAATGACTTGTTCACAACCACAAAGCCCAGTGTGGCTGGGCCACACCACATGAATGCCACGCAAAGACCTCACTTATGACACCGCACTTCAAGCAGCCTTTGGACACAACATACACCTGACCTCCTGTGCACCTTTCAAAGAAATGCTCCAGCCTCTTATTCTCTCACTTTGAAGGTGCCGTCAGGGCCCAACACCATGTCCAAACAGGAGGAAATGAAGAGGGTGCGTTGTGGGAAGGACACCACACCCCACCTCTTTACTTGCCGGGCTGTGGCATGCAAGAGCAGCTCACGCCAAATGCTGTCATGCGCAGAGGCTCTCTCACCCTGCGGGCACTCATGGACCAGCATAAAAGCCGGCCCTGTGTCTCACACCCTCACACACTCCTCCTGACGCCTTCTCCCCTGCGACCAAGGTGAGCCTTAACCCCAATCCCCTCCTTCACCCTCCCCATCGAACCCATCTCTCCACAGGTGCTATGCCCCTAAACCCAGCAGGCATACCCCCTCCCCACCAAAAGGGTCCCCACACACACAGGCCTCCCCATTCCCCTTGCCTACCTAGGCAACTCTCCTCACAGCCCCAACACCCTCCACCTTCCCAACACCCTCTCTTCCAGGCACCCTCCACACCACAGACATGTCCTGCTACAACCTCTGCAACCCCTGCGGACCCACCCCGCTGGCTAACAGCTGCAACGAGCCCTGTGTCAGGCAGTGCGAGGACTCCCACGTCGCCATCCAGCCTTCCACCGTGGTGGTCACCCTGCCAGGACCCATCCTCAGCTCCTTCCCCCAGAACACCGCCGTTGGATCCTCCGCATCAGCTGCCGTGGGCAGCAACCTCAGCGCCCAGGGAGTGCCCATCTCCTCCGGCGGCTTCGGAGGCTTTGGCCTTGGAGGCTATGGCTTCGGAGGCCTGGGCTGCTTCTCTGGCAGAAGAGCCTGCTACCCCTGCTAAGGACCCACACCAACACCCCTGACAGCAGCTAACAATGCCCTGCAACCAACTTCATGGACTGAGGATGCTCTGATCTCCGTGCTCTGGGAGTACCTTCCACACAAAATGCATAGCTGCTGATGGTCACTGTGCCTGCACCTCTGACCAGGGACTTGCTGATTGTGCTCCTTCCTTTTCATGAGTCTTCCTCAATAAAGTTCTAATGCATGCCAGCCTGACACTCCTCCTTTCTTCACCCACCGCTCTTCATTCAAAGTGACCTGGACGGGCTGGAGAAGCAGGCCCATGTGAACTGCATGAGGTTCAACAAGTCCATGTACTGAACGTGGCTCAGGGCAATCCCAGACAGGAGTACAGACTGGGAGAAGAACTCACTGAGAGCAGCCCTGCAGAGAAGGACTTGGGTTGTTCTGGTGAATGAAAGGGTCAACAGGATCCAGCAGTGCATGCCTGCAGCCCACAAGGCCAACTGCATGCAGTGCTTCATCAACAGAGGACTGGCCACCATATTGAGGGAGTTGATTGCCCCCCTCTACTCTGCCCTTGTGAGGCACCACCTTGAATACCTCTCCTGTGAAAGAAGGGTCAGAGAGCTGGAGATGTTCAGCCTGGAGAAGTGAAGGCTCTGCGGAGACTTCCTTGAGGCCTTTCAAGAGTTAAAGGGGTCTTCAAAAAGGATGCAGAATGTCTCTTTATTCGTGGAGATGATGATAGGACACGGGGGGAATGGTCTTCAACTAAAAGAGGATAGATTTAGACTAGACATTAGGAGGAAATTCTTCACTGTGAGGGTGGTAAGGCACTGGTACAGGGAAGTTGTGGTTACCCCAGCTGCAGTGGTGATCAAGGCCAGCCTGGCTGGGACCTTGGCCAACGTGCTCTCGTGGGTGACATCCCTTCCTACGGCAGAAGGCTGGAGTAAGATGATCCTTAAAGTTCCTTCCAAGGTGAGACAGTCGATGATTCCATGATGATTCCTTCTTCTCCCTGTTTAAGTACAAGGTTCAAGATCAGGTCGAAAAGTGCCACAAGACCTCTCCTATTGTGCCGTTTTTATGTGGAAAGACTTTGGTAGTGGGGACTACAGAGGAGGCCTCTGTAGAGATGAATTCAGCAGTTGCCCTATGTTTGATAAGGGCCTCTTTCAGCCATCTACAAAGGGACCTGCTGCTGCATAGTGCCGAGCCAATAATCGATGTTGTTTGTGCCTCTCTGATCCTCCACCTTCACAACAAACACTATCACAGAGTCCTACATATAGGTAGGACGTCAGTCACTTCTACGTAGAAGATGCTGTGCAGGCACACACGGGATATGCTCTCTATAAATCCATGCTGACTACTCTCCATCACTTTTCCGCACTTGAGAATACATTCAGGGAGGATTTCCTTAGAACCTTCCCAGGGACTGATGTCAGGCTGACCAGGCTGCAGTTTCCCAGAAATTCCTCCTTCAACTTTTCTTCAACATAAGAGTGGGATGAGTCTCTTCCAGTTTTCAGGAACCTCTCCCAGTCACCATGACCTTTGAAAGATAACTGAAACTGCTATTGCAAACATATCACCTACGACATTCAGCACTTGCAGGTGTAGCCCGTTGGGTCCAACGTACTCCTGCATAACCAGCCACACAGCCTCCCCAGCATCCTCATCAACCAGCTCCAATGGGACAGCCTACAAAACACTCACCTCAGCAGATCAGGGGTTGCACTTGCCATCCCCCCACTCCTCGGAATGTAACCATGACCACTGGGGCCTCAGGTCCACAGCCACAAGCAGCACGCACACCTCCAGCTCCCCTCTGAAATGTCCACAGTGTATGAGTCAACACTGAAAACCACACAGAGAAATAGGATTCCCCCTTGAAACTCACCCCAAAGAGCACCACAGCACCTTGGGTTCAGACATTCTGGACACTCCCACATGGCTGTCCCTGCCCCTCACAAATCTCACAGCCTCTCCCAGGCCTCAACTGAAAGCCTGAGAGATTCCAACCAAACTGCATTAGGCCAAAGCATTGCTGTCAACGTGCTGGCCACAGAAGAGGGAGCATTATGGAGGTGCCAATGCAACCCTTTGGGAAGCATGGCAGGGCTCCCAATGCACTTAGTCTTGTCAGCCCTGAGACAGGCCCGCGACTACAACACCCTGCTATGCAAACACCTCTTCTCTGCCTCCTTGGACTGCGGCCCCAGGGACAAGACAGGGGTCTTGCTCCCATACACTTGCTCCCACATACAGCCTCTACGTGCACGATGGCCACCATGCCACCAATGCAGCACACCCAACGAGAAAGACAAGGGCTAAACGCAGGCTGGTGAGTTGGGATGAAGGCACAGAGGGAGTGAATGTGATGCAACTGGTAGCGCATCACGCCCAGCATACCTGAGAAGCACTGACCAGCCTGCTGGAGATGCCATCAAGGGGGGCCTCCTCCTCACAACAAAGACACCGACCACACCTCATGAGTGCCAAACCATGACCTCACGGACAACAATGCACCTCTCCCATGTCACGCATGCACCATCTATCCGCCCCTATATGAACCTTCAAAAGCTATCCTTTGGTCTTTAATACTCTCAGTTGAAATGTTCCGCCACTTCCAACATCCTCAACAGGAAGAAATGGAGGCAGAACATTGTGGGGAGATCACACCCCACCTCATTACTTGAGGGGTTGTGGCATGTAAGAGCAGCTCACGCCAAATGCTGTCATGCGCAAAGGCTCTCTCGCCTCACGGATACTCAGGGACCAGCATAAAAGCCGGCCCTGCGCCTCGCACCCTCATACGCTCATCCCAACGCCTTCTCCCCTGCACTCAATAAGGTGAGTCTGAACTCTGCTCCGCTCCTTCAGCCACCACACCTTGCCCATCTCTCCACAAACCTTCTGTCCCCAGCCTCAGCAGCCCTTCCACCTCCCAACCACCAGGCTCCCCATAGCCCCACTCTGGGCCTTTCCACTCCCTTGGCCTCCCCCAGCACAGCTCTTCATGCCACCAACACCCTCCGCCATACTAACACCCTCTCTTCCAGGCACCCTCCACACCACAGACATGTCCTGCTACGACATCTGCCGGCCCTGCGGACCCACCCCGCTGGCTAACAGCTGCAACGAGCCCTGTGTCAGGCAGTGCGAGAACTCCCACGTCGTCATCCAGCCCCCGACCGTGCTGGTCACCCTGCCAGGACCCATCCTCAGCTCCTTCCCCCAAAACACCGCCGTTGGATCCTCCGCATCAGCTGCCGTGGGCAGCAACCTCAGCGCCCAGGGAGTGCCCATCTCCTCCGGTGGCTTTGGAGGCTTTGGCCTGGGAGGCCTGGGCTGCATCTCTGGCGGAAGAGCCTGCTACCCCTGCTAAGGGTCCCATGCCAATATCCCTGACAGTAGCCTCCAACACCGTGCCAGCCAGCTCTCAGGCTGAGGACCCAATTCCGTGCTGTCCATGGCGTACGAGCTGACAAGCCACAGCTCGTCATTCCATGGCACAACAAAGCAAGCAAGCAAGGTATTGGACAGCCCTTGCTGTCAGGAAACATGGCCAACATACCTCCTTCTTTCTTCCTCTTTCTCCTTTCCATAGCACCACCACCTACGGCCACTACTCTCTGCTGCAATGCCTTGCTCACTAGCACAGTCCCTCCGGAAACCTTCAGGGGCTGCTCCCACCATGGGGTAGGGAGACCTAAGGGCTCTGGGAAAATCTGCTCTACGCAAGGACATAGGCTGGTGGTCACCCTCCAGGCACATCACAATGTGCACCTTCCACTTGACGTACCCTCTGTTTCATGTTTTCCTCAATAAAATCAATCTGCATCCCATATCCTGAAAGCCTCGTCTTCCTTTTTTCTCCCAACGCTCTTCCAACTTCACCCAACAAAAAGACCAAAAAGCAGGGCTCAAGTGGCCATCAGGGCCCAAGCCTGGTGGTATACAAATAGCGTTTGTAGCTCCTTCCTGCTGAAGTGGAAAGACATGATGGGCCACTCAGCACATCCTTAACTGGCTGCATGATCACATTCCAAGAGTTGCGCTCAGGAGCTTGGTGCCCAGCTGGAGACAAGGGAGGCATGGTGTCACTTTAGGGTCTCTCTTAAGGCCTGTATTATTTAACATGTCTGTCACACAGACAGCGCACATATGGTGCGAGACTCCTCATGCATTGTGGATGCGCCTTTGCATTGTCACTGACCCACTGGGTCATCAGCTCCACAACCACGGCTATTTCTTTCAAGGCATGAACCAGAGAACGAAGGACGTGGGCTATTCCGCAATGTTTGGAAACATGGCCCACTTACATTCTACCATTCTCCCACTTCTTTCCTTGACTTGCACTGTCTCCTATGTGCAGTTCTCTCTGCTGCTACGACGTGATCACAAGCCAAACACCACCAGGGATCGACTCCCTCTCTGCTGCTTCCATCATAGGGCATGAAGTTCTCCGTGCTGCGGGAAAGTCTGCCGCACACAAGGATGAGATTTTGGTCACCCTGCCTGCATCCAAGACCCCCAGGGGCTGTTCCACTTGCTTCTCCTTCCTTTCCGTGCACTTTCCTCAATAAAAGTCTCAAGCCTGCCAGCCTGACGCACCTCCTCTTCTCTTCATCTTCCCACTTCCCACAGTACAAAGCCAAAGATCAAGAGGTCATCGGCGTACGTCGAAAAGGACCACAACACCTTAAAATACATCACCCAAAACCTAGAAGTGCCCAAACACGAGCTTCATCATGCAAAGGCTCTTCTCCCCATGCCTTCTGAAACAATGTCCCCTAATTAGCACACACTACCACTGCTTTCTTCTCTACTAGGACCCTACACTGTCACAACAAACACTATCTCAGAATGATACAGTCAGGAAGGAAACTCTTGACACCTGGGAGGGCAACAGCTGTGGTCAAGAAAATTCAGCAGGCTCTCCAGGACCATGTGCAGTGGCATGCAGCCACTTTTCAGACCAAACCACTGTTTGTTTGTTTGTGTAACCTGTATTTGTCAGCTTCTCTGCGAATGTGGCATGGGAGCAAGCATCAAAGTCTTTCCGAAAGGTAAGGTAAGCAACAGTTGTTGCTCTCCCCTTGTCCACCCAGCAGGTCACTTCCATGTAGAAGACACTGAGAAGGCTCCAGTATGATCTGCTCTTTGTAGATCCATGCTGACTACTCCCCATCTCTTTCTTATCATTCATGTGCATGTCGTGTGCTTTCCAGGAGGATTTCTTTCAGAACCTTCCCAGTGACGCATGACAGACCGATCGGCCTGCAGAGTCCCAGACCTTCCTTCTCCAGCTTGTTGAACATCACAGTGGGATGAACCTCTTCCACTCTTCAGGAACCCAGTCGCCATCAACTTTCAAAGACAGATGAAAGTAGCCTTGTGAAGATATCTGGCAGCACTCTCAGCATTTGTGGGTGCAATATTACAGCTCCTGTGCACTTCAGTACATCCCGTGGCACAGCTTCTCCATCTTCCTCAGCAACATGCACTACTCACCTGAGAGACAGCCCGCAAAACACTCACCTTGCCTAGCAGTGGAAGGCCTTGATATCCACCCAGTCTTCTGAGGTGCAGATTGTGAAATGTGTTCATCTGATTCGTGTCAATCTGGAACAATGCTAGGGCCGCATGGTATGCTGAATGTCACCTTCTGTCTTACATACCCTTGTATAACCACAAGTCTAAGAAAAACAGAGTGGTTAATGTATATAGTTCTTGTATCTTGCAAAGGAATGTTTTAGCAATTCCTGTCAATAGAGAGCTTGAAGGGAAATGTATTTGTAGGCTTTTCCTTGAAGTCTCTGATATCTGGGAGGTTTCAGAATAACTGCTAACTATTATGACTATTGCATGGGACACTATGCAAGTCTCAGTTATCTGGCCAGGAGATTAAGGAGAAGGGGAAAGCTGTGGGATGACTAAAAGACAAAGCTTGCAGGGGACGCTGCATAAGTCTCTGACATACGGCCAAGTTGGACAAAGGAGAAGGACAAGAAAAAAAAAGCCTGGGAGGAAGACTATGAGCCTTCAGCACGAGAGACCCCCAGAGACTCCAGAGGGACCACCGGAGACTGATACGCATGCTCCACAAAGAGGGTTTGGATTCCGGAAACTAATTATATTAACCCTGTTTTTTCTAGAAGTACTAATGAATATGTATTAGCTTTGGAGCATAAAATTCAGCTGCTTGATGTAACTGGTGTGGGTCTTGGTGGAGCAGAGACTCCCGGCGCACCCAGCGCTGTTTGCATAATAATAAAGAATTATAATTACATATAAATCATATACATATATATGTATACATAAATACATATATATATAAATACATAATAAATTGTAAACTTTGTTTATAGTCCTATTTTGAAGACTGAGCCATTTATAACAAGATCATATACTTCCAGGTTTGTCTGAAATTTCCAAACCATCTTTCAGAAAATCAAACACTGGGCAGAGAAATAGGTTTCTCCCTTGACACAAATCCCAAATATCATCCCCAAAAAGATGATGGCTCCCAGCTGGCCCTTTCTCACACTCCCTCTTGTCCTCTGCCTTTCATGAATCTCAGTGCTGCTCACAGACCACACGACTCAGCCCGAGAAATCCCATCAAGCTGAGCGTCAGGCCTTGTGTTCTCTGGGGACTTCAGCTCTGGAGGAAAAGCGGGGGGAAGCCTATGGTGTCAGGAAACGTGGCCAGTGTAGGACCAACTCACCTCTCGTTCCTTCTTTTCATAGCACCCGCTTCTATGCCCGATGCTCTCCACTGCAATGACTTGCTCACAGCCACAAAGCCCAGTGTGTCTGGGCCACACCACATGAATGCCACGCAAAGACCTCACTCATGACACCACACCTCAGCAGGCCCTTGGCCACATCATCTACCTGCCCTCCCATGTAACTTTCAGTGAAATGCCCCGGCCTCTAATACCCTCACTTTGAAGGTGCCGTCAGAACCCAACACCATGTCCAAACAGGAGGAAATGAAAAGGTCGACTTGTGGGAAGGACACCACACCCCACCTCATTACTTGCCACGCTTTGGCATGCAAGAACAGCTTATGCTAAATGTTGTCATGCGCAAAGGCTCTCGCGCCCTGCGGGCACCCAAGCAGCAGCATAAAAGCCGGCCTTGCGCCTTGCATCCTCACACACTTCTCCCGACACCTTCTCCCCTGCAACGAACAAGGTGAGTCTGGACATCATTTTTCCTCCTTTACCCGCCCCATCAGACCCATCGCTCCACATGCCCTCTGCCTCCACCCTCAGCAGCCATTCCACCTCCCCACCACCAGGGCCCCCACAACCTCAGGAATCCCCACTCCCTTGGCCTTCCTGACCACCGCTCCTCACACCCACAACACCCTCAGCCTTCCCAACATCCTCTCTTCCAGGCACCCTCCTCACCACAGACATGTCCTGCTACAACCTCTGCAACCCCTGCGGACCCACCCCGCTGGCTAACAGCTGCAACGAGCCCTGTGTCAGGCAGTGCGAGGACTCCCACGTCGCCATCCAGCCTTCCACCGTGGTGGTCACCCTGCCAGGACCCATCCTCAGCTCCTTCCCCCAGAACACCGCCGTTGGATCCTCCGCATCAGCTGCCGTGGGCAGCAACCTCAGCGCCCAGGGAGTGCCCATCTCCTCCGGCGGCTTCGGAGGCTTTAGCCTGGGGGGCTATGGCTTCGGAGGCCTGGGCTGCTTCTCTGGCAGAAGAGCCTGCTACCCCTGCTAAGGACACACGCCAACACCCCTGACAGCAGCTAACAATGCCCTGCAACCAACTTCATGGACTGAGGATGCTCTGATCAACGTGCTCTGGGAATACCTTCCACACAAAATGCATAGCTGCTGACGGTCACTCTGCTTGCACCTCTGACCAGGGCCCTGCTGCTTGTGCTCCTTCCTTTTCATGAGTCTTCCTCAATAAAGTTCTAATGCATGCAAGCCTGATACTCCTCCTTTCTTCACACAACGCTCTTCATTCAAAGGGACCTGGACGGGCTGGAGAAGCGGGCCCATGTGAACCACATGAGGTTCAACAAGTCAAAATGCAGCGTGCTGCAACCGGGTCGGGGCAATCCCAGACAGGATTACAGACTGGGAGAAGAACTCATTGAGAGCAGCCCTGCAGAGAAGGACTTGGGTTGTTCTGGTGGATGAAAGGCTCGACAGGATCCACAGATGCACGCCTGCAGCCCAGAAGGCCAACTGCATGCAGTGCTGCATCAACAGAGCAGTAATCTGCATAGTGAGGGAGTTGATTGTCCCCCACTTTACTGTTCTAGTGAGGCACCACCTTGAGCCCCTCACCTATGAAAGAAAGGCTCAGAGAGCTGGGGATTTTCAGCCTGGAGAAGTGAAGGCTCTGCGGAGACTTCCTTGAGGCCATTCAAGAGTTAAAGGGGTCTTCAAAAAGGATAGAGAATGTCTCTTTACTCGTGTAGATAATGATAGGACAAGGGGGGAATGGTCTTCAACTAAAAGAGGATAGATTTAGACTAGACATTAGGAGGAAATTCTTCACTGTGAGGGTGGTAAGGCAATGGTACAGGTAAGTTGTGGTTACCCCAGCTGCAGTGGTGATCAAGGCCAGCCTGGCTGGGACTTTGGCCAACGCGATCTCGTGGGTGACATCCCTTCCTACGGCAGAAGGCTGGAGTAAGATGATCCTTAAATTTCCTTCCAAGGTGAGACAGTCTATGATTCTATAATGATTCCTTCTTCTCCCTGTTTAGGTACATGGTTCAAGATCAGGTCGAAAAGTGCCACAAGACCACCCAAATTGAGCTGTTTTTATGTGGCAAGGTTTTGATAGTGCGGACTACAGAGGAGGCCTCTGTGAGACGAATCCAGCAGCTGCCCCATGTTTGATAAGGGCCTGTTTCAGCCATCTACAAAGGGACCTACCACCCCCCAGCGCCAAGCCAATAAGCAATGTTGTTTGTGCCTCTCTGATCCTCCACCTTCACAACAAACACTATCACAAAGTCCTACATATAGGTAGGACGTCAGTCACTTCTACGTAGAAGATGCTGTGTAGGCACACACGGGATATGCTCTCTATAAATCCATGCTGACTACTCTCCATCACTTTTCCGTACTTGAGAATACATTCAGGGAGGATTTCCTCAGAACCTTCCCAGAGACTGATATCAGGCTGACCAGGCTGCAGTTTCCCAGATATTCATCCCTTCATCTGTTCTTGAACAAAAGAGTGGGATGAGTCTCTTCCAGTTTTCAGGAACCTCTCCCAGTCACCATGACCTTTCAAAGATAACTGAAACTGCTATTGCAAACATATCACCTGGGACATTCAGTGTTTGCAGGTGTAGCCCGTTGGGTCCCACAGACTCCTGCATAACCAGATACACAGACTCCCCAGCATCCTCATCAACCAGCTCCAATGGGACAGCCTACAAAACACTCACCTTGGCAGATCAGGGCTGCACTTGCCATCCCCCCACTCCTCAGAATGTAACCATGACCACTGGGGCCTCAGGTCCACAGCCACAAGCAGCACGCACACCTCCAGCTCCCCTCTGAAAGGTCCACATTGTATGACTCAACACTGAAAACCATGCACAGAGAAATAGGATTCCCCTTTGAAACTCACCCCAAAGAGCACCCCAGCACCTTGGGCCCAGACCTTCTGGACACTCCCACATGGCTGTCCCTGCCGCTCACAAATCTCACAGCCTCACCCAGGACTCAACAGAAAGCCTGAGAGATTCCAGCCAAACTGCATTAGGCCAAAGCCCTTGCTGTCAACGTGCTGGCCACAGAAAAGGGAGCATTATGGAGGTGCCAATGCAACCCTTTATGAAGCATGGCAGGGCTCCCAATGCACTTAGTCTTGTCAGCCCTGAGACAGGCCCGCGACTACAACACCCTGCTATGCAAACACCTCTTCTCTGCCTCTTTGGACTGCGGCCCCAGGGACAAGACAGGGAGCCCGCTTCTTCCCACATACAGCCTCTACGTGCAAGATGGCCACCATGCCACCAATGCAGCACACCCAACAGGGAAAAGCAAGGGCTAAATGCAGGCTGGTGAGTTGGGATGAAGGCACAGAGGGAGTGAATGTGATGCAAGTGGTAGCGCATCACGCCCAGCATACCTGAGAAGCACTGGCCAACCTGCTGGGGATGCCAACAAGGGGGGCCTCCTCCTCACAACAAAGCCTCCGACCACACCTCATGAGGGCCAAACCATGACCTCACGGACAACAATGCACCTCTCCCATGTCATGCATGCACCATCTATCTGCCCCTACACGAACCTTCAAAAGCTATCCTTTGGTCTTTAATACTCTCACTTGAAATGTTCCGCCACTTCCAACATCCTCAACAGGATGAAATGGAGATGGAGCATTGTGGGGAGATCACACCCCACCTCATTACTTGAGGTGTTTTGGTATGTAAGAGCAGCTCATGCCAAATGCTGTCATGTGCAAAGTCTCTCTCACCCTGCGGGCATTCACTGACCAGCATAAAAGCCAGCCCTTGTCCCTTCTGCAGTTCTGACTGTTGTCCTTTCTGCAGTTCTCACAATCTTTACTGGCATTCTTCACATCTCTTCTTGAAAGAATTACCCATTTCTTGACTTTCAAATCTGACTGCAAGTTGTTCCACTTTTACTGCACCATCAGCATAATCCGTGGCCATCCAAATTAAAGCATTGTTTGATGTATCAGAGGGTACTAAAATCATTTCTTTGTTGATAACGTGGTTTGCATACACTTTAAGAACTTGGTCCCTTCTCATTAGAACTCTGTAATACTTCTTCTGTATATGGAAGACAATCTTTATCTCTCCAACACCACACTCCTTCCACTGAGCCAGCAGTGAGCTCAGTCAGCCAAGAAGGCCAACAGCATCCTGGCTTGTATAAGAAGCAGTGTGGCCAGCAGGGCTAGGGAAACAATTGTCCTCCTGTACTCGGCTCTGGTGAGGCCGCACCTCGAGTACTGTGTTCAGTTTTGGGCTCCTCGCTACAAGAAGGACATGGAGGTGCTCGAGCAAGTCCAGAGAAGGGCAACAAAGCTGGTGAGGGGCCTGGAGAACAAGTTGCATGAGGAGCAGCTGACGGAGCTGGGATTGTTCACCAGGGAAAAGAGGAAGCTCGGGGGCGACCTTATCACACTCTACGGGTACCTTAAAGAGGCCATAGCGAGGTGGGGGTTGTTCTTTTCTCCCACGTGCCTGGTGACAGCTCAAGTCTGACTTCAGTTCTCTAAATCCATGCTCAATACTCCCCATCACGTTCTTCTCCTTTGTGTTCTGGGCAGTGCTTCCCAAGAGGATTTCCTTCCACACCTTCCCAGAGACTGATGGCAGGCCAGCCAGCCTGCAGTTCCCCACACCTTCCTTCTCCATCTTGTTCAACATAGAAGTGGGATGAGTCTCTTGCAGTCTTCAGGAACCCAGTCGCCATCAACTTTCAAAGAAAGCTGAAAGCCTTGTGAAGATATCAGCCAGGACTCTCAGCATTTGTGGGTACAACCTGAAAGGTCCTGTGCACTTCAGTACATCCAATGGTACAGCTTCTCCATCTACCTCAGCAACATGCAATACTCACCTGTCGGGCAGCCTGCAAACCGGTCACCTTGGCTAAGAAGTGGAAGGCTTTGATATCACACACCCTTTGAGTTGTAGACCGCAAGGACTTCACCACCCAGCCCAAGAAATTCCATCAAGCAGAGCATCAAGCCTTGTGTTCTCTGGTGGCTATGGTTTTGGAGGAAAGAGAGGCAGCACATGGTGTCAGAAAACACGGCCAGTGTAGGACCTACTCACCTCTCGTTCCTTCTTTTCATAGCACCCGCTTCTATGCCCAATGCTCTCCACTGCAATGACTTGCTCACAGCCACAAAGCCCAGTGTGTCTGGGCCACACCACATGAATGCCACGCAAAGCCCTCACTCATGACACCACACCTCAGCAGGCCCTTGGCCACATCAACTACCTGCCCTTCCATGCACCTTTCAGAGAAATGCCCCGGCCTCTAATACTCTCACTTTGAAGGTGCCGCCAGGACCCAATACCATGTCCTCAACAGGAGGAAATGAAAAGGTCAAGTTGTGGGAAGGACACCACACCCCACCTCATTACTTGCCAGGCTGTGGCATGCAAGAGCAGCTCACGCCAAATGCTGTCATGCGCAGAGGCTCTCGCGCCCTGCGGGCACTCACGGACCAGCATAAAAGCCGGCCCTGCACCTCGCACCCTCATACGCTCATCCCGACGCCTTCTCCCCTGCACTCAATAAGGTGAGTCTGAACTCTGCTCCACTCCTTCACCCACCACACCTTGCCCATCTCTCCACAAACGTTCTCTCGCCAGCCTCAGCAGCCCTTCCACCTCCCAACCACCAGGCTCCCCATAGCCCCACTCTGGGCCTTTCCACTCCCTTGGCCTCCCCCAGCACAGCTCTTCATGCCAACAACACCCTCCGCCATACTAACACCCTCTCTTCCAGGGACCCTCCACACCACAGACATGTCCTGCTACGACATCTGCCGGCCCTGCGGACCCACCCCGCTGGCTAACAGCTGCAACGAGCCCTGTGTCAGGCAGTGCGAGGACTCCCACGTCGCCATCCAGCCTTCCACCGTGGTGGTCACCCTGCCAGGACCCATCCTCAGCTCCTTCCCCCAGAACACCGCCGTTGGATCCTCCGCATCAGCTGCCGTGGGCAGCAACCTCAGCGCCCAGGGAGTGCCCATCTCCTCTGGAGGCTTTGGAGGCTTTGGCCTGGGAGGCCTGGGCTGCATCTCTGGCGGAAGAGCCTGCTACCCCTGCTAAGGACCCATGCCAACACCCCTGACAGCAGCCTCCAACACCGTGCCAGCCAGCTCTCAGGCTGAGGACGCTCCTCTGTGCTGCTCATGGCATAGGGGCTCACCAGCCATGGTTCATCATTCCATGGCACAACAAAGCAAGCAAGCAAGGAAGGGGCCAGCCCATGCTGTCAGGAAACATGGCCAACATACCTCCTTCTTTCTTCTTTTTTCTCCTTTCCTTAGCACCACCACCTACGGCCACTACTCTCTGCTGCAATGCCTTGCTCACTAGCACAATCCCTCCGGAAACCTTCTGGGGCTGCTCCTACCATGGGGTAGGGAGACTTTGGGGCTCTGGGACAATCTGCTTCACACAAGGGACATAGGCTGGTGGTCGCCCTCCAGGCACCTCAGAATGTGCACCTTCCAGTTGACGCTCCCTCTGTTTCATGTTTTCCTCAATAAAATCGATCTGCATCCCAAATCCTGAGATGCCTCCTCTTCCTTTCTTCTCCCAACGCTCTTCCAAAAAGAGAATAGATCGGCATCCGCCCCTCCACTCCTGCTCATGAGGAAGCCGTCTACCACGACGAGGTCTCTCCTCAGGTGCCTCTTTTCCAGGCTGAACAGGCCAGGTGACCTCAGTTGCTCCTCATACGTCTTCCCCTCTAGGCCCTTCACCATTTCCGTAGCCCTCCTCTGGACACTCTCCAACAGTTTAATGTCCTTCTTGTACTGTGGTGCCCAGAAACCTTCTAGACACTGGGTTTGAAGACATGTCTGCTGGGTATCCCACCTCGGTTTTGGTCCATGGCAGTGCCTCTCTCTCCAACATGATGCAGAGGTAGCGCTGCTCTTCGGGCCAGGCACCACTTGCTGTAACTTATGTGCCAGTTCCAGGGACCAGGACCGTGGCAGTAGCAGTGATGCCACAAGGAATCGAGCATTGTGCTGTTTTCTCCACAGCCTGTTGCCCTTGGGCATGATGCGAGGGGTACGTCTATGATATCAGCGTGGTCTTTTGAAGCTCCTGGGTGGACCACGTGGATGGCAGGACACCCTGCACCTCCACAGCCTCTCTCCCTCATCCCTCCACGGGCACAGTTAGCATCCCTCCCTTGATTTGAGGTTGGTGTTAGCAAGCCTGGGCCAGAAGAGGTGAAGCCCACAAAGATAAAGCCAGGAGCTGTGTAAAGGGACGTGAAGACATGAACAGACCCCACTGGGCTGCATTTAGCTCTGACAGAGTTGCTGGGCACCATGTGGCTCCTTCTGAACCCTCCTCATCTGGAAGCTGCCATCCCATGGGATGCGTCAGACATGGAGAAAAGTGTCCCTGTGCTTGCCTTCAACAACATGCCCCCATCTGCATGTCCCCATAGCCTTTGGCTGATCCTAAAGCATCCCTCTCCCAGTGCCTGCAGAACATTTTGACACCACATGATAAATTTAACTGGGGTGGAGCAGGGAGGCTGGGGCTGGTAAGAGGGAGTTGATGCTGCTCTGGCTTTTGGAAATGTACCTTGATGGAAGGGTGCATTTATTTATTTTTTTTTTCATTGCTTCTCTTGTTTAATCATTGGGGGGTTTGAGAGATGTTTCAAGTCTTTATATAGCTTAAAAATATTAAAACATAATAGTCTTCTGTTTCCATGGCAACAGGGACAGCAGGTATTCATGGGCCTGGGATGCTGGCATCCTGCATTCATCACAAGGTTTCAAAGACAGAACACTTTTCTTCAAGGTTCCCAGAAAGCACCGCGCAGAGAGAAGGGAGCCCCGGCCAAATGCCAGCCCCAGGGCTGGAGCAGCGAGCCTGGGGATGTTGCAGCTTGCAGGGACCTGGGGCTCTGGCACCCATTTATCCATGCCTCCTGCTCATATCAATGACAGTGACTGATGGCCTGGGCGCTGGTGGGAGGCAGGGGTCTCTGGGACATCATTTGGGAGCCCCCATTGCATCCTGCAGGCAGCTCTGCCATGCAAAGCAAGCAAACTTCTGCAAAGCAAGCCTGGTATCATCACGGGCACGGGGCTGCGTGGCTCCCAGCCAGTTGCTGGGCACGTCTGAGCCTTCCCAGCTCTGCCGCTCCAGGCACTGCCTCCCTGCTCTCCCAGGATGAAAATGGAAGAGAAGGCAAAGCCTTTCCCTGCTTTTTGTGCAAGCTGCTTGCCAGTGGGATCCAGCGAGCCACATACCTGTGGGAGCTGGTCAGCCATACACCAAAGGGATCGGGTGAGCCACATTCAATCCCTCCTTCATTAAAGATTCAGAGTTTCCCCCGTGAAGGCATCTGAAGCAAAGGACAAAGCACGGTCGTCTATAACACTCTTCACAAAGCTAGGGCACATTTGTGTGATTTGTGTGATTTACACCTCGGGGCTGTCGGCATCCTCATGAGCAATCCTCAAATTAAAAGCACGAGCTCGCAAGTTTGTTCTCTGCTGTTTGCTCTGGAAACGCGGCGGGAATGTGGGGTCTTAGCTCAAGAGCGGGTGGAAACGCAGCACCAGAGCTGCTGCTGGGCTCTGATCTTCTAAACCCATCTCCGGTGCTCTGTCCAGTGGGCATGGCTAAAAAGTGCAGAAATTTCCCTCGCATTACAAGGAGCCCAAGGGGGTACAGAGGCATGGTGGGGCTCTGCCTCAAAGGGGCCTGTGACAAACTCCTTTGGGTCTCCAAGCCTCCTGGAGCAGGACATCGCTGGAGGATCTGCAGGCAATCAGCAGGTGGACCCACGGGACCCACTGCTTTGGCCGCCCCAAGGGATGTTCCTCCCGGGGTCCCTCTGCATGAAGTCGGATTTCGGGATCCTCAGTGAGGCTGCTTGCCTGCTATGCCTCGTGCTGCTCAGAGCTCCACCCGCCAGCCCCAGGGATGCGCGGATGCATCTGTTCTTGCTCTGTGATACAACTTTTTTTTTTTTTTTTTATGGAAAATGAACAAGGCTTTTTTTTGTAAGTAGAATTCGAGGAGCCGTCGTTCCCTGGGCACCTAAAGTGTGTTTGATCGTGTTTAAGTGACACTGCAGGGGCTGAAAGCGCGTTATTTAAGTAATTATGGGAAAGTTTTAAAATTCAGCACTGATTTCAGTGTTCGAACTGGGTCCAGATTTTCACATTTCTGCTGGGTTAAAACGTGCAGGTGCCACACGTCGCTCCTTGTGACCGTGTCCCCGGGTCACAAAGCTCCAGCATCCGGAGCCACGAAATGTCCTGGCAAAATCAGTCTGCAAAATACAGACAGATAAAAAGCTGCGAGCATGGATGAATGACTCTGCTAACCCAGCAGGTTGCAAGATAGGACCCAAATCTTACTTTTTTTTAGAGAAAATCCCACTATGTGAGCTATGTGTGGCACAGGGCTTTGAGCCTGCTCCTGCACTGGAAATCTGACTTTCTGGAGGTGCTGGGCAGGGTGCAGAAAACCTCGGCTGCAACGTCAATATCTCTTTTAATGACATGGATGATGGGGCAGAGCCTTCCCTCAGCAAGGCTGAAGGTGACACCAGACTGGGTGGAACACCACAGGGCCGTGCTGCCATCCAGAGGGACCTGGACAGGCTGGAGGAAATGGGCTGATGGCGATCTCCTGGGGTTGAGCCAGGAAAAAATGGAAGAAAAACCCCAGGCACCGTGGCATCCTGGAGCTGGGGTCACCCCTGGATTGGGGACACGTCCCCTGTCCCCTGCAGAGCACAGCGGCGCAGACCGGCCTGCACTGGGATGAGCGACTGGGTTAACTGGGGACGTGTGCCTTCACGTCACCGGGTCCCCGATCAATGCGGTTCTCCTGGGGGCTGTTCACATGCTGCAGTTAATGCATGGCAGCGAGGGGCGAAGGGGACATCCCTGGCCTGCCGGGCTCTGCCCTGCTGTCCCCGGGTTTGGGGTGGGGGTCAGGGGGCTGCTTTCCACCTTTGTCTCCAAAAGGTTGGAGGTAAAAGGTCTTGGTTGGCTTTGTGGGCCAAGAATGGGGGGAATGATCCTAAATGGGAGGAATGACCCTAAATGGGAGGAATCACCCTAAACAGGGAGAATGATCCTAAATGGGAGGAATGACCCTAAACGGGAAGAATGATCCTAAATGGGAGGAATCACCCTAAACGGGAAGAATGATCCTAAATGGGAGGAATGACCCTAAACAGGAAGAATGACCCTAAGTGATTTTGGCCAAATTCCTTCAAATTCACAAGTCGAGATTTAGATTCGGGCTGGAAACCTCTTTTTTTTTTTTTTTTTTTTTTTTTTTTTTTTGTGGGTGGTTTGGTGCCGGCCGCTGCCGATGAACTGAAAGAAACGAGCTGCTGCTTCTCCAAATGCGGCATTTTTTTTTTATTAATTCCTGAGTATGTTTTGAAGGGGTCAAAAGCTGCCCCCTGCCACGGACGTGGGTGGAGGTCGGGGGGGGGGGGTGCTGTGGGGCATGGGGGGCGCCCTGTGATGCACAAATCCTGGGGGACAGGGGGCACCGGGTGCTGTGGGGCCCCGGCTTTGTGCTTTTGCGAGTGCGAGTGCACTTGTGCATGCGTGTGTGCACCAGGCAGTGCATATATGTGTGCAACGGTGCACACGGTGCTTGTGCATGGTTATATATACGGGGATGCGTGGTGTGCAAGCACTGCATGTACGTGCAACGGGTACACAGCCCTACGGGTGTGCACGCGCATGTGCAATGTGCACAGAGGCGCAGTGTGCACGCTGGGTGAGAGGTGTATATAGTGCTACGGGTGTGCATGTGCACACACATGTGCAGCGTGCATGTGTGTGCACTGTGTGCAACAAGTATATAGACCTATTGGTGTGTTTGTGCATGCTTACACATGGTGTGTGCATAGGTGCATGTGTGTGCACTGTGTGCAGTGTCCTATGAGTGACCATGTGCAATGTGCACACATGCATGTGTGTGAACCTCGTGCAACGTGCATATAGCCCTACGGGTTTGTATGCACACTTGTATGTCATATGCGCACATGTGCATGTGTGTGAATCTCGTGCAACGTGCATATAGACCTAGGGGTGTGTATATGCACACTTGTATGCGGTATGCACACATGTACATGTGTGTACACTGTGTGCAACATGCATATAGCCCTATGGGTGTGTGGATGCACACTTATATGTGGTGTGCACACATGTGCATGTGTGTGCACTGTGTGCAGTGTCCTATGGGTACGTAAGTGCAATGTGCACACATGTGCATGTGTGTGAACCTCGTGCAACATGCATATAGCCCTATGGGTGTGTGGATGCACACTTATATGTCGTGTGCACATATGTGCATGTGTGTGCACAGTGTGCAATGTGTATATAGCCCTATGGGGGTGTGTATGCACACTTATACGCAGTGTGCACGTATGTGCATGCATGTGCAATGCATGCAACGTGCATATACCCCTACGGGTGTGTATATGCACACTTATATGCGGTGTGCACACATGTGCATGTGTGTGCACTGTGTGCAGTGTCCTATGGGTATGTAAGTGCAATTTGCACACATGTGCATGTGTGTGCACTGTGTGAAGTGTCCTACGGCTATGTAAGTGCAATGTGCACATGCGCATGTGTGTGCATGCATGCAACGTGCATATAGCCCTACGGGTGTGTGCATGCACTCTTATATGCGGTGTGCATGTATGTGCATGTGTGTGCAGTGCATGCAATGTGTATATAGTCCTACGGATGTGTGTATGCACACTTACATGCGGTGTGCACACATGTGCATGTGTGTGAACCTCGTGCAACGTGCATATAGCCCTATGGGTGTGTGTATGCACACTTACATGCGGTGTGCACACATGTGCATGTGTGTGCACTGCTTGCGACATGCATATAGCCCTACGGGTGTGTGTATGCACAGTTATATGCAGTGTGCACATGTGTGCATGTGTGTGTACGTGTGCTGTGTGCAGCGTGTGACCGTGCAACGTGTATGTGTGTGTAAATGCACACATGTGTGTGCTGTGTGTGCACATGTATGTACCATACATGCACATACGAGTGCACAGTGTGCAAGCCAGGTGTACCCATGTGCTCACGTACGTGCACTTTGTGCACTGCACGGCGTGTGTGCATCTGTGCGCAGCGTGCTTGCACGCATACATGCACGTGCACCGTGTGCATGCGTGCAGTTTTTAAGCTAAAAGAGGGCAGATTTGGGTCAGACGTGAGGAATTCATTGCTGGGTTTGCCGGGGTCGGGCCCACTGCTGCGGGGTCCGAAAGAGGCGATTCCTCCCCAAAAACCCGCTTCCACGTGACTCCCCCCGCACCCTCATCCCCCCTTTCCCGCGCGCGAACTACAACTCCCAGCACCCCCCGCGGCCCCACACTCCGGGGCGGAGCCGGGGATGGGCGGAGGGACGGGGGCGTGGCTTGAGCGCCAGGCCCCGCCCCCTTGGCCGCTCCCTATTGGCTGCGGCGCCGTTGTCGCTGGTGACGGGGGGACGCGGCGGGGCCGCGGCGCGAGCGCCGGCCTCAGTCGGGCGGAGGCGGCGGCGGCGGCGGCTGCGGGGGGAGCGGGGTCCGCGCGCGCGCGCTCCCGCGCGCGTGGCGGCGGGGGGGGGGGGCGGGATATATTTTTTTTGGGAGGGGGGGGGAAAAATTGGGTGGAAAAAAGGTCCTGCCATGGGAACTCGCACCGGGAGCGGGGCCGGGGCCGCCGGCGGGCGGTAGGGCCGCCGGGAACATGGCGGAGAGGTGAGAGCCGGCATCGCGATGGGGGGGGGGGGGGTTAAATTTGGGGAGGGGGCTGGGGGGGGTGATAAAAAGGGGCCCAGACCCCCCCCCCGGTGTCCCCGAGGTGGGATCTGGGCTGCCCTTTAACCCCCACCCCCCATATATCCATAGGGATATTGGGGGGACCCCCCCTTTTTTGGGGGGGCTTTTTGCCCCCCCCCCCCAATTTGGGGGGAGGGTGGTTGAACCCCCCCCATTTTTTTGGGGTGGGGGTCTGGGTGCATGCAGGGGGCACCCTTTTATTTTTTGGGGGGGGGGGGGGTTCTGTGTGTTTTGAGGGGTGCACTGAGAGTTTCATTGGTAGCCCCCCCCCCCATTTGGGGGGCGTGGGGGGGGGGGGTCCCAGCCCTGCCCCCCATCATTTTGGGGTCCATGGGGTTGGGGGGGGGCTCCCAACCCCACCCTGGTTTCCAGGGGGGCGTTGGCAAAATGGGGGGCGGGGGGGCGGATCCTGACCCCACCCTGCTGCTTGGGGGGCTGCAGCCCCCCCATTTCTATGCCCCATATGGGGGCTATGCCCCCCCCCCACATACCTTTGGGGGGTTGCATCCCCCCTCCCTGCTTCATATACATGTTTTTTTTGGGGGGGAGGGGGGAAGATTCACCCCCCCCTCCATATGGGGTTGAGGGGAGGTCTCTACATCCCCCCCTCCCCATAGAGGTCATGGGAGAGGGGGGGGTTGGATTCACCCCATGCCCTGCTCCTAATTTGGGGGGGGGGACCCCCCAACCCCCCCCACACCTTTATTCCCTTGGGGGGGGGGCTGGATTCCCACCCCCCCTTTAATTATGGGGGGGGTTGGCTCCCACCCCACGCCACCCTATAGGGGCTATGGGATTGCCTTACCCCCCCCCCGATCTCCCTATATTTTTTTGGGGGGGAGGAAAGGCTGCTTTTTTTTTTTTGGGGGGGGGGGGGGTGTTATGGGGGGGCCACATCCCCACCCCGCTCCCCGTGGGCTGCAGCTGGGGGAGGATTTTTGCGGCGGTGCAAGGTGTGGCACGGCCGGGGGGGTTTTAGGGGGGGGGGCACGGATACGGGGCCGAGCCGAGGGGGCTGCATCGGGGCCGGGGGGGGCTCTGTAGGGGGGGGGGATTTATTTTCTCGTGCGCGGCGGATCGTGGTTTTTTTTATTATTATTATTTATTTCTTTAATTCTCCCCTCCCTTCTCTGCGCTGCTCTGCTGCTTCCCCTTCCCCTGCGTTTCCTGGGCTGCGAAACCTGCAGGATTTTATTTTTTTTAATCTTTTTTTTTTTATATATACATACATTTTATTGTATTTTCTTAAATTTTCCTTGGTGATAGCGGCTTCCTCAACCCTTGGGTGACCTCTACGGAGAAACCCGCAGCCGCCGCGCGCCGGCCCCTCGCCGGGCAGCCGGGTGGGCTTTTTAAAAGGGGAGCTGGATGATGTCAAAACTATAAATATCTACGTAAAAATAACAAAATCGGGGAGCTTTTTTGTGAGCCCGGAGGCCCCCCCGAAAGCAGCAGGTGGCCGGTAGCGAGCGAGGTGTGGCCGTGCCCATCCCCGATCCCGCTGCGGCCGCGCGGCGATGCGCAGCCCGCTCCTTGGGCCAACGCGCTCGGACCTCGCTGGAAACCTTCAGGCGGTGCCCGGGGGGGGTGATTTGGAGCTTGGGGGGGGTGGATCTGGAGGTTTTGGGGGTGGATCTGGAGGTTTTGGGGGGAGATCTGGAGGTTTGGGGGGGGATTTGGAGGTTTGGGGGGGATCTGGTGGTCGGGAGGGATCGGGGGATGCGGTGCTCGGGGGGATCCGGCAGCGTCGCGGCTCCGTCGCGGTGCCGGGGACGATGTGGGGTGTTGGCTCCGACCGCGCTCGCTGCTGCTGCTGCTCCTGCTGCTGCTGCTGCTGCTTCTTCCACTCCTCCCGCTGCTTTCTCTGCTCGTTTTGTAAGCCAGGAGCCACGCATCGCCTCGCCTTCACCCGGTGGTGTTACCTTCCTCCGGTCAACGGCGAGCCCGGGCGCCTCGTGCGCCCTCGGGGTGTCCTGGATCCTAAAATCCCGATCCGTCCCCGCTACCTGGACCCCTTTTGGGTCTAAATTCCTCCTTCGTGCTAACCCCAGCGACCTGTGGGACTCGAGTGGCCCTTGATCTTCCCTGGATGGGAAGAGGGGAGGGAGCGACCTCGCCGTCCTGGTGACGTTCACGTGGCGATACCGAGGGGCGCCCGCGGCCGAATTCCCACAATTTATTGCCAACCGGGTTCGAGGCTACTTGCGACTCCTGGAAACGCGCTCCCTTGCCTGAAATTAGGTCATTAACTCCTAATAAGAGAAGCAGAAGCGGCAGCTCGGAGCAGTGGGGGCTGCCAAAACCGTGCCCCCGTTGCGCCAAGGGTCTTCCCGGTACCTGTGGTGGTCGGTGGCTGGTTTGGGGTTGGTTTGGGGGTTTTTGTGTCTGCTTTTTCTGCTGTTATCGGGGCAGGAGCTGCTTTTCTGTGTTGGTTTCAGCCGTGGAATGGTTTTTATGGTGAGCCCTGGGCAGCTGCTGAAGGTAACAGCGGTGCCGGGCGCGATTTTGGGTGGCTTTAACGAGCCGCGATGCGTCTGTGCGCGCTAACGACCCTGGCACCGTAAAAGCAGAGATGATACGGGCGGTGTTGATGATAAAAAAAAAAAAAAAAGGCTGGTTTTTATTCTGATTTAGAAGCGTATCCCCGCTGCCTTGTTCTTTCCCAGGCTGTGTTGGGCATTTCAGAGCTGTCACTGCGGGTTATGGCTGAGTGGGGAGGGCAGCGCGGGGCAGGGATACGTGCCAACGAAGGCCAGGCTGGAGGGGGATTTGGGCAGGCTGGGCTGGTGGGTGGCATCTCTATCCATGGCAGGAGGTGGCCTTCAAGGTCCCTTCCAACCCAAATCACTCTGAAACAGCCCCGTGCGAGGGTAGAGGCGCTCTGCGTGCACCCAGGGAGCGCGGCGCAGCTCGCGGTAGGTCGGGCGCGCTTGGCTTGCTCGTCCGCAGAGCTGCTCTTCTCCCCCTTTCCTATTAAAGGGTGGCGAAATCTGGGACAGCCCCAGCGAGCTGCCTGCACCACGTTGTCTCGAGATCTGTGGCTTTCGTCAGATGAAAGCCGGTGGAGGAGGCCTGGTGCGTCGCGTGGCTCCTCTTAACGATGCGCCCGGTCTTCTGAAACGCTTCCGTGAGCCAGGTGGAGCTCCTGGGAAGGAGTCGTCTCAATTCGTGCTCTTGAGGAACCCCACAAAGTTAATTCCTTTAGGCAGTGATCCAGGGCGGGTTTTTCTGGGTGGGTTTTTTGGGGAAAGGGCCGTGTCGATAGCAGACGTCGCGTCTCCAGGGTGGGTGTCTCGGTGTCTTGGGCAAAGCTCGGCGCTCAAACCCTTCTGGCGTTCTGCCCGCTCGTGGTGCGAAGACCAAAGACTCACGTTGTTTGGTTCCTCTTCTGGAAGACGAGAGTTTCAGCAGTTCACCTCTAGCCACTTGTGAATATACATGATTTAAAAAAAAAAAAAGAAAAAGGCAGAAGAAAACCACCCGGCAACCTCCGGCTGAGAACCCGCAAACCGAGGCGAAACCACGAAGCACAACAGAAGGCTGCAGCGACCGGGCTGCTTCCAGGAGTAAAATTTCCGCACGAAACAGGGCTGAGAATCCCCTGGGAGCACGGCGGAGGGGCCTGGCTCCGTGGGTGGAGGGAGAAATCATCGGGTGCAGGGTTTTTAGGCTTGGCCGCAGCCACCGTCGCCGCACGGCAGCGCCCAACCCACGCGTTTTTATGGCAGGCTGGTGTGAACGGGTCTGCCCCAGACAATAAATATCAGCCAGAGCTTCGTTTGGGCTGCTGATTAAGATCGTTACAATGCCCTCTTCCCTGCAGTGTGTTTTTTTTTTTAAAAGTAATTTCTTGTTCCTGTCTCCAGCAGCCGCGCTCTTCCCTCCTGCGTTTTTGCTTCAGTGATTATTTCCTTACATGCTCTAGATAACGCATTGAGCCTAGACCTTTCCTCTTCTTCCTCTGCCTCTCCTCGGAAACATCTCGGCCGTAATACTTTCTCTTCTCTTCCCCTTTGCGACTAATCCAGCCTGGCTATTTTTCATCCCAGCTGCCAAGAAGCAAGCGAGGGATAAATGCGCTCCAGGTGCTTCGAGGGGAAGAAGCGGAGCGCTCGCGAGATAGCATCGGCGCCGTGCCCTTGGAGTCGGTTCTCATTCCTCCGAGCGCTCCCCAAACCCCCAGAGCTGGTTTTCTCACTCTACCAGCTCCTGGCGAGCCGTGAAGGAACCGCATTGTGCTGGGAAATGGGAGGTGCCGTGCTGCTCGGCTTGCCCACGGCCGTGCCATTCGTCTGCTGAGCAGGGTCGGGACCCCCTTTTGGAGACCTCCTGGGAGTACCGGGTGCTGTAGGCTGGAATTTTATTTGTTGGCCTTTTTGGTCGTAACAACCATGGAGTGGTTGAGTTTAAAATTTTCGGTGACAAGAGGAAATCCTGGGTAAGGGGAGAGCAGACTTGAAGCTGCTCAGGGCACTCGGTAGTAGGGTCCCCTGGGAAACCGCTTTTGTAGGCGTCCATCGGCGCTGGTCAGTCTTTGAGCACTGCCTCCTAAAAGCACAGGATGAGGCAATTCCAAAATATCACGAGTCAAGGTGGGGCTGAAGGCTGAGCTTGGCTGTCCAGGGATCTTCTTCTGGAGTTTGGGCATGAAATGAAAGTGTACGGCTGCTGGAAGCAGGGTCGGGCAGCGTGGAAGGACTACGGGGTTCTTGTTTGCCTTTGTAGGGAGAAAATTCGTGAGGCCAAATCCCAATTAGAGTTGACGCTGGCCAGGTCTGTGGGAGCCAAAAAGATAATTAAAAAAGGCTTTTTGAAATATGTGAACAGAAAAAGGAGGAGCAGAGAAAACACAGGTCTGCTCCTTGATGGCGACGGTCACCTCATAACCAAGGCAAAGCAGGGACACGTCGTCATATGGTCTGGATTTTTGGGGTAGACCCATTGGGTCTGAATTTTGGGGGGAGACAGGGGTTGGACTCGATGATCCTTGTGGGTCCCTTCCAGCTCGGGAATATTCTATAATTCTGCTTCCCTGGCCTTACTGGGTCCGGTGCTGGCACTCGTTTTCCTCCTCTGACCGCTCCTGCCCTTTAAGCGTTCCCGCAAGCAGCCCTATAAGAGGCACTCATCTTGGACACCCAGTTCTTAGGGAGCCGAGTATATCGCTCTGGTTGGCACTCGCAGATGGGGAGAGGAAAAAAAAAAATCAAGTATTTTTAAATAATAAACGTGAAGGAGACGCAAACGGGCCGAGTGGGCTCGTTCATGCGCCGCGTGGTAACCCAGCAGCGTGATTTAGGGAGCGGCCGCCGCTATTCCTGCAGTGAAAGATGTGGAATTCTCTGATTGTTGATTAACATCTCATAAAACTGGCGGCAAATGAGGCCTGAAATGGACTGTCAGAGGGAGAAGGCTTTGCTTATTGTATTTTTACAGGCGCTGCGATCCTGGAAGGTTTTTGTTCCTGGATTGAGCATTGCTTGTGGGGAGCTGAGCTGCTTGACTTCTGGTTAACGTTCGAGTCTGCTCACCGGTTTGGCTGGGAAGAAAACCCTTATGGAGGGCGAGAGCAGGGAACTGGGGGGTCATCGGGGTGAGTGGCGTGGAGGGAAGGGTGCCGGGGGCATCATCACATCGCTTGGTGCCTACCCTCAGGTGGCTTTGGTCCCCGGTCAGCGCTGCGTGTAGGGCTGGGGCTGTTAATTAAGAGTAAAAACCTCCTCAAGCATGGGGTAAAAGTGGAGTATTGCATACCACAGCGCGGTGTTTCTGACCTCCTCGTAATGCTGAGGGGATATTCTGCACCGAATTATATGGGTATAGTGTGCATATAAATGCTTGGACGCTGCGCCCATTCTACAGATGGGAAGGGAGGAGACCACGATGTGTCCACGGTGGTGCAGAGCAGCGATGCTGGGTCCTGGGACCTCATCTCAGGGCTGTAACGGGTCTTGGCCATGCAGTCCTCATCCCCTTCACCACCAGGGCATGCGGCACGGTGCCGAGGGGCAGAGCGATGCGAGCCCGGCCGGTCCATTTGTGCTCTCGTCAGCTGCACGCGGCTCCTGGCCTGCCCCTTCCCGAGGTGATGGCATTTCTCTGCCTGCCTCGTTGCGTTTTTATTGATCTCCCTCTCCGCCCTGCGCTCTGCTTGAATGTAAATGCCTTCCACGGGCGACGTGTTTGGAAATCCAAGCTTTTTTTTTTTTTTGCCGTCTAGAAACGTTACTTACTCGGCGGATTGGAGCGGTAGTATTATGATTTTATTGATCTTTCCGTGGCGCTCCTCGCAAGCCTCAGAGCGCTTCGCAGGCGGCCGGGAGAGACGATTGCATTAGGCAGAGAAGTGCAAGCGCTTATTGACGGCAGTTTCCATGATGGAGGAGGACGGACAGACAACGCGGTGCGTTCGGGAAGAGCGAGGGAATTTAGGTGCCCGGAGTCAACCCGTGGTTTTGTCTGGGATCTTTAGACAAAGAGTCTCCCAAAGCCTAAATCCTCCGGAGGCTACAAACGGCTCGTGGTCTCCGGATCGGCACCGCGCTGTCCTTGGCAGCGCGCTCGGATGCCGCCGTGGACTTGAAAGGGAAGATGCTGCTGCTTGAACAGCCCAGCTCGCTTCCTCTCAGCGTGCTGGGTTTTTTTGGCGTCCATCTGTTCAATTACTCACGTCGAGGAGCGCACCCCAAGCCGGCCGAGCAGCCACTGAGCGCGCACATGCGAGGCTCTGGTGGATGCACGGAGGTGTCATCGGTTTTGTTAGTAATTGAGCTGTCTCTTCGGCGCTTTCTGAGTCCTGTTGGCACGGTGAAGGTGGACGTCTAGGTGCTGTTGAGTTCTGCTTCGTAAGCTTCTTTGCCTCCTAATCTAATGTGAGCATCTGCGAATCCCTGGCCTCTCCCCGGCGGGGACTGGAGGAAGCGCGCAGCCTTCTCCGTGCGGTTGGTGCACTGCAGTTGCTATGGGCTTAATTAAAAAAAAAAAAAAAAAGAAAAAGGGAAGAAAGCAAAACCAAACACAAACGCTTCTGACTCTGGCAGAGCTGAGTGTGGTCAGGAACATTTGGGAAGAATTAGAGAAAGCACCAGGCAGAAAATCACTGTTAGTTGAGGGATGCTGGGCGCGTGCGTCTCCGCCCGGAGCAGCAGGCTCTGGGCGACGCGTGTGGTTTTCCTGCACTTCCCCCCCCAAAAAAAAAAAAAAAACAGCGGGGTCTGGGTGAAGTTGGAGGAGGCTTTTTGCTCTGGTTCCTCGCTTTGCATCTGCTCGACGGAGGACGACCTCTGCTGCTTGGGGTTCGTGAGTTGGGGTCGTGTTTCAGCCCTCGCTGGAGGCCGATGCGGGCTGCCCGCGGCCCCAGTTGCGCAAAAAGGAGCATGGGGGGGGACAGCAGTGGGGTCCCCAGGCTTTGGGAGCTGCCCCGTGCTGCTGGGAGCCCTCTCCCAGGGGTACCTGGAAGCTGAAGACCAAAGGAGCACGCACTCAGCACGATTTTCCCTTCTGAGGCAGGATGGAAGCTGAGGTCTGAGTGCTTTGAGACCTTTCCCTGGTTGCTGGTGGGATTCTCGCCTTTCTCCTTCGTGGCAATGTATCTCAGTGTTTGTTCCAAAGGGCAGCGCTTCCTCTGCCTCTCTGCTTCCTAAAATCCCTTCTTTTCACCCATTTGACCTCCAACCTAGCTCCTCCTGCTCTGGGAAACGAGGGCAGTCACGTCTCAGTGCACCCCCAGCCTGAAAATGGTGGCGCTGGGGTTGCATTGAGCGCTGGTGGCGAGGCGATGGGCTGCTGGATTTGGGAAGCTCTGGATCCTTGCCAGGGCAGAGGGTCACGCTAATTTGGGGTCTCCTGGGTGGATAATGTGAGTGCTGGTGCTGGGCCTGGTCCAGATGGAGTGCGGCTTGGTGACATCGAACCACGGAGAGAAAACCAAGAGCTTCCTGTGCACCTCGGTCGGGAAGGACTCGCGTTACCCCCCGGCGCTGCAGAGAGCTTTCAGATCCCCGCTTTCACCTTCTGCGCCGCTTTCAAGAGACGCTGTTGAATCTGTCAAAGCTCCCAACAGCCCTGCTGCAAAGCTGCAAGGGAAAATTGCAAATGAATACAGCAACACCGCTCTCATTTAGAAGCCCTTTCTCTTCCCTCTCCCGCTTCTGCATTGCTAACGTCTCCTCGACGTCACCTTGAGCCGTCGGCGCCGCTCGGCGCCGTGGGTCAGATGTGGGGAAAGGAGGGTGGAGGGGTGTTCAGAAAATACCCCAGCCCTGATTTAAATAAGTAAATAAATTTAAAAAAAGGGGCATTTTAGAGAACAACTTTGTTTCTGTTAGACTTTTTTTTTAAGCAGGAAGCTCTCGAGGTTTTTGTTCAAGGTAAGAAATGTGCCGAGAACTTCAAACCCTGACAAGTGCCTCTGCAGTAATTATTTTTCTGTCAAACTCGAGCTCGCCTAAACAATGCACTTTTCTCCTTCAGCGGGAAGGGAGGCGTGGGGACGGGGGGTGGCTTGGTTGTCGCAGGCAGAAGCAGGAATAGGGCCCGGAGGAGCAGGGTTTCGGAGCCTCCTGCGTTGAGGAGGTGCAGCGCCTGCCCTCGCCAAAATCTGTTCATTCTCCAGATTCAACAGCTCGATTGCTGTAGTTTCTTAAAAATGAAGGGCTTGGGGGCAAGTCCTTGCATCTCTGCATCGCTTCTGCCGCTCCTTTTCACCACCGTGGGCTGGGCTCCCAAATTGAGGCTCCGAGTGAGAGCAGCTCTGCTTGAGTTGTCTCCATGTCCAAAAGGATGTTCCAGTAGTGGAAGGTGAAAAATCAGTCCTGGCAACAGGACTGACTGTTTGTTACCTCCAGCAGAGCACAAATTGGTGCTCAGGAGGCCTGGTGGGGATGAGATCAGAGGAACCAGGGCTTGTTTTGCCATCTCCACCCCCTCCGTGTTGTCTCCTGCGAAGATGATGCCCCAACCAGCCACTAAGACGAACCCCGGGCAGAAACCGAGCTCGGTGTGCAGGAGGAACAGGTTGGGCAGCAAAACCCTCTGTTGCCTGCTGCTCCTCGACGTCGGCAGCCTCTGCTCCCGATCTGGGAGCCGTGGGTTGTATCGGCATCGCCGTGGCTGCCCCGTGCTGGTGGGCATCCTCCTGAGCAACCCTACCAGCTAATTTAGGATCTGCTCCAGGAGTGAGTCGAGGATGGTCAGAAGCATTGCTCCAAACCACAACGAGAAGCGTGGCTGGCGTTCGTGGGCAGTGCCTCTCCATTTGGGGCTTGGTGCTCTCCGAAACGGGCTTGTTCCTTGCCTGCATATGGATGAGCTTTCCACCAGCTCACGCAGCGCTCCAGGCGCTTTTGTTCCTCGAGCGCGTCTCTCCGGCGCATCAAAGCGCCTTGGAAGCAGGCGGAGGGGGCTCTGCGGCCACTGGGACCGAGGTGCCTGTTCTTTTAGCAACAGGGAAAATAGAAAAAAAATTCTCAACGCATCCTTCTGGATACTCCTGGCATATGTCTCTCCATCTGCACTTAGAGCACGCGGGTAACGTAGCTAAAAACACGCTCGCGGATAGCGCTGTATAAATTTTCTCCCTGTGCTGTGCAAATATCTGTAAGGCTTGTAACTGGGGAGCGAGCAAGCTCTTTTGGGGTGTGGTTTTGCAGAATGCCTCCACCTAAAGCAAGCCTGCTCGGCCTCTACACATAAGTCTTGTGTTTCACCACGTAACCACGTGCTTCGAATCACCCTACTCGTTGGTGCCGATAAGGCAAAGCTGCAGCGTGGAGCCGTGCTTGCTTTGCACTGCAAACACGATGCTCGTCTCCCCGTGCAGTCGAACCTTGGAACAAAACCATCTCGTTTTGGCACCCTGGGGTTAGAAGCCAGCGGCTGGTTTCAAAGCTGAATGGGTTTCGTTGAAGAGCCGTCCCTCCCTGCTTCAGCCCCGCTGCCGAAACTTGAATTCCCTTCTTTGTTCCCTTTCAGGGAAACGAAAGATGGAACGTACCCAAATGAGGAAAATTGAGGCTAGAGCAGTGAATTGAATATGCAAGCGCTGTGAACAGATGTCCTGGAGCTGGCTTCGTTCTGGAGAACTTGCGAGCTGGCAAAGGGGGCAAGCTAGAGGCTAGCGGGGAAGGCTGCAAGCCTTACATCTGCATCTTGGTGTAAATAAAGTGTAAATCAGTGACTCAAGTGTCCCCATCCACTCATGTAACTGTGTTATGAAGGCTGGCTTTCTCTTTTCCTAGTGCATTTTGGGCTGTCGTAGAAAACATGTAATTTTCAGGATTATTTGCGTGTTTTCGGATCCCACCCAAAGGTGGACACCGAGGTGACCACGAGCCAGCGCTGGGCCCCCGCTGCTAGGAAGGCCCAGGTAAAATGGGACTACAGAAGAGCCCAGAGGCTTAGGGGGCTCCTCTTTTTGGGGCTCCCCAAACCCACCAGGCCTCGGGGCTGGGCACCCTGCTGTAGGTGGCCCTGATGGGGTGGTGGGGACCTGGAGGAGCCCCCAGCCTCAGCCACTCCAAGGCTCTGAAGACCTTCAGCTATAGCATCCACATGGCAGGAAAATGTTTGTCACGTAAGTGCTTTCCTCTCATCACCAGTCATTCAACTCAGTTTTGCTCAGCTCTTGGGATCTTGCCTAGCAGCAGCAGCTTTTTTTAACAAAATGCTGTCCTAGCTCTAGAATATTTATTTATTTTCCACGATTCTTCGGTGTATTGACAACTGAAGTCAACTCCAAGCTCGGCCTCGAGTGCTGACCTGCTCCAGGAGCAGGATTCCTCCTGAAGGCTCCTTGGGCCGCCTTCATCTCGAGGATTTGGCCCTGACATTTAGAATAATTGGGGTGTGCTCTAGCTCAGCCCGTGCTGATTGCTTTACAAATAGGGATCGGATGACTTTTAGCCAGAGACCGGTAAGGCTAGAAGCTGTCTGGTAATCTGTTGATTGAAATTGCTGAGAGAGAGGTATTAATGCCACGTTGAGATACCTGGACTGAAATGAATCTCTCCCAGGTGTGTTAGCCTGCTCATCCAGCATTTTTTTATGGCTATGGCATATGGCTTGCTCCAGTTCCACTGTGCTTTGGCTAAAACCCTAAAAACTAGCCCTAAAAACCAGCCCCTAACCAGGCCTAAACCCTAAAAACCAGCCCCTGACCAGGCCTAAACCCTAAAAACCAGCCCCTGACCAGGCCTAAACCCTAAAAGCCAGCCCCTGACCAGGCCTAAACCCTAAAAACCAGCCCCTGACCAGGCCTAAACCCTAAAAACCAGCCCCTGACCAGGCCTAAACCCTAAAAACCAGCCCCTGACCAGGCCTAAACCCTAAAAACCAGCCCCTGACCAGGCCTAAACCCTAAAAACCAGCCCCTGACCAGGCCTAAACCCTAAAAACCAGCCCCTGACCAGGCCTAAACCCTAAAAACCAGCCCCTGACCAGGCCTAAGCCCTAAAAACCAGCCCCTGACCAGGCCTAAACCCTAAAAACCAGCCCCTCAGGGTGGGATTTGTGCTGTGGCAAAATTGCATCGTGGAGGCCTTAAAACAGCACCTATGCTTCGGTGCTCTTTGGTATCCTCAAGGCCATCCACCGGCCCTGGAGGAAGGAACTCGTTCCCTGTCCCCTGAAATGGGGGAATAAAATGGTTTCTGGGCAGTTTCAGCTGCCGTGTGTGCTCGGTGTGGATTCTCACACCTCTTGCTGTGGAATGGCTTCGTAAGGGAGCCTGGGCCAACATAAAACCACATCGTCCTGGGGTGAATTCAGGAGGGAGAGGAACTGAAATGGGGTCGTTTGTACAGGGATGGAGCACAGGGTCGCTGGCCTAGTCCCCCATCTCCTGACGTGGCTTCATCCTCCGTGGTTCTGGGAATTGATTTTGTAGGACCAGAGCTCTGGGTCCACAACTTTACGTAGCTGCAAAGGGTCTGGTGGCAGAGCTTGGTGGGGACAGGACTCTGGCAGGATGGTGTAAAGGACAGGCTGGCGTTTCTGGAGATCCTAGCATCCCCTTAGAAAACCTCTAGTGCACATCTTGGCTGTGTTGGGAGCACACGAGCTTAAATGCCTTTGAGGTGAACATCTCCTAATGGTTTAAGTATCTGGCTCTTAAATATCGCTAAGTACCCTTTATTTTCCCACTCCCTAAGCGGTATCTTAATCCTACACTTTGCTGAAATATAATTGCCGTGCTCTCCTGCGACTACAGGCTCTTTCTCCTGGAGCTAGGCAAAGGCTGGCCGTCACTGCTTTCGAGGGATTTATTTAGTGGGAGGCAGAGGCAGGGCCCCATCCCCTTCTTCATCTCCATCCCCTTCTCCTTCTCCTTCTCCATCCCCTTCCCCGTCCCCGTCCCCATCCCCTGGACGCCATCTAGCAGCTGCAATGAAGTGGCTTGGCCCGTAGCACTCAAAGCATCTATTTGCACAGTGCTTGGTGCTCTGAAGCATCCCAGCCACGTCACGAAGCGAGCCCTTCTCGCCAGGAGGGCGAGGAGTTGGCCGCTGGCCGGCAGGATCCAATTAACTGCAGTGATCGATGGCAATCATCTGAAAACTGCGCTCCCTGGATTACGGAGCAGTAAGGACATCCATCCAGAGTAAATTTTAAGGCGAGCCACGTTGTTGGAGCTACTTTTCAGATATCATCTTTTAACTTAGCAGGTGTTAGCTTAAAGAACACGGCTACGTGAAACTTTCAGCCTGTTTTGACTCAATCCACATCCGTGCTGAGCGACCTATCGACTTCAGGGTCACGCAGTTGTGTTTTCTTTCTAATAAGTCCCTAGGAGGCGCTTAGGCTGGGAATAGAGAGGCACAAGTGTCCAAAGGGGGCTACAAAAACTACAGAGGTCTGTCAAAGGACAGGGATCAGCGAGTAGAAGATGAAGGGATGAGCAATAAACGGCCGAAGCCATCGCGTGCACGTGGGGTATAAGGCGGAGGGACGAGGCAGCACGTCAGGAAGATGTGGGGAGGTGGGGGGAGCACCAGCACGGCTGCAGTGTTAATGCAGAGGGACGTGAACTAGCAAGAGGGAAAATGGATGTGAAGGAGGGAGAGGATGCTCCAGGCTACGCATCAGCCTGGTGTGCGGCGAGGGGAACGCGGAGGCTTTTTGATGGTGATGAGGAGCGAAGTGGAGTGGAGGCGCAGGAAGCACGGCGAAGTTCAGAGGGGTCGCCACGAAGACGTGGGCAGCACATCGGTTCCTGCGTGACTACTGGGTTCCCACACGGCCTTTGGGTTTCACCCCTTTGCCTCTACTTCTTCAGTGACTCCCTGTGAGAAGTCGTTTGGGTGCAATGGTGGAAAGAGGGAGCGCGAAGGTATTCCAGCAAAACTTAATTCCGGGAGCATAGAGGGAGAATTAACAGCTCTTTCTTTTTTTAGCCATTCTTGTCCTGGAAAGTCATGCGATTAGGAATGCCTCCAAGATATTTGCTTAGACAGTGCAGAAATGCATGAGTTGAAGGATTGCTACCCTGGGGATTGGCTGCAAGTGGCAGGATCTGGGCTGGACTGGAGAAACTGCGTAAGCAAGAGTCTTCTCGGAGCAGTGGCAAATCTTGGAGGCAGTAACAGAAGTGTAGGTGTGTAATTCCCTGTCTTGCTTCAGCAGGATATACAGCAGGATATAGAGCAGAAACGACTGGAGCAAGAGCAGCGTATACCTCAGTGCAAGTGCTGTTAAAATTGGAAGGGTGAACAGGAGTGGTGCAGGGGAAAAAATATTGAGCAAAAAAAATATTAAGCAAAGTATTCCAAGTGCTGCCTTCTGCATCAGGCATATGCAGTCATCTAAGGATGGAGCAGCTTCGGTGAGTAGCTGAAGCTTGAACTCCAACAGAAGTTGAACTCCAACTCCAGTGGCCAGCTCCATTTCCCAAGGGTGCAGTGCCCAGGGTCCCTCCTCTCTGCTTTGCCTCGCAGAGGGTATTTTGCTAAAATTGGTTGTATTCCTGGCCCTTTTCTGGCTCTTTCCTGTGATCTGCTGTTAATGATACAGTTGGTGTTTGAGGATCTCCTAGCTCTTGCTGTTCAGTCTGCTTCATCGAACCAAAAAATCAAAAGGAGAACTTTGTGCTGGGAGGCGGTGGCGTGGTTCCTCCTAAAAAGCTCCGGGAGAAGTAAGCTGTGCGTTAATGGAAGACGCCAAAGAGCTGGCCTTGCTGAAGAACAGAAAGAGTCTGAGGATGCCACCGAACAGACACAGATGTTCCTGATCTTTTTTGAAGAATGGGAGTTTGTATTGCAGGTTAACGCTTGCCTGGAAACATTTTATTTGCATTCAGAGCTGAAGGTGAGATTTTTAGAAAGCAAAAAATCCAGCGCTAGCGTTCAGTGATCGATGCAGGCTGAAGTTGGGGGGGTAGATTTTGAGGGCAGTGTTGAGCAACGTGTGTGTGGATTGAACGCTCGGAGGCGATGCCCAACTCTGTCCAACGGATTGCTTTTTTTTCCATCCTTGACTAACGGGTTTGCAAGGATGAACGAGGCGGGGAGAAATAAAGGGCAGTAAAGTGAAGGGAAAAAAAAAAAAATAAAGGGCTGTAAAGTGAATTTTCTGAAGGTTAAGTATCTCTGGTGCTTTAGGAAAGCCATCAGACCTAACCGACAGTGACTGCACGGTCGCAAAGGCAAAATGAATTAAACTTGAACGGACAGACAAAGTAGAGCTCATTATGTGCCGGGCTCTCCTCGCTGCCGTGGTTGTAGATCCTGATCGATATCGGGGGGGGGGAGGAAGGTTAAAACAAAGCTCCCCTGATGTTGCTTCTAGCCAAAGCTCTGCATTGCTTTCTTCCCCTGGAAGTCTGTGCTCGTGAAGACTGAATGCTGCCTTTCATAGCCGAGCTGTTGAGACACTTGGAGTATTTTTGGCCGGGGAAGATAATGAAGTCTTAATGCAGCAATCCATTTGATGCAGGAAATCAAAAGGCACAAAGAACTTGAGTTAAAGATCCAAGTGTGGCAGGGCACAGAAATAGAAATGACCGTGTGGAGGCTCTCATCTCCTCACTGCCTTCTTCCCAGCACTCCTTTTGTTCTAGGAGCGGGGTGGGGAGGTGGCAGGGCAGCTCGAAGTGCAGCCCTTAAAGAAGAGGAGGGGTAGAGAAGGGTCTGAAGAGCCCCTATTTAAAAAAAAAAAATGAAATAAAATCCAGTTTCTTGGTGCTTTGAAATTGTCCCTCGTTCTTTTCAGAGCCTAAAGCTGAGAAACTCAGCGGTTTTCCAGGGAGGGGAATGATGTGCTGGGTGTTTGGCTTGCCGAGGTAGTAACTGTGCTGACATGACCCATGGAGGGGAAGAATGGGAGGCACTTGGGTGGTGATGTGCTGCTCCCTGCTCCATCGCCCCTCAAATTGCTTTGCTAGAGGGATCTGACCCTCGTCCCCTGCCCGGTGCCCGTGTGGTTCCCCAGGATGAGCCCAGCTTTGCCTTGCCCCAGCCAAGCAACTCATCCACATCAAGGACCTCCTTCCTAAGCTCAGATCAGCTCTTAAATTGGAGGAAGGAGCTCCAGGTTTGCTGTGCCATTGTTCTAGCCCTTTACCCCAGTGTAAGGGATGCCTTTTTCCACCCTCCTCGAGATAAACAGGGCGCAGGCGTTGTTAAACGCGGGCTTTTCCAACGGGGTCTTCCAATTTTGCGTGACCCAACGACTGCCCCCACTCCGTGAGATTCACTTTTCTTCACAAATTTTCCTCGGTTTAGAAAGACGGAAAAGCTTCAAGCTGTAGGGTGAAAATGTTTGGAGCAGATTTTTTAGGTCCGACTCGAGGACTCTCATGTCAGAGGAGGAGAAAGGAGAATAATTGAAAATATTGAATATTTCATAAGCCATAGTCCAAGGAAAAAAATTCTAATGCAGCGGTAATACGATTTGTTTTTTAGAGGGCTCTATTGATTTGTCATTAAAAACTGTCATGTTCTGTGTCCATTGTACAAGGAGGGGGGAAAAAGGGAATGCTTTATAAATAAATGTCTGAGGACATACAGAGTGCACTTGGCATAATGGCTGGACCATAGCAGAGTCACTTATCTGTCACATCGTGCTTTGGCTGTTAATGGTGTGTAAATTTTATTTCTATTTAAAGTCACCGTGGGACTTAATTTTTCATGTTTCGAGTGCAAAGAGGGAAATGAAGAAGTGGCAGGGTCTCTTTTGGGCCCCTGCTTGAGGAGACATCCCGGTGGCTGCCTGCCTGTCCCCCATTTCAACTCCTAGCCTTGCCGGATTTGGGGGGAACAAACACCTTTTTTTGTATGTCACACGCTTGCCTCCGGTTATGGCACTTGGTGCTAGTGCCATTTATCAGCCTAAGCAGCAATAAATTATAAATGTGCTAGAAAAAAAAAAAAAAAAAAAAACTTAGTAAATTTTATTCCCCCTTCTCCGCTCATCTCGCCTCATTTTAGCTACGATTTACACCCCATAAGCGTGGTTTTTAAGAGGGTTTTTGGGCTTTTGGTTGGCAAGGGTTTGGTTGGCAAGGGTTTGGGTTCATCTCGCTTGTGGTGGTGTTGAGGGTTTGTGCTCTGTGACAGCTCTCTCTGGAAGGATGCCCCTCGGAGGGTGACCTGTGTGTCCCCCTCCACGCAGGGTCTGAGCCATGTCCCACCTCAACAACTGGAGAAGCCCAAAAGGAAAATCTCATCACCCAGCACAGAGCCGGTCCCGCAGGAGGACTCTTCATTTGGACGAGGCCTTGGAGGTCTTTGCCAACGTGGATGATCCTATTCATTGATTACCATTGATCTGTCTTGGACAGCAGCGCTGCAGCACGTAGACCAGGTCTCATTTTGGGTGTGTGGATGCTTCTGTTTCTTCTCACCAAGTTTTGGGGCCTTTGGGCACGTGGCCCTGCAGTCGAGCTCTCCTGTTTCTGCAGATGTCTGTACCTGGAGCAGCCGTGCTTAGCTCCAGTTGGTGGTGGTAATGAGATTTACTGCAAAACAAGTACTCGGTTTAACTTGTAGTCCCGTTTGTGGTGGTCTCTTCATCTTGGGGTCTTGAAACGAGTCGATAAAAGGGGCTGAGGACCTGGCCTGGAGGCCCGGGTGCTACAGGACTTGAATGAAAATGCAGCAGAGCAGTTGGGCCTCCTGGCTATACCGTGCCTTCAGAGGGAGTTCTGCTGGATTTCTTCCAGAAGAGCCTTTGAGATCTCCAGAGTTATTCCCTTTTCCTTTGATTGTTGGCTGACAGCACCAATTTTTCATTTTATTGTTTTTTTTTGTCTGAGCAGGACGTTCTTTGATCGCCTCCGCGTTAGATAAACTTCCTCCCCGAGGCCTTAGGACCGAAACCCTGGCCTTTGTGCAGCCAGCGTGAGCTGCGAGCACATCCAGAGCAGGTCAGCTGTGGAAACCTGGTGTCTCTGCTGCTAAATATTTCTTCTTTCTGCTGAACTGAGCCAGGAGCCTACAAAGAGCACTGCGGCACCGGGTCACGAGCATTGGATGAACCCCACGCCGTGCGAGATGGGCGAAGGGGGTTCCTAATGGCAGCAACCACATTTCTCCAGCTCCAGCAAGTGCCACGAGAAGATCACCCATCCTCAAAGGCTGCTGATGTGCCTCCGAGTGCCCGAGCGGTGTCTGGGTGCCGATCTGACTGACTTTCCCACTGCGAAAAGTTCCTTTTGGCTCAGGGGAATCAGCGACGAAACGGCAGGTCGGGCTGCTCCTGCAGCCTTATCTCGCCACCGCCTTGCAGCTCGGCTTCAAGGGCCTGGCTTGGCTTTGTAATGCAAAAGCAAGCTCCCCGATTTTATTTTATTTTATTTTATTTTATTTTTTTAGGGCGGCGTTACCGGATTAATGGCTTCACCGTAAGGCTTGGGCACGCGCTAGCTGCCGGTTTAAATAGCGTCTCGGGGAGAGCTGCGCGGCGGCGTGCGCGCAGGCTTTTCTGTCAGCGACTTTGTGTGCCCGCAGGAGGCTCGCTGGGCTCTTTGAATGGTGCAGCAAGGCAGGAGCCTCTCCATTGAGAGCTGCTGTGACTCAGCTGCCACGCAGGAACCTGCTGCTTGAGTCGCTGCTGCGCCCAGCGTCAGGCTAAAAATAGGCGTTCCGTCCAAAATTCTCCCGTCATTCTTAAAAAAAAATTCCATTGCACGCTGGCCTTTTAACCTGGTTACCTGGTTCTCTGCGGCCGTTTAGAGGGATCCCTTCATTTACTCTGCCCCATTTTCCCTGGCTGTCTCCATTGCAGGGGTGGCACGGATAGAAGAGAAAATCTTGCTCTCCCACAGGGACAGAAGTCTGATTTGCTCGCATAAAGCATCTCTCTATAATCAAGCCTCCCTGGTTCTTTGTTCTAGGCACGTATTAATGGAAGAGGATGCTGCTACGAATTGCTGAGGGCTCTTACAAAGCACTGGGAAGGTTTGAATAAAAAGCTAGCAGGCTCAGCAGCGGGGTTTGATAGCTGGTAGTCCTTTCTTTATCACTGCAGGTAATATGTGGGAGTTGAGACGTGGGTCACTTGTCAGTCCTACGTAATAAAAACAGAGCCTAATTGCTGGCAGTCGTTGGGCATGTAATACCGAAATTGCTGTAACAGGTAACAATTTTCTATACTTTCATTCCGGAATGACAGTATAGAACGTGAATCATTCTTGTAATGCTAATTTTCCCTGTTTTTCTCGTCCAGAGCTCCAGATCTGCCAAGCTGTCAGCCATGGGTGGGCTGGCTGAAATTCTCCCGACGAATGTCAGCTTCTCCCCTGATTTTGTTCTCCTTCTGGGTGGTGGAGCTTGGTCCTCTGCATTTTTTTTTTTCAGGGCACCAGCGTTTGGGAATGGCTGGGAAGGTGGGACAGGAACGATGCCCCCACCGTGTCACCTTGCTGGCTTTAGCAGGAGGTTGATCACTGCCTTTGCTGGGGAGTAGCTCATCGCTGCCCAAGTTACTAGAAGTTTTATCTAGTGGATCTTCTTTCTGAGACCAGAGGCAATCCGACTTCTGTGTGCCAACCAGTTCTTCCTTCAAAGAACCAAGTGAACCATCGGTGCTACCTCGAGTTTGCTATCTGCCAGCCCAACTTAATTTTCGGCTCTGATGAGCTATCTTGAAATAGTTTAGTAGCCCAGCATAAAAATCTGCTTTGAGTCCTAAAGACTTGAAACCAGCTATTTAAATGTGCCCCTTGCGAAAGGAAGCTCCCGACGTGACCGGTACTGCAGGTATTTCAGTGACTCGCCTGGCTTCGCAGCCCGGCCGTCCCACGGCCGTCTCTCTTGCCGTCTAGCTTCCAGTCTGTGTCTCCAACCACAAATCCCAAAGTTTTGAGTCAGCTCCTCACCTCTGCTGCCTCCCAAAATATTTCTCCTCCCACACCTCCTCTTCGCTTGGCTTTCCCACTTGCTGGCGCAGCGCTCGTTACCTGCGCTGGCACTGAATAAATAGCAATTAATCACACCGACAGCTGTGTGACGGCTGCCAGGGCACCTCTTATTAAATGGTTTAAGACCAAATCCAATTTTATCGTGTCTGCCTTAACCAGCCGGCTCTTCCTTCTCCTTTTCTTTACTGTTCTTGTACTATATGGTGGTTTTTTTCCCTGCTGCACTGGTGTTCATACCAGTGTGCTGAAGAATTGCTGCATGCTCGCAGGAGCCTTACTGGTGTGGGGGCATCTGCCTCCAGAGATGAGAGTAGTGTTGCTGCAGTAGGGATTTAACAACCCCACCAGTTGAGATGAGGACTGGATGCTCAGGGAAGGGATAGGGGAGTTTGTCAACTTAAAATTCTCACTTTGTTCCATGCGCTGAGGGCACAGGCCACCTCTCTGCTGGGCCCCGGAGCAGGTTCAGCCCCGGTCTACGTGTGCCCCCACGTCCCACGGCAGCTGGGCTGTGCTTTTAGCTCTTCCTGGCCATGTCTGGAAGTGTTTAGGCACGTTACCTGCTTGCTCAGAAGGCTGGAGACTCGCTGGCTCCCTGGCACCTTTTAGCTGCCTGCATGTTGGTGCTGCCCGAAATCCAGCACATGGAGCTGCAGACCCGGGCCTGTGATCTCCACGGGGATAAAGGGTTAAATCCCCTTTGGCCCTGTGTGCAGGCGGTCTCTGCTAAGCTGAATTTTAACGTTTTCATGTTTGGAGGCTCCTTCACGGCCCGCTTGCGTGCGTACGGCTGTGGTTTGCTGCTGGATCCTGTGGGGTGCACCCGCAGGGGCTTGGGGTGCCGCTGTCCTTGGGAACAGGGTCTCAGAGCTCTGAGAGAAAACTGCTGAAACGAAAACCCCACAAAGGGGTTTAGAATCAGGCAAGCTGGACGGAGGGTCTGGCAAGTCCGTGGTGTGGGCTCACACAAGTGTGAGCGCGTAGCGGTGCGTCAGGCCCGTGTCCGGGCCTCGTGCAGGATGAGTTGAACTTGAAGCACGTGGCGTATCAGCCCTATATCAGCCATGGTTGCCCCGGTCCCTGTTCTCAACCCGTTAACCTGCCTGCAGCTTCGTTATCGTGCTTTGATGTGACCAAATGTAGTAAAGAGAGAGCTGGGGGTGTTCAACGTGAAGAAGGGAGGGCTCAGGGGAGACCTTACAGGGGCCTAAAGGGGGCTGCAGGAAAGCTGGGGAGGGACCCTTTGTCATAGGGTGTGATGATAGGACAAGGGAATATGGCTTTACGCTAAAAGAGGGCAGGTTTAGGTTAGATATAAGGAAGAAATTCTTCACTATGAGGGTGGTGAGGCCTTGACCCAGGCTGCCCCGAGGAGCTGTGGCTGCCCCATCCCTGGCAGTGCCCAAGGCCAGGCTGGATGGGGCTGGGGGCAGCTGGTCGAGGTGTCCCTGCCCATGGCAGGGGGGTTGGAACCAGGTGGGCTTTAAAATCCCTTCCCACCCCAACCATTCCGTGACTCTATGAGAGCTGTCAGGGCTTGCTGTGGCTCTGATGGCCTGGGAGGCCGGGGAAATGTAGTGGGCAGCCTTGTGGGATTTGCCAGAAAAACCCTGCTGATTGCCCCCTTCTGCCTTTATTTCTCGCTTGGGTTCTGTTTCTGCTCTCCTGCCTTTTAGCACCTTTTGCTTCTCCCTTCTCAGCTCCAGCGCAAGCCACGCGACCGCCTTCATCCCCGGGAGGAGAGACCTGGCCTGCTGGCAGAAAGCTGCAGAAACAAGCAAAAAAATAAATAAATAAATAAAATAAAATAAGAAAACCAAGCAAAACAACAAGAGCAAAACAAAACCAAAAAAAAGGCAAAAAATAAAAATAAGAAAAGACAAGCAGAACCCCCACCCCCGGCTGCTTTTTTTGCAGCCACTGGGGCCCGGTGGCCCTGCAGGAGCTGTGCTGACTTGAGCTGCTGCTGAGGGCCTTCAACAAAATCCCTTCTCTTTGCAGTGCTGGGGCCTCCGCCGTGCTGCTCCGGGAGCAGCCGTGTGGGTTTGCTTCTCCTCCCACCACTTCTGGTTGTTCTCTGCATGTGCTGTCTTGTATCTCGCTGCAGGTGCCCGAATATTGCTTTCCTAGCTCTTCCCGATGCGCTTGGCGTGGCTCCTTTCCTTGCGCCCAAGCTGCTGTTTCTGCTCTTCCCGGAGCTTGGTTTTTCTTCACCCCGTGGAGCTCGTGCACAGGCACATTTTGTGTTTTCTTTTTCCTCCTCTCCTGTCCTCCCACCCCCGTTGGTCTCCCTGCTGCCGTTCCTTCGGCGTCGTGCAGGGAAACGGTGTTTTCACGCTTCAGAAGCCGGTGGGGTCTTTGATGCGGGGCACATGCGAGCTTATTTACATCGTCTCGGTACTGCTGGTACCCTGGTGCGTCTTCCCGGCGGCGTATTGTTGGGGCAGCTCTGCTGTACCCGATGGGAACGAGCCATCATGCTGAGAGGCTGCCTCTGGCAGCTAATCCCCGTAAGAAACGACATTAATTTCTGGCTGTTTTAGCGGGTGGGGTGCGTCGTTTGACCGATGCGAGCTGTAACCACAGCCGAAATGAAGGTCCAGGGTGTGGGTTTGGGGAAAACGCGGTGAAAACATAAGCTATGCTAAGAATGTCCTCTGATCTTCGTTCGAGACGCAGCGAAATGGCTCTCGGTTGTGTCAAATGTGATTAACTGATAAACCCCGGGCTGCTCTCGCCTCGCTTGCTGGAGCAGCACCGTGGTGCTGAGCCTTCGGGAGGGCGAAGAGCCTTCAAGGTGGGCATTTGAAGGCTCCACGCATCGTGGTGGCAGCTCCGGCTGTCGGGGTGCAGATCTCTTAGAAGGTGAGCTTTGCACTGCTGCTCTGCTAATATATCCACAGGCTGGTTTTTTTTTCACTCATGGGTTCAGAGGTTGTTGCTGCATATCCATTTTCCTACCCGATCGGGTGGTGGCCAACGACCCCTGTCCATGGCCATCCATCGTGTTTGCCTTGGGGTAAAATACTGCTGCAGTCCCTCCGCGCAGAAACATGGCATTTGAGAGGTGTTTTGTGTTTTGAGGGATGGAGCAGATTGGAGTAGGCTTCTATAATTCAGCTCCTCCTAATGCTGTAATCTGAATTTAATGTGGAGAAGTGGCTCCGTGCAATGGAGACGGGAGCGCTGCGTGTGCATGGCAGCCGATGGTCTAGCTGGGAGACCGACATACATCGGATGGAGTAGGAGGAGACAGATTTTGATGTGGTAGGAAGCAAGGAGTGGTGTAGGCTGGCGGGGAGTTGCTCGGAGCCTTGAAGATGGGAAGAACTTAAACATAGTGCAAGAGCCCGCTTTCAGATGAATTACCCATTTGCTTCTGGTATGTCGATGGGCAGCATAGTTTTGTCCTGCTGGTGAGCCTCCATATAATTTGGGGAGAGTCCCCAGTGCAACTACAAGTCTGGAGGGAAGGAATCGCTCTGATCCAGTGCGGAAGGTAACCGGGGACATTGTTTGGGGTGGGTTCATGTTGTCTCGTGAATGCAGTCCCACGGTCAGCTGCGTTTTGGGGAGCACGGGGACGGGACCGCGCTCAAGATCCCCGTGCTGTCGTAGGGAAGCCGTGAGCTGCCTTCTGAGCGTGCCCTCGATGACAGCCACAGCGGGGCTGCCAGCTCTGAGGAAAGCCGGCTTTATGATCCCGGAGCACAGGTATGTTAGAAAGTTAATAATGGATGCTAAGGAGTGCTCTGGCTACCGGCAATTAAACACTGCTAACGATGAAATTCCTCATTACTTCGCTTGTCATTGCGGAGGGACGCTCCTGGTGCAGCCCCCTCGTGCTGCGGCCATTTTAAGAGCATCTTCAAATACAGTTATGCCTTTTTTTTCTCTTTTTTTTTTTTTTTTTTCTCCTTTAATTGCTGCATATCTTAAGGAGACAGATTGCTGCCTTCATCTGTCTCCCTGATTAGCTGCCAGGGCTGCGCCGCGTTACAGTAACTTCATTCCTTTTCTTTTCAGCGTGCGCCTTCTGTACATCGCTTTCCTTTATTAAAATACTATTCAGCTGGGTGATTTTGACTGTCTAGAAATGCTGCAGCCAGGTGCTCAGCCTTCTGCTCCCAGGCTGAGCTCGTGCAAGCCCTGCAGCGCTCGGGCCCAAAGGTGCCCTGCAAAGCACTGGGTGCCAAGGGGAGCAGCGAGGAGCGCGACGACCTCTGCAAAAACCTGATTTACTGCAAAGCCTCTGCTCGGTGCTCTTCACCAAAACCTGATTATTTATTTTTTTTAATGTGGTTTTTGGAGGTTTCTAAGCGCCCCCCTGCAATCATGTCTGTTTTGGCTTGAACCCAGCATCCCCTCTCTTTGGGTTGCCGGCAGCCTGAAGCTGCATGGCAATGCTGCGTGGCAATGCTGCCAACTCGGGTTCAAACCCCTCCGAAATGCCACGAGAAGTGAGGTTTTTGGGGCAAAGCTGCCCTCACCTCGCACGTGCGGGGTGGGGAGCTGCCTTCCAGCAAGCTGGATTTGCCAAATGTCCCTTGTGGCTTCTGAAATCGTTTGCTCTGCTGCGGTCTTTTATGTGATGCTGTGCTTTTTTCTTGTTTGATGCACATCCTGGGTATAAAAAGTAATACTGCACTGTGTCTTCACACTCCAAGTTTTTGAGTGCTCGCAGTTTAATGTGGCCATTTGGCACGCTGCTTTCCTTCGCTCCTCGTAGCCCAAGCCTTAAAGGATGGAGGAGGAAAACTCATGGGCTGGAGGGCATTTCCTCGACTGCTCTGGGGGGGGAATTAGTCTTTTATATAAGTGATGCAGTTTCACAAGCTCTCCTCATGTTACACGAAACACAGAATGCATACAAAACTGCATGCAGTAATTTCATTCGCATTTGCATAGCTTCTTAGAAAGGCGGCCCAAGTCAAAGCGTGAAGTTGTGCAACGTCCTTGTTTTTCCACCGGCGAGCAGTAACCGTAGTTCAGCCACGGTTCAGAAAGTCATCTTGTGTAATAGTGAACTTAGGGAAATGAACAGATAATTTATGCCATTGAGAGCGTATACTTAAGTCCTCCACTGGCTCGCAACTCTGTTTCTTAAGCAATCTGCTTAAGAATTTACCATGAGAACTTAAAAAAAAAAAAAAGCAGCAGCAGCTTTTAACTGAGGGCTTCTGTTGAACTTAATGCCTTTTTGGATGAGCTGAGTCGTGGGAGATGGGGAAAAGCTAGGTGGTCTCTCGTGCTAGGGGGTCGAAGTGCCAACCTGTCCCGTAACTAACCTACTGCCGCTCTTCTTGCTGAGTATCTCCCCGCTCGAGATGCGAGGTTGGGAGCAGTGCTGCTGTAGTGGCCCTCGGAGGATTATGAGGATGGCCTCATGGACACCTGAACCGCTGTGCCACCTTTCCCATACCCAAAACGATGCCGATGGCCAAGGCAGCTTGTCAAGCGTTGACGAGCTCGTGTGTGTCGAGCGAAGCGGAAGAACTGCAATCGGCATCTGACAGACTGATGGTATTAAACTATTTCTAGCAACTGTCCCCGTCCTGGCATATGACCTAACTCTCAATACATAGCTGTCATGGCAACTGTAAAGGTCAGCATACTTACCAGCTAATATTTAAGGTGGGCAGATAATAGTTTTCTGCCTTGGGCAAACAAGCGCCTATTTGTTTTGAAGCTTGGGCCGAGAAGTCTGGTCTCGCTGTCTGAGCTTTTCTTGAACCGGTAGGACTCCAGGTGGCCCTGAAAGGAAGGGAGGTTGTTCAGGCCTCCTAATGTAGCGCTAATGGATTACTAGAGATCATTAAAATTACTCCTCGGCAGCTTGTAATCATCCCTAGTATTTGTTTGCCTCTTGAGACGCGGCAGCTGTGTCGCAAGCCGTGGAGGCCTGGTAAAGCGAGGCCTCCTGGCTGGCCAACAGTGGCCAACGCTTGGCCCCGCGGCCACCGGGACTCACGCGTCCAGGTCCTGAGAGCTTGTTGAGCTGCAGTGCTTTCATTCCACTCCAGAGCAGCACAACCCCTCTCTATCGAGGACCCTGGATGGCAGGTGTCAACCAAAGTAGCACCAGATTCCCCCAAAACAGCCATGAAGAGCCTGGGTTTTGGGGGTAACTCCTTCGCCTTAGCGATGGCCAACGCTACTGGTAGAGCTGGGAGGGATGGTGCAGTTGTGAGGAGGTGGTGGTGGATGGGAGGCTGGGGACGCTGGAGTTTGGCGATTTTCCTTGTTGTGGGCAGATCCTGAACACGTCGAGTCACTTGGAGATGCTTTCTCTTGATTGCAGACATCACAGGCTACCGAACAGTTTGGGTTTGGGTTTGTTTGTTTTTTTTTTTTATTTCTTTGAAGATCCTAGAATCACAGAGTGGTTTGGGATGGAAGGGACCTTAAACATCATCAAATTCCAACCCCTGCCATGGGTAGGGACACCTCCCACTAGATCAGGTTGCCCAAAGCCCCATCCAGCTTGGCCTCGAGCACTGCCAGGGACGGGGCATCCACAACTTCTCTAGGCAACCTGTGCCAGTGCCTCACCACCCTCCGAGTAAAGAAATTCTTCCTTATATCTAACCTAAATCTCTTTCAGTTTAAAACCAGCAGGTGATAGATACCAGCATGAGTGATGATATAAGCTTGGCACGCGGGAAGTTCTGATCTCCTTGACCTGGTTGTCCAAAAGCTGCAGCCTCAAGATGTCTTTAGGCCAACCTGCAGAGACTGGCAGGCAAAGAGCAGTCCCCGTGCTTGCGTTACTGCCTGTGTAGGAAGCAGTAAATCTCCTGGGACCTGACCCAGTGGAAGAGTCAGCCGTCAAAACCTGTTAATGCTCCAACGAGGCAGCGTAAGGAGGGGTTCCTGGGGATGAAGGTAGACAGAAGAGCAGTCGTCTTCCTTCCGCTGTTTGTTGGCTTGACGTGACCCTGGGAAATTCATGTCTCAGAACTGGTAAAGTCTCTCTGTTGTTACTGAAGTAATGGCTGAGGACACCCACGCTGATTTTTCCAGCAGTGGCAGAAGTCTTCATCATGGACTTCTGCATCATGATGGGTTGTCCTTGATTTTAGGGAAAAACCCCAGCCCTGAAGCCGGTGCTGTGCTCAGAACACCTGGATGGGTTGAGCACTCTCATCCCTTAAGTCCAGAAATTGCTCCTCTGTTTCAGTCCTGCACAGATGGAAAGAACTTTTCCCAATACCCCCCTTATGATGTGCTGAACCAAACATAAAATCTATTTTTATTAAATAGAATTAGCAGACTAATGCCCTAATTAAGAAGGGTTTACAATAATCTCTACTCTCGGAGTAAGTGGAGTCGTGGTATCCCTCCTGCCTGTGGACTGGGCTGTTCTCCCCTCCCTGCTTTCGGGAGGTTTTGTAATGCGGCTTTTGTAAGACTGTTTTGTGAAGCACTTGTCTCCTTCTGACTAAGAGTTTGCTTGCAAATCCGTCCCTCCCAGAGGATGACAGAGAAAAGGGCTGGTGGAGTGTGGCGGAGTCACTTTTGTTGACTTGTAAGTTAATATATCTTAAGTATTTTCTTTTGGCTTTTCTGATTAGCTTTTTGGTTATCGTAGGTGAAGCGAACTGCGCTTTACCCAGCTAAAATTACCACCTTCACCCAGAATAATTCAGCCGCGTCTGGGAAGTGGTCAGGGAATTTTCAGAAGCTGCGCGACAAGATATTATTGTTGTAGAATGAGCAGGCTCCCCGCACGAAATTCATGAATGTAAACTTTAACATTTTCGCTGCTCTCCTACGCTTTCCCGGAACGAAGCACACAAGTGGGTTTCCTGCCCTGTCAACCTTTGGAGATGAATATTCCCTTTATCGTGCTGCCTTTCATCCCCTATGACGTATGCCCCGCAGAGTGATGTCCCAGGAGCTGAAACATTGCAGGATAACAAACGAATGTTGTGAGGGCTGGAACGGAGGTGGGTGTCCTAGTGGGGAGACACGCAGCGCTGAAAACCTGCCAGCACCCCTCTCGGCAGTGCTGGGGCTTCTCCTGGGGGGCTGGCGACTCGGTAGGAGCCCTGCTTCCAGCCAAGAAGGCTGAGAGCAGTTGCTTTGAAGGGGGTCGAGAAGATGAGGCTGCTCTTCTAATGCGCTTGAGCTATTCTTCATGAGCGTAGGAGCATCTAATTTTTCAGAGCTTGATTCTTGCCTTGAGGAGCTCGTGTCTCCACCAGCAAAAAAAAAAAAACAAAAAAAAAACAGCCCAACATCTTGGACAGAAGGACGGGTTTTATGACTAGCCCTGCGAGGAGAGTTAAGCAACGAGATCTTCATGAACATGTTGTCCCAGACGTGCGAGGAAGGGAAGGAAACTTAAGCTGCTTTTCTAGAAGGATGAGCGTGAATCACTTGGGCCCCTGTCCCCTGTGAGTAATGCTGTAAGTCTGTGGTGCTTGCAATAATGCTTTCACAACCCACCCATTGCCATACTGCGTGCACACACACTGCTGTGGAGTAGCATCTCCTCGCTGCGCCTCCAGTTGGGCGAGCTGAAGTGTTGACGTCCCCCTGTGCTTTCTAAAAATACGCGCACGCTTTCCTGCGTGCGCTATTAGCACGGTTAAACTCTCGTCACGGGCGTCACGGTTTTGCAAGGAGCCAAGCGGGCACAGCTGAAGGAACACGCTTGGAAAAGGATTTGTCATCTACGGGCTGTCGTGGTTCCCGCGACCTGCGATGCAGGGAGGAAGCTCTGCAGGTTGGCCGTTTGCTTTACGGTCACAAACATAGGTAGGGGTGGGTCACTACGGGGAATTTTGGGGGTTTGGTGGTTTTCTGGCATGATGCTGTGCAGACAACCCAGTGGAGTAAGGGTGTCTGGACCACAGGGAATACTAGTTATAATCCTTAATACTACGAGTTCATCTTGCTTATTTTCTGAAAGAGCTCTTAACTTAAAGAATTATTGTGGTTGTTCCTCTCATACTAGCAGAACATGATATCAGGGACTTTGAGAAGCAGCACATTAGGGAAAAAGGAACTACAAAGGGTGCATTTCTGTGGAGAAAGGCCACTGATGGCATCCGTCTGGAGCAGCAAAGTCATCGCTGGCTTTTCTGAACAAAGGGAAATCTCCTTTTCACCCCTGCGGGCTCGGGGTGATGCTCACTTAGCCCCCTTAGCATGGGCAGCATTGCCTAGCCTTGCTTTTAGTGCCTGAACCCCATTTTGGGGTATTTGCTGCCGGGCATTCAGCTCGTGCGTTCTCTGGCACTGAGACGTAGTAGTATTTGAAAAGAATCAAATAAAATCGAGTAGATTTCCTAACCCAATGACCCGTGCATCCCAGACACTGGGTGGTACCTCTGCGATTTGCTGGTGATAAATGCTCCCTGCTGCTGAGCTCTGTCTGCCCTATCCATCAGCCCTGCTGCTGGCGGGCTTGTGAGTCTGCATCAAATTCAGCCTGAATACTCATGTGGTCATCTCCTCTTTGTCCAGCAGCTGGCATTTGACTGACTTCTCCTTCCCACATTCACACGTGGTGGTGTTGGTCTAAAGGGGTGAAGAAGGCGATGCGGCACCAAGGGACGCGGGCGTCCCGCTGGGAGAGGTACAGGCTTTGGGCACAAAGCAGCTGGGTTTGGTTCCAGGGCTATCTGGAGTCACTTCGTTTGAACCGGAGTGAGAACAGGTCATGTACGTGCCCCAGGGAGCTTCAGGAGGCAAAACACGAGAGCGGAGCAGGAGGGATTTGGAAGCGCCAGGCAACTGGGAGCACTGGGAGCGCTGCCGGTGGGTTTGGGCGCAGCAGGAGAGCAGCGTGCAACTCCGATCCCTCCCCGTGCTTACTTGTGTTTAATCAGAGGCCTGAATTAGTGCATCACAAAACACAGACGTGGTGCCAAGCAGCAGTAAATCCAGTTTCAGATGGCCGGCGTTTCCCAGCTGACGGAGGCAGGACCGTGCCGACTTCTCAAGTGTTTACTGGTGCCGCGGTGATTAATGGTGGTGGGGCCGGGAGGGAGGAGGCAGAAGGCACTCCCCGAGCGTTGGATGCCTCGTCCTCTCGCCGTTTCAGTTGTTCCAGCCAAAAGGTTAAGTGGAGATCAAAAACAAAGAGGAAACTTCGGCTGGGAAGCCGTGTTCCTGGAGCGCCTTTTCAGCCACTCTGGGAGCCGCAGTAGAAAGGTTAAAATTTGCAGCTCAAATGTTAGCTGTGATCTCGCTTGAGTGAGCGTCTGAAAACACATCTCGAGTCTCGGTTTCGCGAAATGAAAGCTTCGAAGTCTTTCTCCCATCAGAGGCCAGAAGGCAGCAGGGCTGAAGGGCACAGAAGCAGCAACTTGTGGACGTCCAAGATATTGCCTCACCCCGTCGGAATGGCTCGTCACGCAGCCCGGACCGCAGGCCATGTTGTGGTGGATTAAACAAGAGGGTCATTGAAAGGATGGGTGCTCAGTCAGATGTTTGCAGGCATCTTGACAAAAGGCCTTTCATTTCCCGTGCCCAAGATCGAATCAAAACTCGAGGGCAGCTCGGCACCGAGGGAGGTGGCGGTGGTGGACGTCGCGGCAGCCTCGGGCCGGAGCCCGTCGGTGGAGTCAATGTCCCAGAAGGAGATGAAAGGTGGTGGCTGGAGGCTGTGTCTGACCTGCAGACCTGCTCTGGAAAAGGGAATAAATATCTCAGATCTGTCCGAAGTGCGAGGTGGAGACTAGAAGAAGGGAAGGCCAGCTCTAACTTCAGTTACCTTTGCTAGGGTTGGGGAGAAGTGTTACGCAGGTTGGATTTCTGAGACCCTTAAATGCTGGTATTTGTATCAAATGTTTGGATTGTGCCGGGTCCAGTCTTGGTTTTTCGTATTCTACTTCATTTATTGAGTTTGTTCCAGCTTTTGCTTTTTCTGTTAAAGGGGTGCCACGTAATCCAGCAGCTTGCTCCTTCCCTCCAGCCTAGCCGGCTCGCCCCGAGGGTCCGTCTGCATGGTGCTTTGGAGCTTAAGGTGGGAGGATGGACTTCAGATGTGAAGTCCAGTGATCCCTGTCTGGTGCCCATCAACAGAAGGTGCTCTCACACCATTCGGAGAGGCTGTGGAGCCTCCATCCTTAGAGGTGTCCAGAGCCCAACTGGACACAGTCCTGAGCAGCGTGCTCTGAGCAGGACGAGGCCATCTCCAGAGGGTCCCTGCCAGCCTCAGCTCTTTGGGGATTCCATGAGAAAGCTCTTCTAGGGTGCAGGACTCAACTTGTGGGGTGCACAAAGTCTTCAAACTGATCTGGTCCAACTGGGTCGGGCCACCTGTAGAGAAGTTGGGTTTTGGGGGGGAGTGTGACGTCTGGGGCCACAGGAGGGTGGTGGGACGGTGAATGCAGAGCTGCTTGAAGCCCCACAGCCCTGGCACCGGGGGTACCTCGCACGAATTAGCAGGAGATGAGCTTGGCAGGGGTGAGAAGAGGTATGGAGCGGATTTTGAGACCGTCGTTGCCGCAGGAAAATGTGGGGATGGATGGCATAGGGGGCTCAGGGAGCGTTTTAGAGTCTGGTGACAGTGGGGACAGGATATCTGCTCCAACCTCACAGCGATGGGGGTGTGCAAGGGGATGAGGGTGGTGGCCAAGCCTTGCTAAAACAGCATCAGAAAAATTTTGGGGCAGCGAGCATTTGTGTCCCGGAGCTCTGGTTGCTGCTCCCCTCTGGTTGGGTCCTCAGAGGGTATCAGCAGACGGAACAGCATTTGGGGGGGATTTCTTCCATCCTTCACCCTTCCTAGGCATTTCATAAATGCATAAATGGTGCTCTTTTAGCTCGTCTTGTGGTCTTTTCTTTTCGACTGAGCGTCTGGCGTCAGGTTTTCCTCCAGCAGTCCCCAGCGAGCAGCCTGAGGACCACAGCAGTGAGGAGCACGCCGCGTTGGGCTGCCTTTTTTCAGGCCTTCATTAAGGAGTTGGTGCTGCCCCTGCACGCAGGAGATGCAGCTGCTGGTTGTCTTCTCCAGGGGAAGCACGTCGCCAGGCACCTCGCAAAGTCCCTCGTGCCTTTCAGGGGGGAAAGCAAGGCTTTTATCGCGCTCTCCGAGAGCTGCTTGTAATTTCTCGTGGCTAGCTGTGAGATAAAGTGCTCTCTAATCTCAGCAGGTAATACCCAACAAAATTGAAAGCTGCCAAGGTAAAAGGAAATCATTGTGGAAAGGGCTATCCGTAAAAAATGGAGTTAGCTTTAAAAGAAGGAAATTATTTACGCTGCGTTCGGCTGCTGAGCAGGAAGAACAGAGTTAACGGATCTCGCCACTTATGTGGCCGCGTTACATTTCCATTTTTTGTTGGGGATTTAGCAATAGATTTTTCGGGGTTGCTTAATCCTATTGCTCACCTGATTATTCTGTATTCAAACACTGTGTGTTGCTCCCCTGATTACTCTGTATTCCAGCAGTATTCTAGATTGCTCACCCGATTATTCTATATTTAAGCACTATTCTGTGTTGCTCACATGATTATTCTATATTCCAACACCATTGTGTGTTGCTCACCCGATTATTTTATATTCAAACACTATTCTATATTCCTCACCCGCTTATTCTCTATTCCAACACTGCTCTGTGTTGCTCACGTGGTTATTCTATATTCAAACACTGTTTTACATTCAAACACTGTTTAATATTCCAACACTACCCTACATTGCTCACCCAATTCTATATTCAAACATGAAAACTGCCTGAGCGCACACACACAAAAAAAAAAAAAAAAAAAAAAAAATTAATTTACAAGATCTAAATTTGGGCCCCGGAGCATTTTGACCCCATCACGTGGCAGCATTTTTTTTTTTCCCCTTTTTGAGACCTGGCTGCCGTGGCGTTGGCCGTGCCGAGAGATCCAAGGTCCTTGCACGCTGCCGTGGCAGGACTGCTATCGATTCAGCTGCTGGTGTGGGTGATGCAGGTCGGGGAGAGCAAGCACTGGGCACTGGGGGTGAGGAGCACAGGGCTGCCTCGCTTTCCTCTTGCAGGGGTAAAGATGCTGCAACGCCGAAGCAGAAATTGGTTTAGGAATGCTCGGGGTAATTTTAAGTTCGCAGCGAGTGCTGGTGCTTAACTCGCATTTGATTATTTAAGTTTTACTGTTGAACCCAAGCCCCCTTTCCTGTTCATTCCTTGGAGCTCGCTTGCCATTCCTGGCATCGGGATGGGGTGGAAAAAGCGTTTTTGGGTTCCTCACCGACCACGGAGAGGAGCGGCCGCTCGTCCCGCGGGGCTGCTCATTGCTCGTGCCGGGCAGCCCAGCCTGGACAGGATCAGTGTCCCAGGGGCTGCCCAGTCCATTTTTCCTCATCCCTGGCCCAGGCAGCAGATCAAAACATGCCTAAAAGAGGAGCTCTAAGCCTAAATACAGAGCAGCAGTCCAAAGCACCTTTTTCAACAGCTGATACTGGAGACTCCTGAAATTATCCAGGACCAGAACAGAACAGTTCAGTTGGAAAGGACCCACGGGGACTGCAGTCTAGGACTTTCAATGTGTTTTTGGCTTTAAAGATGCAAATTTAGATATGGGGAGGGTTTCTGGGCCCAGAAGCGCGTGGTCTCGCCCCTGGTATATTTGATCCAAAAGATGTGGCTTTGCAGAGCAGGAGTGGCGAGGCTTATGGGGACTAACAAAACATCAAAGGTGTAGCTGCTGGATAGCAAGATGAATCATGAGTAGCTGGCATTGATTTACGACAGGATGGAGCTCTTGTCAAAAAAAAAAAAAAAAAAAAAAAACACCTAAAATTCAGATGGAGATCAGTCATTTTAGAAACAGAACGCAGGCCCGGTACGCTCGTGTGTCAGAGAAGGCAATTCTTCTGGCTGCATTTAAATATGAAAGACTCCAAAGGTGTTCAGAAACAATGGCTCTGCTGTGGCTGTTACTCATAAGCTTTGCAATTCATAAAAGTCTCTTCTCTTTGTATAGAGAATTCATCCAGTGCCCTGTCCTTTGCTGTCATCTCTAGCCCGTATGGATGTCTGAAAGCTCAGCCGTGGTGGCCATGGCCATCCTCTACCACTAGTGTCTCTAATCTGGACTGCTGTTGTCTTCTAAGCAGAAAAGTGGTTCAAAGTGAATGTTTGTTCCCAAAATATGGGGCTGTGTGTAATCCTCTCTGGGGTCTGTCAGTGCTTCTGCAAAGCGTGGTGTGCTGCAGGGCTCGCTGCCTTCTGCACAGCCACCTCCTGCTGCTGTGCTCAGCCTCCTGGAAATCTTGTCCAATATCAAGTTCCAGAAATCTGAGCGATGGAAGTCCATTTCCAGACCAGGTTGGTGCTCTCAGTAACCAGATTTGAAAGCCTGTGCTGAACTCGAGGGATTCCCAAAAGATTCCAGGTACCAAGGGTGGCTTCAGAGGATGACTTGGTTGCCTCGTCAGGTCCAGTGTCCTAATCTGAGGTGCTCTAGTCCTAAAAGGGAAAGGAAAATTGGCACTGAAGAACCCGTTTGAGTGTTTCCTTGAAGTGTTCTCAGCTCAAAGCGTGGATATGATGCCAACGTGGGCAATGACACAGGGGGCTCAGAGGCAGGAGATCTTTGGGGTTACTGGAAACGTACATTTTGGAGCTGCAGGTGGTAGAGCTGGGATGCTCCTGCCTGCCCCAGGAGTGATCTGAATTATTATTCGTAATAATCCGAATTATTATTCATGACATTCAGTGGAAGGTAGTTGTTGTGTCGGTGATGGACACGTCCGGGTGATGGAGCACGTCTAAGAGCAGGGAGCTCCTGCTCGAAAGAATTTAGGGCTTAAATAGAGAGGGTCGAGAAAGCAGAGATAAACCAAGCGGAATGATTCCCAGAATCGTGGCGGCTACTGTGCTCTCTGGGACGCCTGCCGTGGTAAATCTACCTGGGGGGAGAAGGAATGGAAGGGGGAAAGGGGACTCGTGTGGGCACAAGCAGCCTAATCAAGGCAGCAGGCAGTTCTCCGAAGCCAAAGGTGAGGTTCTGGGGGCTGCTCCAACTGGCTGCAGTTTTTGGGTGGTTTTGGGGATTTCAGAAAGCTCTGCGATAGCGCTGGAGACAGAAGCAAGGGCACGCAGAGCTGAGTGTGTCTGCTGGGAGCGGAGGGATAAAGCTGGGCATGGGGCTGGGAACATGCAAGACTATGGCCTGCAAGCTCGTGGCAGTGTGTGCTGGCTGGAAAAGCCTTGAGGATTTCTCTCTCCGCATCACCTCAAAAATCAAAGTTTGGAAGAAAGCTCCCGAGCACTTCATGTGGAAGCTCAAAGCCAGCTCTGCTTTGCCTTTCCAATGGCCGCCCCGCAAGCTCGTGCCTCATCCACCACGTCAAAGGTTGCCGATTCCCTTTTCCTGCTGCTTTTCCGCGTGTTTTCCCAAATTTTCGTTTGCTGAAACGAGAGCAGGAGTGGAGGGGAGGTTTTCTCTGTGCATGCTTTCAAATGCCGCTCCTGGGCGTTCTCCTATGGATCTCTGGCATGGGTGTCTTGATGCCTTGTATAAATAGACTTGGACGAGTTGTTACTGGAGCTTCCAGTTCCCACGCTGATTCTTATCAAGGAAGATTAGTTCCCAGCCAAAGCTCTTTTTTTTTTTTCTTTCTTTCTTTCTTTCTTTCTTTCTTTCTTTCAAGGGATTTATCGCATCAAAACAAGTCTGTGGCTTGCTGCAGTGCTGAAACGGCCACATTTACGTCCTCGGACTGGTACCGACCTGCTGAGCCACTGGAAAATGGGACGGGGTTGCTGTAGCCTCCTGGTTAGGGCTGGAATCAGGACCGGGTTCCTGTCTGGCAGCTTCGGGAGCAGATAATCACCCGTCTGCACTGTGCCCTGGTGCTCCCATTTTGTGTCCCTGCCTTCCGAGCTCCTTGGGCAGCCGATGGCCCGATGGCACCGGCTGGTTTGCGGCCACGCCGCGGCACGGCCGGCTCATCCCCTGGGCCAAGCAGGCGGTGCTGCTCGAGAGGTGCCCACCCTGCTCTGTGGCTGCAATTAAGTTCATTTAAGGATGAGGTGATTTGCAATATGCTTCTAATTGCCCTGCCGGAGCAAAGCCAGAGAAAGAAATCGGGATATCGCAAACCCTCCGTGTAGGTTTGGCTCCCTGATAGCATCCAGGCTGCCTGCGAGTGGAGGTGCGGTGGCAAAGTGCTGCCGAGATTGTCCAGCAGTAGCAGGGCACTGCTTCCCTCGAACCCCAAGATGAACCCAAAGCCTAGTTGTGCTTAGGAAGACTTCTCCTGCTCGCTCGGCTGGTGCAGGGCTCTGAGCTGCTGGCTGGCTTCGTTAATCGAGCCGGGACCAGCTCGTTTCCTCCTCCTTTGCATCCTCTCATGAAGCCGTGCCTTGCTTAGGATCCAGAAACAGCAAGCGCTGGGGGAAAAAATAACTGCGTGTGTATTCATGGCCCTGCTGCTGGGAGCTGCAAGCTCTGCCAGCAGGGCTGAGCTGGGCTCGCTGGGTTGCGGGAGGGGCAGCTCACCCCAAAAAACAGCTCACCCCAAAATCAGCTCACCCCAAAAACCTTGGGGTTCCTCAGCCCCGAGTTCCCCCTTGGCTTCCTCTCAAACCCGACATCTTTCAGCTCTTTCTCCTTCCAATTCCTCGTGCTCAGTACACATTTAGTTCCCGTTGCTAAACTGGAAACGAAATGGTGGAACTGGTGAAGCGGGCGGTGGGGGAGGCTAGCCCCCGTGCCACGGGAGCGTGACGTGGTTCTGCATAACGAGCCTTGAGAGATGCACCCGCTGACGCTGCTACGGGTGTTAATAAAAAAAAATTGTTTTCCTCGGGGGCTGCACCATCTGGGAACACGTTTCTGGGCAAAGAACTTCTGCAGGGGAAGAAGCTCCACAACCAGCAGAGCCTGGAGTGCGTCGCGTGAAGGGGATAAACAAAAATCTTCTCCATTTGGGTGGCCTGGCTCGTTCTGGCCTCTCCACTTCGGATCCTGCCTTGTAAATATTATCTAAGAGGGAAGAAGCATTTTGGGACAGCTCTCACTTGTCTTTTATGGGTGACGCCAAGGATATAAGCGGGCTCAAGAACAAAATGCCATGCGTGTGTTGGTTTAGGCACACGCTGGATTTATTGGGGGAAAGCCCACGGGCTCTGCTAGAGACTAGTCTGAGACTTCTGAAAAAAATGCTGCTGTTCTTCACGTGGATTGGGTCTGGGCTGAATACTCTCAAGAACCTTTCTTTCCTTCGTTAAAATCACCGTGCGAAAGATTTTGGAGGCGTTTCTGACCCTTTCTCAGATCCAGTAAGTCTGAGCAGCTGGGCTGGACGGGGAAACTTGAGCCATCAGCCGGTCAGGTTTTTGGTGGTGGAGAGCATCTCGACATCGATAACCAGAAAAAAAAAAAAAATCCATTTTTTTTCCTATTAATCTGTGATTTCGGGTGGACTTTTCCAGTAGCAGTCTGTTGTGCCTGCGATGGCTGTACCTGGAGAGTGGAGGGAAGTTGGGCATATCTCTGACCCAAATCTGTGCTCACTGCTTTTGGTCTGAAGGCGTAGGCTACGCAGCCAATATCTTCCCTGGCAATCGAGCAGCTGGATGAAATACTTTTAAATGATCTAAATGAAGGAGTAGACCGGGGGAAGGTCAGGAGGACTCAGGTGCAGACTCAGCTGTGCTTAAATATTTTAGTCTATAACTAAGTGGATTGGCATCGTGACCCCGAACATCTAGTAAGTATTGATAGAAACGAAACACCAGACTTTGGATTTATTGCCAATCTTGGTCTCGTGTCGTTTCTACAAGTAGTGCCAAACACTGAGATTTCCAGCGTTGGATTCACCGGGGATGGATGTGCCCTGGGTGGCCGGACAAGAGCGTTCCTCCCTCTCCTCCACCAGCACTCCCTTGTCTGTTGATGCTGATGTTCCCGTGGCCATATGGAAGGCTAAATTGGGGAGAAAATTGCTTCTGCTTGGTGATATCTCACTCAGAGACTTGGACCCTCGTGCTCTGTCCTCTGTGGCACCTTGCTGTGTAGGGCTCCTCCGTAAAGCACCGAGGATGAGATGTGGGCTGCCAGAGCCAAGGTGGGGGGCGTCCAGAGCTGGCTCCTCTGCCTCGCTTGGTGCAGGTGCTAACCAGAGTGTCTCGATAAATTAAATGTAGACCACGTAAATGTGCGAATCCGGGCTCTTTGTGCCTCTGGTGCCAAAGGGTGCTGGTGCCCCAGGAATTGCTGAGCGTCCGCACATCTGTGCGAGGTGGTGGGGCAGATCGATGCCAATCCTGCCCGGGCTGTTAGGCAGCTCGTGGTTAATGCAAGCCCAGCGTGGAGGTGGAGGCATTTCCCCTTTCCTCTTTGCCTCCTTCCGATGCCAGTTCATTCAGGCTTTGTTTCTCTACAGCTTCAGAGGTGGATGTTCACGAATGCCTGCACGTCCCTGCACTGTGCAGCAGCCCAAGCTCCTCATCTGATTTCAGGTGTTCGTTCCTCTTGTTCAGCAGCACAAACATCCTATGGGCTAAGCCTCTTAGCAGCGGGGAAAGCACTGCTTTAGATCCAGCTTTAATCTGAATCGTGATGTTCTCCCTCTTGAGCAGGAACGAAACACCCAAGTTTAAGAGCCCGGACACGTCTTTATTTTGCACGGCTGGAAACGTGACTGCTGTGACCTGCAGGAGGCTGAGGGACAGCGGATGGAGCAGGGTGGGCTATGGGGTGGGCTGACTGAGCGCTGCCGTTGCTTCCTGAGCATCTAGGACCTGGCAGAGCTGAGCAGGGACTCCTGCAGGTACCGGTGTTTCCCGACTTCTTCCTGCTTTTAAAGCAGCCAGAAAACAGAGGGGAAGCACGGTTTGTTATCTCCCCTTACAGGTGAAGGCTGATCGAGTTTCTGTTAACAAAGGGGAAGCGCTGCAGGTGTTCTCCAGCAGGATTCAATGTGGCTTTTGTTCGTGGCAATTTGTTTTCTCTATGCCTATGCAAAGCAGCGAGGTCCCCCCCGAGCAGGGAAGGACCTGGTACCTTGGGGAGCTCGCTGGAGGTGGCCTTGGCTTATCTAAGGGAGCTGGAAATGGCCTGGGGCTGGTGCTTATGGTTATAGCCAGCGTTGAGAGCTCATCCTGGTCTCTGCCACGAGGAGCCCACAGCTGACGTATGCAGACCTTGGTGACTCAATCCCAAAACGCAGCAGTTTGCTCCAAGGACCCTTTTATCGGCTGTGACCTTCACGTGTGTCTTACCATCGTGCCTAATTTTTCAGTTAGCATCCGTGCCTTGAAATAACTTCACAACTGCAGCACGTCCCACCTAATCCCTCCTTTTGCTGGTGCCGTGATGCTCGCGTGGAGGTGGGGAAGAAGTGACCTGGTTATCTGTACAAATGATATCAGGGCCAGTAATAAGATATTAGTTTTATTATACCTATATATATGATTTATATTTATATTAGTTATATTTGCTAATGACAGTATTGAGATGTGGCTTTGGCATACCAATAGGTCCCCATGAGTGATGCCCCCAATTCTGAAGGGGAAGGGAGGGGGCGACCAGTGCAGCACTGCGTGGAAATGGGCTCGTGTTGTGCACGGGGACGAACACCAGGACTTAAACAACAGCCCGCTGTTCTCCTGGGGGAATCTGGCTTCTTGTCATCAAATGCCTACTGGGAAACCGGTTTCCTCCAGTAAACTAATCATGCAGCGCAGTCCTTGGCTTGAGAGCGGTAAGCGGCTAGGGAGATGCGGGTCCTGTTGTCTCTCACTCTCACGTGCCCGGAGAGCTGAAATAAAAGATCAGGAAATTGCAAAGTGCTGGCCCCGTCCTGCACAGCGCAGAGGGTTTTTGGTGTCTGCATGGCTTGAGCTTCCGGGGTGAGGGATGGCACTTCAAAATGAATAACGCTAAATGGCGAGGCAGAACGCGGCCATTCAGTGCAAATTTAGCACCGTTTGTCAAACTGTAAGTCAGCTGTCTGCGGCTAATTACGGAGATGTCAGGGAGTTTTGAATTTGTCAGCTGAATTCAAGATTGCAGAACGTTGCTCGCAAAATGTCTCCATTAAAAAAGCAACAAATCCCTCAAAGAGCAGCATATTTATTTGTGGGTGCTCTGGGGCTCTGGCCCATACTGTTGTCCTGGTGGCCATACAACGAACTGGTGGAGGGTGATGGAAAAGGTAGGCGAGGCAGCAGCAGTCGTCCCTGGGCTAGGAAAATAAAAAATGGACTCGATGATCCTTGTGGGTCAACTTCCAACTCCGGGTGTTTGAGGACTGGGAATGGGTCAGCTCTCCAGTTCACTGTATGGCCGCCGTGAGTGGTCCCAGTCCCCCTGCGGGTGGGTGGCAGTGTGCTGTGCTTCTCCTGTGGTGTTGAACCACCCTTGGGAGGAATAAAAGCACCATGCCAGGTCTGGGTGGTGTGAGGGGTTCTGTTTGGAGCAGATAATCTCTGAGACCTTGCTCTGCCTTGCTTTGAACGTGTGTCAGGAGGGAAGGGGTGCCCGTGTCTTAGCTCACGAATGGCTCATTCTCAGTTCTGTGCCTGCCTGAGTCATAGAATAATTAGGGTTGGAAAAGACCTCCAGGATCGTCTGGTCCAACCATCACCCCACCACCAATATTACTCATTAAACCACGTCCCTAAGCGCCACGTCCAACCTCTCCTTGAGCACCCCCAGGGACGGTGACTCCACCACCTCCCTGGGCAACCCGTCCCAATGCCTGACCGCTCTTTCTGAGAAGAAACGTCTCCCCATTTCCAACCTGAACTTCCCCTGGCACAACTTGAGGCCGTTCCTTCTGGTCCAGTCACTAGTTACCTGCTAGAAGAGGCTGACGGTCTCTCCCAGGCTTCTGTGCCACCGAGGATATTGTTGGTTTACAGGTGAATAAACTGTGGCAAACAAACGGAGAGCATCTTTCCATTGCAAAGCTCAGGCGGTAAAGCTGTCCCCAGAGCAAGTCTCCTGTGTCCGTTACTCCTTAGCAATTAGTAGGTACTGGTAGAGAATGAAATCCGCTGCAGTAGGTGTTGACGAAGCTACGGTGAGAGTCCTCGCCCCAGAGCTTTCCTTTTTTCCAGAAGGGCAAAGGGTGAATGTGAGTCAGAGCTGGATGCCCAAATCCTCCCGTTTGCTCCCCCCTGGAGCTGTCAGAGCACATCAGGAAGATGTTCAGCACCGTGAACCCACATAGCCCTGAGAGCACAAATCAGAATCACAGAGTTGTAGGGGTTGGAAGGGACCTCCAGAGATCACCGGGTCCAACCCCCCTGTCAAAGCAGATTCCCTAGAGCAGGCTGCCCAGGTAGGTGTCCAGACAGGCCTTGAATATCTCCAGAGAAGGAGACCCCACAAGCTCCCTGGGCAGCCTGTCCCAGTGCTCCGTCACCCTCACCGTGAAGAAGTTCTTTCTCATGTTGGTGCAGAACTGCCTGGGCTCCATTTAGTGGCCATTGCCCCTTGTCCTGTCCCCAAAAAACACTGAAAAGAGGTTGGCCAAGTCCCTCTGTCTCCCACACTTAAGATATTTGTAAACATTGATGAGGTCCCCTCTCAGTCTTCTTTTCTCCAGGCTGACCAGACCCAGGTCTCTCAGCCTTTCCTCATAGGGGAGATGCACCAGGCCCCATATCATCTTTGTGGCCCTCCACTGGACTCTTTCCAGGAGATTCCTGTATTTTTTGTGCCAGGAATCCCAGAACTGGACACAGCACTCCAGGTAAACGAACCCAACACCATCCTCCCGAGCAAGGCCAAGTCCTTCCATGGGCACTGGGCCTTTGGCCACCCTAGGCCCTGTGGCTTCGACCCAGCCCCAAAGCCAAATGCCATTACAATGTGGGACCAAACAGCCTTTTCTGAAGCATCAGAAGCCTTTTCATAGGACTGGCGGAGGGCTAAAACACTCTGTGTGTGGGACAGGGGGTGGTGGGACTCGCGTGCTGCAAGCCTTGGCCAACACGTCTGGTGGCAGATGAGACAGAGAAGCAACATCTCCATGCTGGGAGCTCTGCTTTTGGCTGAAGAGCAGTGAAGTCCTGCACTGGGTGAAGCATTGGAAGTGCCCAGTTGGGTCCCCATCCCCGGGGATATTTAAGAGACGTGGCCCTAAGGGATGTAGTTTAGTGATGGGACTCGGTAGGCCTGGCTAATGGTTGGACTCAATGATCTTGAAGGCCTTTCCCAGCCTAGATGATTCTATGACTGTTGTAGGCACAATCAGTCTTCATTTTGCACAAATTCACCTTCTCTTAGTTGTGATACTTCTTTTTTTTCCACCCATGCTTCCTCTCAGTGGCTGGGGAAGGAGCAGAAAGGAGCAGGTTGGTCTCCCTTTTCCTACCCTGGGGCACTCCTCTGTGCTCGTGCCCTTTTTGTAGTGGCTGCATAAGGAGGGGATCTGTATTTATTGCACCCTTGAAGGCGTCTGGACACTTCTGCTACTTTGGGATGTGGAAGGCTGTGATGAGAGGCCGTGAGCACGAGGCTGATGAGCGTGATTAAAGTGAGAGCCTGAGACCTCTAGCTGAACAGACGTCCACTTTCCTCTACGGTTGAGCCACGTTGGCTCGTGGACATCCATGGTCTTGTTGGCCCCTTTCTACAGGAGCCCTCTCCTCGCCTACAGCCCTCGGTCTGGCAACTGCGAGAGCCCAATGCGAAGTTTGTTTGATTAGGCTCTTGGCAAATTGATAGAGGGATCGAGGATTACAGGAACAGCGCTGATAACTAGCTCTCAAGCCGTCCCCCTGGTGCTCCATTAATGGCTTTGTGGAATTCCCATCTCTCTAATGCCTCGCATTTGGGTTGTCTTAAATCATTAAAAAAGAAAAAAGAGCGCCTGCTCTCCGCGCTCCTGCCAAGTAGGTCAGTGTTTTCCCAGTTGTGCCGTTTGGGAAACGGAGACGTTATTCAGAGCGACTTTCTCCAAGTTGCTTGGTGAGTTGAAGACAGGGCTGGAAGCCCAATAATAGTTTCAAGCATTAGTTCAGCCCCAGTCCTCAAGTGAAAATAAGTCACTTGGCCTACTCAAAGCCCGATTAAAATAAATCTCGGCGAAACCTGGCAAAATAAACGGCGTATTCCTGAATCCTGCAGTGAAGGAGAAGGGATCTGGAGGATGGGAGGGGTGGGCAATTGGTGCCGCATAAAATGCGACAAACTCACCTCCTTGTGATGTGAGTGTTAAAAATGCCACCTGACGCTTCCCGTAGGAAGAAATGAGCCAAAAAAATGTAGTGGTTGTGCTACCATGGGGTGGAGTTTTGATTTTTTTTTGGTTTTCTTTTTTTTGCCTGATCATAACAACAATAATAATAATTAAATTAAATTAAAAAAAAAAAAAAAAAGCAAGGCAGGAGCATCACCACGGTGTCTGCAATTGTGTCCAACCCCTTCCTGCCTCTGGCTCGAAAGAGTAAAAGCCACGGAGACCCTGCTCCAGCAGTCCCGAAGCCATCGGGAAAATAGCTCATTTATGCAATGGGCACTTCTCGCTGGGAGAATTGTTAGGTTCAGAATCCATCCTCCGTTATAATTTTATTTTAATATGACACTAATCAGGATGAGTTGTTACTCGGGACGTTTTTTAGGCGGAAGATGGCATTAGGGAGAAGAGTACGGAGCACGAAAAATGGATTACACAGTGTCGTTCTGTGGCTACTTGCCTGAGATATTAAATATGTAGGATTTTAAGCTCAGATCTTGTGTTGATTACGCCGTGGCTGGCCAGGTCTTCTCCCGACACTGAGTGCTTGGCCAAAACAGGATTTCGCCGTGCCCACAGTTAGGTTTCTGGCTTGCAGGAGGACCTCTCCTGGTGTCAGGTCTCCTGTTCTCTTCCTTTTGCAATCAGAGCCCATTTTTCCTTCCCCTTTGCAAGCCATCTGCTGCAGCTGCGAGCTCAAAACTAATATATGGTAAGGTCAGGCTTGCGTTTTTTTAATTTCCTTTTTTTTTTTTTCCTCTGAAATAAGGCAGGTCTCGGGCAGGCGCTGTTGTCTGGGAGCATCAGGATTAGAGCTCGGTGCGTGTACGGGAAATAACTCGCACGGCTGCTGGTGTGCTCTCCTCCTGTTTATAATTGCTCTGTTCAGGTTCTCGTACCAGGCGTATTGCGAACGGGCTTGGAAGTGGGGAAACTACAAATTTAAAAATAAAAATAAAAAAAAATAATAATAATTTTTAAAAAAGCAACCCCTCGTTTCCCATCCCAGCATCACCTCTCCAGGAGCCCGGCTAATTACGCTCCTCCGAACGAGCCTCCTGGCCCCGGCGAGCGGCTCCTCCTTGGTTCCCTCCGCTGCCGAGCGCCGGGGGAGGCCGGGCGAGGAGGGCAGAGCCTTCGTCTTCACCCACCCACGCTGCTCCTGGGGGCAGGGCATGCTGCCAGCCCCTCTGCCGGGGAGGCACGCAGTGACGCGCCGAGCGCCGGCTCCGCCGTGCGCCCCGCGTTAGACCCCGAAGGCGGATGTCTCGGTGCCCACGAGGAAGAAGAGGCAGGAGGGATGCTGCGGGATGGCGAAGGAGGGGACGACGGGACGGCTCTTTGGAAGGAGGTGGGCATGGGGCTGGTAAATGTGGCTTCGCGTTGCTGGGCAGAGCGCGTTGGGGAAGCTGCTTCGAAGCCGGCGCGTCCCACGGAGGTGATTTTTCTTTCGCTTGGCCTTGGTTGTGCTTCTGGATGTGAAAGCCTGGAGAAGAAAATGCCTTGTGATTGCGCTGCCCCAAGGCTGCGGGAGCGAGCTGGTGCCAAGTGGGGCCAGGATTCAGGGGCTTCCCCGCTCGGAGCTGAGCGCCTGGGGCTGCCGGTGCCAAGGCTTTGGGTACGGAGAGGGAGGGGAAGCATCGGGGTCTTTCCCCCGGGCAGCTGGAGACCTGTCAGCCTTTTTGGCAGCGGGCAGCGAGGGGCTTCGGGGCTGAGCCACTCCTGCAGAGCTGAAGAGGTGCCTGCTGCCGCTGCTCCTCCATTTCCCATGGGCTTCTTCGGAGTTTTGTAGGCGCTGGGTTTGTTTTCTGCGCCGAAAGCCAAGCAGCAGAATGCCGCATACTCCTCCGTACGCCTTGCTCTCCCCATAAATGCTCGTGCTCACGTGGCCAGCCCTCGCCTACAGCCTCTACCCAGCGGCAAAGGCCAGCTGTAAGCAGTCCTTAAGGACTATTGAGAGCAAGCGCTGGCTGGCAGGGGGACAGCCTTGCTCTTAATTGCTCTTTTCCACCCTCGCTTGCTGTGAAGCACTCCGAGGGCTGCTGGGAACACTGCTGCCTCTGTTCCCTGCGCAGACAGCGGCCGCGGTGCCCCCCAACCCGATGGCGCACAGGACGGTGCCGGAGGCACCGCGCTGCCAGAGCCCGGCACGCGTGATCTGCACGGCCCCAGTGTGGTGCAAGCGCTGCCCCGGGTCCTCGCCGGCATTTGCTAATTTCTTCTAATTGGGCCAGCCTTCGTCTCGTTATCCGGGCCCTCGCGCCGCAGGGCTGCGCGTGCGTCGCTGCCCGGGATCCTTCGCTTGGGACCGAGATGTTTTCCCGGTGAGCTGCTGCTCCGCGGAGCTCGGGGAATGAGCTTTTTGCTCTCCGATCTCTTTCGGAGGAGTCGCTGCTTTTTTTTTTTGTACTCTAATCAAGAGGGTTTTGATGCGGTAATTAAAGACATGGGCTTAATGGGCATTCTGTGGGATGTAAATTTGTCGAAAAGCGCAAGACAAAAACTTTTGAGACCAAAGCGCTTTTGTGCTCGCTTAGCTTATTGTAATGAGGGGTGTGGTGCTTAAGGAATATTAATTAGTCCCACGGGTGAGGTTGGGGAGCCAGAAAAATGCCGCCTCCGCCCCTGCTCCCCGGTGGGAGTTTGGGGGTGGCGAGAGCAGGAGCCGCGCATGGGAGGCAGCGAGAGGCAGGGAGCGAAATTTCCCCTCCTTTAAAATAAACAACAATAAAAATATCATAAAAAAAAAAAAAAAACTCCTCTGGGAGCCGGGCGCACCTTCCTTGGGTAGCTGGCTCTGCCAGGCGAGTTCAAACCACCCCCGTCCTTCCCCCGGGGGTAGCGGTTGGCTCTCAAATTACGACAGATCCGTAGCCGGGGATGGGGAGGGGGAAGTCGGGTGCCTGGAAAACGGACAGGGAGCTGGCTCCAAATATCCCCAGCCACGGATTGGGATGGGACAGGACCCCAAGGACGTGTGGGTGAGTCCCTTTGCTTGCGTGAGAACCGGTGCCGAGCGAGCCGCCGGCTCCGTCCCCGGCACATGGGGCGAGAGGCTCCGTGGCTGCGTCCCAGAGGCGTCTCGCTATCCTTAGGGTATCCAAATGATGGATTAATTATCCTGCCAGTCCCTGGGAATCCCGGCAGGCTTCCTGCCGATGGGAAACGGGGCAGGGACTGAGCGGTGGTTGCGTAGGCAAGGAGGCAGAGGGCTGGTGGAATTCGGTGGCCGACCCGGCACGCGGTGCCGACGCGCTCTCCCGCGTCGGGCTGGGCTTGAGGGAGGACGGTTGGAACAGGAAAATGTCGCAGCCCTCTCTTCCCAAGCCTTAAAAACAATTAAAGGCAGCCCGGCCTGGGAGAGAAATAGCCGTAGTAATTACAGGGGGAGAGGCAGTGATGAAGGAGAAGGGAGAAATGATAGGACGGAGTTATCAATTAGATAGTGACTCAGGAGAGCCGTGCGGCAGAGGGTGAAATTGCTGACGAGGAGCTCGCTTCGTGGCTTCCCGGCGTGTCCAAAGCTTGTTCTCAGCCGCAGTGCGGGCCCATTATCTGATGCCAAGGATGTGCTCGTTGGTCTGGGGGGAGAGCTCAGCTTCCTCCCAGTATCGTGTCGGCTGGTGGTGTTTGGAAACGGGAAGCAGAAGGCAAAGTTTGGATGACTTCATGGAAATGTCAGTAACTTTTGGCAAATAGCGGTAGGAACCAGACCTCCAGACCTCCAGTTTTTGTAACGAGTCTTGGAAATTGAGGGAATCAGAGCTAGATAAATGTCGGTAATGTGCCGATGTATTAAAAGGCCAAGCAGGAAGGTCTGGGTGGCTGCTCTGGAGACCTGGTGCTTGGGGAAGGACAACCTGTTGGCTGGCACAAAGAAAGAGCAGTCAGGCGTTGGGACGGGCTCTCCAGGGAGGTGGTGGAGTCACCATCCCTGGGGATGTTCAAGGAGAGGTTGGACGTGGTGCTTGGGGACATGGTTTAGTGGCTGACATCGGTGGTAGGGGGATGGTTGGACCAGATGACCTCGGAGGGCTTTCCAACCCTAATGATTCTGTGATTTAGTGGTACCACATGGTATTGAGGCTAGAGTATTCGAATTAGAAATTGGGCTCAAATTCCTTTGGGTGGAGGTCAGGTGAGGTTTTTTTCCCAAGCTTTCCATTAGCAAGTTCTAACGTGGAAGAAATGCTTCCCTAAGAAAAGCCCTCTGAGCTGCAGAATTCCTGTTTTGAAGGTGAAACTCGTTCGGGGGAGTCTGAGGGCCTACAGCACACAAAAAGTCGGAGCAAGATAAGTTCTGAGTTGCCGCACGAGACGGCTTTTTAAAATATTGATTTCTCTGGCAGCTGCTCGCCGTTCTCCTTCGAGATCTGGGTAACCCAGTTTCTTCTCCTGCAGCGTCGGGAGGAACGAGGCAGACTTGAGTCTGGTACTGGGCATGGCACCGCGACACGCAGGATTGTGGCTTCGCTGTAGGACTGGAGGAGCAGAGCTTGAAGCTGGAGGCATCTCTGGGGTCATTTGGTGTCCCCCTGCCCCATCAGAACCCCCCCAGCTGGTGCCCAGCCCCACGTCCAGGGGGGTTCCCCAAGGAGGAGCCCCCAGCACCTCCCTGGTCCCGGTGCCACGGCTCCAGCACTCGTCCCACGAGGGTCGGCGTGCCTGGCGAGTTGGGGGAACCCCAGCACTTGGGCATTGCCTTTCTGTTTGGGTACACTGACTTCCCGAGGCTCTGGGGACAGATTTGGCTTTGTGTAGGTGGGCCAAAGTGCCCTGAGAACCTCTAGAGCTGCGGAGGGTTGGAATTTGATGGGCTTTGAGGTCCCTTCCAACCCAGCTGTGCATCTTCCAGCATCCCCCAGAAGTCCTGGATTGTGTCCGTCCGCTGACACACGCGGTGTCCACCCAGAACACGCAGCCTGGGGGGTGAATAACCTAAAAAAGCCCCAAATGACTCCTTGGGAGGCTTGGAGACGGGTTTGTTCTCAAGCACACTTGATTACCGCCGCCTTAGCTGCATCTCCATAAAAATGCTGCTCTGCAGTGAGCCGTGGCACCGGGTGAGACGCGTTTTCTCCCCAAGGCGAGAACCCCTTGGATCCGGGGAGCTGCAGGACCTCCGTGGGAAGGGTTTGTGCTCCCTTCCTGCCAAGAGACCTCGGTAAAAACACTTCAGCTCCCTCGGGTACTGAAAGCTGCTTCGAACCCTGGGCTCTGCATCCCTGCTGCAGCCAGCGGTGGGGCGCGCAGGGGCGCCGAGCGCCGCCAGCCTCCGCTCCCTACCGCAGGCGCTTGCTGCCCCCTGACATAACCAGGAGGAATTCAACGCTTTGTGATAACAAACGTGCACGCCCTGAGGACGCGCAGGTGCTGCAAGCGCAGATCCGCTGGCGTTTTGGGTTAATTCGGGAGGATTTGTGGCATGCCGGGGCTGGATGACCGGGGGTCGTGAGAGGCGCCGGGTCGGGTCTCGGTGCGCTGCCCGCCTTCCTCCGCAGCAGCCAAACCACAAAGCGCAGAGGGGAGCGGGGATTAAAAGGGAAGCAATTTGCATGCAGTTGCGTAACGAAGTTGCAGGAGGCTGGGGATTAGAGCAGCACCGAGGGACCGCGACACGATGCGGTATCCCGTGATCCGAGGTTCCAGGGGTGGCTCGGGAAGAGCTGGCTGCGGTAACGCTACCACGCCGTATCACTCAGAGGCTCCTTCCCAAGACAGGTCGGGCTTTCCACAGCCCCTTACCCTCAGTTTTTCCTTGGGCATCTGCAGATGGTTGGGGTCGGCCGATCCGAACCTCTGCTGGGAGCAGGGGCAGTGCCAAATTCAAGCCGGGTGCCTCGGGGCTTGGGAACCTCCGAGCGCAGCCTCGGCGGCCTCAGCAGGGCCCCTTGCCTGAACGTGAGCATGCAAAATGCTCCGTTAGGAGGTGGGACAATTCCTTCCATTCTCTTTCTGCCAAGGAAAAACAGCTTTTCATATCAAGTAGGAAATTCATTGTATCAGTCTGCACTCCTATGCAACAGATATTTTTTTCCCCATCATTTATTCAAACCCCTCGTTCTCCGTCCTCTGTGTCCAGCTGCGGTGGCTGGATGCAGTTATTTTCGGAGTACAATTAAAGTCAGCACACCTTCAGCTACCCTTGCCTTCCATGTCGTCGTGTCACCACTTTTTTTTCTCTCCCCAAGTTGGGATTCTTTAGGAGAAACGTATAAAGTCTGCCGTGCACTCGGGGCAGCTCAGCCTGTCTCAGGGTGCTGCCGGATCGGGGTGCTCGGGTGTTACCACCCAACAGCAGATTTGTGCCATTTGGGGCCGAGGCAGGTCCGCGTGCACATAAAACCAGAGGCACTAGCCAAAAAATTGGGCACAGCAGCCAAAAAGAGCTGAGTTCCCGTGGGATTTCTGAAAAAGGTGCTGCGGGGAAGGGCACGGCGGGGGTACGGGACTGATTTCCCAGTGAGGAGCCCGAGGTAAAACTCAGTCTGGGACTCTGTTCTGTGTTAGAAAGATCCTTCCAAAACATGCTTGTGTGATGGTACGGGATGCTCCTGCGTGGCTGCAGAAGAGCTGAACTGAAACGGGAAGGCTGGGGGGAATAAATGGGGCATAAATGGTGAGGGGAGCCCTGCGAGGCAGAGCGAGGAGGCAGCAGGACCTGGTCCTGGTAGGATACGGCGCCTGCGAGAAGCAATGAAGACTGAAGCCAGGTTTCCTGCTCGGTTTTTGTCATTCCCCATCTGTGCAATGCTAAAGGAAAGGTGGATGGGAAGCTCCAGCCTCCAGCTGGACCGGAGGCTCCCCCTGGCCCCCGGGCCGGAGCCCTGGCACCAGGACCAGGGGCTGGGGGATCCCCAAACCCACCTGGGGTAGGGCTGGGAACATCTAGGGGAGCCTGGTGGGGTGGGGGGACCCAAAGGTGCCTCCAACCTCTGCCATTCTCTGATCCTGCGATCTGCACCCAAGTCCTGCGGGCTCTTGGGGTCCAACCACGGAGTGACCCCGACCAGGAGGCGAGCGGCGTTTGGAGCGCCCCAGTGAGATGCTGGGGGTCTTTTGGGGGGGGTCTGTCCCACCCCCACGCCACGTGCTTCAGGATCCTTCACCAGCAAGCACAAATAAAACGCTGGAGTGGTTTTTTTCCCTGCTGGAAATCGAGCCCAAACACTCCATCCATCGCCGGGCTCGTCCCGCTCCCGGCAGACGAACCTCTCCGTGCCGCTGTGCTCCTCCTGTTGTCCCTGCAAGGAACGAGCCCTCCCAGTTGTCGGTGGCCGGGGAATGTTGGCAGCAGCTTTCGGGAGGCTTCTCGCAGCCCGGCGACGTGCAGATGCTGCAGGAGGAGCATTCCTCCTCCTCCCCGCCCCGGGCTGCTATGCTTCGCGTTGGGGCTGAGCCCAGCCACCCGGAGAAGTAGGTTAAATACCAGGGATCCGAGCGCCGCTCGGCTTCGAAGCCGCGCTATCGGAGCAATTCATCTGGCTCATTTTAGCAAAATGTGTTATTAAGTGGATTAAGGTAATTAAACATTGTTATCGGCAGCGGCTGACATGATAACGTGCCCCGCCACGGGGGCCGCTCTTATCCGAAACCTCGCCGTAGCAGCGCCGGGCCCACCAAGGATGACGACGGCCATCATTTGGGGATCACGACACGTTTTTAGCCCTTTGGTGCTTTTAGGTTGAGGTTTTGTATTTCGGAAGTGTGCGAACCCTTCGTAAACCCTTTAATTAAAGTCTTTCTGTTTGTTTTTTTTTTTGTTGTTGTTGGTTTTTTTTTTTTAAATGCTGCTCACCGAGTGCTGCAGACCCCTCTGGGAAGCGGGCAGCGTCTCCCAGATGCCGGCCACCACCGAAGCAATCCAAGGGCTGTTCTCGTGCAAGGGCATCCAGCAGGAGCACGAGGAGCCCCGAGATGTGTTATCAGGGCAGGACTCGCTGCCACGCACCGCACGGGTAGCAGCAGCTCCGATTTTTGGGTCTGCAGGCATCTGCCTTGGTTGGGATCGTATGGAGAGAGCCTGTCCGTGCTTTGGGAAGGGGATTGGACCCAAAAATCTCTTGGGGTCCCTTCCAACCCCTACAATTCTGCGGTTCTGAGCCCAGCAGCGGGCAGGGCTGGCTGAACGCCCTGAACAGCCCCAGCTTGCTGCAGAAGCTGCGAGGTTCGAGGCCCTTTTCCCTTTGTTTCCGTACCAAATTAGCACTCGTTTCTTCTCCATGCCCGGCTGTGGCTCTCCCGGAACCTGGGGGAGGAGGAGAACAAAGCGAGGCAATTTTTCGGAGGCAGCGTGAGGCTGTCGACAGCTCGGCGCGGTGCTCGGCCCACCTTCGGGCCCCGGAGGAGGGGATTTAATGTCAGGTTTCTGCGCTGGTCCCCGTCTGGAAATAAGGCGGCCAGGCCTCCGGAGCGGGTCGGTCCTTGGAGCTGCCAAGTGCTGAAGGCTTTTACGTGGCTTTTTGAATCATTTCAGGCCGCCCTGCTGAACAGGACGAAGGCGAAACCTCCTCAGACGGCTCTGGGCCGCTCTGCTGGCTGGGAACAGCAGAGCCATAATCCCCTAAAACGGGGTTTTTACCCAAAAAGTGCTCGGTGGAACGGGAAGGGAGCTGCAGGCCCGAGGCCGGAGCCGCTCGCCTTCTGTTGGGCATCCCGCGTGCTGCAGTGCCTGGAACAGAAAAACTATGAGGTTTTGGGGCAAGATCTCGGAGGTTTGGCTTCTGCAGGCTCTGGAAAACGCCAAATCTTGAAGCTTTGCCCTGGTGCTGGTGCTGCGGCCCGGTAATCACGGGCACAACGTCCCAGCCACCGAGGAGTTGACGTGGCAGAGAGCCTCGGCCTTGCTGCGCTGGCGTGGAGGGCGTCACGTTGATGGCAGCCCCTGATGAGATCTGGGCTTCACGGCGTGGGGAAGGGGCCAGGAGCGGATCGAGGAGCCACCTTCCCCTCCCTGATGGGGAGAAGAGAGTGTCAGGCTTGCCCGTGGTTGCGGCACGGGAAGGGGGAGAGGCAATGCACGGCTGCACCGCGCTGGGGCCTCGTGGTGGGATCACCCAAGGGTGGTCTCCTGGAGCAGCTCCGAGACCCCCGTGGTGAAGATTTCAAACCCAAACCGAAAAAGGCCCTGAGTGGGATCACTTCAAGGACATCTGTACCCAAGGGAGGAAGGGAAGCTGGTCCCGGTGACCTCCAGAGATCTGTTCCAACCTAAAATGTCGAAAAGCAGGGCAAGGAGACATCAGGCAGTGCCTCCTGCGCTGGATGCTTCCCATCTCCCACCCAGACCAAGGACTGAGCACTTAGGGGTTTGTCCCTGCCCCTTGGGGGGGTTATTTATTTATTTATCTACCCATTTCTCGGAAGATGCACGCGATTCTCCCGGCAACCCTCGTTCCAGAACACGTGCTGCGTCCTCCTCTGAAATTTCCTCCTCCTTTTCCTTGCGTTTTCGGGGACTTAGAGGTTTCCTTCCCCTCCTCTGGGGGGCTCCGGGAACCCCCTGCAATACAAATCCATGCGTAGCGGGGAGGCCAAGCTTGTAGGGCCGAGAGGAATCCTCTGCTGCTGCCAGCGGAGGCTCTGGAGGCAGCAAATGCTCTCGCACCTGCCAAGTCACTCTCGGGGGACGTTATTCACTTCAATTCGGGGGTTTTGCCCTCTGTGCAGCCTTTCCTTCTGCAGAGCCCATGCCAAGGATGGGCAGAGCATTCCTCCTCACCCCACCGATGCCGTTTGTGCGTAGAAGTTGCCCTGTTAGATGACGAGTTCATTGACATCCCTGCTTTTTTTTTTTTTCAAGGTAAAACGCCCAACTTTCAGTCCTGGCCTGGCCGAAAAAAAAAAAAAAAAAAAAAAAAAAAAAAAATCACTTTTATTTCTGGCAATCCATTTGTGAAGTTTCAAGGTTGGTTAGCCCTGTCGTGCCGCCGTTCGCTTTCTCCTTAAGGTCAGCTGCTTTTCCCCCGGGAGAGTTGGGGCAGAAAGCAATTTTGCTCGTGGGCTTCGCTGCGTGCGCCTCGTAAAAATCGACTTTGTCATCTCACCCAAGGGCACCCGTGGGAAGCCTTCGGCTGCTCTGCTGGGGGCGCGTTCTGGGAGCGTGCCTTGCAGAGCAGCGCCGGGATTTTGAGTCGGGTAAAAAAAAATGGTAAAAAAAAATATGGAAAACCTGGTGCAGAAGGGCAGCCTTGCTGCTGGCCGTGCAGTAAAAGTAATGCAATAATTTTCCATTGCTAGGATCAGTTATTAATCTCACACGGGAGCTTTGTGATACGGCATGAGAATCACAGAGGTAGGGATCCAGGACTTTTTAGTTTCCCTTTTTTTCTTCCCAAAATTATAAATTTTAATTTCAACGGCTTTGCTTACGTGCTGTTGTGTCAGAAATCACAAATCTGATTTCGAGCAGGAACACGTGGTGTCATCGACTTTACCCAGTGCCCACCTCCCCTCCCGTAGGAACCCTGAAATCTCAGGATGGTTGAGTTTGGAGGCGCCTTTGGGCCCCTTTCCATAAACCCAGCGCTGGAAATGCAAAGTTTTGGGGCAGGATTGATCCCTTGGGAGACGAGGGGCCGTGCTGGGTGCTGGGGGGCAGCGTTTGGGGATGAAGGGGGGGGGGATTTGCTCCTTTATCTCCCTTCTGAGCCGCGCTGGCAGATTGAGTGGCAGATTTCGCACCAACTGTGCCGAGCGATCGGATCCCGCGCCCGGGCACGCGGCGTGCTACCGGAGGGATTTGTCATAGCACGGCATATGGCCGGGTGTCAGGCGTTTTCCCCTCTGTTCTCAGCCCGCTCCGCGTGTCCCAGAGGAGCAGTGCAGCCGTTTGGCTTTCCTCTGCGCGTCCTGGTGGGTGGGGGGGCAGCAGGAACCCCCCCCCCCCTTGGCGCACGGCTCTTGGATTTCTGCACAGGGTGGAGGGGTTTGTGCCGTGTCCACCTGCCAGCAGCAGGCTTCCTGCTGCTCTGCCAAGTTTTTTTTTTCCCTTTTTTCTTTTTTTTTTTTGTGGTTTCTGTTCTTTTTTTGTTGTTTTTGTTTTTCTAAATGAGATTGCTGTCTAGATTTCCATCCAGGGCTAGCATCGCGGCGCTCCGAAGCCGCGAGCGCTCTGCGTCTTACAGCGTTATCTGCAGGTCCTACAAATACCACCCCGTCGCCGTCGGGAAGAGGGGGAGGACAGCTTCCAAGCGTCCTCTTCCTCCCAGCACAGCGCCGAGAGGTTATCTGATATTTTGGTGGGAGCCAGCGCTTGCTGGCAATCTCCCCGTGCCGCGGGGAAAGGTCATCTTGTCTTACAGCCTCTAATTGCTCCCGGCGTCCTGGGGATTTTGGGGGGCTGAGCTCTGCATCAGCAGGACGTGCAGCAGCCAAAAGGGTTAAACGGGGGCTGCACCGCCTGTTCCCCCCCCTCGCCCCCAGCCCAGCCACGATGGGAAATGAAACCGCCTCCGGAGGCGGACAGGTGGCCGCTTTTGGCCCCAAAACGGGGCGCATCACCTGCTCGGGAGCAGCTGCCGCCGCATTCCCCCAGCATCATCCAACGTCCTCCTCTCCTCCCCACGATGCCTGCATGGATTATGTGGGGAAGGGCCAGCTCGGCACGGGGACCCCCCAAATCAAATCCATCAGGGTGCGTATCGAGGGGCTCGCGCTCCGCCACTCGGCTCGTCCCCATCCGGGCTTCACCGCGTTCGCTTTCTGAAGCCGTAAATTAAGATGAGGTCCTTCAAGATTAGGTCAGCTCGAAGTCACGGCGGCACCAAAACGAGGTTTTTTCTTACTCGAGGAGTCAAAAATTTAAAAAAAAATGAAAGCGAGGAGCGCCCCGCACACTTGGCTGGGGTTCGGCAGCTGCGACCGCTCTGGAATCCGCGCCTGCTCCGCTCCCTCGCCGCCCCGCCAGCACGGGGCCAGCTGCCAGCCAAGAGCTCTTCCCCTGCCCGTAATCCTGATTTCTTTTCCCCTAAAAGCTGTTTTTTTTTCCCCTAAAAGGGGTCAGTCCCCCTTCGGGATGCTGATGCTGGTGCTCGCTTTCCAGCGCTGGGAATTGAGGCGAGGGGATTCGGAGAACTCCCTTCCTGCAGAGGTTTTGGGGGCAGGGGGAAGTTTTTTCCTCCTGATTTTTGTGAAATTGAGACGGGTTCCTGCTTGTCTGCGGGCTTCTGGCAGATAGCGTAAGGTTCAAAGCATTCCTCTCAGTGTTTCACACTCCCAATATTGCGGGGAGATTATTACTATTAATAACGCATTAATCATCTTTCCTCTGAAGATTTCATTTGGAAAAGCAAAATAAGATTTTTTTATTATTATTATTTTTTTTTAAGCAGCATCAGAGCCAGCGCTGGCACGTCCCCGGGCTGGGGTGATCTTCTTCAGTCGGTTTAATTTTTAGAAACTTCAGGGCTGAAAATTCGGGTCTGTGAGCACAACGCTGACACCGGGGGGGAGACACCCCCCAAAACCCAGCTCTGCTTGGCTCAAATCTGTCCCACGTCCCCAGAAGAGCAGCGTGGATGATGCGCGAGATGTCTTGTCTGGTTTGGCCAGGAACACGTGTAAGGATTGAAATAAAACCAGGCTGGATCCTTCTGGCTAGGGGCTCCTCCTTGGGGATCCCCGAATCCACCTGGATTTGGGGCTGGGGGTCTCTGGTGGGGTAGGGGGGACCCGGAGGAGCCTCCAACCTCCGCCACCCTCACTTTTGGGGCACAACCCGAGCCACCTCCGGAGAGCACACCGACTGCACCCCTGGGTGCCCGGGCAGGAGGTTTTCAGAGAGAGGCTCCCATAACCTCCAGCTAAAGGCTGAGCAGCTCTCACGCGGCCGCTGGATTCATCCCCAGCCTGTTCGTCTTATCAGCTTTCTGGCAGCTTCCTCCGCTTTCGGGGGGGTTTAAGGGAGATAACGCATAGCCCAGTGAAGTTCGGATTGGGAGCATCCGCCCTCGCCAGAGGTCGAACTTGCCCTGATAAGAGGAGAGGACATCGGAGCCGCCCGGTCCTCTTTCCAAAGCCCGTGCCGCGTCCCCGTGTCCTCTGGGCCAGAAGCGCTGCGATGACACCAAAGGCATCAGCACAAAATAGGGCAGTGGGGGGGGGGGGGTCCGAGAGCTCCGTGCCTCTTCCTACACCTCCCCGGGACGGGGATCCACCTGGGTTGGGCTTGGTGGTCCCGGAGACCCCCTCCAAATGAGACAAATTTGGTGAAATTCAGGAGGTGGAGCAGGACCTCGCCGTGCCGGCCGCGGCTGGGAGTCCAATTTCACAGCCGCCCCCGCGGGCTCGTCCTCCCCGAGCTCCTCGCGTTCTCTTCTGAACCCCGGTTGTGTTTTTTGGCTCCGCTGCCGAACGCATTCCACGCTTTAATTGCGTGCTACGGAAAGTAATTTCCTCTGGTTGTCTCCTAAACCCCCCCTGCCAGAGAACTGCGGAGCGACCGACGGAAGGCGTCCTGAGAAAAGGAACGAGGAGTTGGCCCCACATCCACCCTGGATCCCAGCTTTTCCCCGTGGGGCTGCCCCATGGGGTTGCCCACGTCCTGCCCTGTCCTTGCTGACCCTTGGGCCACCTTCCCAACCCGTGAGGGCGCGGGGGATTCCTCGCACGTTACCACGAGGCCCTGAACTCCAGGCTGGAAACCATCTCCCCGCTGCTCATTCTGTGGAGTTTTCAACCTTTTTTTTTTCTTCCCCCGACATCTCAGTTTGACGTAGCTTATTAATTCAGCTTCATGCCCAACAAAGGAAGACTTCAGTGCGGGAACGCCCCCCACCCCTGTTTGAACCGAGTCCTCCTCCCCTGGCTTTATTTCAGGTTCCTTTTTTTTCCTCCCCTCTTTATCCATCAGCCGCTCCCCGTGCCCGACGTGCGCACGCCAGTTCCTGGTGGATTCCTTTACGGAAGCCTTAATTTTCTTTTACCACCTCCATTTGAGCTTCGTTTCTATGGGAACGGAGAAAAGACAGGCATGGAAGCCTCCTGCTCCCATCTCCCCGCCGGGACACGCGTTGGGCATCGCGGGGCTTGGTCTCGCAGCCTGGTGCTGGGTGCCTGGTGCCACCCCTGGTGTTGCTCACCCCAGATCCTGGCTCCTTCGACCCCTGGCAGGAAGATGGAGAGCATTGGGTGTCCCCAGCAGGTCTCAGCTTCTGGGCATCCTTGGCAGAGCTGGCTCATGATGGGGACGTGGTGACACTTTCGGTGGTCACTTTTTGCCTCGAGGGATGGAGACGTGTCCCTCGTGGTCACCGTTTGGACACAGCAGGCTGTGGGCCTCAGCAGTTGCACTCCAACCAGCTGGGTTTTGCTCCTCGGAGCTCGCCCACGATGAGGGATTGAGGTGGATTTCGTTTTCCTGGCCCTTTGTTGCTTGAGCAGACCTCGCAAAGAGGCGAAGGCGCGGGCAAAGTCTCTCCGGTTCCCATAGCGATCATGATACCAGCATTAAAAAGCGGCGTTCCAGGTGATCCCCATCGCTTCCTCCAGCTATCAGAGAGGGAAGGAGGCAGCAGGAGCCGTGGCAGAGAGCCGGGACGCTCAGCCCTATGCAAAAAATCCCTCTGTTATGGCTCAGGCTCCCCACCGGGCGGGCTGGGAGCGAGTGGCCCCGGCGCTTTCTCAGGGCGCGTTCCAAGCCAAGTGCCCGCAGCGGTGGCACATCTGCCTCCACGGTGCTGCCGGGGCTGGGAATCACTCGGGGGGGTGCGATTTAGATTGTAAATCACCTCCGAGTTGTAAATCCACACCGTCCCGCCTCGTGTTGTCAGCTGCCAAATTCCCTTGGGACGGCTTTTCAGTTTTCCGTGCGAGCGCCGGAGCTGTCGTCAGGCTCCGAGCGGCAACGGGGGTGGCTGGGGAAGGGGCTTGAGGTGCCTTCGAGCACCCCCATGCCGCAGGAAAAGGACCCTGAGTGCTCTTAGTATCATAGAACAAGTGATTTAGGATGGAAAAAAACCTTCAAGATCATCATCATCAAGTCCAGCCATCAGCCTGACCCCCCGAGTCCCACCACTAAACCCCGTCTCCTCTGGCACGTGGTACAACAGGCCAGTGTTGAAGAGGAGAAGTTCTGCTTGTTCGAAGGTTTTAAATGGGATTCTGTTGAACTGAAAATATTTTTTTCCAAGGCTGACTTGCTGGGGGGCATCTCATGGAGCCACGAGGAGCTTGGAGGGGTTGGCACGGGAAGGAGCATTACCCGCGGTGTCCCACAGCTCGAGGAACGCCTCAAGCCCTCTTCCTTGGACAAATCGCCCCCCAAAATCTGTAGGCGGAGGGGATGGAGAGCACTTTGGGCTTGCTGTGCCACGACAAATTTGGGGAGTGCAAATTCATGAAAAGTGTTCAATGTGGATCTTTTTTTGTGGCACTGAGGGACGTGGTTTGGTGACGGGACACGGTCAGGTCGATGGTTGCTTTTGGGGATCTTCATAGAATCACAGAGTGGCTGAGGTTGGAGGCACCCCCGTGTCCACCCTGTCCCCCCCCCTGCCCCATCATGGCCCCCGAGCTGGTGCCCAGCCCCACATCCAGGTGGGTTTGGGGATCCCAGCACCTCCCCGGCACCGCTCGAAGCCCCCTGGGAAGCTGAAGGCTGGGTGGGCGTTGGGGATGCGTCACGGCGAGGCTCGGCGCTCCATGCTCTGAGCCCTGGCTCCCTCCCAGCAGCAAGCAGCAACTGGGGACATTTCTGTCCGGGTGCCCACGAGATGCAGGGTGACAGCAGGAAGGGCACGATGCCCCGAGGAGCCTGCAGCTCCCGGAGAACGCGGTGCCAAAATGCCCTGCCAGCCCCAGGGCATGCCCGCGCGCACGGCAGAGCTCGTGTCTGCCTCTAAACCCGGCCTGGTTTCTAATCTAATAAACGTAACGTGGCCAAGGCGAGCCTTGAGTGGAACAGGCTCTGACACCCGCACGAGAGGCGTGCTCCGTGTTTTCCCCTGGAGCTCTCCGTCTGGTCGGGACGGATTTGGTAAGCGGCAGGGAGCGGAGGAACTGAACTCCACGAGCGTCTGCAGCTCTTATTCCTCTGGGTCCTGCTCGCAGTGGTCTGCTGGAAGGGTGGGAGAGACACTGGAGACAGTTTGGTGATAGCATGACCACGTTTGGCCATGGCGCAGGTACTTGGCGATTGCATCTGCACCCCTTTAGGAGTTCCTGAGCATCCCCGAGCATCCCCATCCTCGTGGTAGCCTCCAAAATTCAACAGCAGCCCGAAGGAGCTCTGCGTCCATCACATCCTCGCCACCCGTCTTGGTTCTTCTCTGTTTCTCCCGGTTTCTTAAATTAGCTTGAAATTCACAGAACCTTGCTTTCTTGGTTTTCTTCCACAGTTCCTTTCCATCCTAGATATTGGGGTAGATCACGAATGGGTCTTTGTGTAAAAAAAAAAAACGTGGTTTGGGTCAGGAGATGCTGTGAGCAGTCAGCAAGCGCTTGAGGCCGCATGCAAAAAGCTTGAGGTGTTCTTGATTTCTGATTTTTGATTTTATAGATGGTTATGTGGGAGCCCGAGCTCGTGGTGCCCTGCAAATTACCTAGCCCGTGGTCGGCTGCACTCTGCGGGGACCCAGAGTTATTTTTTTGGGTTCGCCCAGAGACCATCCAGCACCATGGTCAACATCAGCAGGATGCAGGGGCACTGGGATCGAGGTTTCCTGGCGTTTCGGGGCTGCTACCCCCAAAGTTTGGTAACCCCATCCCGCCCGAAGCATTTTTGCTCGAGCAAGATGCGCTGCGTGGCCACCCCTGATTTTTTCCAGCTCCCTCTTTCAGTCCGTTTAGGAAGGAAGCGTTACACCTTTCAGGTTAATGATGTTTTTTTCGTAAAAAAATATTCATTGGCACTGAAACCACCGGTGTGGGAACAAGCCCTCGCGCCAAGCACTTCGATACTCCGCTAACTGCTGATGCTCAGCACTTCTCCGTGCGCTCATCAGCCGGGGCTTTCCAAGGTTTGGCACCGAGGAACTGTCCCTGGTGGCTGAAACAATTTTTAAGTAAAACGAATCTTAAGTAAAGCCACGTTTTAAGTAAAACGAGTTTTAAGAAAAGCAAATTTTAAGTAAAACAATTTTTAAGTAAAACAATTTTTAAGTAAAACGCATTTTAAGTAAAACAAATCTGGAGCAGAACATTCCTGCAGGGTGCCATGTGCGTAACCAACCAAGTTGTGCTGCTCGGAGGCAGAGAATCAAAGCAACTTGGGCACTTCTGGGTGTAATTGGGTGTTTCTGGGTGTAGTTGGGTGTTTCTGGGTGTAGTTGGGTGCTTCACGTTGTAGTTGGGTGCTTTGGGTTGTAGTTGGGTGCTTCTGGGTGTAGTTGGGCACTTTGGGTTGTAGCTGAGTGCTTCTGAGTGTAGTTGGGCACTTCTGGGTGTAGTTGGGTGCTTCTGGGTGTAGTTGGGTGCTTCAGGTTGTAGTTGGGTGCTTCACGATGTAGTTGGGCGCTTTGGGTTGTAGTTGGGTGCTTCTTGCTGTAGTTGGGTGTTTCTGGGTGTAGTTGGCTACTTCTGAGTGTAGTTGGGTGCTTCGGGGTGTAGTTGGGTACTTTGGGGTGTAGTTGGTTGCTTCTGGGTGTAGTTGTGTGCTTTGGGGTGTAGTTGGGCACTTTGGGTTGTAGTTGTTTGCTTCTGGGTGTAGTTGGACACTTTGGGTTGTAGTTGAGTGCTTCTGAGTGTAGTTGGGCACTTCAGGATGTAGTTGGGTGCTTCTGGGTGTATTTGGGTACTTCAGATTGTAGCTGGGCAGTTTGGGTTGTACTTGAGTGCTCCTGGGTGTAGTTGGGAACTTCAGGATGTAGTTGGGTGCTTTGGGGTGTAGTTGGTTGCTTCAGGTTGTAGTTGGGTGCTTTGGGGTGTTGTTGGGCACTTCTGGGTGTAGTTGGGTGCTTCTGGGTGTAGTTGGGCACTTCAGGATGTAGTTGGGTGCTTTGGGGTGTAGTTGGTTGCTTCAGGTTGTAGTTGGGTGCTCTGGGGTGTTGTTGGGTGCTTCTGGGTGTAGTTTGCTCCTTCTCAGGGTCTGTTAATGGGTGGCGAGCCGCCTGCTGCACGGCCACCAAGCAGTCACCCGAGGGCTGCCAGAAAAACGTCACTTTGAGCGGACTCTGCTCAGAAAAGGGCTGATTTAAGAGGAATTCCCCCTCCGGCTCCTTCCCCCCCCCCTTGCCGTGGGTCGCTTCCTTCCCCACGAGGCGCACGCACGGCGTCGACCCCGTCTCCTGACCCCGTTGTGCTCTGCTACAGAAAGATGCTGGCTCGGCTGTTTTTCCCCTCGTAACTGCGGTTATCGATAAACCCCACGTCGTTTTAAGCGTGAAATAGGTTGGAATTGAAGCTGCTGGTAATTGGATGGTGTCACCAGCTTCCCGGCACGCGGCGCGGCATCGCCCCGTCCCGAGGGAAGCGCAGGGTGAGCAGCCTGGCCTGAAATGGGAAGAGGAGGCTGCTGTGGCTCAAAGATTTGTGTTTTTTTTTGTTTTTTTTGTGGCCTTCTGAAAAATGTTACTGAGCTGAAATGAGCCCAGGGTTCACCTCATCTGTCTGTGTGCTCTCAGAAATGGAACCCGCGCATCAGCGGGGCTCCTTTTCGGGGCAGCGCAGGGAGTTGGGGTTTTGGGGTGAGTCCCTGGGCTTTTTGGAGCCTTTCCAGTGGGTCCCTGAGCCCCTTTCCCTGCAATGCATCACTTATAAACTCCTCTGAGGTCTGCGCTCCCGTGGGCTGTACCTGATGCTCCTGCACGTGGCTGCGGCGCGGTGGCTCCGAGCCCCTTTGGCTACCGGAGATTGCAGCCGACTTCTCTGCTCCATTTCGGGTGGATTTGGTAAATAATGGTGGTGATTCCGGGCTGAGCCTGCTCCTGGCACCCAGAGGAGTTGTGCTGCACCCATACCCATGATCCCATCACCGTGTCGGGGTGCACGCACGGGTTGTCCGGTGCTGACGTCGATCCGGGGCCAAAATCCCAGAAATGAGAAGTGCTGCGCCACGCCAGGCCCCAAATTAAAGCCTTCAGCGGGGGACCTGGAGAAAATGTTGGGCTCCACGAAGCTGGAAGTGGCCTCCAGCTTTATTCTCACCACCTGCTCCTTAGCAGCACTCAGACTGGGGAGCGCAGACGAGCCCAAATCCCACGTAAGGACTTTTCGTTAGTAAGAACATCCCCTTTATCTTTTTTACTTAAGCCCACACACAAAAAAAAAAAAAATGAAGAGTTTGAATAAAACCTGGCTGGCTGTAAGCCTCAGCACCCTCTGGATTAGCGAAAGGTGACGCCTGCGGTGCTCGGGGTAATCTGCAAAGTTGGTTGGATTCCCGTTGTCGAGTTAATTAAATCTCCTTTCACGTTTCAAGCCCTGCTTTGCTGTTTAAACCCCCTCCTCTCTCTGCTTGCTCCCCCGCAGGCTGGAATGGGTGGAAATCATCGAGCCTCGGACGCGGGAGCGCATGTACGCCAACCTCATCACGGGGGAGTGCGTCTGGGACCCGCCGGCCGGCGTGCGCATCAAGCGCACGAATGAGAACCAGTGGTGGGAGCTCTTCGACCCCAACACCTCCCGCTTCTACTACTACAATGCCACCACGCAGCGGACGGTGTGGCACCGGCCGCAGAACTGCGACATCATCCCCCTGGCCAAGCTGCAGACCCTGAAGCAGAACACGGAGTCGCCGCGAGCCTCGACGGAGAACAGCCCCGGGCGGAGCAGCAATGTCAGCAGGGAGGGCAGCACCAGCTCCTCGCTGGAGCAGGAGCTGGAGGGCAGCGAGAAGGTGCCCGAGCAGACGAGGTCGGGCCGGCAGTCCACCCAGTACGCCGTGGTGAAGGAGGAAACGGAAAGGTGAGGGCGGCCGGCGATGGGGGCGCCGCGGTGCCGCGGGGTCGGGGGCCGGTGCCCAGCACCGTGGAGGGGCAGAGAGCGAGGTCCTGGTCCTGCAGCGGGGAGATGTTCATCAGGAAGCTCCCCTAGCGAGGTCTGGTGTCTCTTAAGGTTTATGGTGTGCTCATCCGTTGGGCAGTCGCTGGAGGAAGAGGTGCAGGCACCCATGGGAGCTGCGCCTCCTCGTAGGCGCTCGCTGAGGTGTTCTTTCCAAAATAATTCCCTGGCCTCCCCCATGGGAGCCTTGTTTTCTCTTTCATTCTTTCAAAGGTTGGACCAGATCGTGTTCGAGGTCTTTTTCCAGCCTAAATCATTCCATTATTCTTTAATTTTCTCTTTTTTTTGTTTTTTTTTTTTTTAAGCTGACCATTGCTAAGACCTCTCCAGGCCTCGTGGCTGCTCCAGGAGCATCCTGAGGTCCTCGGTGCGTGGTCACCCCCGTGAAGGGTTACAGGCAATGAGCCATTTTGGGGTGTTTTTTCATCTTCCTGCAGACCACGCACACCATCGGGGGCTTCCAGGGGACGAAGGAAACTCCGGCCGGGGCAGGAGCCGCCTCCTGCCTGGGGGGAGATAAAAATAAATTAAAAAAAAAAAAAAATCGGGTGCCACTCGAGGGAGCAAATAAAAAATGGGAGATTTCCAGGTGGGGGTGACGTGTTGGTCCCCTTGGGGGTTCAATCCGTGCCACATCTGGCTCGGGGAAGGGGCAACGCCATGGGCTGAGCCCACTGGGTGCACTTCCAGCAGGGCACGGGGAAAACTGGTTAAAAACCCATGGGTTTGGGTACTTCTGCGGCCATCGGAGCAGCCCAGGATGCTGGGTGGGGGGTTTGCTCCGTGGCCGGGGGCTTTCTGCATCAGGAGCTGAGATTTTGAGGAGGGAAGGGGGGATTTTGGCTGCTGACCTGCAGGAAATCCCCAGGGACGCTGAGATTCCGTCTCCAGAAGTGGCCGGCGCTCAGGGCCAGGGGTGGATAAAGCCAAACGCGAGCTGTGCAAATTAAAAATGGATTTTGGATCGTGGTGATGGCAGCGCCAGCTCGGGCGTTTGTGCCTTGAGCTTCTCCGTGCCTGGGGCCCCTCCGCGTCCTGTTGTTGTTCCACAAGCTGGAAAAATGTGAATTTCTGTGTGTGATGTGCTCATTTTGTGCCCGTGTGAGCCCTAAAACGTAGGAGAGCTGCATCAGGCACGGTGTTTATTATTATTTTTTTTTTGCCTTGTTGGTGCTTTTTTCTTCTCAACGCGCAGCCGCCTCCTTGGCTTTGGGCACCAAGGTGCCTCCCACCACGTCCGTGCTGCTGGCTGGTGTCTGAGCGGTGCCTCCTCTTTTCTGGGGGAATTTGGGTGGTGAATGGGACAAGGGCGATGGTGGAGGTGGCCCCAAGACCCTTTTTTGGGAAGGAAAGGGGAACGAGCGGCGGTGCATCGCTCGGTGTGCCGGAGAAGGACAACTGGGGATGCTTTATTTGCAAAGGGAGGAAAGAAGGGGATGGTTTGTGGGACTGGGGAGGGGTGAAAGCAGGGTTTTGTGGGGTGAGTTGGGTTCATATCCTTAGTCAGAGATAGGTCTGAAGTCTCCTACCAGGAGAATTAACGAAGGATGCTTCTCCAGGACTTGGCTTCGCCTCTCACAGGAGAGCCAAGGTTGGAAGGGGGCTCTGGAGGTCACCTGCCTGAATCCCCTGCTCGAATTTTCACAGCTTTGAGCCTTAAACTCCTTTCGGCAAGGTTTCAGTCCCAAATTTTCTCTGTTCTTACCGCGAGGTCAACGGCTGACCTCAAGGAGCCATCAAGGCCCTTGGGACCACCAGGTCCAACCTCCAACCCCGTCTGTTGGGTCCCAGCCCTGCACCACGTCCCTCAGCGCCCATCCCATCACACCTCGTGCCCAGAGGTGCCCCACAGGTGGGGGATTTGGGAACAGGAGCCCCTGTTTTTTGGCTGGAGGCCACGGTGGCCACCGGTTCCTCGGTGTGGCCAACGCGGTCTTCGGGATCTCGCCGCCAGCTTTGCCTGGGTGGTCAGCAGAGGTGGAGGATCCCAACAGAAATCCTGGCTTGCCCGAGACGTCGCGTTTTCTTCCTTAAAAAGGGGAATTTTATCTACAAAGCAGGACGTGGCCGCTCCGAAATCTCACACTGGCGTTGTGTGGGGTCACTGGGTTTGGGCACGCTGCGCCTGGGTCCGCGCGGGGCCCCAGGGGAGACCGACGAGCAGGGGGCACCTTGTCTGAGCCACCGGGGGAGCTTTCTGTGGACCCCTGTGCAGGCCGTAACAAAAACAGGGTGGTCTTCACCCAAATCCCACCCGCTCCGAAATGGTGCCCACGTTATTTCCCGAGACTTGCCCTTTTCTCGCAGGTTTTCCCCTCCCCCTGGTTCTGAAGCCCAGTAAGAGAAAGACAAAGTAAGATCAAATGCAACCCTAAAGATAAAATAAGATAAAATGCACCCCTTAAATCTCCCTGGATTAAGTGGAGCTGAGCCGAAATAGCCAGGGGAGGGGGTCCCCTTAGAGACCCCTTCCCAAAACGGGACCTTGCTGGCTGCAGAGCCCAGGAGGGGAGCCCCCAAAAAAAAGGGGAGCCCACTTTTGCTCCCAAAATCTGGAACACCGCAGGCAGCCGAGGTGGGACCCGACCCCAAAACGTGAACTCCTCCGGGACCTCGTTCCCCCAGCAGGACCCCGGGTGCTGGGACGGGGACGCTGCCAGCCCGGGGAGGGGAACGCTGCAGGAAATTGTGGGTTTTTCAGCAAATGGGGCTAAAACAGAGATTTTTCTCTTTTTGTTTTCTCTCCTCTTGCTTTTTGCCAGCTCTCTGGCACCCGACGAACGCCGCGAGCTCCACGGGGAGACGTTTGCGGGGCGAAGGCTGGGGTTTAACCCCCTTTCCTCGTGCTGTTTTCAAATATTTGGGGGAAAATCGTTCCCATCTGGCATTTCCTTGGGGCAAAGCGCTTTGGGGCAAATTGGGGCAAAGCTCTCTGTCCACGTCCTGCTGATTTTTTGTGTTCTGTCTGCACAACGGGCTCGGGGTAGCGGGGTTTCCATCCAACGCGTGCGCAGGGCGTCCGGCCCGACGTGCAGTTTACATAACAGCAAAGAAAAACATCTTTTCCCCCTTTTTTCTTTTTTTTTTCTTTTTTTAGAAGCAGCGGCTGTAATTAAGCGTATGAAGCCTTGCGGCCCAGCGATTAGCGCAGGGGATTAGGCGCTGGGATTTCATTTCTATTCCTGGCTTTGCCCCACCGCGCTGGGCTATTTTCGGGCACGTCACTTTCCCTTCTTTTAAAAATAAAAGCAGCGCTCGGAGCCGCTGGGAAGCGGTGCCACCTCCTCTGCCAGGGGGGAGAAGGAAAAAAAAAAAAATAAAATAACATGATTTGACATTTTTTTTTTAGCTCTGCTGGAGGTGCAGTCCCCTTTTCCTGATGCTTCACGATTCATCAAACGGGGCTTGGGCAGGAGCTGGGGTGGGGGGTGCAGAGGGACAGGAGCCGGAGGGGGAGCTCCTCTGGAGCCATTTGAAGTTAATTTTTCCCCTAATTAGCAGCTTTATTAACCTTGGTAGGGCTCAGGAGGAGCTGTCGGGCTGCGGGCACCCTCCAGCTCCTTGGGTCCGTGGCGGGGACGCGGCGGCACCGTCGCGGGGGCTCTCTGGGTGGACCCAAGGATGTTGCCACACGTCGTGCTGAGGAGGAGGAGGAGGCTGTTCCCTGTGCTTGGGGGATCCCAAATCCCAAAAAATCACCACCAGGGCTTTTGGCCTCATCAGCGCGAGCTCAGATGCAACCACGGTTGTCGGAGTTAGCCTGCTGAGACGACAGACGTCGCCCTGCGTGGGCTGCTAAAATCAGAGTGTTCTGCACCTCCCCAGCCCCTCACAGCCCTGCATGGGCGCTGCCAGCGTTTGGGCAGGATGAGAAGGAGGAAAAAGCCCCAAATTTGCCGTTTCTTTCATGGTGAGGAGGTGCTGCTGTGCTCTGGGGGGGTTGCGCAAGGAGTTTGTGCAATGACGGCTGCAGCGGTGGTTCCAGATGTACGAACTATTTAATAGGCACAGGGCACCCTCCAATTAACACATTACAATTACAAGCCCGCTTCTCTGAGCCCCGTGGGTCCCGTCCAGGCTCAATTTGGGCTGCTGGAGTCAGGGTGCATCATCCGCAGCGAGTGGGTGCGACGGCTCCAGTGGGATTCGGACCTGCAGCATCAGCAGGGCTGAGCGGGTCCCCGGCGCCCCAAAAGTCCCCTCGAGTCACCAAGGACGTCGAAACCTCCCAGCAGCATTGCGAGGACCCTGATCTAGAGAGAAGGCACGTGTTAAAAGTGCCTTCCACCTCTGGAAGGTGGGAATTGGCCTGGTTCTTGCTCTGCCCCGTTTGCAGTGGATATGTCGCCGACCCTGCCGCACCTCGCTCAGCACCCGCACGGGGACGGCACAGCTGGGGACAACGTGGTCCCCTCTCCGCCGCCCTGCACTCTGGGGTCACCTAGGTGGGAAAAAAAACTTCAAGATCCCCAAAACCAACCGTTGGCTTGACCTAGGGCGTCCCATGGCTAAACCACCTCCTCGCCTTGAGTCCGTCCGGAGCCACAGGAGGATGGAGACGGCAGGACGGGGACAGAAGGACACGGACAGCAGGATGGGGACAGCAGGACGGGGACAGCAGGATGAGGACAGCAGGATGAGGACAGAAGGATGGGAACAGCAGGATGCCCTCCCTTTTGGGCATGCTGCTGCACTGCCTTCTCTGAGAGGACCCAAATGGTGCAGGGAGGGCGTTAAGAGCGGAGCCACTCGCTCTGATTTCGGCACGCACGAACGAGAGCTGCTGGAAGGAGCTGGCTGGAGGGCCCCGGGCAGGCTTGCCAGGCTGTTAATATTTAAGCAGCAGCATTGTTCAGCCCCTGCTGGCCTGGCTTCCGTGGGCAGCAGTGCGTGGAGCACTTGTCCCCTTACGAAGCGCTCTCCGAGGTTTTTAGCCCGCACCTTAGGAGCGGTGCCGAGCACGGGTCAGACCGACACGGGGGCATGGAGCTTTCGGCAATTCCTGCCTCCGCCCGGTGACTCAGAGCTCGCTTCTGGCCTCACGCAGCCTCCCCACTGCTGTGTGAGTGAAAAACAAGAGAAGGGTTTTGCTGGTGGGGTTTTGCAGAGCTGGTTTTGGGGTTTTTGCCTGACCTGGGCTTGGGCGCAGCGAGGCGCACGCGGGCGCTGGTTTTGGTAACTTCATGGGGGCAATCAGAGACCCTTGGTTACTCCAGAAGATGAAACGGCCTCTGTTTGCCCAGAGAAACCTTGGGGTCTCCTCCTTGGAGAGCTTCAGCCTGTAACTCGTGGCATTGTGGAGGGATTCGATACCTGCCTTCAGTCCCCTTGGCAGCTTCATCAGCAAGAGCTGATCGCCACGATAACGAACTCAGACTCATCAGCAACACCACAGCGACTGCGCTTTGGGGTTGCTCTGCCAAAGATCCAGGAGATCTCCAGGAGATCTCCATCTCAGCACCTTGCCGGGCACTTCTGGACCACGAGCTTGCTTAGAGCATGGATTGTGTGTCAGCAAGACCCTGCCTGGGGTTTTAATCCATTTATTGCCTCCGAAACCATTCTTTAAAGATTGCGAGGTGTTAGGGGTGCCGAGTCAGCATCTCTCCGGCCCCCATGGGCTCTCCTGGCTCCTGGGCACCTCGTGGGGCTCCATTTGAGGTGCCAAAGCTCTGGAATGCTCTGATATTGTAGGTACATGGAACAATCTCCATCACCTATGAGCTTGCACCTCACACACCCTTGCACCTCCAGCAGGCACCACCAGAAGCACGACAGCCTCCACGGTGTTGGCAGGACCCTTTGCACCAAGTGATTGGAAACCATCTAGAATTTGTGCGTGGCCCCTCGGACCTCCTGGTGGGTGGGCACGAGCAGGGATGGAGGCTTGGGGAGCCCGGGTCCCATCCTCACCTTGCTCCCAGAGTCCCAGCCAGCACAGTTTTGCCCTGAGATTGAAGGAAACACGCTTGGTGCCCTTTATTTGCAAGAGCCTTGAAAAATGTAAGGTTGTAAGGGGCTGCTGATGATCGGGTGATTTTTTGTGTTGTTTTTTTTTTTTTTTGGAAGGGAGGGGACGAAGTGAGGGAACCTGAAGTGAGGTTCCTTGGAGGACACCTCCCTGCTGGTGACCCGAACGCAGGGACCGGGTGCCGGGGGGCACCTTGAGTTGGACTTTCCATGCTTTTCAGGAGTTAGACCCGATGATGCTTGTGAGTCCCTCGGCACATTCTGTGATTCTAAGAGCTTGCCTGAAGGTCTTCTGGACCTTGAACTTCCTTGAGGTCGTCTTGACCTTGAGCTTCCTTGAGGTCTTCTTGACCTTGAGTTTCCTTGAGGTCTTCTTGACCTTGAGCTTCCTTGAGGTCTTCTTGACCTTGAGTTTCCTTGAGGTCTTCTTGACCTTGAGCTACCTTGAGGTCTTCTGGACCTTGAGCTACCTTGAGGTCTTCTTGACCTTGAACTTTCTTGAGGTCTCCTTGACCTTGAGTTTCCTTGAGGTCTTCTTGACCTTGAGTTTCCTTGAGGTCTTCTTGACCTTGAGTTTCCTTGAGGTCTTCTGGACCTTGATCTACCCTGAGGTCTTCTTGACCTTGAGCTACCTTGAGGTCTTCTGGACGTTGAGGTTCCTGGAGGTCTTCTCCCAACAACCACTGCCATAAACCTCAAGTATTGTTTCCACAGCTTCTTTAGAAAGCCTTGTGAGCATCGGTCCCCTTCCATCAAACCTACCAAGGCTTGCCCGCCGTGGAGGGAACGCTGCAGTCGTGGATCTGGGTGCAGCACGATAAGAGGGAGCTGACGCCTTTCCCTTGAGAAGAGGCTGAGTGTCACCAAAGAGGAGGCACGTGCCTTCACGTGCGTTGGGAGAGGGAAAAGGGATTAAGCAATTCAACGCAGTCATAATTTCAGGGCTCAGAAGCCTCATTAAAATTAGCTTTGACAGAAGCTTAATTTTATTGCCACTTGCTTGAATAAATTCTTTGAGGTCTATCCTATTAGGAAGATTTGTTTTCTTCTCCCGAAACCAACATCTGATCTGAATTTTATTAAGGCAGGCGCCTTAATGTGTGCGTAGGGCTTGTTAACGCGGCAGCTTAGAGAACTGCTCAGGAGGAAGTTATTTCTCCAGATGTTGGCCATTCCGTTCTGGTGCGGATCAAATGCCTAATAATTTGCGTGGCGCTGCGTGTTTTGCAAACGAGCCTGACGATTTGCACAGCCCTCAGCGGAGATAAAGGCAAAAAAAGACCTTTCCTGTGCCCCTCGAGGCAAAAAAGACCTTTCCTGTGCCCCCCGAGCGAATGCCAGCCGTAAGGAGGAGCAATATCAGAACGCGTTGCCCTTCGACAAAGTTTAATAACGTGGCTAACGAGCGCGGGAGGGGCACGGCGTGCACATGGTGCAACCAACTGCAATGTGGTAAATGAGAATGTGCCCAAAAAGGGCTTTTTCTGGCACTCGCCCCTTCCACCTGTCTTGGCTTTGGCCAACGGAGCAGCAGGGCTATTAGCGGGAGGAGCGGGAGCGACGTTGGTGAATATCCATAACCCCTGCCCTCTGCACGGGGCTGGTGTAAATAACCAAAAGCTATTCTCCTTCGGGCACGTTAAGTAGATATCCATGTCCTGGATGAAACTGAGGCACGCTAGGCAGGGTGGGACACCAAGTGCCATCCGTCTGCTGGACGATGTGACCCGTTCCTAAGGCACAGAAGGGATGGGAAATGCATGGGGTGCAGCGGATGCTCGTGCGGAACGAGGGTGATGCAGCGAGCCAGGATGAAGGGCTGCCCTGAGAAGGGAACGAGGGCAGGGCGAAGTCAGGAGGTGGTTTGGATCCATCCTGCTGTTGTTATAAATCCCATCCCATCCCATCCCATCCCCGTCCCCATCCCATCCCATCCCATCCCATCCCATCCCATCCCATCCCATCCCATCCCCATCCCCATCCCATCCCCATCCCATCCCATCCCATCCCCATCCCATCCCATCCCATCCCATCCCCATCCCCATCCCATCCCATCCCATCCCATCCCATCCCATCCCCATCCCCATCCCATCCCCATCCCCATCCCCATCCCATCCCATCCCATCCCATCCCATCTCCATCCCATCCCATCCCATTCCCATCCCCATCCCCATCCCATCTCCATCCCATCCCATCCCCATCCCATCCCATCCCATCCCATCCCCATCCCCATCCCCATCCCATCCCCATCCCCATCCCCATCCCATCCCATCCCATCCCATCCCCATCCCCATCCCACTTTACTCTACTCCACTCTACTCTACTCTACTCCACTCTACTCTACTCTACTCTACTCTACTCTACTCTACTCTACTCTACTCTACTCTACTCTACTCCACTCCACTCCACTCCACTCTATTCCATCATCTGTTAAACACCCAATTAATGACTCAAAACTCGATGTCAGGAGATAGGCACAAAGCCCAGCCCGACGGGGTGCCCACCTCTGTGGATGGGCTTCGTGGATCCCAAATCTCCGTTGATCCTAAAGGCAATGGGACGTTAATAAGGGCACGTGGGTGTCGCAGTCGCTGTTGTAACCCCTTGTTCACCATTACTGTATTGCAGTTCGCCGCCCTCCGGAGTGTTTGAGAAAGAATATGACATTTATCGGGATTACAATGCGGAAGGTCAACTCCTCCACTACAGGTAGCCGAAATTTCCCTCCTGTACCGGGGTTCGGGTCCGAAACGTGGCCTCCGCAGCGCGACGTGGGGCGTGGGCAGCCTGTGGGGAAGGGGCTGCAGATGCCTTCTGGTTCTCCTCCCCGTCCCCTTCCCTCCACCTGCTGTGACCACCCTTAATAAGGGATTCATTTTGGGTTTATTTTGGTGGGTTTTTTTTTGGAGCAGGGGCGCCGCGTGCCCTTTCTGCAGCTCGGTGCCGCCTGCGCTGCTCTCTGAGCACTGGACCACGGCCTGGCTGCTTCAAAATTTCAGAAAACGGCGTTTTAATATTTTCTTTTCGTTCTCGTGGACGAGGAAGGCGTTTCAGGCAGGCAACGGAGAAGTCGTGGGGTCTGATATGGGGTTGGGGGTGCAGGTGGGACCCTCCTGGTCCATCCCAGCGCATCCCATTGCAGCGGGCGATGTCTCGGATGGCTCTCGGCACTGCAGCCACATTTAGGCTCCTTTCTGGGATTTGTACATGGCTGTGGGCACACATTTCACCTATTTCTTGCTTGTCAGATGGGCGCCAGCGTCCTCCTGCTCGGATCGGGGTCGGGATTTCAGGTGATCGCCGGGCTGAGGAAACTGCCCCCCGGCTTCCCTGGATTTAGGCTGGGGGGGGGGACACGGAGCGCTCGTGGGGACATGGAGAGGTGGCAGGGACATGGAATGGTGATGGGAACGGGGAGCAGTAGAGCGGTGACGGGGACACGGAGCAATGACAGGGACACGGAGCAGTGACGGGGACACGGAGCAGTGATGGGGACACGGAGCAGTGACGGGGACACGGAGCAGCAATGGGGACACGGAGCAGGATGGGGCTGTGGTGCTGGATCGATGCCGCAGGCAGGGCCAGGACCCGATGCACATTCTGGGTTCAGCACCCCCACTGCGAGTGCCACCCCCCTGCCCCCTCCCCATCGATTAAAAGAGGAAATTTCACCCCAATCAATGCGCGCGGCCCTGTTTGTCCCCGCGCCCGCCTCGCTGCAGGGGACGCCTCCATCTCCCCAGCCTCAGCCTGGAAAAATCCCACAGACAGCCCTCGCCGCCCCCCCCGCCCCCCCCCGCCCCCAGCTGCAGCCAGGAAGCTAATTAGCAGCTTTGGTTAATTAGCTGAGAGTGGGCTTCCTTCTGGAGGAGCCGGTCTCAAGTGCCCCCTGCCTGCGGGGAGGTGGGAGCGGGGCTGACGCAGCCTTGGGGAGGGGGGGGTCCCCTGGCCTGAGCCCCTCCTGCGGGCTCCAAAATCGGCGTCGGGGCTCAGCACCCTGGGGTGCGCGGATCCGCTCGGGTGGGAGCAGGAGCTGAAATCGCCGGCTGGCTGCGGGAACGCGTTGCCAGCTCAGCAGGACCCCGAGCACGGCTCCCCGCGGCGCTGCTCCTCTAGGAAATGTCACCGCCGCTCCTCCCCGCCTGCTGCTGCCCGCTCCTCTTCATCACGACGAAGGCTCCTCCACCTCCCCTCCTTGCTCTCGCTCTCACGTAAGAGCCAGGAGCAGCCACGCGAGCCCCGTTCCAGCGTTTCCTTCAAAACCCAGAGCCCACGAAAATCCTTTTTCCCGCGGATTTCTGGTCCCCGGTGCAGGTGAGGGGTGGAAGGGGTGCGAACCCGTCCACCACAGGGGTCAGCAGCTGCTGCTCATTCCCCAGAAATTGGGGGATTTTTTGGGGGGGCTCCTGCGAGGGAAAACTCCGTGGTATTGAAGGGGGGCGAGGGACGGAGGGCTCGTTATCTCCTCCTCCTGGCTTGGCTCCCGCTGCCGCTAATTGGAGCGGACGCCACGGGAGGCGGCGGGCGGGGGAAATCTTGCACGGAGAAATTGGGTTCTGCAGCCCTGAAGGCAAAAGCAGAGTCCAAAAACGCACCGAAAAAGTGCCCCAAATGTTGCAGCCTGCTCCTTTCGTTAAGGGGAAGGCTCGGCAGGGCGGCGCGCTCAGCCCAAGGCAAAAATCTCCCTCCTTTTAATCGAACTCTGGAGGTTCCTTTGAGGTATTTTGGCAGGGAGCTTCGTGCTTGCTTTGCTCGCAGGCCTCCAAGCTGCAGCAGTATTTTAGGCAGGGAACGAAGCCCCGGGAGACCTCGGGCACCCTTGGAGCGAGCCCCGCAGTCGGCAGATGGGCTGGAGGCTGGGCCAAAGCCGGCGCCGCTGAGCGCGGGCGGCGAGATGAGCCCCGTTCCCGGCCCCCAACCGCTGCTGACACCCCTCCGGTGCCATTCCTGCTGCTTCTTCCCCGTCGCAGGGATGCACCACGCCGTGCCGGGCGAAGCTGAGCGCCGAGGCGAGAGCGAAACCCGTGTGCACAGCAGGGGAGGCGAGGAGGAGGAGGAGGAGGAGGAGGACGCGGAGAGGCCGGGGGGCTTCGGAGACACAGGCAGAGGAGGCGAAACGCCGTTTGCGCTCCCGAAGGTCTGCAGAGCCCGGTGCCCTCACGTTTTGGGCGCCCGATGCAGCCCCTCGCCGGACGGTGGGTGCTGGCCTCACCGGGTCTGAAGCCCCCTGGGATCACAGCCCTGCCGAAATGCCCGCGCCCGGTGCAGGGTCCCGAATCGCCGCCCTTCCAAACGCCGTAAGCAGCGAGCGGGGATTTGAGATCTCCATCAGGATCTGAGCTCCGGGGTGTTTGTAAGTGTAGCTCTTGTGTTGGCACGGCAGATAAGGAGCAACGAAGTCTTGGGGGGTCGCATTGGAAAGATCTCCAAAGGGAACAACCCCGTGCGGGGACAGCGAGGACGGTTCTGCCCGGGCTCACCCTCTGCTGGGTGTGAGCACCGCCGCGCACGAACCACGTGGGAAGATGATCTGTGTGAATTAGTGCAAGTTAAGGGCTTTTTTTTTTTTTATTCCCTCCGAGAGGTGAAAAGGCATTTAATTCTAGAGCTAAATTCCTGGCACGGTCTGAATAACACCGGCACGAGCAAAGGCAGCGCGAAGAGATGCGCGTCTCGGGGTCGGCCTTGCTTTTAGGTGTTGCAGGACAGAAATGGCAGCAGCTTTGGTGCAACGCCCGGTGCTGCTGGCGGCATTTGGGGCAACGCCACTGGTGCCAGGGGCTGCAGGGCAGCTGGTGGGGAAGGTCAGTGGTGCTGCTGCAGCAGCCCCGCTGCGGTCCGTGCCGGTGTTCCCTGGCGCAGCGCTGATTCAACATCGCTGCCGACTGATTTCACACGAATTGGTTTCTCTGGTAGAAGGTTAGAGGATTTTGGGGGGGCATTTGGCAACGGGGTTGCACGTGGGGTTGTAAGCGCGGCCGTGCTGGTGCCATAATTCAAGGGAAGAGGAGCGAAGGGGAACCAGGACGAGCAGAAACACTGGCGGAGCCGACGGGCGGCCCCGGCTGCGGGCATGGGTTTGGGCACGATTCGTGGAGCCGAGCCATGCCTGCGAGCACCAAAAACAGGCACTTTTTCTAGCCAAACCCTGCGTGGAGCTGGGCTTGGCCCCGTGCTGGGAGGAGACCTCACCATCAGGATCCTTTCCACTTATCGCCGTCACCGAGCCGCTCGTGGGCACGGCGGCTGCAGCGATTTAGCCGCAAAGAAAAAAAAAAAAAAAAACCTTTTCCGAGCATTCCTTTTACAGGCAGAAAATTAAATTTAGCCCGTGGTGATGCTTTCTAGTGCTCAGCAATAACCCCGGACGGTGCGGTGGAGCTCTGGGGTTATTGCTTGCTGTTTCTGCTCTGATTTACAGCTCTGCCTCGGCTGGGTGACGTGAGGCGCCGCGCCGCGGTCTGCTCGGTGGGGTTTTTATTCCTACCCGCTGCTTCCCGGAGCCTGCTGCTGCTGAAATAGGGATGAAATAGGGGTGGGGGGCTGCAAATATGGGAAGTGGGAGAGGCTTTTCACTTTCTGGTTGCGGTGCCTGTGGGATGGAGGCGGGTTGGACGTATGGGGGCAGTTTTGGAGGCTCCCCTCTGCACAGAGCACCCCGGGGACCTGTCCCTGTCCGGGGATGGTCCTGCACCTCGGTGGCACCTCTGGTGCTGCTGGGGATGGCTCAGATCTGACCGTGTTTGACCTCCTCAAAGACACCGGGTCTGCTCCAAAAGCAGGTTTCTCCATCATGAGCTTCCTTTTTAGCAGAGCTTTCAACCCCAAAGGCACCAGGACGCACGGCGGCGATGCTGGGGGTGAGGAACCGAGCAGGGCTCCGTCTCGTTCCCGACTCGATGTGGTGTAACGGGGGCGGGGGGGGGGCTCCTGAAAGCCCCGGCTGGCACCGGGCTCTCCGAGACCCTCAACCGGGCCCCCATCTGCGCTGGCTGCAATCCAGCTTGAAGGCTGCAGCTGGAAGGCTGCGGAAACGCCGTCAGATGAAAGCGGTCAAGAAGTTTTCAGCACGAGCATCGCGTGCAGGGTGCTGGTCTTGCTCTAGGAGCCCAGCGGGGGCACGGCACCGATCTATAAACGCCCCCAAATTGCCCCAGCTCTGCTCTGGTGCTGCCAGGAGATGCCCCCCCGTGGTTTCAGAGTATGAGGACGCCGCTGGCACGCGCAGGGGTTCATTCACCCGTTATAAAAACCCCAAGTTTGGGTGTTGTGGTCCTTCCTGGAGCTTCTTCGTGCTGTGTCTACGCCATTTTTTTTCAGTGTTTCAGTGGAAAACTTCAGGGGGGGCGAGGCTGGGGTTTTTGTTGGCGGGGAGGGCGCACGGAAGGAACGGGGCTGGGTGGGGACAGAGGGGACAATGCCCAAGCAGGGGGCTGCAGGAGAAGGAGGGGGGGACACCAGGAAACCAAGGAGGGGGCCGGGTGGAGGAGGTGGGATGGGGATGCGAGGAGGGGACGTCCAACCACGGTGTGCACGGCTCTGGGACGTGGAGCTGTGGCACCATGCTCTGGGCTGTCCACCTCCAAGTGGCCCTGGGGTGGCTGCCCCACCACCCCCACCACCACAGGCACCCGCCTCGCCCCCTGACCGCTGTGTTTGCCCCCCCGCAGGACGTCCTCCCTGCGATGGAACGCCGGCACCAAGGAGCGGATGCTGATCAAGGTGACCGACCGCGAGCCCAGCTTCCTCATGCACCAGGGCAACGGCTACGCGCCCGACGGCCAGCCGGGCACCCGCTCGCGCCGCCCCTCGGGGGGCCAGCAGTCCCCCAACCTGCAGACCTTCGCCCCCGAGGCCGACAACTCCGTCTTCTTCCCGGAGAGGAAGCCCTCGCCCTTCTTGAAGAGGGCTGAGCACGTGGGCAGCTGCTCGCCGCTGCTGGGCCGGGGCGACTCCTTCTGCTCCCCGCTGCAGGCGCAGCACCGCAAGCACTCGAGCGAGTCGCAGCCCTCCTCGCCCCGCTACGCCTACGAGCCGCCGCTCTACGAGGAGCCCCCCATGGAGTACCAGGCGCCCATCTACGACGAGCCCCCCGTGGACATGCAGTACGAAGCCAGCGGCAGCTACAAGGCCGGCTCGCCCCAGAAGTCGCCCATCCGCAAGCCTCACCCCTTCCTCCAGTCGCCCAAGCAGGGCTCCAACTCGCCCTACCAGCAGCTGGTGCTCACCAAGCAGAAGTGTCCCGACAGGTTCATGAGCCTGGAGTACAGCCCCGCGGGCAAGGAGTACGTCCGGCAGCTGGTCTACGTCGAGCAGTCGGGCTCCAGCCCCAAGATGAAGACGGGGCTGCGCCACAAGTACTCGCCCAACCCCATCGGCGGCTCCTACTCGCTGCAGCACAGCCCCTGCCTGCTCCGCGACCAGCGCCTGGACGTCAAATCGGGCGACTACAGCAGCATGGAAGGACCCGATTTCTGCCCGGGGCAGCCGGCGGGCCAGGCGGCCCCGGGCGAGGACTCCATGTCGTGGTCCAGCCAGCAGGACACCATGTCCTCCACCGGCTACTCGCCCTCCACCAGGAAGAGGAAAAGCCGCAAGCCCTCGCTGCCCCACGAGCCCAACGCCTCCTCCACGGACGGCTCGGGGGACCGGGAGGCCCTCGGCGAGCAGCCGGCGGCGGGCGAGGATCGTGCCGTGCCGGCGCGCTCGCAGATGAACCGGACGGAGAGCAAGGCGGCGGAGGCGGAGGCGGCGCGGGGCTTCCCCGAGCCCTTCCTGGCGCAGGCGCGCCTGGCGTGGGAGGCGCAGCAGGCTCACTACCACATGAAGCAGCGGAGCAGCTGGGATTCCCAAAAGGACGGCTCGGGCTACGAGAGCGACGGCGCGTTGCCCTTGCCCATGCCGGGCCCGGTGGTGCGAGCCTTCAGCGAGGACGAGGCGCTGGCCCAGCAGGACAACAAGCACTGGAAGAGGAACACCTTCGAGAAGCTGGGCTTCCCCCAGATCCTGCTGGAGAAGAGCGTCTCCGTGCAGACCAACCTGGCCTCCCCCGAGCCCTACCTGCACCCATCTCAGGTAACGACCCCGGGGGTGGCCCTGGTGGTTTTGGGGGCATCCCGGGTGGTTTGGGGGTGTCCCCACACGTCCCACGGACCCTCACGGACCCTCCATCCCTTGGGTGCCGCTGCAGCCTTGGCAGGCCAACCACGCACGGCATCCCCACCACGCTGACGGTTAAATAAAGCTCATTTTCGTTGTAAAGCAGGTTTAAACCCCATATTCCACCTCAGATCCAGCAGGACATGCCCGCAGGTGACACCACAGCCCGGTAGCTCGAGCTCTGCGCCGTGCTGTGGCTTCAGGAGCTGCTTCTCCTCCCAACAGCTCCTGTGCCAGAAACCAGGGTTTGGCCGGCAATTCCTTCGGGGCCGTAGCAGCTGAGATGAGGCAGAACCCAGGGTAGTTTAAGTAAAAAAAAATAAGTAAGTAAATTGCCCTTCTTAATTAGAGCATAATTAGCCTCCTCCTTACGGTGCTCGACTTCCCCTCGGCAGCATCGATGGCACTGGGCAGCTGCCCCCTGGGGACGTGGAGGGTCCTGTCCCCTGATGGGACCCAGAGAACCTTCTGGAACGTGGAGGTGGTTCTCAGCTGCCAGGCACGGAGCTTGGAGATAGCTTGGAGGCGTCTGGAAAGCGTTGGTTGCCCGTGGGGACGTTGAAGGCATCGCAGGCAGCAGAAGGGACTCCTCCCTGCGCACGCGTCCCCAAGCACTCTGCGCCACGTGAGGTGGTCGGGAACCAACGCAGGGCTTGGGATGAGCAGAACCACGACAGGAGGAAGGGTTTGGCAGTCCCCCTGCTCCCCGAGCTGCCGTGATGGTCTTCTCATGGGCACGGTGGCAGGAGGAGCCGTAGCAGGACCTGCCAGGGGGTCACGGCCACCTGCTGTTGGTGCTCAGCCCCCTGCTGCAGTTCCAGGCTCTGGCTTCCCCCCAGCTGTGCTAATTAGGGCCGGAGCTAATTGGATTCCGTTGTATATAGGGAAGAAATCGTTCACGCTGAGGGCGGTGAGATGCTGGGGCAGGTTGCTGATGACCCAGGGTTTGGGGCAGCACTGGTACCAGTAGCAGAAGGACACTGGTCTGCAGGAGGACCCCAACCAGCACCTCTCTGCTAAGCCCAGGTCCTCACCAGTTGGGTGCTGTGCGAGGCTCAATCCCAGGCACCCACGTCCTTCTGCACGTGGGATCCGAGGGAAGAAAACCCTTTCTGCCGATGCCTTTTAGGGTCCCACCTGCTCCTGGTGTCCACGAGAAGGTGTCTGGCTCCCAAAATCAATTGTCCCCAGCCTGCTGCTGGGCCACCAGCCTCCTCCTGGGCTTGGGGACACCAGAAAACCGCGCGCGAAGGTGGCTCTGGGGACAGGGGGCCGGCCGCCATCGCCTGCCGTCCACGGTGGGTGGGGGCGCACCGCTAATAACCCTGTCTGTCCGTTCTCTCCCAGTCAGAAGACCTCGGCGCCTGCGCCCAGTTCGAGAGCAGCAGGCAGACCAGGAACATGATGCCCAGCGCCAGCTGCGTCTTCCCCACCTTCAACCTGCGGAAGCCCTCCTCGGAGACGGACATTGAGAACTGGGCCTCCAAGCACTTCAACAAGCACACGCAGGGGCTCTTCCGCAGGAAGGTGTCCATCGCCAACATGCTGGCCTGGAGCAGCGAGTCCATCAAGAAGCCCATGATCATGACCAACGACCGCAACGTCAAGAAGGAGGCGTGCGAGATCTTTAAACTGATTCAGATGTACATGGGGGACCGGCGGGCCAAGACGGACCAACTCAACGTGGCCTTGGAGATCGCCACCAAGGGCTGGAGCATGCAGGGCCTGCGAGACGAGCTCTACATCCAGCTGTGCCGGCAGACCACCGAGAACTTCCGATACGAGAGCCTGGCCCGGGGCTGGGAGCTCATGGCCATTTGTTTGGCCTTCTTCCCCCCCACCCCCAAATTCCATTCCTATCTAGAGGGATATATTTACAGGCACATGGATCCGGTGAACGACACCAAAGGTAAGAGGCAAACCGGTGCCGTTGGCTGATGTCGCACCCCATTCCTTGGGTCTGGTTTTTTTTTTTTCTTCCTCTCCCCGTCGCCTTCACGCACGTCGTGTCCTTGGTGAAACGTGGGTGAGGAACTCGGCGACAGCGCGCCAGGAGGTGCAGTGGTTGCAGGGCTGGCGTTAGCACCAACCCCTCTCCTCTGGGCGCACAGCAACCCAGCGCGAGGCCCGGCACGAAGTGAGCTTGGACACCCTCCGCTCACGGCGCGGGCTCGGCCGCCCCCGAGGTGCTGGGTGGGGATGAGCCAGGGGGGTCCCGTCAATTTGCGTGGCCCCGCGCTCTGGTTTCACGTTCCCTCTCCGCGAATCAGAGCTCTGTGGGCTCTGGGATGGCCGCATCCTGAAGATCCAGCAAGTCCATCTCCTTGTAAGCAGGGACGTGGGGGAGCTCCCCCGGAGCCTCCTCCTCTACCAGGCCGAGCAGCCCCAGCTCTCGGGGTCTCTCCTCGTGGAAGGGGGGCTCCAGGCCCTGCCACCCCTCATGGGCCCTGCGCTGGGCTCTCCCCAGTGTGCCCAGTGCTCTCCAATATACGCCCAGGGCTTGATTCTACTGGGGCCCAGTGCTCACCCCATTTTCGATCCGCCTCACTGCCCGGTCATCGAGCCCATCCTTCAACACCCTCTCTATAAAAACCTGAACTGAAAAAAAGGCAGACAGATGACATCCACCACATCCATCTCCACGACGAGCCCCCTTGGGGGCTCGACATGGGGCCAGCAGGGGACAAACCCCCCCCCCCCCATTTGGGGCACGGCGAGGGGCCCGCGGCCACCACCAGCACCCGCAGCAGAGGCACCAAGCTCACTTCGCCCCGCGCCACGCGCTGGCTTTGCTGTGCCACCGAGCGGAGACGCTGCCCGTGCCCGCGCCACGCGTCGGCCTCGCGCCGCCCCGCTCAACCACGGCACTACCGAACGCGCCCTCGGCCCACCGGGGCGCTCACCGGAGCCCGTGGGAGCGGGCAGGTTTGAAAGGCCCCTGCCCGTCCAGCCATTTTGTTGTTTTGTTCCATTTTTATTCACTTTGTGTTGTTTCATTGTTATTTTGTTTCCTTTTTTTGTTTTTTTAGGTTTTATTTCTTTTTTTTTTTTAATTTTCTATTTTCCTCCACGTTTCGTATTTATGTTTTTATATTTATTTTTATATTATATTTTTATATTTTTATTTATTCTTGTTTGATTTTTATTTATTCTTGTTTGACTTTTATTTATTCTTGTTTGATTTCTATTTATTCTTGTTTGCTTTTAATCGTTTTTCATGTTATTTTGTTTTTACATTCAAATACTTTATATTTTTTATTTTGACTTATTATTTGTTTTTTTCTATTTTTTTTTAATTTTATTTTTTTTTTATATTTCATTCCATTTTGTATTTCATTTCGTTTTATTTTGTTCCATTCTGTTGTCTTCATCGCTTTGTTTGTTTCCCAGTGACACAGCACATTAAAGAGGTCCTGGAAAGGAACAGTAAGAAGAAATCCAAATTGAGAAAGAAACCCAAGCCCTATATCGAAGAGCATGATGGTAGGGGTCGTGTCACCGCTCGCTTGGGGCCCCCCTCTCTCGGCCCTCGTAGCAAAGCTGCTGCTTTTCGGCTTTCACCCCCCCACTCCCCAGCTCCCCCTGGGCTCTGCTCGCTGCGTAGGTGCTTGGAGGGGCTGCGCTGCACGGGGAGCGGGGAGGAAGGGGCTCGGGGACCCCCCCGAGTGGCCGGGAGTCCCGAGTCTGCTCTTTGATGGTTGGACTTGATGGTCAACTGATGATCTTCGTTGACGGTTGGACTTGATCATCAACTGATGATCTTCATTGGTGGTTGGACTTCATGATCGATTTGTGATCTTCATTGACAGTTGGACTTGACCAGTTGGTTATCTTCATTGACGGTTGGACTTGATGATCAATTGGTGATCTTCACTGATGGTTGGACTTGATGACCAATTGATGATCTCAGCTGATGTTTGGACTTGATGATCAATTGGTGATCTTCACCGATGGTTGGACTTGATGACCAATTGATGATCTCAGTTGATGGTTGGACATGATGATCAATTGGTGATCTTCACCGATGGTTGGTCTTGATAACCAATTGATGATCTCAGTTGATGTTTGGACTTGAAGATCGATTTGTGATCTTCATTGACAGTTGGACTTGATCAATTGGTTATCTTCGTTGACGGTAGGACTTGATGATCAGTTGGTGATCTTCACCGATGGTTGGACTTGATGACCAATTGATGATCTCAGTTGATGTCTGGACTTGATGATCAGTTGGTGATCTTCACTGATGGTTGGAGTTGATGACCTTGGTCATCAAGTCCCCAGTGGGCATAGGTGTCACCATGCAATGTCTTGTGCCGGCATCACCACATCTCGGTGCCATCATAGCTGGCGTCAGGACAGGGGGACCCCCTGGTCCCCACACGTGGGGGGCTGCAGAAAACCCCAGAGAAACCCATGGCTGCCTTTGGCAGTGGCATCAGGGATGGAGGCAAACGATGACCTCAGGTTGGGTTTAATCACGACGTTTTTGGGGGTGTCAGGGTGGTGGAGGGGTAGCGATGCCAAGGAGGAGCTGACCACAGGATCTTCTGAAAGATGACTTTGTTCTCTGCTTTGCACAAATATAAAAATAAAAAATAGATAAAGTAATAAATATATAAAATAAGAATAATAAAAAATACATTCAAAACATTTTTAAAAAGGGATTTTGCCCAGAGGAGGAAGCAGAAGGAGGCAGCACATTGCTTCCCCCGTCCTCATCCATCTGGATACCCAATTAAATCCCCAGGGGGCTGGTTTAGGAGGATCCAGCTTGTTTTGCTCTTGGATCAGGGAAAAGTTTGGAAAACGGGGCCAGGCGTGCATCCCCGCATGCCTCTGGACCCGAAGCCATGCTCCTGCTGCTGATCCAGCAGGGTCCCTGGCGGTGGTGGGGCTGGTCAGGTCCTGCTCTTCGGGGCCACGACGAAACCAAAGCTTCTGTCCTGGACACGGAGGTCCCCAGAGCGGGGCCATCCCCTCCCACTGCTCCGTGTCCACCTTGAAAGGACCCCCCCCCCCCAAGGTGATGGGGACAGAGATGGAGCCACCACCCCCAGTGATGCCACAGTGGTGGCCCCCGGTGGCTCCCCAACGTCCTCGTGACGGCGCTCTGCTCTCTCTTGCAGGGGTGGCCATCAGCACGTATGCCAAGTACTGCTACAACAAGCTGCAGAAGGCAGCCCTGACCGGAGCCAAGAAGGTACCACCGGGCCCCGCGGACGTGTTCCTGCCCGCCGGAGTGGCGCCGCGGTGGGGACAGGGGCAAGCGGCACCAGAGGCAGGGCGGGACGGTGCCACGGGTCCCCAAAATTCTGTGGGGGGGAAGGTGTGGGATGGGCACGTCAACGTGAAGTGAGCACGGCCACGATCCAGGGCCCAGAGCAGAGTGGTGGCTTCAGGAGCAGCCAAGTGGCTCCTCCGGTCCCCGGCACTGCCTAGAGGGGAGGCACGGGGCCAGATCCAGCTTTTGGGGGGGGTCCCCGCGTTGGGAGGGCTGGAGGAGGTTGCGTCCATCTCCTCCTCTGCATCCCACCAGGCACACGGCCTCTGTGTTCATCCCCTCTTCTGTGCCTCACCGCGCTCATGTCTGCTGCATCCATCTCCTCCTCTGCGTGGGGCCCCACGCACGCATCCTCTGCGTCCTCCTCCACCTCTTTGTCCCACCACGCTCATATTCTCTGCCTCCATCCCTTCAGCATCCCACCACGCGCAGGGTTCAAGGTCTGCAGGTTCCTCCCAAATCAGACTCAAAGGTCCACGCGGTGGGACTGGCACAGCGCAGGACCCCCTGTTCCCATCTCGTGTCCCCCGGCCAAGCCCCACGTGCAGGGACAAGGACCACAGGGCGGCTGCTCTGTCTCCCGCAGGGCCTGAAGAAGCCGAACATCGAGGAGATCCGCCACGCCAAGAACGCCGTCTTCAACCCCTCCATGTTCGGGAGCTCCCTGCAGGACATCATCGCCATGCAGAAGGAGCGCTACCCCGACCGGCAGCTGCCCTGGGTGCAGACGCGCCTCTCCGAGGAGGTGCTGGCGCTCAACGGGGACCAGACCGAGGGCATCTTCAGGTACGGCCCCGTGTCGCCTGCGGTGGGGTCGTCACCACCCCACGGGTGCCCTTCTCCTCCCTCGGGGTGAGGAGCGGCCCCCAAGCTTCTCCTTGCTCTCCAACCCACGCAGGGTCCCCGGGGACATCGATGAGGTCAACGCGCTCAAGCTGCAGGTGGACCAGTGGAAGATCCCCACGGGCTTGGAGGACCCCCACGTTCCCGGTAGGGGCCGGGTGGGCACGTGGGGGGGGGCGCGGGGTAGGGGCAGAGCTGCAGCCCCCCTTGTCTCACGGCTGCCCTCGTCCCGCAGCGTCCCTGCTGAAGCTGTGGTACCGGGAGCTGGAGGAGCCGCTGATCCCCCACGAGTTCTACGAGCAGTGCATCACCCACTACGAGAACCCCGAGGCAGCCATCGCTGTCGTCCACTCTCTGCCCAGGATCAACAAAATGGTGCTGTGCTACCTCATCCGCTTCCTCCAGGTAAGAAGGACGGGGTCCCGCCACTCCCACGGCCCCGCTGCTGGTTTTTAGGGTGCTGGCGCGTGGTTTTGGGCTCCCCACCCCGGTTCCTCGCTCCCATCTCATCCAAGGAGCTCACCCCCGTGCTCCTCTTCCCCAGGTGTTCGTGCAGCCGGCCAACGTGGCCGTCACCAAGATGGACGTCAATAACCTGGCCATGGTGATGGCCCCCAACTGCCTGCGCTGCCAGTCGGACGACCCGCGGATCATCTTCGAGAACACCCGCAAGGAGATGTCCTTCATCCGGGTGCTCATCCAGCACCTCGACACCAGCTTCATGGAGGGCGTCCTATAGCAGCACGCGGGGCGAAGCCACCACCCGATCCCACCGCCACCCCGTCCAACCCCGACCCGACGTGGCCGAGGAGCACGAGCCGGGTCCCCTGCTCGCTCCCGATGCTCCTCACTCACTGCCCACCTCCCCGCTGGACATTTTGGGGGGTCCTGGACTCGCAGCACCCACCCAGGAGCGCCCCAGGGTGGCGTGGCTGTCACGGGTGGTGTGGGTGGCCGTAGGCGTGGGCGCAGGTGGCAGTGGGGACCGGGGGACGGCGTTGGGGACGAGCGGGTCCTGGTTCAGCAATAACCTGTGTCCGTGGGGTCTGGCACGGCCACCGCTGTGGACCAGGTGACAGCAGAGTGGGGCGGGAGACACGACGCAGATATCTAGGTGGCATTTTGGGAACAGGAGGAACAAACGTCCCATGGACACGTGCCACGTCCCTGCGGGTGCTGGGGGCCCCCGGGTGGCTCAGCCCGCTGCCGTTGCCCACCCGGGGGTGCTGGGGGAGCTGGGCAGGCTGGTCTTGTCCCGTCCTGGTGCCCGTCCCTCGGAGCAGCGCTGGGGAGCACAACCCATCAGCACCACCAGGTCCTGAGGGACCCATCTCCGTACCACCAGGTCTTGAAGGACCCATCTCACCACTACCAGGCTCTGAAGGACCTATCTCACCATAAATGAGTGCCACCAGGTCTTGAAGGACCCATCTCACCACCACGAGGCTCTGAAGGACCCATCTCACCATACATCAGTGCCACCAGGTCCTGAGGGACCCATCTCACCACTACCAGGCTCTGAAGGACCCATCTCACCATACATCACCACCACCAAGTCCTGAGGGACCCATCTCACCATAAATGAGTGCCACCAGGTCTTGAAGGACCCATCTCACCACCACGAGGCTCTGAAGGAACCATCTCACCATAAATCACCACCACCAGGTCCTGAGGGACCCATCTCACCATACATCAGTGCCACCAGGTCCTGAAGGACCCATCCCATCACAACCAGGCTCTGAAGGACCCATCTAATCACAAACAGGCTCTGAAGGACCCACCTCACCACAACCAGGCTCTGAAGGACCCATCTCATCACAACCAGGCCCTGAAGGACCCATCTCACCATAAATGAGTGCCACCAGGTCTTGAAGGACCCATCTCAACATCACGAGGCTCTGAAGGACCCATCTCATCACAACCAGGCTCTGAAGGACCCATCCCATCACAACCAGGCCCTGAAGGACCCATCTCACCATAAATGAGTGCCACCGGGTCTTGAAGGACCCATCTCACCACCACGAGGCCCTGAAGGAACCACCTCACCATACATCACCACCACTAGGTCCTGAGGGACCCATCTCATCACCACCAGGCTCTGAAGGACCCATCTCATCACAACCAGGCTCTGAAGGACCAATCTCACCATAAATTACCACCACCAGGTCCTGAGGGACCCATCTCACCATAAATGAGTGCCACCAGGTCTTGAAGGACCCATCTCACCATACATCAGTGCCACCAGGTCTTGAAGGAACCATCCCACCACCACGAGGCCCTGAAGGAACCACCTCACCATACATCACCACCACTAGGTCCTGAGGGACCCATCTCATCACCACCAGGTCCTGAGGGACCCATCCCATCACAACCAGGCCCTGAAGGAACCATCTCACCATAAATCACCACCACCAGGTCCTGAGGGACCCATCTCCGTACCACCAGGCTCTGAAGGATCCATCTCATCACAACCAGGCTCTGAAGGACCCATCTCACCATAAATGAGTGCCACCAGGTCTTGAAGGACCCATCTCACCACCACCAGGCTCTGAAGGACCCATCCCATCACAACCAGGCCCTGAAGGAACCATCTCACCATAAATCACCACCACCAGGTCCTGAGGGACCCATCTCACCATAAATGAGTTCCACCAGGTCTTGAAGGACCCATCTCACTGCTACCAGGCTCTGAAGGACCCATCTCACCATACATCACCACCACTAAGTCCCGAGGGACCCATCTCACCACCACCAAGTCCTGAAGAACCCATCTCACCATACATCAGTGCCACCAGGTGTTGAAGGACCCATCTCACCACCCATCACCACCACTAAGTCCCGAGGGACCCATCTCAGCACCACCAGGTCCCAAGGGACCCATCTCACCACCACCAGGTCCTAAGGGACCCATCTCACCACCACCAGGTCCTAAGGGACCCATCTCACCACCACCAGGTCCTAAGGGACCCATCTCACCACCACCCAGCCCTGAAGACTCCATCTCACCACCCTTCAGCACCGCCTGGTCCCAAAGGACCCATCTCAGCACCCACCACCTCCCTTTGGCCCTGCTGGATCCATCACGGTACCCATCGCCTACACTCGGCCCCAGAGGACCCATCTTGGCCCCAGACATCTTTTTGGCCCTGCCTGACCCATCGTCTCCTCCTGGTCCCGAGGGAAAGAGGTGTGAGGAGCCCTGAGGTGCCTTGGTTTGTTGAACCCAGGGCAGGCCGAGGGGAGGCCTCATGGCGGCCTGCAGCTCCCTCACGAGGGGAGCGGAGGGGCAGGCGCTGAGCTCTGCTCTCTGGGGACAGCGACAGGACCCGAGGGGACGGCATGGAGCTGGGACAGGGGAGGGTCAGGCTGGGGGTGAGGGAAAGGGTCTGCACCCAGAGGTGGTGGGGCACTGGGAGAGGTTCCCCCGGGGACGTGGTCACGGCACCGAGCCTGAAGGAGGTGAAGGAGCGTTTGGACATGGGTCTGGTTTTTGGGTGCTTCTGCGTGGAGCCAGGAGTTGGACTCGATGTGGGTCTTTCTAGGTCCCTTCCAACTCGGGATATTCTGGGATTCCGTGATCTTGGCGCCCATCAGCTCCTCCTGGTCCTTCTGGAACCATCTTGGCGCCCACAATCTTCTCCTGGTCCTTACGGACCCATCTCAGCACCCACAATCTCCTCCTGGTCCTTCTGGAACCATCTTGGCACCCACGATCTCCTCCTGGTCCTTCTGGAACCATCTTGGCACCCACGATCTCCTCCTGGTCCTTCTGGAACCATCTTGGCACCCACGATCTCCTCCTGGTCCTTCTGGAACCATCTTGGCACCCATCAGCTCCTCCTGGTCCTTCTGGAACCATCTTTGCACCCACGATCTCCTCCTGGTCCTTATGGACCCATCTTGGTCTCCTCCTGGTCCTTCTGGAACCATCTTGGCACCCATCAGCTCCTCCTGGTCCTTACGGACCCATCTCGGACCCCCCCCCACCTCCGGTCCTTCTGGACCCATCTCAACACCCCATCAGCTCCTCCTGGTCCCACCAAACCCCCCCCCCCCAGTACCCACCACCTCCTCCCAGTTCCCCCCCCCCCACCCCACCAAGGCCACCACCGCCTGTCCCCAAGGACCCCCCCAACGCGTCCCCGTCCCCCCCCCACCCCAGGGCCACCACGGCGTCGCCAGCGAGCAAGTGCCTTCTGCTCCATCCGGCGACCACCTTTTTGGGGGGGGGGGGGACACAATACACGTATTTCGGGGGGGGGGCCCCCAGGCCAGTCAGAGTGTATAGAGCTATAAAGAGAGATATTACATAGAAACGTTTGCTAACGAGATAGTTTTAATTGCAGATGCTATTTTATCGCCGCCCCCCCCCCCCCTCCCTCTCCTCGTCCCGGGGGCCACCGCGTTGTCCCCAACTGGGGACATTTGGGGGGGGGGGGGTCGGTGGCGGGACCCCCCCCTTCCCGGCTCGGACAGAAGTTGTACAGAGATTTTTTTTGTAAGCGGCCGCGGTCCCCCCCGGGTTCGGGCCCCCGGATTTCGGTCTCGTTGTTGTAAACTCTTTAATTTTATTTTATTCCGTTTTATTTTATTTTATTTTACTTATTTGATTAGTTTATTTTATTTTATTTTACTTATTTTATTTTATTTGTTGAGGTTTTTCCCCCCCCCCCCCCCCCCCCGGATTTTATATATTGATTTTCTCTTTCTTTTTTTTTCCCCCTTTTTTCCCCCTTTTTTTCCTTTTTTTTCCCTTTTCCCCCCTTTTTTTCCCCTTTTTTCCCCTTTCCCCCCCTTTTTTTCCCCTCCTTTTTTTTCCCCCCATTTTCCCCCCCCTTTTTTTTTCCCCCCATTTTCCCCCCCCTTTTTTTTCCCCCATTTCCCCCCCCCCCTTTTTTTTTTCCTCTTTTCAGCGCTGCGTTTTTAATTTATTACGGTGAAAACACTTAAAAAAAAAAAAAAAAGAAAAGAAAAGAAAAAGAAAAAAAGCAAAAAAAAAAAAAAACGAGAGGAACAAAACCCAAACCCACTCCCAGCCCCGAGAGGGGGGGGGCTGCGGGAGCGGTGGGGACGAGTGGGGGGCCCCCCCCCCCAGCCCCCCGCGCCGCTCGTTAGCCGAGGAGCTCTGTAATTACGCCGCATGGCCATGGAGAGGCGACTCCATGGTGTGTGAATAAAGCTACGTACGGACGCGGCCTCTCCTCTGCCCCGTTCACTCTGGAGCGGATCGACGGGCCCGCCTTGGGATCGGGGTGCCCCAGAGCCGCTGTGGGGTCTCCTGGTGACCCTATAGGGCTGGGTGCCCTCGGGGGGGGGGTGTAGAGGGCCCCCGTCCAGCCCTATAGAGGGGGGTGGAAGATACGGCCCCTATAGGGTGTGTATAGGTGTATGCGGTGTCATCCCCTCCGACCCCACGGGATGTATGGGGTGCGTTATAGGAGTATGGGGGGGGACGGGGAGGGTGTGGGTGTATATAGGGGCACGGGGTGGGGGGGGTATGTGGGGGATTTGGGGGGGCTCAGGGGGTGTGCGTGGGTGTCTATAGGAGTCACCGGGGGGTGTGGGGGAATATAAGGGTCACTTTGGGGGGAGTAGGGGTGTCTATAGGGGTATGGGCGTCTATAGGGCGTGCGAATGGGTGCCTATAGGGCACATGGGGCTGTGTCAGTGTGTATAGGGAGCATAGGGGTGTGTATAGTGTATATAGGGGTCATGGGGCGTGTGTTTGGGTGGCTGTAGGGGACGTAGTGGGGATGTGCACGTACCTATAGTGCCCAGGGGTTGTACGGGCATCTATAGGGGCACGTAGAGGAGGTACATGGATCTATAGGGGTGCCCAGGGGGTGCATGGGTGCCTATAGGGTGCACTCAGGGCGTGCACACGTATCTATAGGTGTGCCCAGCAGCCATATGGATGCCTACAGGGGCATGTAGGGGATATATGTGTATATATAGGGGTGCCAAGGGGCGTATGGGTGTCTATAGGGGCATGTAGGGGATGTGTCTGTGTCTATAGGGGGTCTACAGCTGCCTATAGGGGCACGTAGGGGGTGTGTGGGTACCCATAGGTGTGCCCAGGGCCTTCCCGGCTGTCCATGGGGCGCCTGGAGCCCTGCACGGTCCCTATAGGGGCCCTATAAAATCCCTTTGGGTCCCTATAGGGTCCCTTTGGCTCCCTATAGGATCCCTTTGGGTCCCTTTGGGTCCCTATAGGATCCCTTTGGGGTCCCTTTGTGTCCCTTTGGGTCCCTATAGGATTCCTTTGGGTCCTTATGGGGTCCCTATAGGGTCCCTATAGGATCCCTTTGGGTCCCTTTGGCTCCCTATAGGGTCCCTATGGGGTCCCTTTGGCTCCCTATAGGGTCCCTTTGGGTCCCTTCGGGTCCCTATAAGGTCGCTATAGGATCCCTTTGGGTCCCTTGGGGTCCTTACGGGCTCCCTATAGGGTCCCTATAGGATCCCTTTGGGTCCCCTATAGGGTCTCTATAGGGTCCCTTTGGCTCCCTATAGGATCCCTTTGGGTCCCTTTGGGTCCCTATAGGATCCCTTTGTGTCCCTTTCTGTCCCTTTGGGTCCCTTTGGGGCCCTTGGGGTCCTTATGGGGTCCCTTTGGGTCCCTATAGGATCCCTTTGTGTCCCTTTGTATCCCTTCGGGTCCCTATGGGGTCCCTTTGGCTCCCTATAGGATCCCTTTGTGTCCCTTTGTGTCCTTTCGGATCCCTATAGGGTTGCTATAGGATCCCTTTGGGTCCCTATAGGGTCTCTATTGGGTCCCTTTGGCTCCCTATAGGATCTCTTTGGGTCCCTTTGTGTCCCTTTGGGTCCCTATAAGGTCCCTATAGGATCCCTTTGGGTCCCTTTGGGTCCCTATAGGGTCCCTATAGGCTCCCTTTGGGTCCCTATACAGTCTCTGTAGGGTCCCTTTGGGTCCCTACAGGATCCCTATGGGGTCCCTTTCTGTCCCTTTGGGTCCCTTTGAGTCCCTTTGGGGTCCCTTTGGCTCCCTATAGGCTCCCTATAGGATCCCTTTGGCTCCCTATAGAGTCCCTTTGTGTCCCTTTGGGTCCCTTCGGGTCCCTATAGGGTCGCTATAGGATCCCTTTGGGTCCCTTTGGGTCCCTATAGGATCCCTTTGGGTCCCTTGGGGTCCTTATGAGCTCCCTATAGGGTCCCTATAGGATCCCTTTGGGTCCCTTTGGCTCCCTATAGGGTCCCTTCGGGTCCCTATAGGGTCGCTATAGGATCCCTTTGGGTCCCTATAGGATCCCTTTGGGTCCCTTTGGCTCCCTATAGGGTCCCTATGGGGTCCCTTTGGCTCCCTATAGGATCCCTTTGGGTCCCTTCGGGTCCCTATAGGATCCCTTTGGGTCCCTTGGGGTCCTTATGAGCTCCCTATAGGGTCCCTATAGGATCCCTTTGGCTCCCTATAGGGTCCCTATAGGATCCCTTTGTGTCCCTTTCTGTCCCTTTGGGTCCCTTTGGGGCCCTTGGGGTCCTTATGGGGTCCCTTTGGGTCCCTACAGGGTCCCTATAGGATCCCTTTGTGTCCCTTTGTATCCCTTTGGGTCCCTATAGGGTCCCTATGGGGTCCCTTTGTGTCCCTTTGGGTCCCTTTGGGGTCCTTTTGTGTCCCTTTGGGCCCCTATAGGATCCCTTTGGCTCCCTATAGGGTCCCCATG